>KN831773.1:596296-1196296 GCA_000827355.1 Hebeloma cylindrosporum | reverse complement strand
GGGAATCCGGGCTCGTGGGGCTTCGGGCCAATGATAATCCTCTTCCTCTCCTAAACTCATCAAGGCTCAAGTGTGCTTTCCTTTGTAACTGCAACATAATATCCTGTGCGAGTCGCACATTAGCCAAGGTCCATGGACACAAAACGATGCGCACCAAAACTTTGTTGGCTCGGAAGCCTCGGGCCGCCTTGGAAAATAACTCGCATGCAGAATCCAATTGCGCGAGTGAGGAGGGCGCCAAACTCATGGAAGGGCACCGAGTGACGATTGAGCCGAGGACGATCTGGCAGAATGTTAGCGATACCAAGGACACAAAGAAAATAACACACCGAGCAAGAAAACATATGCGTCCACAGGAACCATATTCGCTCGCTAGGTTCTTTCAATTGTGTGTGCAAATTCCGCATCATAGCGACAAGGGATCCAGCACTTCGATATGCAGCAATAACAGAGGTTCCGTATGGACTGCCGAGAGGGTCCTTCGGGTGATCACTGATTGCTCGTGCGAAGAAACTCCTGTGAAGATACAGCAAACCTAATCAAGTGAAGCAAAAATTCCGTTAATAAATCATTTGTGTCGGTAGAATGGGGACCTACTCATTTCCCGAATCGCCAGGACGATATGACGTTGAAGCGTCAGCGCGACACTATCAGGGTAACCTCCCTGACGCGGCTCCGAACTGCCGAAACCGGCAACCTGCAGGACGGGCGGTACAGGGAAGGCGCGTAATTTCCTGTCCAATTGGAGTATTGTGGCGTATGTGGGCATTTTAGCGCCGAAGGCCTGATCATGCAAAAGGGTCATGCACTCCAACGAAAACCTGTGTTTCCACGCATTATCTAGCAATGGGAGATTAACACAGATGTCACTGTCAAGGAACAGACTCACAGCTATATTCGTCCGACGTATCTTCCAAAAATGGCATTTTAGAGTCGAAATGGGGAGGGAAGAATGACGGTGGGCGACCAAAAGTCCAACATTGCCATGAATCATAAGTGAAAAGCTCCCAGAACAATTCGCGACGCTTTTGGGTTTCCACAGGATCCATTTTCCACTTTCCGCTGTCCCGATCTAACGATGAGAATTGACCCTCAGTCTTTTCCAACTTCTTCTGATCTTGGGATGGATGCACTTACGAATTCCGATCTAGTACCACGCTTAGCCTTTGGGAATACTTAAAAACGATAAGAATAGCGTACGCTTTGTCCGACTTTGACTGCTAGTCCCATTATGGCCCACCGAGCGCCGGAGCTGGTTCCATGCCTATCCACCAAGAACAGGTAGAAGGTCATCAAAAACTAATGAAGAGTTAGACTTGTTAGCACATCGGAAAAATATGCGACTTACCAATGCTTGTACTGCATTAATTGTGGGGTTGTCAAAGAAGGAATGGTGGAACAAAGCCGCTCGCGCTAGTTGATGATACTTCTCCGCATCGAGATTATAAGACGGCAAAGATGTATTCATGAGAGATCCGATGGCAAGGACCATGAACATCAATGATAGGCGGTGTGCCAAAAGTGGGTCATCAGGTATCGGACCAACCTGCTGTGAGTAGAATTGAGAATACACCTCTTGGTCAAACGACACCATATTGATGGGGTTGTACCTTCAGGGGAGAATGAGATAATTTGTAGAACTGCGAGTAAAAATAGACTCACATCCATGCCGCATGTGAATAATATATCGATCGTAGTTCATGCGCGATTTCAGCTGGCGGCAGGTACCAGTACAGCGTCTGTAGGCCAACATTGCTAATGACCGACAATGGCGAAATTGGAAATGAGCCTGCACGCGCAAGAATTTCCGGCGTCAGAATATTTTGCAAGGTTACTAGGTGGTCATCCTGCTCGTCTTCCTCTGACAATTCGTTCTAAAAATAGATCGATTGAGCATTGTCGTTTCAATGAAAAGGATCATTTCACCTGCAGAAAGTACTAGATGACCGAAGAGCAGCTTAGAAATGGCCTGATTATAAACTCGGATGTACATACCCATGAGTTTGCTATGTGTCCGTAATATTTCGTCTTTCCCGAGAGAGCTATCGATAAGGACCCGAATGCATCAACGACATCGGGGTTAGATTCTTCTTCTTTAACAGTAACAGAAGTCGCGGATTTGCTGCCGTTGACATCTCGTTGTAGTGGCGCTTTAATCCTGAGGAGCTCCTCCGATAGAAGAGGATGGGGTTCAGTGGATAGATGATTATGGGACGCCCTCAGAGCGTCCTCCAATTCCCTGACACGAGTCGCAAGCTCGGATATTTTTTCATGCAATTCCTGAGTTGAAGCCAAAACAAAGCTATCCTTCCGTTAAATTATAACGGACCGAGATTGTGAGCAATATAATTACCGATTTCCTTGGCCAGTGGTCAGAGATCCCTATAATGAAAACCTTTAGATTTCTCAAGTTAAACAAGGGTACCAAGACCCACATCAGGGCAGATGGGTCCACAGCCTCTTTTTGACGCATGAGCTACAGGGAATCGCACGATCGCAACGTAGCTTCAGCCTGCATAAAACAGTTGTAGAATTTGTGCGGCGAAAAGTAGATAATGATTGCACCGTCGGCATTCTGCACAACTCAGACGGGTGGCGCCCTTCCTTCTTTTCTTCGTCGGAGTATTCGTGCCTGTAATGCTCTCCATTGCTCTATCGTATGAGGAGGGGGATGGCATAATAGACGATGATGGGGGGAGAAGACAAGATGGCTCGCACCACAAGTCAAGTTTGGATGCCCTGCCCGATTACAAGATACCCGTTTCCCAAATAGGGAAAGCATCGCCGATCTACTTCCGTCTACATACCCCGGTGGCTGTGCGCTAAGTCCACATATCTTCAAGTTTAGCAAAAATGTCCGCAGCAAAAGGTACATGGACTATCCAACTGCTTTGTATTCATCAGATTACTCTGCTTTATTTTTGGCTCCCATTTTTCGTTCAAAAAAGTCTACTTTTGGTCTTGGTGAAAGAATTCGGTAGCTCACGCCGAAATCATACGGTGATCATCAAGGTTTCATGATGTGTTCCTACGTTCCCGAATCCAAGATGGCAAATTGACATCACCATTTTTATTTTAAGATGAGCAGCCAAGTCATTTGCCCCCTTTTTCCGTGACCCCCGGCCCTTTCACAGTGTATCGAGTCCTGAGCCTCGATCCGTCATGGTTCTGAAGTTTCAACCTTGGCCGAGGTCCGCCCGATGTCGCGACACCTCGAAGCTGTCGCTTCTTCTATGGCTATTTATGATTGTTACCACGAGTTGGATTTAAAACTAGGCCAGGATTGATAATGCTCAACAACGCCAAGAAGCCTTCCAATAACTAATTACGATCGGGGGGCATTTCAATTTCACCGCATGTCGATCGCCCTTCAGTGACTTCAAACCCGAAGTTAATACACATATGTAGGAATGACGTTGTGCAAGATTCTGCAACGTTGTGTACCTGGACATCTCTTCTGCCTAAATGCGAGCTACGGCCGTATTAGGCCCATTCAGAACGTCTTTAACGGCAGCCGGGGCATATCCATTTGTTAAGCACATTTATACATATGCCGCACAAAGTGACATCGGTGGGATACCTGCCCACCGGCCACCAATGAGACGATTCATAAGCGGATGAATCATCATACACGCCAGGATGTCGGTATAAGTATGCATATATGAACACATCACGAGTCTTGGTGATTGGAACAATAATGAGGGGAAGGTCTAATTACCACAGGGTTATTTTTATTTATGCCATCCCCAAGAACGTACAAGGTCGTGGAGGTCCCCAATTACCCGACAAATTTTGCGTAATCCCTCACCCATCCGTTTTAAAATTACGGAGATGGAATAGGTGGGCTCTTGCACGCTGGTATAAACCTTTTCCCTATCTCGTATTCTTCGAAGAAGACCTGGGAATTGTTTAGAATGAGATAAATTTGTCGCATGCGCTCGGCCGGGGAAGAGGTTCCGAATCCACAGCAAAAGTGGGTCATGGGATGGTGGACTGTTAGGTAGACTTGGAAGCTTCCTTATCTCCGATTACCCAAACCCGTTGCCCACCAGGGCGACTAGACATTACTGGCTATACCGGTACATTGGCGACTTGATAGAGGCATAAAAGGAATGGAAACTCCCAAGAGTATCTGGATTACTTGTGGTCCGAACGAAATTTCAACCCCTTAGCCCAAACCCCTTTGTGTATATTGCCAATACAAGCGCATCATGAATACAATTTGGCTTGTACCATATATGTAGCGAAACTAACGTCACCTCTGCGAACCAGCAGGGATTAATATTTAACCGGACCTGATAGCCACGTTTCCCGATCACAGGGAGCTTTCTTAGTTTGGAATATGTTTTGCTATTTCAAGACATTTATTCAAACACCCCTGATCGATTCCTCTGTGCGAAAAAAGTACACAAGGCTGAAATTTTGTTAGGCCGTGTCTAGTGTCATTAAAGACAATGAAAAGAGCCAATGTAGTACATGGATAATATATAATGGGAAATATAACCATACAAACCCCTCCTAGCTAGGGCGCCCGGATAATACGAGTAGCAGTAGTATAATAAGGATCATAAATGTGTCATAAACAAAGTCATAAAGGCAGAGGAATTGAAAATTGTTCTGATTCCTTCAATCCCAAAAATAAACGCTAGAAACTCACATCGAAACATTGGCTGTGATATCATCTCAGCGATTCCATATCCGCAGCGGAAATGGATACATGAATGGGCGCACCATCCAAATCGGTAATGTCCTTCGCAGCGGTACTGCCTGCATACTCCGCGATGTGGGGTTTCTGGAACGGCGCCGTGCCCAGCCCATTGATATCACTTCCAGGACTAATGGGCTCCGCCACACTTGAGGCATCCGAATAACTATAGATAGAATCCCGCTGGGACTGAACTCGGGACACTGCGGCATTCGTCTGTAGCTGAGGTAGTTGAGATGGAGCTTGCTCGCGGGACTGGTTGGAGGAAATACTCGAGCGGGAGCTAAAGAAGCTGCCCAGCTTACGAGAAAGCGGCGCGGCGCCTATTGTCGCCGTTGCTGGAGGATCGACCGTTGCTGATGTTTGCATCGAAGACGATTGCGCTACCGATGCAGAGTATGGCGCAGAACTCGACCTCAGCGGAGAATCCACGCTCCCGTTTCCCCAAAGCTTGAAGCCCCATGCGGAACCTGTCTTTCTGGGATCCGCAGCAGGTTCTTCGGGAGCCGCCATCATTGGAGGTGGGGGCAATTTCATGGCGCTGGTCGCCCCGGCCGCACCAACGTTATTTTCGGCAATGAAGTCCCTTAGGGCTATAACACAGGTCTCAGAGGCCTCCTTGGCTTCATTCGCTTCTTGTAGGTCGTGCTTTGCAGTATCCAGGTCTAGCTTGAGTGTTTGAATTTCTTTACGCAAAGCCTCAAGTTCCGCCGAACTTGCAGCCGGTCCCTCTGCAGAACCAGGCTGGTGCAATAGGTCGTCATGAGGAGGAGATTGTCGTCCAAAGATACCTGAATGTCGGCGAGAGCTGCTGGGTGCGCCAGACAGTGCTGCTTCCGCTGAAGCAATGTTAAAAGCACGAACTTGTGGACTGGGGGTTGGATCTGGAGTAGGGAAAGATCCGAGTGGAGAGGAACCGAGAGCGGGCTCAATGACCGATCCTGCACGCCTATGGCCTGGTTTTCCATGTATCGATCCAGTCAAAGGAACAAACGAAGCACGTTTGGATGAGGTCGGGCCAGCGAATGAGCTAAATGTTGCTGAGGAGGCACGCGAAACATCTATCGGCGCCATACTCTGTCGCCTATTCTCGGTCTGGAGACGCATAAGACCTCGCCTATGTAGATAGAAACCAGTCTCATCAGCAAGTGTATATCGAGAAAATTGGAATACCTAAGCGCACCTGCTCTCTTCTACTTTGGTCCTAAGTAAAGCGATCTGCTCTTCGTCTTCCCTCGCCTTCTTTCTCAATGCTGTGAGTTCTTCCTCCGCCTCTGTAGCCTTGTCCGTCATGACCTGCAACGCATCCTTCGCATTCGCCTCCTGCGTATTGGCCGATTCCATCAGCTTCACCAATTCGTCTCTCTCCTTCGTCATGTCATTCAACGAATGCCGTAGTTGGGTGATGATATTCGCCAGAATCTCAGGATCGGGTAGGAGATCATTGATACCACCGTCCCCACGTTTTTTTGAAGCTGGAGAAGTCGTCTCTGGGTGGGTCGTGGCATCATGACCAGGCGTTACAGGCGGGCTTTCCATCTCCAATTGCCTCTCCAGCTCAAGACTCAAGTCGATAGAGAAACGCCCCTGCCCTTGTTCTCGCTGGAACTTGTGTAGCTCTGAATCCGCTGCTGAAGAGAGTGGGGCCTCGAACTCGATTCGGTGCAAGTTTTCCTGGTGCTCGTCAAAGGTCGGGGTAGGGTTGGGCCGCGGATGGCCTGTCGCTGATCGGATGGGCGCAGATTGGGTGTTGGTCTTGGAGACGGCGAGAGGTGCTGGCATTTTTAAGGCGCCTGTATATAGTCACGGTCAAGTCCGAGCCCTATCGCGTGGATATGGAGCAGAACGGGCGTGAAATCAAGGCTTGGATACCAATTGGTGGCTGACACGGGACGCGAGGGTCGCAAACGACAGAAAACAAACAGCGGCGGTCGGCGGGCGTTGCCAACACGAACTTGAATATGGCGCCGAGTAAAGGCGAGAGATAAACGGACTTTCCACGGCGGGAAGCGAATGGATGCTATAGAGTTGCTACCAACCCAGAAATAACCGTGGACCGTGTCGCCAAAGAGACCCTGTCGTCGTCACGTGCACTAATTAGGTTGGTGAATTATTATTTGAAAATCCTCAATCACAAGCGATGCAATCCAGTGGTCGATCGTCAAGACACTTTTCACGTACAATACCACAAAGGTATGAATTACACATTACACCCGGATACAAGAAAGATTATTTTCTTACTGCCATCGCTTCTACCTTGTTTTCTTTAACCTTTATTTGCTCTTTCCTTGTTCTTTTTCTTTGGACCCAAGAAGGAAGAATAAGCTCGACGCGTTCATGGATCAAGAATATTCACTTGCCTATTCCGAAGAATGAGTAAGAGCGTCAATGCAGATGATGCCATCGCGCTCGCTCCAAGGATATCCCCAGCGGTGCAGCCATTCGCGAACCCCAGTAGCCAATCGAGCACGAGAGGCCCCACGGGCAACGTCCTGAGTTCCAGTATGTTTCTCTTCTCCAACAATGGCGTACGCTATTGAGACAGTAATAAGAAAATGGTAAAGGAAACAGATTCTAAGACTAACCTAAACCGTAGAAAAGCTCACGCTCCAACTTGAAATAGACCGTTATAAAAAAATCTCTTCCCAGGAATGCGAGCGCACTTACCGCAAGCAAGAACTGTTCAAGGACTTCAGTAGCCTCATTAGCATGCAACCCATGTAAATCCAACATCGCCTCCGTCCTCTCCTCGGGACTCGTTTCGGCTCCCCCAGTTCCAGCACTCGCAATACCCAAATACACACCAAGACCGCCACCACAAGCCTTGCCTCTGGTTCCGCGATCGCCCGGGTCATCAGACCATGCTGCATCCCTCGACCGAACAGCTTGTTCTGCCATCCTCGCACGCTCGCGGACAAGCTTGGACGCAGCATCCGCCATCTCCACTGACATCTTCGCGTTGAGGTCATGCCCCTCCCTGCTGAACCGCTTCGCAGCCGCGCCATCTCCTCTCCTCCATGCATCCGCAGCCCGAGAAAGGCACGCATTCCTCGCAGCACCGAGCTGTAATGCCCGCTGCCGATACGCCATATAGAGACTATTCACGGCCTCTCCAGTAGGCAACGTCGGTAGCAGCACTGGGGGATGAAGCTTGATGCGGGGCGAGGGTCTTGGAGCCACTATCGCGCTCTGGTGATGCAAATTATCAGCAGCAGGACCCATAATTTCTCTCCGTGCTGCAATATTGGTACTCGCATTTACATTATTTGATGATGCTCCTGTTTCATCTGTCTGGGATACCTGCGGCGCGGGTTTCTTCACGGCGGCTGAGAACCTTGTCCGTCCAGGGTCGTTGTATGGCATGTATTTTCGGCCCCTTCCTGCGCCGCCGTTCTCGTATCCCAGCACGGGGAATTCGTCCGGAGGCGGACTCACAGTGTGTGCTGCGAGAGGACCGGTACCAGGAGGGACGTTGGCCCGACTAAGAGCGGCATTCAAGCTTGCGATGTCGACATCCTTGGGGAGATGATGCAAAAATTCGCAAGCGTCCTGCTTCGCGCATGTACCACGCAGCCAGAATCTGCAAAGAGCGCGCTCGAGGTCATGACTACATGACAAATTTAGTATACAAAAAGCAGCCACAGAAAGAACAGAACATGAATCCATACCTGAATCGACAGTCGGCCCTCAAACATTCCCCAGCGACAAAATACCGACAAACCCTATTTCCACCTGGGACAGGCCTCCCGTTCACATACCTCGGCGCCGGTCGTCCCGCACCTGCAGGTGGGAAACCGCCGCCCCTCAGGCCATTGACTGCTGTACCTCGAGCTGGGCCCATGCCATCTCTAGATACAAGAGTGACTCTGGCACCCATATGCTGCATCCTATTCTGTGGACTGTGAGACGCAGGCGCGGGTAAGGCACGATCGACAAGCCAGGCCATCGACCGATCAAAGTCGAATCCATTGGCAGCAAGAGCTTCCTCCAACTCGGATGGGGCGAGAGTAGAGCCGAAAACGGAGCTGAGGACATCGAAAGGAGTCATTCCGTCCGTGAGAGCAGCAGAAGCTTCTTCTGAATCAGGCTCTGGGATCTGTGCGTTCATGTCTGGGGAGCCATAACCGTATGATAATGGGTAATGAGATTGGTTAGGGTCAGCTGTTGACCAAGGATGGGTATCATATGCATCGAAAGTGTCGAAATCTGAAATTGTGATTGAATGAAAAGAAGGGATGGGATTAGAAGCAAACGGATCGAAAGGATCCTCTTCCTCTTCTTCGTCTTTGGGGCGGTGAGACGAGCGCAAAGATGAGGAAGGAGTGAAGGAACGTGTTGACGATGATTGGTCAGCAATCAGAGGGGCGGCGATGGCAAGATTAGATGTTGCGCGGGGTGAATTGTGAGACCATAAATCGGGAGAAGGCGTGTCTGCGCGTAGGAGCGAACCAGCTGAATGGGACGCGGCAGCTGAGAGAGGACGGGGTATAGGCCTGAATTCACTGGCTTTTGCATTCAGGAGACGAGGAGACGAGAGTGGCGATGCGGGCAGCGATGCGGTAAATTGTGTCTGGGCGTAGGCAAGGACTGGAGATGATGACGGCGAGTAATCCGATTTTGTGGAACCCATGGGCGCGAGTGGAGATGTAGCTGGAGTGTGGGGTCTGCGGAATACGTTGACGAGTGGCGAGGGCGGTGCCGACAATGGAGTATCTGGACGAGCAGGATAAAGTCGAGACGAGTTCGTGGATGCGCGGGACGATGGCCTCGAAATGGGGCGGCGCGTCGGAGTTAAGAAGAGAAACGGCACGCCAGCAATGTCATCGCGATGCTTGTGCATCAGGTCCAGCACGTTCTGCTCGACCTTGACTCCCTGTCAGCGTACAACAGACATCCATAGGGAAACCACAACATACGCTCTCGTCATCCATCACGTAGTTTGTCTTGAGCAATGTCTTGAGTTCATCCTCTCGTTCATCAACCAGGAGCGAGACAACCTCATTCACGATGCTCTGGGGGACGCGATTGTACTCATCGGCCTCTGCATCGCTATCGTAGTTGTCGAGGGGTTTGTATTGACGCGCAATCGCAGAGAGCTGGGCCCTGGTGTGGGGAAATTTCCCCATTCCCCCTGATGAGAGCGGCTCCTGCAGGGTGTTGTTATATGAGGCATTGGTGCTCAGGGGATCGTAGGCCGAGTGATAGACCGGCATGGCCATGAAAAGGCGGTCAGAAGAGATGAAGAGAGAAAAGAGAGAAAGAGGGATGTATGTACAAACAAAGTCATCAACGTTTTCCTTTTGTAGCAACGTTCATACATCCCATTGAATATACACCTCCTCCTCCATCCATCCCTCCTTTCCATCCACGCTGCAGTCCTTCGAGCACGAAAAAATCAGACATGTTCCCCACTCCATTCCCCGCTTTTCGTCCTTGTCCTCTCCCTTCAATGCCCGCTCTACCGCCCTGCGTCGTTCCTCATCGCTACTCTTCTTGCTCACTTCGCTGGCGGGCCGGAGTACGTTAATTAAGTTGGGCATCAGTTGACACTCAAACACCCTCGCAGAGTTACAGCTCGGACATTTCGGTACTGCAGACGCGTCATATGTGCGCCGTTGAGGTCGAACAACTGTAAAAGCTGCCTTCGTCACTGGTAATGGATCTTGTCGCGGCAGAGGCCAGAGCATGTCGAACGTCTTATCCGAAGCATATGGTAACGGTGTCCCACTGAGCTCATATCTGGTTTCATATCATGAGCCTTGGCCGAGGAGAAGAGCACATAAAATACTAACCTCACGCACTGTTCGCCTTCGTATCCCACCCGCTTCATAAACCTCTCGAACACCTGATCCACTTCTAATGAATCTTCGTAAGTCTCCTTGGCCCAACTAACATCCTTATCCTTTTTGTCCTCATCGCCAAGGTCATCGACTGTAACCCCCTTCGGAAGCCGAGCTTTTGATTGAGGTGGGAGATACTCTGCCATCGTCGAAAGGTAAAGCGGCGGATATGTCGGTGCGTTTTGCCAAGGCGATTCCTCGATCTTGACCCCTGCCATTGCAGTGAGGAGGTCCTCTTCGTCCGTGGATCCCGAGTCCGAATCCGAATCACCTTCGTCTGCCTCTTCTATTTTCTGGCCATCGCCAGACTCCCCGACCTCCTTCACTTACTGATCAGCGCTCGCTTGATATAAATCAAAGGCCGGGAAACCACACACCGACTTCGGAGCACCGAAAATCTGAGCGCCCAAGCCGAACATTGGCGTGCTTCCAGCGTTCTTATTCATCTACCCGGAATCAATACATCTAACCATGTGCGCCCAGATAAAAAAAAAGTCTTACAGAAAACGGATTAACTTGTGGATTTTTCCGTTGCACCTCGAGCCGCAGCCTTTCTTCGTCGGCCTTTGCTTTAGCCCGCTCGCGCTCAAGTTGGCGCTCCCGTTTTCGTGCCAACTTCTCAGCGTACTTTTTGTTAACTCGAAGACCGCGCCATGCGCGAACACTGGAAAAGGTAGTCAGCCGGTGTATTGCTAAGTTAATGTCTAACATGCGATGAATCCATCAAATGGAATGCGGGGCGCACAAGAATAACCTTGCCCAGTAAATTGACGCGTACCTGCCGTCTTTGTGTTGACATCCCGTTCTGGCACAACCCCAAATGTAGAGCGCTCTATCCATGGGACTGTCCTCAAAAGGACACCACATCTGGACCAAGAGCTCCATCGGTTGGTTGCATGATTTACAATGAGAAGAGGAAATGGGGGGTTCAGACGAGGGTAACTGGGCCTTTGATGATCAAAGTGGGGAAGATAAAGAAAGGTATGTCAATACATTCTGCAGATGGTAATACATGATTGGGGATGCTCGTACAGGAAGTCCTCCAATACGAGAGACGGCAGCATCGATGACGTCTGTCTGAACGTCGATGTTGCCGTCTGGGACACCTAACAATACGGACGTTTCTACTTGTGATAAATCGTCCTCGTCCGAGTCTGACCAATCGTCTTCGGGTCGGGGAGGCATGTTCTTTTGCTGTATTCCTTTTCGGGAGCGGTAGACACTAGAAGAAAAGTGCGGATGGAGCAGATGACCGCGTGGGATCGAAAATCCTAAGAAAGAACCGACGTAATCCGTTAGCAAAAGGCGTTGGAATCGCACAAGAGATGGATAGATGGGTGCAAGACGTATCAGCTACGACGGGCTGTAAAGCAACGACGGAGCTGATACGAGATCAGTTAAGCATGAATGGTATAATTTGATTGAGTCGTCACGTTCCGATGAAACAGAGAAACTCTGTCACTTCGGTTTCAGACTCGTCATCTAAATGGTTCATCTTTTGCAAAAGAAAAAGGGAAAGGGCGACAAAGAGAGGAATACTCACAGGTTGGATGTGGTTGAGTGAAAAGAGCAGGACGCGAAAATATTAAATTTTGAAGAGGACCGAGGCAAGCAGAGGCAAACAAAGCCGATCGATCAGAAATTGAAATAAAATGGAATTTCCTAGTTGGGCGACGGCGAGATCTGACGGAGCACTTTCTATTCCGATTCTCTAAGCAGCTTATATCTTGCTACTGCTAACTCTGGTAGAGTGTCCAACTCTATCTCCGCCTTCTCCCTCCCTTCCCTTTCCTCATGCCTGCTTCCCCCTACTCCCAGCGAGACGACCCCGCATCAAGTTCTCTCGTCGCCCGACAGCCTAAGCGCCGGGGTGTCGCCCTCTCATGTGCTGAGTGTCGGAGGTTCGTATTTCCGTTCCCCGATTGACATTCGTCTCGATCCTAATTCCATAACCGCTCCAGGCTGAAGCTCAAGTATGTTCCTGCGATTTAAGTCTGGCATTGCCCTGCTTACTCAACTATTTTGGTCTATAGATGCAGTCGGTCATTTCCTTGCAGGTATACTATTGGATTGTCGTGTTCTTCTGGGCCATGGTTCTAATTCACAACCTAGCAACTGCGTCAAAAAGGGTTGTGCAGCCATTTGTCCTGAAGGTGTGTTCATTAGCTTCCGCGTCTTGGACGTCCTTGGCACACTGTTACTCACCTCGGGATCTGCTAGGCTCACTCACCACAGGCAAGGGCAATCGGTAAATTGAAATTTCTTACCTTGATTTGCTCACATTCGAAGGCTGATTCCTGTCTAGATTCGTTTTGGCGAACACCGAGGCTCTGCACGAGAAAATAACTGCCCTCGCGAACCGTGTACGACAACTCGAGGACGGTCTCGCTGAAGCACACTCTCATAATTCGCAAACCCCCCATCCTCTTCTCAGCGAAGACCTTCTGCAAATAAAACGCCCGCTAGAACGAGAGCGACAGGATGTACCACAGGTGGATGAGAAACCGGAGACTGAGGACACCATTGATTCTTTGGGCTCTCTGTGCGTATGCTCTGCCGCCTATTTTAAGTTTCGATGACGAGTTCGACTGCGCATTTCATTACCCAGCTCCATCTCGAATGACGGCCGGTCTACTTTCTTCGGCCAGACTGCAAATTCATGGGTATGTTTGTCCAGCCATCAACTCCATCCGGGGGCATTTCATTGATATGCGTGTCCCATTTTCGTAGTATCTCCTTCAGGTTAACTTCCATTTCGGATGTGTTGAACTGTCAAAGAATACTCATCCATATGACAGAACGAGGAAGGTTCCGACGAAGAAGATTCACAACCAAGTGTTCATGATTCTCCTGGACCCACAGACGACATCGCATGGATGAGCTACGCCTTTCCTTTCTCGCCACCCATTAGCAAAGCCCTCGAAGATGTTCGACAATCAATCATGAACAGGTTACCGCTGCAGTCTGAGGCCAAAGCACTTTCTGATCTGTATTTCCGACACGCTGCGTGGATGTATGTCCTTCTGCTTTTTTATATTTGTCTCTTGATTTCATCATTCCATTTTTAAGGTATGCTCCAATATCTGAAAAGGATTATTTGGAGATTTTCCGGCAGGTTTACGACCCCGATGCCTTCAATGAACCCATCGCTGCACAAAGTCTTGGACTGTTTTGCATCGTTCTCGCCATTGGGGTGCTCGTTGACCTGGAACGGCCTGCACACTCACCAGAGGCAATGGCATTCTATCACCTGGCTCGTGGTGCACTCTCGATCGATTCTGTTCTGGAGGAACAATCCGTAACTGCCATTCAAGCTCTAGTGAGTAACTCATCCGTTCGTCAGGGATGTCCTTTCTGACTTCTTTCCCCCACTACTTTTCCTTTCCTTTGAAAATTTTCTCCATCAGCTGCTCATGTGTCATTTCATGTTCCTATCGGAAATCTCCAGCCCTCGATGGGCAGTTATGGGCATGGTTGTAAAATTGGCACAAAGTGTCAGTATCCGTCCTTTTTTTCTCGTCGGTTCTTTTCTCAAGCTGTGGCCTATCCGACCCCATGCTTCTCTTCGCTTCTTTCCGCATATGGGACTTCTTGTTGAGCGCTGATTTTTACTCCCGCCCCAAATAGGTTGGCCTTCGTGAGTGTTGTTTCATCATCCCTCCACACCCAGTCGACCCTTACCCCATGCCTTAGATCGTGACAGCGGCAAGTGGAAGCTCGACCCGGAGCAAACACTGAAAAGACGCGAACTATTTTACGAATTGTTGACCTATGATTCTTGGCAGGTAGGTTGGTCATTTGCCTTTTCCTGACACGGCGATCCTGTGTCGTGTCAGGTTTTGATTAGGATACTTGGCGATGCGCCCATATTTAACAGTTCTCACTCATTTGTGTTTCAGAGTTTGACATTTGGGCGGCCGCCTTCACTTTCTTCGTCCCACATTGATAACCAATTACCGCACCAGACTACCAAGAATGCTGCGGGACAGGTGGAAATGTCTTGTAAGCCTGCGGCCTTTCCTTTATGTTCAGATTAAATTCATTTTATATCTTAGTCGCCGCATGGAAACATCGCTTTTCGGCACACTGCCTAAGCGTGGTCCATGATGAAGCCTTTGGGACGAGAAACCCTAACTACAAGGCCATCCAAGAGCTCGACAAGAAAGTACGCAATTGGTATGTGCCGCCGAGCCTGCAAGTCCCTGGCTTTGGGGCCGCGAAACTTGTCTCCACAGAGGTTGAACAACCAAGTGTGCAGTTGACGATGCAGCGATATGTTGCGTTTGCTATCAAGGAAATAAGTGGGTGCCTCTTCATGAAAATTAGGCTATCTTCTGACTATCTATTTGACGAAGCTCTATTTTACATGCATCGCGGTTTCTTTGCGCAAGCACTGGAGGATAACCCCGCCGATCCAATGGGAAGCAAGTACTCGCCGTCAGTGCTTGCGGCCTATAGCAGCGCAACTTCGTTCGTTGGTCTGATTGAAAGTCTGTTTCATCAACACCCACAGCTGACTGAGAGGATGTGGTTTTTATTTACACACGTTTTCTCCTGCGCAGTATGGCTTTTTCCCTGCGTCGGACGTGATTGAATTAATGCTAACGTTGAAATGCTTTAGATTGTATTGGGGTCTATAGCAGCTAAATCACAGATGGGACTGTCCCGTTCGGCGCTTTCTCACCTGGATTCTGCATATAGCCTTTTTACGCAGGTATCGGATACCGCACGAGCAGGCAAGATACTGGTGAGTAACCTTGTAGTGTCATTGAATCCGGCCTTAGTATTTTTCTAGCCCATCCTAGCTAAATTACGAGAGCGAGCTGTGGCTGCCCAAGGAACCGGAGCCCCGCCCCTTCAATCAGAAACAGCGACTCGGCTCTCATTTTATGGTCCCAAGATCAAAAGCGAGGTGGACGAACTGTCCGCCTTGGGTGGCATGACGAGGCTCGTCTCTCGTCGATCTCCTTCTTCACCCTCTCTATCAAGTCCGACTTCACAACACTCGTCACCGCCTGCCGCTCCAGAGTCGCAAGTCTATCCGACGCCCCCTCAGGAGTCTTCGAGTTTAAATACGTGGCAAACTTACACGCATATCCAAAATCTCAACGTCAATATCAACATGGGTCCCAACGATTACTTCTCGAACAGTCTTCCCATTTCACCTGAAGTACCGCAAGAAGAGATGTCGATGCTGTATCAAATGCCTCACATGCAGCAGCAGCATCAACAGATGCAACAACAGCATCATCATCATCCTCGACTTCAGCAGGGCATGCCGATGGACACAAGCCCACACGGTCCTTCGTATTATGGAAATGGATACGGACAAGGATATGGGAATGGGAATGGGAATGGCTATCTTGTGTCAAATCTCGGACCGAGGATGAGAACCCCGCCAACACACGATTTCCAGGATTCTTGGCTAAATTTCATGGCGCCGTATAAGCCATGATGCTGAGGATAGTTTCTTTTTTTGGGGGTTCCTTCTGGCATATGTATACCATGTAACCATATCCCTGTTCTTTTTGTCTTCTTGTTTTCTGTATTACTTGACTTGCTATTGTTCTGCCTCTTTGAATATCTGCTTTCAAGTTTCAATGTTGTCATATGTTTTAGTGCTTTATAGATACCATTCTTGCAATACCTTACGACTCGGATCCCCACACATGAACTTTTTTAGTTATTACTGTACTATGTACCATTTATACCACCACCACACTTGGAACCAGGCCGATGTGTATTATTCGACTGTAGGCATATAATTACTCACATGCGCAATGTGACTTTCGTGGTGTTGATCACACCATGTACATCTTTCAAGGTGGTCTTTAGATGGGGAGGCAACCCGCAGCGCAGAATGGCAAGGTGCTCAGGAAACACAGGTTGATCCAGGAATGCGACGTTGAGAGACTGTAAACTGAGAAAACGGTACTAGATTCCTGAACCTCAATGCATCGGGAGAATACACCATGCAAGTTTTGAGGGAAATGTATTCATCTTCAGATTATGAGGATGGTAGAAAATACAGTAGGGATTCCAATGGTTTCTTGAAACCGACATGGATGTTACCCTGGAACGTTCGGGCTTGAAAGCGCCTGCGCAACTACGCCATGAATGTCGTTGCATCGGCTTTGACATGTATCTATGCACTGTGGAATGGAAAAAAATTAAAATTAAACTCGGATCCTCAGGAAAATGCAGTAGGCTCACCCCGAGTATCTCTTTCGGCGACATGCGACCCGTCTGCCACACACTTGTAATACTCGTTAACGCTGGAATGCAAGAAAGCACCAGGGTGCCGCCGGAAATTTTTGATTCTTCATCTGTCGGATCTAGCCAAATTTCGTCGCCTACAGCAGCCTGCAGTGGATATTAGCACCAGAGGAATTCGCTGAGTGAAGACGTACAGCCGAGCATGATACGACGAGCCCAAAGACCTCGACGCCTGCATGTACCAAAGCCGTACTTGCAGCAATGGAACCCGCCGCTACACAACCCTCTAGTCCGTCTGTTTCGATTACGGTGATGAAGATATCTAGTGTCGCCTTTGGGAATGTTTCCAGGCGAACCGAAGAAACGATGGCTTGATGGACAGCCATAGCAATGGATCTGTCTTCAGCATCCTACGATTATTTTAATGATGAATATGCTGCAAGATGGAAAAAAGAGAGAGATCTTACACGCATGGGGGCTCTGCGATCTTGACATGAATACGGGGCAAATTTTACTTCCACATTCAGGCGACCAATTTCGTGAAATCCAGTGCCCTTGGATTGACGAGGCCCATAACTGTTGTGCGTAGTTTCAGTCATTTATTCATGGGAACCAGGCAGTTGAGTCTTACACTGCACAGGCAATTTTCGTACGTTCCGTTTCAATGTACGCAGAACCAGTAGCCTGACTGATTAGTCCGGGCTGTAGAACTTTGAGCTGGGGTTATATTGTAGCAAAATAATGCACTCCATAATTCTCACTAACAAATGGGTCTGATGTCTGACGATGCCCTGCCTTTTCTTGATTTGACGGAGCGGGTTTGTGAAGGTTCTTCGTCAATGAAGACAGGTGGGTGGCTTTCTTCTGGACCGTTTATTCTTCTTCGATCGAATGCGGGTTGGGCCATTGTCAACAGGTGTTGATTGAAGAGTACTAGTGACAAAGCTTTCGAGGTTCGACGTGACAATTATATTACAACCACATTTGGCACCGAGGTTGGTTCGCATTTCAGTCCAGCGCCACCCGTCCCTTCCTTTTCTTTTCACCTCCCTCCGGCGTAGCATGCCTGTGCCAGATGCTCGCACAAGGAACAAGATAAGCCTAAATCCGTCCAAGGTCCTATCAACGTCGTAAGCACCCACAGTCTCAACCACGGAAGATTTGCCCTGACACGTTATATCCACCGCTTGGTTTTTCATCTTCGGTGTCCGCTTTCAGGATTCCAAGCAAGCTTGTCCCTCGGATATTGCTTTCCAATGCACTCTTTGTATTTGCGGCGCATGCATCGAAAGAGTGGTTGTTGAATCTGGACGTTGGTGTGTTTTGGGTGTTGATGCGGGTTTTGGCTTGTGGTGGACTTGGGGTGCTGGTTTGGGAGGCTATGACTGGGCAAATGGTGAAGAGGAAGAATATCGAGGTGCGCATGGTCCGTTAGATCTTCTACACGGATGGCTCACGCGGGAACAGTGGTCTGCGTTGGGCACCGCGTCATTGTTGCAGTTTATACAACATGGCTGTCTATTCGCCGCCCTATATCGCCTATCATCACCACGGTACGTCGATAGTAAGCCCTCCAAGGCCCGTCTGTTGATGATTCCGGACACAGAGTCATCCTCTTTGCTCATTTCTCAACATATTGGATTGCATCGCTCATAAACCCGTCTTCAGTTAGTGATAACTCTTGACACGATGGAATTATCTCATTAACGGTTATCGGCAATACCCAGAGTCGGAAATTCATTGCAGTTGTACTGGCAATCGTTATTTCAGTCCTATCAGATTCTGAGTTCTCGGTGGTTAACGTCTGGCATTACGCGCCGGGATATGGGGCACTGCTTTTTCATGCCCTCTCCTCGACAGCGCTGGAGCACACGCTGGCTGTCATTTCACCTTCTCTTGGGACGACTTTCTCGGTAGCAGCAAGTGTTCTGGGCGCCACACTCGTTGCGCTTCCATTCTACATTTTCAGGACTCTTATGGTAAGTTCCCTGTAATTTGCAGTTCTTGTCTTTTATTAATGGTACTGATTGTTCCAGCTCAACTTTCCCCCAACCCCAGTCCTTCCTTTATTGTCTCTGGCATGCATCCCTGCTGTCGCCTACTCGGTCTTGTTCCTCACCCCGCTCACGATGCAATCGTTGAGCAATCTATCCTTCAGACCACAGCATTTCGGATTTTCCTATCCAACGTTACTCATTCTCTCTTATGTTTTGGGTACTCTGACGTTTAAGCAAGTACCAACGTGGACGGACATTCTGGTGGCGTCACTGCTCTACGTTGGTAAGTCATAGATCGGTTCGACTTGAGAATTTGGAATAATTTGCTCTATTTCCAGGCAAGTATCCAGAAAGTATAGATACTTTCACAATCGCACCTCGTACTCCTACATCGAGACTTATTCGGTCATATCTGAAAACCATCCTTGCCAATCCTGAATCTAGAAAAATATTCTACTTTTTGATGCTGAATCTGGCCTATATGTTGGTTCAGATGTTATATGGAGTATGGACCAACAGTCTTGGCTTGATATCGGATGGTACGTTCTCGTTTCGTACGCCAATGTTCTGAATTATCTATCGATAATGAGCAGCGATTCATATGGCTTTTGATTGTATGGCGATCGGTATGGGTCTTTTCGCATCCGTAATGGCTACCTGGGACCCAAATGAACGCTTTACTTATGGGTAAGCTCCATTCAGGTTAAATTCCGAATTATATCCATAAACAACTCAACTTTATCAGATACGGACGGATCGAAACCTTGTCTGGTTTTGCGAATGGGATTTTCCTGATACTTATATCCATATTCATCATGTTCGAGGCCATTCAACGGATGTTAGTCACCCTGCGATTCATTTGCTTTCGGCCTTGCCTAACGCTATTTCCAGTCTGGAACCCCCCGAGATGAACACAAACCAGCTACTTTTGGTCAGCTCTTTAGGTCTGGCGGTTAATTTATTTGGGATGTTTGCTATGGGCGGACATCACCACCATGTAAGTATTTGCTTTTCTTCACGTTTAGGCCGAATGCTTATCCATACAAGGGCGGGCATTCTCATCTCATGGACATTCCCACTCCGCTCATAAAGAGGGTCACTCTGGCCACTCTCATGGGCCAGCGCCACCAAGTCATGCACATACCCACAGCCAACCATCGAGACCTAGCCATAGTCATTCACACTCTGTCGCAACTCCTCTGGTATCATCACATGTGAATCCCCATTCGCACTCTCACTCTCCGCCGCCTACCTCAAGTACCCATTCTCATTCGCACTCACATTCATCGCCGCCACACTTGCCAGAGGACTGCCATGATCATTCGCATGATGTCCACTCTTCACATGGACACGATAATTGTAAAGATGATGACAATAACTCACACTCCCACACACACCATCCACCTCCCCCCGGCGAAGCACATGCACACTCTCATGCACACTCTCATGATCATCACGAGCATGGGCATTCCGCTCATCCCATTGCTGCGCCATCTGGCGGCTCAAATCATTCTCGATCCATGTCAACGACTAGCATTTCGGAGAGGCCGATGAATGGACATAGCTACCCTGCCAAACGCCGTTCTCGTGGACCTTCAATATCCATCGAATTGGCATCTCCAATCGACGCGCCGCTGCGAACAGGACTCTCGCCTCCGCTGATGACGCCGTTGACGCCGAGCTACACATTTGGGCACGATGATCATTATTCGAAGCATCATGATTCTAAACATGTGCCTAACCTACATGATCCGTCACATGCTCATTCGCAACATGAAGGGCATAGTCATAACATGCGCGGCGTGTTTCTGCACGTCATGGCGGTGAGTCTTGACAATCCATGTATTGATGAAGCTAAAATTAGTTTTTTTATCAGGATACCTTAGGATCGGTTGGTGTCATAATATCAACTCTGCTCATCCAGTTTTATGGATGGACAGGGTTTGATCCAATCGCCTCTTTGTTCATTGCATTTTGATCGCCGCGAGTGTTATACCTCTTGTCATGGACACAGGCAAAGTTCTTGCCCTGGATGTTGCCGACCGTGATGTAGATATCCAGCGTGCTCTGGCTGAGGTATGTATCCCTTTTCTTATGGTGCGTTTACCCGTGCATCCTAACATGGAATTACCGCTCCAGTTACCTTCCATTGAAGGACTTGCGTCCTACACATCTCCTCGATTCTGGCCCAAAGATTCATCGAGTTTAATTGGCTCCATACACATCCAACTCGCACCTTCAGCATCATCTCATGATCCAACCGGACCCCATTCAAGTCGGAAAACAGTCTACACAAAGGCCGATCGTGTGGTGGAAAGAGTTGATTCACTGTTGCGAGAAAAGATTTCTGGGCTGGAAGAATTGACAATACAGGTCGAAGGGCAATACCCATTGTCATAGGAAGAGTTATTTAGCTCGGGACAGTATAAGGTAGATTTGAATTGTAATTTATAGCAATAAGTATACATCTACGAAGGAAGTGTTTCAACATTGGGCCACTGACACCTCCCACCGTCGGTTGCGAACACATCTCAAGGAACCTGTGGGACTGTACGAATCACGTTTTTCCTTGGCTGCGAGCCTCAGTTCCATTCGCCGGGACTCTCCAACGCAACTATCCCACTCAAATCTTTATCATAACTCGAGCTAACCATGGTTTCTCTTCCTGTGTCCCGTCTTTCCATCTTTCCTGCCAACACAGCACAAGTCCTGGAATCGCGCAAGCGGACATTTCAGGAATGGGGAAGAGGAATGACTTTGGAGGAGTATCTCGCTCGCGATACAATATCAGACAAACACGAGGTCTCGAGGGATAGTAGACTAATTACTTGGTGGGTTTTCGGGAGATAAATAGAAGTATTCCCCATTATCTTATTGAGAAGAGCCAAACTCATACTTTTCTTTGAACTGCATAGGGTTCTCGCCCCCCACGATTCGCCTGGGTCTTTGGACTTCCTGTGTTCATGCGAGACGTACGCATGACCTATTGGTGATTATTTTTTAATGGTTGACATTATCATTTGGTAGATTTCGCCGAGATGGCCTAGTCCTTAAAAACGCCAGACCGGAACCAGCCAACTGTTATGGCGTTGCTTCCGTCTTTACGCCACCCAAGCATCGACGCCGGGGCTATGCGAAACACATGATGAGCCTCTTGCATTGGGTCATCGCACCTGAAGAGTCTTTACCGACGGAGTTTCCTACGGAGTGGGGCAATCGTCCTCAAAGGGTGCCTGGTGTTACTCCTGGGGCATTTTCGGTGTTATACAGCGACGTTGGGCCCAAATTCTACAGGCTTTGCGGTACTCTACCGAACCAGGATGACGGCTGGATCGTCGATGGACCGACTACCACTTGTTTCAATGTCTTGAAAACTCACGAAATCCTTTCTTCTAGAAAAAAGGAGGGAAGGCTGGTCTGGAGATGGCTCGACGAGGCCAGTGTTCGTGAGGCATGGAACGAAGATGTCAGCTACATGGAGGAAGAGATGTCCCACTCGTCTAACTGCCCGAAACCGGTGCAGTTCACCTTTTTACCAAACAAGGGAGTCGCAGAGTTCCAATATCTCCGACGCCAGTATTTCTGGGAAAAGATGGATCCAAAGCCAGTTTACTGGGGCCTTTGTGCCTCCTCAAGTGTCAAAGCATCGCCGGACCCGACGACCTTTGTTTCCTGGACGTTGGATGTTAGGCCACCTCGTTCGAATAAGCTCATTATCACACGACTGAGGGTGCACCCTGATCGTCTTCAGGAGTTGATACTCGAAATAACCGCCTTCGCTATGAAGCACAGTGTGGAAACTATCGAGGTGTGGAACCTTGCCAAAAGTTTGCTCGATGTTTCCCAGCATCTGGGAGGAACGACATTCTTTCGGGAGGACCATTTGCCATGCTTCAAGTGGTACGGAAGCGAAAACCCTGAGGATATCGCTTGGCTATGGAATGAGAAGTAAGTCAAGAGTATTTCTGCCCCTAGTTCCCGAATAACCTTCACCGCCTAGGTTCTGTTGGTGTTGAAAATATTGCAAAGCCGTGATAATATTGTAGTCTGTTCGTACGTACTTAGTTAAATCAAGGGTTTTCCTCCCAATAGGCTGGGTGTCCCACGCAGAAAAAAAAAGAAAAAGAAGTAAAAAAAGGGGGAAATTGAGAAATTGACTGTAGGAATTGAAAAAATACAAATACCAGCACATCTAAGGTCAGGAAATGCCATGAAGTCTGTTTTATGAATTGCAGGATGTGTATGAAAAAAAGTCCACGCGCTAACATGCGTGAATTCCGAGAATCAGAGCTTGAGACATCAGATTTTGTGTGTTCTGCTTGAAAGTTACACTTTTTGAGCTCAAATCTAACTTTCAAAAAGCAATTTTTTGCCATTACTCTCCCAGTTGTGTACCTAACTATATGGAATATTATCGGAGTTCTCCTGTTGCTGATGAACACACAAAGTGCGGCTCGCAATCTATAGGTGTAGCTTACCATATCGCTCCTTGTCCCCCCGCCGCCACCACCAGTACAGACGATAATGATAACAATGCCAGCTGACCCAACCCCAACCTCAACTTCATCGTGGGGTTGGGCAGCTGGCATTGTTATCGTTATTGTCTGTACTGGTGGTGGCGGCGGGGGGACAAGGAGCGATAAGGAAGAAAGTGCGAACGAGGAATGGAGAGCCGTACGCGGGGTGATCACGTGCCCGCATAGCCACGATTGACTGGCATTATCTGACATTGCCAAATTACAGGACGTACACGAAATTTCTGAACAAAGTAAAAACTTGAAATATTAGTAGTAACTCTGTTGTACATGAATTCCGAGTTTGGAAGAGAACGACCCAGCATACGTGCTTTAAATGAGATAATACAATAAAAGAAGTTAAGGGGGATTGTCACGTGGTGGCAGGATAACTTTGGCGGTGAGGCACTCATTTGAGTTACTACACGAGCTCTGCCACAAAACACAAACCTTTTTTTTGTCCAAACTACTTAAATTTGGGCCAGTAACGCTCCTGAAAAGTTTCAGGTCCATAGCTGTAGCCGTCGCTGAAGGACAAACAAGACAGTTATCTGCCCGGCAAGCTCCGGACAGATAATGAGAATGAGAATGATTTATTAGCTAACTACGTTACATAAGTAACTCAGGTAACCGTAGCGACCTCGTTAGCTACTGGGTCAGAGTGAATGAAAGAAAAACGGCAAGGGATTTTAAGAAAAGGTAACGGAGAATGAAGGAAATGAAGGTAAACCAAATCTGAAATCAAGTATTTGAGCCAATGTCACACCCGCACGTGACCCAGACTTGCGTGTGACGATTCGCGTCTTCTTCCTCTGCGATATTAACTCGCGTTCCCCTTGCGTAAATAAATGGGCCTGTATTCGCAAGCCTCATACGCCCTATTTTTCCCCGGCATCTAAAGTCCCCGTTCTTTTTTTCCCCTCCCTCTTGGCTACGATGGACGTGGGCGACCCAGATCTAGACGTTGTCGAAACATCTGATGTCGAGGAATTCGAGGAACTAGAAGGAAGCACTCATGGGTTGCTTAAAAAATCAATGGATTACCTGCGGGGGAATACCGACCAATCTGAGATACGATTTCCTCCAAGGAAACGTATGAAGGTGGGAATTTACATTTCTTGAGTCGTTTTCGACACTGACTTAGTCCGCTCAGCTATTACATGACAGTGCTGTTTCCAATGCTGCAGATGTCCCCTTCCTTCTTACGAGCCCCATTTGCTCGCCATTACCAAGCACTACCTCACCTCGGGGTTCTCAATCGTCCGCCACAATGTTAGGAGGCATCTCGCCTGGCCGATTCCTCGATTCCCCCCATTCTCCGACCGAGGCTCCATTCCGTGCCCCCGACAACCTTTTGACGAAAGTAGCAAACTATGTATTGACGAGCAGTTCCTCTCTGGCTTTGGGGAACTCTCAGCGCCCTTTCATTCGTTCGCCAACACAAGGGGGGATCTCAACATGTCCATCGCCTGCAGACATGGAATTAACAACCATTGAAACAAGGGTGGAGGAAAATGGCCCGCCATGGCCGCATTATTCTCAACCTACAACCCAGACACCACTCACACCGAAATCTCGCCGTTCCGATTCCCCAGACCCACTTTCCACATTCGCAATTGCTTCTTTTCGTACACCGCGATCTTCCCTCAATACTTTAGCTCCTCCTCCTTTTGCATCTTCACAACCTCCTTCTCGGGCGGAGGAAAGTGCCGATGAATTGTTATTGTTTTCCCCAGCCAAACGACTTTCACCGACTATTGAATCGTCCCCCATCACCCCGTTGAGTTCAAACCCCGGAAGCCTGCGAAGCAACCTTGGTGGTCCATCTTCGTCCCAACAAGTCTCTCCTTCTCCACCACACGAATATCCGCCGTCACCATTACCCGTTCCTTTAGTACCTCCTCTTTATCATCCACCGCCCGAGGTCGTACGCGCCGCACATGAGGAAGAAAACGCAGGACGATACACACTACGTGGCCGTAAACCTATTCAGGTGAGACCTTTCACTGGTGAAAATGCACAATACCAAGCGGCAATGCGATCAATCCCCGAAGCTATTGTCAAGCAGCGGAACCTCGATCGGCGTGGGCGCCGACTCAACCCAGAAGATCATTATGAAAACGATGAAAAAGAGGAAGACGGATATGCTTTCGAGAACGACGAAGAAGAGTGGGAGGAGAGGCAGAGGAGGAGACACCGAGAACGCGAGGAACTTTCGAAGGCGACTGGAGATTCTACCAGGAGTCCTGAACGACCTTCTGAACCGGAAAGACCCTTGTACCCCTCTATTTTGCAAGATATCCAGAGCACGGATGAGGAGGACGGAATCGTGGGCGGTCTTACGAAGGAAGATAGAAAGTTCCTGAGAGCAAGGAAAAAGCAGAAAAGGATAGAAAAAGAAAAGGAGAAGGAGGCGCTTCGTCAACAAGACGAAATCTTGAGTCGACCTAAAAAGTCTCCCCGACACCGAATATCTTATTTCCCGATCCCTGCACAAGCCCAACCTTCGACCACATCGAGGACACCGCTAAAGTCAGGCGAAGAAAACGATCCAGGGGTGAATTTAAAGTCATCTCAATCCATGACGCTTTTACTAATGCTGCCATTTACAGATAGACGACCCGCCTTTGTATCCCATTGAATTTGGCGAGGATCAGCCCTGTCTTTCGCCATCCGCGTCCCCTGGTGCAAAAGTATTCCACGACTATTCTCATGAGGTTAACGATTTTGAGGGGTTTCTTCAGGATGATTTTCCCGCTGGTCGGGATGATGACATTTCCCCAGCCAATGAACCTGATTTTGTGCCGCATTTATTTACCGATTCCCCTGCAAATGATGTTATCGACATCGGGTCGGATAATGAGGAAAGGCAAATATCACCATCCCTGAGCCCGCAATCTATTCCCTCTGTCGCCCTTGAGAAGGGACAAGAAAAGCTTTTGGGACGTATGTACCCCAAATTCATGATACCTGGTATTATAACGAAGGGATTTCGAAAAACCAACAAGGAGAAGCGGAGAAAAAGTGTCAGTGGCGACGAGGCCGATGGACCACTCCTTCCAGGTCGAACGAGGGTTCAGAGGATCGCCAACCCTAAAGACCTCAAGGAGATCAAAGGAGACTCCGAAAGCGAAGCGGAAACAGACCCCGATGAGGATTCGGATCCGCCGTCACCTTTTCGTCCAGCTGTTTCGCGTCATGGCACCAGCGACAAAAGCGAATCTGATTCGGATGCAGTCGAAATTGTGGAGATGTATCGACCTAAAGGGATTCCCAAAAAACCGCGTGCGGTCTTCGACGTTGATGATGGGGTGTTTTCGGAGTCAGAAAACATCATCTACGACGAGCACATTGACGAACATTTCACTAGTAATCGAACGGCCGGAAAAAGAGGTGCTGTAAACCGTTTGAAGGAACCGAGTTTGATCGATTGGATGCTCGCAAGGTCGCGAACCATAGGAGGGACGCGGAAGGATCACCAGCCTAAATCCTCTAAGTCTCGCAAAAAATCCTCAAAATCCAAGCTTGATATCATGACCAATGGTGCTCGACGATATGGTCACGAGCGACAGACCTTGCTCTCCTTTGAGGGTGCCAGGAAGGCGAAGAAACGCAAGCGAGGGTCGCGATCGGGTTCGAGAACGATACCGGCGGTCCCAAGTCATCACAATCAATTTTCGGACCAGGAAGGCCATGTAGCGGACATCGTGGAGGTCGATCAACATTATCGGCGACAAAGACGCTGGAAAGAAAAGGAGAAAGCACGCCGGGCGCGAGGAAAGACCCAGGGGATATGGACTTTTACATACGAGGGTCAAGGTGTTTCATCGGGCAGACAGCGGGATACAGCATTTGTGACCATCGATCTCGAAGATGAAGGATTCCATCGAGCTTTGGCTCCGATATCCGACAATCCTGTCACGGGTTGGACGAGAAAGTTTCAACAGCCAAAACCTCAACTCCAAATTGCTTTACCCAACAGCATAGAGGAAACAGACTCCGTATCTGACGAAGTGGTGTGCAAGGCCAAGGAGAGGCAGCCGACCGACGTTGCGAGTGATTTGAACATCAATCCGTTTCATTCCGGAAAATGCTTTGGTCCTCAGACTTATATCGGAAAAGGCTGGCTGCAGGATTTACTCGATGTTGCATCTGGAACACACATCCCAACTATTCCTCCTTCCATCAATGCAATCGGATTCAAGCTGGAACCAGATATGGGTGTCCAGGCCCTGCGTGAGATGCTGCCAAACATATTTGATTGTTACTTCGACTTCGCTACAGGTCTTCCAGACCTTGAAGGGGAAGGCTTGCGTCCGACTTGGATCTTGGTTGCCCATGTGGCTGCTCAACTCGTTTCTCATTACTTGACCCAACTCGATGAGCCGGATTCTATGAGTTTCCGGAAATTCACAGAAGAACAGCTTCTGCGGCTGGTTGATAAAATCGAGAAACTTTCGCTCAAGTTTATCGAACCTCCTATCCTTGGGGTTTGTTGGTTGGTCGTCGATCTTGCCTTCCGCATTTGGAGCGCAATCGGCGTCCGTGACCTCGTCCGCCTCGAAGAGTTTCAAGTCCGGAGTTAACCTCTTAACGGCTCTCCTGCTTCAATTCGGCTTACGGAAAACGATAGAGTCCCTTCAGAATGACGCAGATTTAAATAAACCATCGACCTCTTTGTACGCAGCGGAACTGTGGGTCTGCCTCATCCATGTGCTGAGCTTGGGTTTTTCGGAAGGACAGACTGGATCGAAAAAGCACCCGTTTTGGTTAACCTTGAAGGAGGCTCTCCAGAACCAGGAATTTTCGACACCATTTGCAAGATCTGAAGACGTATGGTTTGCCATTTTTGCTGTTTGCGCATTCTCGCAGTTCTCGTCGCGCGGTATGACGACCTCTAACTCTCGCCTTCCTGCCTATTGGGATCTTGTCGCCGATTCCATGAAGCTGTTAACCCTCCGAGTGCTACCCAACGATGCTGAAAGATTTACGCAAAAGGAAAGGTGGAAGCGAGATCTATATGCTGCAATAGTAACAATTCGTTGCTACCATCTAGTCGATCGATGGCAATGGAAGTTAAAAGATGGTTTGCCTATGTTCCAGGAATTGGCAGAAATATTCAAAACGCGACAATGCGCCAATCTCCTCCCCGAGACAGCCCAAAACGACTTCCCCGAGTTTTTCAGACTTGCTAATTGGGACCTTCTCGACTCTCACGATCCAAAGGACAACGCGTATACTGTTTTCCTCAAGCTCGTAGTTCGGGGTGCCCGAGAAGACGAGTCATATCGCTCAGACAAACCCTCTGGAAGGTTGAAGAAACTCCTGTCACTAGCTGTACCAATTTCAACAATTACTGCCCCCTCGCATAACCTCACCATGTTCTATAACCGGCTTTGTGCTGTTGCCATCGTTGCCGACTTGAATCCCAACGATTGTGTCAGCTGGACACGGCGAGCGCAAGGCTACATTAACTATTTAGATTCTGACCACACCACACGACTTGCACTCATTCGTGGTGTAGCGAGATTCGCTATCATGTTGGTTTCCCGTCGGCGCAATATAAAGGCAACAGTGGATTGGATTGAGGAGATCTCCAAGGGCATGGAGATGGAATTGAAGAAATTTCCTCCGCCCCATCGTAAAGATCCTCAAGCACCTGAGGCTCCTGAAACTCCGGAGCGACGCAACGCTGAACTGTTTGCAAAACTCCTGTTGGCTTCCATACGACAAATAATGGAGTTCTATGTCAAGGTTTCTCGCTACCCAGACCCGCTTTTCCTTGGTGAGTTTTTCCCATTTTTTTTTCTTCTCATCTCATCAATATCAATTCCAGCCAGTCTGAAGCCTGTTCTGACTACTTGGGTGCTGAAGACCGACGGGATCAAGGATGAATTCGCCCGCTTGGCGACAGCCATATTTGATGCAAGGTCTGCCGCCCTGCCACCACCGTCCCGTCCCCCTCTGCCGGTCACCGCTCCTCCAGTTGAGGATGAAAGTCAGGAAAGCCAGGAATTCGGGGGAATCGATCTTGACCTAGATGGCATGAATTGGGACGCTGTCGATATCCCAGCCCTAGCCACGCCAATTGCCTCTCAACCCTCGAACGACGCGGCCAACGAAAATGCCATGCGAGAGGTATGTACAATGGTCTATCTTTTTTTAAGACCCCCAAATGAAACTATGCGAAGGCTCTCACAAGTACCAGGTTCAAATGGTTAATACCTCACTTCCTGAATCCGTGTCTGCAACCTCCGCTTGCAGGTGCTTCTGTGAGAGCAGCGAAGGCGCATGAAAGTGATTGTGACCTGTGGTTGCGTTTGTGGCTTTCTTGTGCCAGCGTTGAGGTAGACCCGGAGAAGGTAAGGATTGGCGAACACTCATTGGATGCAGTAACTCAAGGTTTTGCTCAAAGTGGTCCAACGCCCTGCGCCTTCTCGATGCAAGGCTCGAAGGCACGACAGATGAACGTTGGGTACGGCGCGTCAATCTAAGCATCATGTACCAGGTTCTGCAAATTGAACCGATGGCATATTTGGTAAAGTTTTCTAACCATTCTAATTTTCTTTATCTATTTTATTTATTTTAATCTAGACCCAGGCGAATCGCGCCATCGAAGTTGTTCTTTCCGCTCTGATCTCGGATTCGGTTGCCCTTGCGAAAGAATATGTTGCGTTCGTACTCTCCATTGATGGGCTTCAGCATCCTTTACTTCGCGGTGCGACATGCCTGCCTGCCCGAAACGAAGTTTCCGGAGACTACGAATTTTCATCAGACCATTTCTTGGAATTACGGCTGTCTCTTTTGCAAGGTACCTTTTCCGGCCTTCTTTGGGTCGGTAAGACTAATTAATCATGTTCGACAGTTATTTTCAAGAACTTGAACGATTCTTATCGCATAGAACGCGACGGAAACCTCGATCTCGTACTGGACAACGAAAGATATGTTGGATATTGCATCAAAATGTTCTCTGGTATGCGTAGCAATCGCTCGGTGAGTTTCTTTACTATAAGTATCTCTGTCATGCTAACTCCATCACAGAGTTTGGAATCAAATTCGGTCAAGTTCTCGGCGTACAATGATTTCTGTATTCAAGTTCTTCAACATTTCCAGGACAATCGGGACCTCTGCATGGAGAAGCGTTTCGACTTTTGGATTCGTTGGGCACGGGACCTCAGATCCGCCAGTGCTCTTGCTTTGAATAACTAAATTATGAACCGATTAACCATTTTTTTTTGTATCTTGTAGCATAGCATAACTTGGGATACCCTAGGAACAACCCATTCACACAACCCCGTACTTTAGCATATTTTGTTTCTGTGCAAGCTCACTACTTTGTATCATACCAATAACTCTTGATGGAATTTCCAGCCGTGGTCCTGCGGAGTGCTTGATGCACTGTGAGCGTAAACACATCTTCAGGACTCCAGGAGTTTCAGGGACGTGACTGGACTTGGTTGGGTATATATGCGGCTGTCCAGAAATCTTGTCTGTCCCAGGTATGCGAATTGGAGCGACCCAATCGACACCAGAGGCGGCTGTTAGAGGTGAATAGACAAAAGTATCAGTACTAGGATGATGCGAGATGAGAGGAAATGCCCATACGAACCTCTTGATCCAGTTCACTTCACTTCATTCTTTCCCCTTCTCGTCCGATGCACTCTGGCTTCCCTCCTCACTAGCATCCTCGGGGTTCAACTGGGCAGCTACGGTCATGAACCTTATCAGGAAAGAAAGAAAGAAATCAGATAAACCAGTCATCAACGTCTATATCACGCCTAAGAAAAAAGCACATACTTGGCCGCATCCAACCCCGCAAGGATCCGCATCGCATGCAGATCGACCTGCAGTTGCTCGCATAGGTCCGCGGTCTGGCTGACCGCGCGTGACATTCGTCCTAGACTCAACGCCAGCTGGGCATACAGCCGTTCCTTGGTCAGAGTGGCGTTCGTTGGAGCGTTGTTGCCGCTGTTTATCATTTTTTTTGTGTAAGTGAGAGGAGAAAGGGGGCGATGTTGCGTTGGCGGTCCTGAAGGATGTTTGGGAATGACGAGCGTTGAGCGTTGAACGTTGAACTTCAATCAATGAAATCCAAATAATCGACATGAAGTCACGTGAGGTTTGGACGCGACGCGTTTTATCGGCTTTTCCTCAGTCTGGGACGCGTCCTCCGCCCAATTTCTCTCGCGTTATCAAGAATTTGTTTTGATTCATTTGCATACACGTTTTCTACAAACGCAGCCCTTGCAACCCATTCTCCAACCCACCAAGTACCGACCAGCCACAAACAAGGTCACAATTTGAGGGTGCAGAGAGAGCAAAGAGAGAGGTATACTACATATCATAAGAACTGGGCGGTTTTTGCGCAACATCGTGATTGGATAAGAATAAAAGATAGAAAACACACCAAAAAAAAACAAAAAGGAAATTCAGGAAATAGGATGCAAAAACGAAACGAAACGACTGCTTAAATGCTGAGATGAGACGTGGTCATATAGATAAATTGGATTCGAACGACCGACAGGGATTGGGATGGGTAAAAAAAAGTAAGTAAGTAACGAGGCAGAAATAATAACCCTAATTCTGGAGACTGAGGACCCGTGACTAGTGACTGAGAGACTGGGAATAAGAGATGGGATGATCATAAGAAAACTTAAACAACAACAAGAAACCGCAAGAGGTACAGGATGGATGTGCTGGATGGAGAGGATGGGACGGATGATATACCATATGAAACAAGACTTTTTGGGAGGGAACAAATAAGTGAATCCATGTTATGTGAACATAAAGTAGGGATGAGAACTGGGATGGGATGGGGGATGTGGTAGCTTCAGTGCAGGGGGAATGACAACGATGGATGGGATGGGATGGGATGGATGGATGGATGATGGATGACAAGGAACAGCGTTTACAAGGTTAAGGCTGAGACAAATACACAATTTGATACGATTTCAATTCGATTCGATTCAGAGTCACAGTCAGGGAGGATAAGGCAGAGGAGGGAAAGAGGAAGGAAAGGGAAAGAGGAAGAGGAAGGAGAGGCGAGTGCAAGTCGTTCGTTCGTTCATTTCATTGATTTCATCATTGGACAAGGGTCGGTGGGTGGGTGACAGGGTAGAAGGCAAGGAGTACGCATGGATGTATGGCCCTTTTTTACGGGCACATGGATGGATGGATGGATAAAGCTACCATGAGGTGTGGATGGATTTGATGGGTCATCCGATATGTATATCATCAGGGTGGGTTCGCTGGTATCGAACGCAATGGTGAAAGATGCATGGTATGTTGCGTCGCTCTTGGTCTTGTTGTGTTAATGTGAGGAATGAGACAAATGTTTCCAGTTTGACGCAGAAAAAGGCAAGCAAGCAAGCATCGTTCGCGAAAAAAGAAAAATCAAAGCATCACAGCAGCGGCAAAGCAAGACAACAAGGGACGGGAATCGCGAAGTACGGTTAGGGCCGAGGCGGGGCGGGGGATGGGAGACGGGAGGGGATCGTAGCAATTCACACCATCTACAAATTCAATGGCGGCACACCCATCGCAAAGAAATTCGATCTCTGCGTACTACTCGCGCTCCTGTTCTTCGAATTCGGATGATGGTGGTGCGAATGATGCCCATGATGATGCGCGTGAATCTGGTGCACAGGACCCCCATACGACGATTTCTTCTTCATCGACTTCCTCTCACGCCGCTGCTCCTTCCGGCTCTTCTGGTGCTGTTGTTGCTGCTGCTGTTGATGGAGGAGCTTCCTCAGATCATCACCATCTCCCTTTGATGTTGGTGTAGACGTGATAGAGGCAGCAGGCTGCAACCCCACCGGGGTACGATCTCCAGCTAGCGACGAAGACGAAAGCGGTAAAATCAAAGGCGACGACATCGTCGACGCGCTCATCATCAACTGCCTTCTCTTCGCCAACTTGCCATAGCCATGTCCCTTGCCCTTCACCGTACTTGGAGCTGACGCCGGCCGTCCGTTAGCACCGTTCTGCCATAACATCGACGCCATGGGGCTGCTCTTCATCACATTGCCATAATCCGCGGTCGAACCAGGCGTGTGGTGATGATGGGGGTGATGCCGGGCACCCTCCCAGCTCTCGCGGGTCTGCCTGAAGGCGCCGACAGAGATCAGATCCCATCTGCTGAGATTCCTGACCCCGCCAGCCTCGTTATCACTCGATGGTGGGATGGCGTTGTTGGGGCCATCATTGGAGGCATCGCGACCCTCTGGATCGTGCAGGAACGACGCTTCGAGGACGTCATCTAGCTCAATGGACTGTAGGGCAGGTGTGCTTGCCGCTTTGTTGTCATCGGCCGAAACGGTAGTAACCGCTGCCACAGATGAAAGCAAGAGTTGCTGGATCGACGATGACGCACTCTCCTCCTGCAAAGGGACGCCGAGAACCGGGCTACTGGCCTGATGATTCGCCGGGGAATTAGTGAGAAGGTGCCTGCGCAAGATATGCTCGACCTTTGTGAGAGAGAACAAAAACACGTGAGCAACGATCGTCCTTCTTCTTTATAGACAAGGAGGCACGGCACGGGGTCGTGTATTGGAAAAGATAGACAAGACGCGTCCAAGAAGTCGAGAAGAAAAGATAATTGATAGATAAGACTTACTGCACTGAATCGTCCAACGTTCGTCCTCCCGCGCCCTCGATTAAACCTGGGATGGGGGGAAGGCACCTCTGCACCCTTCCGATCCTCCCCAATAACTGCCTGGCGCGTCTCCATCGACGGCGAAAACACACCCTTCCTCGGGCCCAGCGGCAGACTGCTCCTCTTCGCACCATCCTCGCCTTCGCGTCTACCATCTTCACTGCCCGACCTGGGCGATAGCTCATCGTCCGAGTCCCAGAACACAACACGACCAGACAAGATATCTGCCGGACTCGGGCTCTCGATACCCCACATTCTCTTCCCTAGACCCCTTCTACTTGCAGGCACCGTGGGACTGCTTACCGTCGACAGGGGGTTGATGGCAGACACCGAGAGTGGAAGACTGAACAGTGCCATGGCACGTTCATTGGGTAGCTCATCCTCACCGACGAGCTCCTCGTCCGTGGTATCGCCCTCGCCACCCTCGCCTCCATCCTCTTCCTCGTAACCCCCATCTGACATGTCATCATCGCTATCCTCCATATCATCGTCATCGCTCTCCCCCATGAGTGACCCCCGTTGTCTCCGCGGTTTCCTGGGAGACGCGACGAACCTCTCGGCATCCGCCTCAAACTCGATGTCGATGAGTCCCTGGCCGTCGCCAACACCATTTGTGAACATGATTTGGCCATCCCAGCCTTCAGTGACCTCGAAAGGAAGACTCTCGAGCTCGGCACGACGTCGACCCGTCCAGCCAGACTCGGTGCACTCGGAGAGTATACCAGAGCCAGAGATATCGGATTGGTCGCCATCTTCGGCCATGGAGAGCGAGGGATGTTTGTGATGGCGTGAAGGAGGTAGAGAAGGGCCATCGTCGTCGCTGTCTGATTCAATAGAGTCGCTGCCAGACAAGTTGGCGAAAAAGAGATCAGCATCGAAACTGGACTCGTCTTCCTCCTCGGACCAGCCTGTGGCATGGCCGACGTATCTGCGACGGTGGTCATCCGTGGTGATGTCCTCGTCCTCGTCGAGTGTCATGGCCATTTCCTCCTCGGTAGCATCCGCATCGTCGTCTTCATCGTCTTGCTCTCCATCATCTTGTTTGTCGTCTTGTTCTGTGGCATCGGAGTCGACGTCGTTCATTTCGACGTCACTGGGACCCTCGCTCTTTTTGCGGGGACGAATGATCCAGTCGTTATTATGGCTCGTCCTCCTTTTCTGCAGAAGCGGGGGATCATCAGCGCCCAAACCTCTCTTGACCCTGGACTTTTTATTGTTGATATCGGCAAAAATGAAATTTTCCTCTTCTGCCTCGATGCTGGAATCGGAGAAGTCAGACAGGGAGGAAGAGGAAGAGTCGGAGTCAGAGTCGTTGGAGGAGAGGGCGGAGGCAGAGAGGAAGGTGGGGAATTGGTCGTCTGTGGGATAGACAGAAGGGCCAGGATCCATGCCGACATCCGAGAGGGCGGAAGAGGAGGAAGAATCCTCATCGGAAGTGGCGGGGCGTCTGCGCTTCTTGCTTTTCGCTGCGGCAACTTTTTTAACGATGGCAGCACGGGCTTTGAGATTGGGGCGTTTTGCATCGTATTTGGGAATTAGTTTCTGATTAGGTGGAGAAGGAAATGCTTTGGGTGGTCGGCCGCGTTTTTTTGGGAGAGTAGTATATCCGGCGTTTGCGCAGTCTAACGTCGTCTCTACGGCGCTCTTTGATAATTTGGTCAAACGACGATTGGCGAGCATGCTGGGGGGAATGGATAATTTTATTTTCAAAGGTGGTGTGGGCGTTGATGTGGATGGGGGGTAGGAATTGCCCGAGGATGGGGAGGAAATGGGATACTTGAGGCTGAGCTCTGCCATGGAAAGCGGATTTGAAGGAAGGGGAGTGCAGGTGCATTCGCCATCGCAGACGGGACAGATGTCGCCCTCGTCGTCGTGGTCTACCGTATAGGTATGAACAGGCGGCATGGCGGGTGTTGTTTGCGCTGTTGGATGGTTAGTAAGAGCCTGGAAGGGAAGAGAAGGGACTTGCTAAGAAAACGAGATTTGAGCATTGTCTAATGTAAATGAACATGGAAAAGAGCGATGATCCAGGGTTCCAACGAAGGATGGCTGCTCAAGCGCAGAGCAGACGGGAAGAAAAACAGATTTTTGCAATTTTGCCGCTAGTTTTCCCTTTTGATGGACAGATTCCATATCCCCTTTGGGTAGCAACTCAGACATCTGGCAACGCTCTTCCTACCCTCTCATCACAAGACTTGCACAGCCAAGGACTCGTCGACACTACATCCTTACAATCTCATCTAATCGATGGTCTTCACTAACCGACCGCCTCGAGGCTTTTTCCTCTTGCACGATGCCGCACAAACCCATCTGTACATCCAATTGTAAAATTCCCGTCATCCCAACCACGGTCGAGTCAACTCGCCTTGCGGTCCCGCTCACCATTTATTCAAGTCATTTACCGAGCAAGGGTGAGCCTCACCGTGGTCGCACGACTTCCTCGGGACTTCTACCGTTCTAGCTTCCAGTCGTGCGACCAACACAACTGACCTCATGGTCCTTGGTCAACTTGCCGGGCCCTGCCCTGATCAAGGACTTTCGGGACTTTCGGATAAACCACCATGCAATTAGTTGTTTCCACCCTCGCGTGACCCACAATGGCGTAATTTCATTTCTCGTTGCTGACCAGGTACCTCCATCATCATCATCTGCGTCTCGGCTACTGCTAACAATTATCTTATCCAAAGATCCATCCGACCCACCCACCCTGCGCCTGTCAACCGTTCCGATAGTCGGTCAATTCCAGACAACAATGGGGGGAGTCTTTTGAATTCGTTCGAGGTCCCCGCACCCGTTTCCTTTTTATGATCACAATAATTCAAATTGTGATCCAACAAAACAAGCGGCCGTTCCTACTCATCGATCCATCAACGCTCCAAGTTCAACGTCCAGTCCACACGATCATGAAATAATCAATCAGATCAAGGCCGTATAGAAAAAACCGGCCAAACGTTCACAGGTCTTCTATCACCATACGTATGTACTCTTCCCATTCAAGCAGAATTCAACCCTCAGGTTCACCCACATTGTTTTCTTCGCAATACAATCAACTTCGAAACGCATGTATCCCAGCCACCTCTGAAACGCGGATATCCATGAATTCGTTGCAGGGCACACATACCCGACTGAGACTCGGACGAAATGCATGGTACATGACAGCTATTTGACCTAACCATGTCAAATGCAACAGATACTCGGTACTCTCTCGACTTTTCTTCTCTTGCATCCACGATTCTCTTCTTTCAATTTCCGTCTTTTCAAATTCAAATGCGCCGCATTAATCCCTTCTCGACCTTTGAGGGGATCTGCGAGAGGGGGGTGCCTTCCGTCTGTCTGTCTGTCTGTGATTTATTCCGTGAAACCACATGAACGCGTTCTTAATGCCGCTTCACAACCTCGAATTGAATCAATTTGAAATCCCTCACAAGACTTCCTTCCAGCAGCGGATTCAAACCCCCGACTTGAAGCTTCTTCGAACCCAAAACGCTGGGTTGAAGATCAATAGATGAGATGGCGATTATCGTTCTTTCCCCCAAATTCCAGTTACTTGATCCTGATGGGTTCTGCGATATAGTCTCTTTGAAAGAGAAACTATAGGAAAACGAGGAGGGCTCGCATGCGGATGATAACAACATCCTTCGAATTTACACTGCCGATCCTTCTTGATGTGAAGTACGCTAGCGAAGGATGGCTTTTCACAGCCTCGTTTCCTCTAGAACGCCCCGACTTTTTTTTCCTGCCTAAATTCCTCTTCCAAGTTTCTAATAACCAGCCTCGAGCTCGACACATCTCCGTCTCCGTCACTAATTCCAATTTTAATCTATTCTTAGATGCTGGGCCATAACTACTTATGTATATAAATTCCCTCTAAAATCCTCCCTTCCCCACCCCATGTCTGATTGGCTCGGCGCACGTTGTAAACTCGAGTGCTCCCGGAGCAATCGGGGGGTCAAGTGAAAGAGAGGCGGTTAAACTCGCGGCTGGGAGTCGTACATAATAAGTACGTGATTTGCCACCTTAATTCCCCAGTTACTTACCTTAGTTTCTCCACACAGACGTATTACAACTAGTTTATTCCGACGAACGTGTCCTCCCGCGAACGCCTCTTACATACAGGGCCATAATAAGTACTTACTTATATATAATGTATGAAGTCGAGTCAACTCGTCGACGTCAACAGGCTGTTCCATGTCGTCCCGCACATTGCGTAATCGCTCCCTCTACGCAGCGCCTTTATGCAGCAGCTTATTACCGAGGTACATACTAAGTAGCCAACTTTGATCACCGGCGGCTACGAAACAACAACTACCATGGGCACAAGAGCTAGTTAATAAAACCTCGAATATTTCCATATGCACATGTCATTGTGTAAGTACATCCATGATCGGTGCCAAGCTTAAGGCATAAGGCCTAAGGCTCCAAGATCCCGGGACAGGGAGCTGGAAAAAAAGCCGAGTCGTCGGAGTCAAACAGGAAAATCATTTAAGGCTAGATCGCTCCAAGAAAACTTTATCTACACGAAGCCATTCGGCGCATTGGAGCGTTTAAGTTTGTATTTAACGAAATTGTAAAGAAACAAGATAATCCTGCGAGCTTGTTGCGGTCCGGTTTTGGATAATGCCAGATAATTAAACAAATAAGCGCCCGTGTTTGTGATAGGACCTTCTATTCCTTACATAAGGTGGGCGCTAATGATTTCCGAAGAATCTCATCAAAGATTTAGTCGGCGAAATAATTGAATCTTTTTTTTAAGGACCCAGTATTGAACACATCAAGAGGTTCCTCGCGAGAAAGGAGCACATAATTCCAAAACAATGGTCTAGAATGCACAAGTGCTCGCGGTGAGTTCGCTCCACTATCTGCACTGATATTCATCCAGACTATAAAGTTTGCTGTAGGGAAATCGGACGTAGTCTCCGACGATCCCACAAGTAAATTACAACAAGAGCTTGCCTAGAGTAGGATCATATGGTCCATATGATCCTAAAGGTTGACCCCCACCACACACCCTGGCCTGGCAGCCCTAACAGTGCACAGGGGACCGATTTTACAGTCTGGAACTGGGAAATGTTTCTGAAGTGCTCATATGCAATGGATCAGAGGTATTTCCAAGGTATTTCCCTTATGATTTTTGATTGCGAGAGTTAACCATTTCCAAAAGGGCATCTAAGTACATATGTCTTTCTTCATTACCGTCGCAATTTCTTTTTCGCAATTTTTTGTGCGATTTACGGGTATACACGCTCAATTTCTCGGTGCGGTTCGCGCTCATCGTCTACAGCAGCCCATAGCGGTTAAATTATTCCTTGCACACGCAAATGTTGACCGAGTTGGATTAGGTTTTGCGCCAGCCTCGGAAACCCTCGTTTGCACGTTAACGTAAGTATTACGAGGGGAGGTTTCGCTGTTGCAGCGGACTTCCAGCTGGTTGGGTATTCACTGGGTTGAATTGGTTGTTCCACCTTGACACCACACGAGTGGATTCCAGTCAAAGTAAATCCGCAAGTAACTTAGATTTTGTGGAGAAGCAAAGTTCGGAAGTCATGGCGGGTCCTGGCGGGCCGGCAATCCCCACCTTTCGTCAGTTGTTCCGTCATCTTTGACTTTTCTGCGACTCCGAATCAACTACTTAGTATTCGAGCTAACCAACTTCCAAGAATTGGGTTTGTGTTGGATATTGCTGGATTGCCATGGCTCCAAAATTGGCGATATGGGGGCAAACGCTTTACACGACCGAGTTTCGCTCTGTAGGAAAACATTTGGGCCCATGGGAATGCTTTTTTCGTGAGTTATTTATCTTCTACTTTCACCGACGCTATTTGGTATTAACTAGGCATTGATTCCAGCCAGTTGAACGTTCGGACTCTGCAAGGTCGCTGAGTTATTTTCGAGAGTGTTCCTCTTCAAGCAGCTTCAAGCCTCAAGCCTCGTTTATCGTAAGTTTGGAACTCCGTACCGAGGTTCCACGTCTGACTCGCGCTTCGATAAGATGGAATTGAAGGATTGTACATCATTCGGCACTTTATCGTGCTCTTCACTGCCGACAGACGGACGAGTATTTATACCCAAGGACGACCGCATCAGCTTGATATTCAAGAATCCAAATTGCGTCTGCCCCACGTCCCTAAGAATAGGATGTCGAGAAGTCTGGTTAATTATACATATCTGACGATAGCCCTTTCGGCGCCCTATGACGTGCGCAGTTTTTGACGACCGCTACTCCATCCAACGAACGTCTTATAAACATCTTCCGGTGGATTTGCCATGCGGATTTTCGCCACGTCCTTGGCACCGGTTTCTCCACCCGGTCAGTTTTTAGGTTCATCGTCGAATTATCACTAGAGATCTCTAAAGCTTCAATGAAGGTCTCATAAACCACAACGACAATTCTGTCCCGTATATCGGCATGTTCGTTACTCTTCGGGGTCGGTAATCGGAGGTCGTACAGTCAAGGTTTACTTTTACTCGCAAATGGACTTTATAACATCACACACGATGCGACTCTTCGAGTTTACGACATATGTGGCCCACTTACAGAGAGAAGGCAGTCAATCTTCGACTGAGAAATGCATCATTTTGGGACGGATTGGGAAGGAATTCGCACTTTCCCCTCTGCCAGAGCCATCACACTCCAAGGATCCACCGAAGTCCCAAAAAGTTGCGGTATTTCCGCCTGAAACCCCGCTTTTCTTGGACTTACTGCTAGCACCGAATTCAAAAGTACCTGGGTGCTGTCAAACACCACGAGAAACCTCCCCGAATTTCTTGTGTGTGCTCCAGCTTGCGGACCGAACCTCCGCAAGATTTAGGGGAAAACCAAGGGAACATCCACACGACCTGTCGCGTGACCAGGCATTTCAATCAACTCAGCCTGAGTCTCTCTTGCTCATGAACTGCTCATGAACATGAACTTCGCCGTTGATCTTTACGCTATCTATCATCATTACCTCAATTACCGCCGAAAACAATCATATTTCGACCTCCTTCCCTCGGAGCTTGCAAATCGAAAGACAATGGTCTGAATAAACTTTTATCTGTCTTCATCCTAACAACTGGCCGCAATCACAACCTCATGCCCAGGCCTGCGGATCGATATTTGAAAATCCCTGGGTCGTCACGTTCGTAACTATTGTGCAGCTGACCTTTCATTGTCACAGAATATGTGCCGCAAGGCATTCAGCGCTAAGTTTGTCCAGACCCAGGGCCTCGTTGTGTACCGCTTCCTAACGGAGGCGACGTGATTGTGCAAGCATCCTGCCAAAAGTTCCACTTTATCTATTCGGTCCGACACGATGAACTCCGTGGTCCCGATTGTCGCTGACATACGCAGATGGTGGCCATAGTTTGATAAGCCAAGTGCTTTGGATTAACATGGAGTTAGCTGGTGTGCAAACTATAAAGTCCCATGAATTCTCCGCTATAAGTGACAACCCCACACCTTCGCAACATTGAACAATCGTCTACAAACATAGTCGATAATTTCGATCTCCCTCAACCATTGGCTAGCGTCGTCGTTCGGATCTGCGTATCAGAGTATGACGTCCTCTCCGACGTCCTCCTCATCTGACTCGTCATCTTCACCAAATTCATCGCCGAGCCTCGCCAAATTCGACCCATTTGCTGTACACCCATTCACGAATTGCTCTGTTTCTCAGAGCGACGCCCAACCCCATGATCGTCAATTCTCGACATATGGTTATCCCTATGGCCCTTCTTTGGGAAGTTATAAATCCCTTCATAATCCGATGCCCCAGCAGCAAGTTCCTCCTGCCATAAACACCCCTAACAAAAGCTCAGCAAAGCCTTCGGTGAACGCCTACGCTTACCCTCCTCGCCCCGCGATCTTCATTCCATTCCGCCAAGATACCTCATCGCCGGAGCTACCACATATCCTCAAGGCTAACAAGTCTCTTTCCAAATCATCGACGACTAACGACTCACGCACGAACATATCGTACCCAATCGCCACCGGCAACACCACGCAGCCGACGCCCAACTCATACCCCCGGAAGTCTTGAAAAGATCCGATGACATCGCTGCCACATCCCGCAATCCAACGTCTCCGAGTTGTCCTATTTTTGTCGTACTGACCTATTTATCCCCTGAAGCGATGATGGGTTGCAATTGCTAGAGGCTGCGCTGGACGTTATCAATTCTTACATGTTCTTTTGAGTTGCGAAATCGATATCCACTGTACAATATAGGATTATGTCCTTCATGATGCAATGACACGGCGACGGAATCCCATTTGAATTTCCCCGCATTTAACCCTTTGTAATTGCTTCCTTCCCACCGATGGATCAGATCCCCTCGTTCGGGGTTATCTTTCCTTCCCTGTTGAAAACGAAACATTCGCGGGAGATCCCAGTGCTCTCGAGATTAAGTAATTGCGGACACTCCTGGGCAATCGATGGATTTTATCCAATCCTTGTCCTCTCAGTCGATGGCTGCTGCGTTGTGTTGTTTAATGCATCCCAATACGGCGGGCAATGTCACACCACTGGATAGACAGAGGTTTCAAGAGATTGCGCCCTTCGGTAAAGAAGTCGAAAAAAAGTGCCTCCGCATGTCTACAAATTCTGCGACGATCTGCTCGCATTTCAACCGCACCAAAATGTAATGTAAATCAAGAGTGCAGTTACCTTGATGAAAACTGGGTTTCAAAGCTGGACCTGCAAAGCTTTCCAGCGATCGTCAATATCGTCAGATTTAAATTCAATGTCAAGGAATTGTTGACGGCCGCAGTCAACGTCCAGAGGAATCCTAGACATACTTCCTAGATGAGTTCAGGGTCCAAATGGTCACTAAAACAAGACCATGATAATTAAAGAATTGTATCGCTTGAAGTAGAGGAACCGAAGGCAATCAAACCCTCTGTAACCACTCAATGGTTGGATTGGGGCTAAAAGGATGAACCTGCTCAAAGAGAACGACGTAAAGGAGAAGAAACATAATCGTTGATGGAGGGTTTCCAGGGTTGTGGCCTCGGGCCTGTTACAAACTTTCCAGTCCTTGTGAGGCGCGCAGAAAGAGATGGGGGTGCTCTGGAATTTAATACCCGGATAGTGGGCTGTGGATACGAGTTCCGGTGTGTTGTGGATTTGTGAAGTTGAGATACGTCCTTGTCTGAGGGTATCAGGGATGCATCGCTGGAAACCTTGGAGGTCTCAACAGATCGCGCACCCTTGGATTTCAGCGCAGGAGTCAAAGGAGGTGTAGGAGGTGAATATCTTTCTGCGACCAACATTTTTGAAGATAGAGATGTTGGTTGTTGAGGGTTCATTGGGATTTCGGAGCTTGCCAGTGCGACGTCGTGCTCGAGATCGCAAATGACTTCAATCTCTGATTCCCGGAGGTCGATCGGTTCCAAGATCCTAGAAGGGGGCGTGTTAGGAGTCAACAACCCCAAGGAGCCAGGACCAGAAGTCGGTGCCAGAGGCGTTATTGAAAGGCCGGGGGGTTTCTTATTCTTTGCGAAGTGAACAGGTTGGAAAGTACTCGGCTGGCGAACAGTATTTTCCGCCAACTGAACCTCGTCGCTGGGGGTAAACGTCGCTGGCTCTACAGCGAATATGACATTCTGTCCAGAAGGGTTGCCTTGCGAACCAGAACCAGTGTGATTCGAACCGTTTAAAAGAGCACGCTGACAATTAACTTCAATTCCAAATTGATATATAAGACGGGAAGACCGCTCACTTGGATAGGAGATTCATTTCTCAACCACTCATATACCGCAATAAGATCGACCGGATCGACCGGTGTTTCCTTGGATTCTACCTGCAACGAAAAGGACTTGCAAGTTGCAATATCTCGCAAGGTATGCTTAATGAGGTGGATTTCTGGCCTCTCCTCAGGCTTATCCTTCCAGCAGAGATCTACGAGCCACCACATTTGCATTTCCTCGGACGACCAGCACCCAGGTGGCGGAAGGAGAGGTCGCTCGCCACGTAGAACCGCAAGCATGATTGTAGCTGCTAATTTGTGAGTGTCTAAGAAGGGTGGTTTTCCGGTATATATCTGAGAAAGGTTAATACTTATCGAGAGAATTCATGATTCAATGAACATGCCTCGTATATTGTGCAAGCAAGGGCATAAATATCGCCCGCCTTCGCATTTTTGACATCAGAAAGGCTAGGATTCATGATTTCGGGCGCTGCCCAACATACAGATCCCTCGAACGCAGGTGATCCGCGCCCCAGGCACTGTGATTCCACTATGGATGCGAGGCCAAAGTCTGCGAGACAGCACACGAGATCGTCCCGAACCAGCACATTTGCCTGAAAAGGTATTGGTCAATTCTTCTATGTACGGTGGGCTTACAAAATAAATGCTCACTCCTTTGATATCCTTGTGGGTGACAGGCGGGTCTAGCCCATGTAGATATTCAATACCTTCCACGATTTCACAGATCTGTGGATATCCTCAATAGCGTGCTGTAGCTTGAACTTACAAGTACTTACCGATGTGAAACGGTTATGATTTGGGTTCTGTTTCAAATAAGAAATGATGTCTCCATTGTGAAGCCAGGGAGTTACGAAGCAAAACTGAGGCGCGAACAAATCGATGCTCGCCCCTATAAAGGGGAGGACATTGGGATGTTTGAGCTGACGCCACACTACAACCTCAGAGCAGAAATCCTTGTAACACGGTTAGTCACAAATTATGCACATAGAAACGCGAACCGTACAGACCTTATAAAGCAGTTTGCGCTCCTCCAAAGGCCCCTCGAACATGCGCAGGACACGAAAGCAAACTGGACTCCCTGACATTGTTCCTTTATATATATCCTACGAATAATCAAAGACCGGGATAGAACCGAAACAATTCATAAACGTACGGCGAAAGCACCGCCCTGAACCGCGTGGCCCGCGCCACGCCTTACGTTACTGACGAAGAATGACGGTGGCAGAATGGATTCTCTGGCGAGCTCGCGAAGACAGCGATTTGCGCGACGGCGGCACACGGCATCCGTTGAAGTATCGTCCAATATCTGACAGGGATAATATTGGAGGGAGGAATCACGAGGGTAATGATAGACTTACCACTTGCAAGAGCTGTGAGATACAGGTAAGCCATGTCCTATCGGAATCGCGGTCCAGCAACAACCTCCAAGAGGATGGGGAAATAATTATTGTCCGGAGTTCGTCTGTAGACGATGGGCTTGGAATATCCTCGGATACAGTCGAGAAAATCCTTGCAGATTTCTCCTTGACCAAAACCAAGAATCTCACTTCGTCGACAGTATCCGAATATTCGAGTCTATAAATTGGTCCTAATAATGCATTGAAACCATATAAAAGCCTCGGTTTGCACCTGAGGAGCGAGGCGATTTGAAGAATGAACATTTCCGAAGCATTATCATCATTGAGCCTAAGATGTATTGAGTTCATCAGCAATCCTGGAATGCAAAAAGCTACCCACGATTGACTTTCGAGCCATGACCTAACCCCAGCGAGAAACGACTGCAATACGACACGGTCCTCGGATAATTGGAGTTTGACCACGTTCAAATAGGTTATTACGTCCGGGGAACCGCGAACGGGGTCAGAGACAGCGCTCATTGCATTGCAGCTAATTGCTAATCGATAGCAAGTGCAAGCAATCGATCGAGCAGTGGGTGATATCTGTCATGCAGCTCATGCTTGAGGCGTGCTTAAGTACTAGTAAGCCCGTGAGAATTATCACAGCCTAAACTCTATTCCTTCAAAGAACGGAAGGTGAGCGCTTGAGAATGTCCATCGTTGCAACCATGAGGCAACTGTCAAGCGGCCATGAAGTTATCTGATACGTTTGTGTTGAAGCCAGACACTTACAATTGGCCATGAACGGTGCTCACCATTCTCAGTTCGTTTTCTCGCGATACTTATTCACAATTTCACATTCCTTGTTTGGTTCACCATGGCCCTCTGGCTGCATGAAGAAGATGTCGAGATTGATTGAAAGGAATGAAATCACCAAATTCTGAACCAAAGCAAGAAGCGGGATGCTATCCCGAACCGATGCTATCCCGAACCATAGTAAATTGTTCTCGCTCCATAGCGGATGATCGCTGCTTTGCCATACTGCAGGCGAACCGGGCCTCCTTCCTCGCACTCCTTGGGCACGGCCCAGAGAACTTCCACTTGCATTGCCTGTAAACAAAAGCCAATATTAGTTCGGACTGAGCAAAGAAAAATGCCAACATACTGGGCCCACTATGCAGCAAGCAGTCATCTTACTCAGACGTATCTTTCATATACTTGCAGTGTGATATCGTGGTCCAGATTTGGTGTAACTTGAATGAAAATTGGGAGCTGAAGATGCATCGTATATTTTGCAAGCAAGAGCACAAAAGTCACCCTCGCATTCTCAACATCAGAAAGGCCAGGTATGATTTGGGGCGCCACCCAGCATACGGGCCCCTCAAACGCAAGCGATCCATATCCCACGATGGACGCAATGTCAAAGTCCACGAGACAACCCGAGGTCGTCCCTTGGTCGTCCCGAACCAGCACGCTTGCCTGAAACGAATATGGTCAAGTCTTCTATGTTGTGGGTCTAGAATTGAATGCGTACTCCTTTTGCTATCGTTATGAGTGAGGATCCAGTCCATGTAGTTATTCAATGCTTGCTTCCACAAATTCACAAATCTATCCTCTCCGCAATGAAGCCAGGGATTCACGAAGCAAAACCTGAGGTGCGAATAAGATAATACATGTCTCCAAGGGCAGAAATGGGTTCGAGCTGACGCCGGACTGGAACTTGGAGCACAAGTCCTGTAGAAATGGATGACGGTTGGTCGCGTGTTCATAGGAATTCATGCACACTCCAAATGCCCATCGAATACATGCAAGACTGCTGGACTGCCTCTTTTGTAAACGTCCGACGAATAGTCAGAGACTGCTGGAACCGAAACGAATCGAGAACATGGGCGAAAGCACCCGTGTGGCCCGTGTCAAGTTGTCGATGGAGATTCGAGTACCGAAGAATTCGAGTGTTGAAAAGCCCGAGTTTTAGCCCTAATGGTCACAGTCTTGGCCTGGTCAAGTCCAATTGTCGAATTCGGTAAGTAAACTGTAAGTAGAGGATCGCCAATTTTCTGGGCAAACGTCGGAGGTTATCCGATGAAACAAACACTTGCAAATGGATGATGTGCTTCCTGCAAATAACTTGCTCATTAAATTTGGAATTTCAATGGGTCAAGGTTTCACACTGTCCACCAATCCGCCTCCATTCATTTCAACCATCAGCCTGTCAGTTCCTTTTTTTTCTCTATATTTTTTCCATTTTTCATATTCCATGTTCAGTCCACCATGGCCTCAACTTCACTGCCGGTTGTGGCTCGGATCGCCTTCCTGACAGCCGATGTTGTGGTGGATTCGCTTCCTACACCACCCACTGTGTCGCTTTATGCTCAGAAGTACAATATTCTGTCGACGACGTCAACCCATAAGCCTAGGGTGATCTCAATACCTTTCGGTGCAGACCCTGGTTCCACCCTCATCAGAAACACCAGCAACCTCACCTCGTTCACTGCGTCGGCTAGTTCTCAAGTCTTGACAAGATTGGTGTTGCACCTGGGTGAAATTTCGGCCTTACCAATCGTCCTCCACCTCGCGGTCCGCGATGACCTTTCAGACGTTTTGTTACTCCGTTCCGCGGTTCCGTTCTTCCTACTTTCTACGACCGCCCAGCAAGCACACGACAATGCATTGCTCGCAGCAAGGCTCGCCAGGATAGAAAGCAAAGCAGTCGTACATGCCTTCTATGCAGATTCCCCGGCGGAAAGTCTGGACGAAATTCCGGAAGAAAAAATCCTTCCGTTCCTCTTATCCGCAATACACCCGAACTCTCCAAGGGCGACAAACGGCCATACGACCTCTCTCCCCACTAATGGCGTCAATGGACATGGTCATGCAAATGGTCATGCGCCTTCGACCGATGATCAGGGTTCGATTAATCTTTACAAAGCATACGAAGCTGCCGCTCTGGACACCCTGTCATTGCTAAGGCGCCCTTTGCGTCCATTCACCTCGCAAGGATCACCTGAACCTCACACGGTCATATTCACCCTCGGAAAAGAGAATCTGCCCACCGATATCGCAGGAATTTCATTTGTTTCTATAACTCTTGCCAACCCTCTTCCACATTCGCGTCTCCTACACAATATCCCATCGTCCGCTACCCGTATCATCGTATTGGAGCAGGTTTACCGGTGGCATAGCAAATGGACGCCCTTGTATCTTGAAGTCGTCAGTGCCTTGCAACACCGAAGTTCGGAGCAAGATATTGTTATCCAGAGTGGTATCCTGGGCGATACTTCTAATGTGCAAGAACCCGACATCCTCAACCTTATTTCGAAGTCAACGACCTCACCCTCCTCTCGTTTGCTTCTGGGAATGGTACCTGCCCAAGGTTCCGCTGCTGACGCTCTTCCTCATGTTCCCAAACACGAGGCAGCTTACACCAAAATTCTCGCACACCTTTTCAATGAGAGATTGGAAATTTCGAATTCTCCTTATCTCGTTGCGACGCAGGGTGAGATTGCCACCACGCCAGAGTACGCTTTGGGCCGGGTTAGGGGCCAACTTGATTCTCGAGCAGACTTTGTCAACACCGTTCAAGAGCTGCTTCAGGATGGCGACATCGACGACGACCTCCATTCATTACTCGCCAAGTGGGTCCTCGCCAAGGACGATGTTGTTAAGAGCAGCACCTTGGGCAAAGCCATCGTCGACGCTCTCGAGTCAGCACCTGTTGATCATCCCGCTTCCAACAAGATCCTAACGCTCCGGGAATTTTTGCCGTCGCGTTCAAGATGGATTATTGGTTCGGATGCTTGGTCTTATGACCTTGGGTCTTCGGGTTTGCACCACGCCATCGCCTCCGGTCTCAACATCAATATCCTCATCCTCGACACCTTGCCTTACTCGTCGCGAAACAATATTGACCCCCACCGCCGAAAACATGATGTTGGATTGTACGCCATGAACCATGGAGACGTTTTCGTTGCCAGCGTTGCCGTCTTTTCCTCGTACTCTCAGGTCCTCCAGTCGCTTACTGAGGCTGACCGCTTCGACGGCCCCAGTGTCGTCCTCGCCTATCTGCCCTACCAGTCCGAGGATGCTTCCGCCCTTGACATCCTCAAGGAGACGAAACTCGCCGTCGACTCTGGCTACTGGCCCTTGTACCGATGGGATCCAAGCAAGGAGAAAGTTGGTCAGGAACCGTTCTCTCTTGATTCCGATGCTGTGAAGAACGACCTTAAGCAGTTCCTCGACCGTCAGAACCACCTTTCGCAACTGGTTCGCTCGAAGCCTCAGATGGCTACAGAGCTCGTCAGCAGCCTTGGCGAAACAGTCAAAGAAGCTCGCAAGAAAAGAGCTCAGGAATCCTACGCTGCACTTCTTAGCACGCTGGATGCTCCTCCATTACTCATACTGTATGCCTCGGATGGCGGTGCCGCCGAGAAAAAGGCCAAGCGCCTGGAAAACCGTGCGAAAGCCAGAGGCTTGTCGACGACAATCGCCACTTTGGACTCCTATACGTTGGAGACCTTGCCGGAGGATGAGCATGTTGTTTTCATCACCTCGACCGCCGGTCAAGGAGAGCCGCCGCAAAACGGACGCACCTTCTTAAAGGCCTTGAACGCTGCCGCTCTTCGGGGAGATGAGATCCTCAAGAAGATTCGTTTCTCCGTCTTCGCTATGGGTGACAGCCATTACTGGCCTCGTCCAGAAGATGCTCATTACTACAACAAACCAGGCAAGGACCTCGACTCTCGTCTCGCAAAGCTCGGTGCAGAACGCTTCGTCGACCTCGGTCTAGGAGATGACCAGGACGCGGACGGATCGGAGACTGGTTACAAGTTGTGGGAACCGCTCCTTTGGAAGGCGTTGGGTGTCGATTCCGTTGAAGTCACCGAGGCCGAGCCTGAGCCCATCACTAACGAGCACATCAAAGCCGCCTCTGGTTTCTTGCGCGGTACCATTGCTGAAGGTCTCGAGGACTTCAGCACAGGCGCTCTTGCACCTAGCGATGGCCAGCTCACGAAGTTCCACGGTATCTACCAGCAAGATGATCGCGATATCCGTGAGGAGCGGGAGGCACAAGGCGTCGAACCAGCTTACAGCTTCATGATCCGCGTTCGCATGCCTGGTGGTGTTTGCAAGCCCGACCAGTGGCTACAGATGGACCAAATTTCCGATGAGCACGGTTCTGGGACATTTAAAATCACGACCCGCCAAACCTTCCAGTTCCATGGTGTGATCAAACGTCATTTGAAGCCAGCCATCCAAGACATCAACCGCGTTCTCCTTGATACCCTCGCCGCTTGCGGTGATGTTAACAGGTATGGATATTCTGTTGGTCTTTTCTTTCGTCGTGGCTAAGATCTTCTTCAGGAATGTCATCTGCTCTTCGATTCCTACCATGTCGAAGCTGCATGAGCAAGTCTTCAACTTTGCAAAGGAAGTCAGCAACCATCTCATCCCTAGGACAACTGCCTACCACGAAATTTGGCTCGACAAGAAGCTCGTTGCTGGTGAAGCCCTAAAAGACTTTGAACCATTATATGGTGAATTCTACCTTCCGAGAAAGGTAATCATTCCCTTTGCTCGTCCTTCGCAATAGCTAATGAACAAATGGCATTAGTTCAAAGTCGCTGTTGCGGTGCCTCCTACAAACGATGTCGACGTGTTCGCGAACGATCTCGGTTTTATTGCGGTTGTGGGCGACAATGGCGAATTAAAGGGGTTCAATGTTGCAATTGGAGGTGGCATGGGTGTTACGCACGGAAACAAGAAGACTTATCCTCGCCTGGCTAGTGTGATCGGTTTCTGCACACCTGAGCAAGGCAAATATGTTGCAGAGAAGGTCATGTTGGTACAACGAGACCATGGAAACCGCGTGGAGTAAGCACTTCCACTTTATCTTACTAGCGTGACATGCTAACTGGCTCCCTTAACAGCCGCAAGGTGATTCGATGCACAGCATTGCTACCAATGACATGGGGCTAATCGTTTTTATTGTAGAATGCCCGTCTCAAGTACACGGTCGATCGCATGGGCCTCGACGTCTACAAAGCCGAGGTCGAGAAACTGCTTGGATATCCTCTTGGCCCAACGCAACCGTTTACGTTCGACCGCAACGTCGACGACTATGGCTGGCACACTGGCTCAGACGGGAAGCACCATTTCACGCTTTTCATTGAGAACGGACGTGTAGAAGACGCTCCTGGACGCGACTTCAAGACCGGTCTCCGCGAGATCGCCAAGGTACATAAGGGCACCTTCCGCTTGACCGCGAACCAGCATATTTTGGTATCCGATATCGCGGACGAGGACTTGGATCAGATAAAGGGCTTGCTGAGGCAATACAAGCTGGATAACCTCGAGTTTACAGGTTTGAGGTTGTCGAGTTCAGCGTGTGTGGCTTTCCCAACATGCGGTTTGGCGATGGCGGAGTCGGAAAGAGTACGTTTACCTTTTTACTTCCGCCCCGATCTGCACCTTTTTCTAACCGACGCTCTTGCTTCCGGTAGTATCTCCCAATTCTGGTCGACAAGGTCGAGAAGATCTGCGAGGAGAATGGCTTGCGACATGATTCTATCATCATGCGGATGACTGGATGCCCTAATGGTTGTGCTCGTCCCTATGTCGCTGGTTTGTTTCCACCATTGGTTTGATTCTTCCAACTCTCAGTGTTTGCTTTTTTAGAAATCGCTTTTGTGGGTAAAGCTCCTGGAAATTACTCTATGCTTCTGGGAGGTGGCTACTATGGCCAACGTCTGAACAAAATCTACCGAGGTCCGTTTTCTTTCCTTGTCTACATGCTAGATCACGCATTTAGTTTGTTTTCGCATTTGCAGAGTCGGTAACGGAACCTGAGATTCTGGCAATTCTCCGGCCCATGATCAAGCGTTATGCACTCGAACGCCTCGAAGGAGAACGATTTGGCGATTTCACCATCCGTGCTGGATACATCGCGCCTACCACGGAAGGCCGCCTCTGGTATGAGCACTCAGGTGGTGAAGGCGTGCATCGAGAAGGAGCCACTGAGCTCACTGCTGCTGCCTGAAGGACAAATATCTAATTCTGCTTTACGTCGCATGGCTACCAAATTTAAAGGATTGTATTTAGAGTTTTTTTATTTCCTTGTCAACATACCACCGGATGAACAGAGAATCCCAAAATTTTACCGATGTCCAACTCTGGCACCCATAGATGGATCATTAACCGATCATTGGGCACATAAAACCCCTTAGTTTACAATGATTGTGCTTTTCTACAATAATATTACAGCTAACTGCTTAACTCAAAATGTACCCTTTATCTGTTACAATACGAAGACCCGAGCGTTGATTCGGAAAGGTGCTCCTGCCAGGAGGCAGTTCTGGACCATCTGTTGAATTGCGGTGATCTCCACCTTGGAAACTACGGAATCTGGTGAAACCTTTCTTGTCAACATATGGCTGAAGTGACTGGAGCGGCATAGGTTGGAGATGATTGGTCTTGATGGAAGCAAGAAATGCCTGGCAATGAGCTACCGCTGCCAAATATGAGTTTTCATGATTTAAACAAAGACACGGGAAACCGCATTCTCAGCTGCCAGCAGCGCCCTCGGTTCTCTAATACAAGCCCTTTGATCTTATCCATATCATTCTCTGCATACTCAGAGTCCTTCCGGACTGCAGAAATGGTTGCTCCTATAAGCATCTCCTCAAATAATACACCAGATTCTCCATCAAGAGATCCAGGAAGTTCTGGACCACATGCCAGTGGTGTCATCTTGCTATGGAAGATAGACTTTGTCACATAGTGGCAAAGTTCATGGAATATTGTGGCGATCAGAAGAGTGGAAAGAAGGATGGATAAATCTGAACCCTAAAGAAGTGTGAGAAGCAGATATAGTGACTCAAGCTTGATTCACCTCGGTTGTCTTCTCCAGAGCCACAATCAGATCAGGGTTCAGTCGAAGCTCGAATACACCAGTTGTTTTTTCTTCTGTTTCGCTCCAAACCACTCCCAAATGACCGTCCATCAGTCGTTCTGGTAGTGGCGCAAAGGTAGGCCAGAATGACGTGAAGATAGTGTTCACATTGTCGTCAAAGGTTTTATTGATATCCTGGTCGATGTCTTGGGGGTTGTCCATATGCCGGTGAAATAGTTGACATATGATGGCGTAGATGGAACGAGTAGAGGAGGAGCGCAGAATGTGGTCCTTCACGTCCTGGAGAATTATTTGGAGTTGGGCGCAGTCGTTGAAATTTGGAGGGCTGTATTTGCGAGGGCTGGACGTGGATTCCTTTTTTTTGGTCCCTAGGAGGCGCACGTCGACCAAGTAGCCCGCCCAGTATAGGTAGTTAGGGTAGATAACGAGAGGAAAGGCGGCGAGGAGAGCGATGGCAGCGCTGGTTTTCATCATACTCGACATTCTCAGAAAAGCGACTAGAGGTTGAGGCCTGCCTGTGCGATGAGCATTCATGAGACGTGAACAAATAGTAGCAAAGAAGTCAACATCCGACTGTTACAAAGCGAAAAAAGTATAGAATTGCAAAAAAACTGGATTTTGTTCAGATGGTGTGGTATAACTTTGAGCGCCACGAGTAAAAAGAAAACTCGTAGTTCTTTGCGAGTTCGGAGAATCAAAGCAACGATGGATAGACGCCATCAACATGGTAGGGCCGAGCAGATCCATAATGGCATGAGAATGGCGTTATGACGCGAGAGCCATGCTCCTGGAAAGTTGATAGGCTATCCGATGATTCCAATCCTATAGCCAATTTTGATCCAAAATATTCATCAAGATGTGCTGGAGTCATGCCTTTGCGTTTCGCGGAGACCGGCCTGGAGAGCATCTTCTACATGTAGACGATGGTTGAAAGTGTAAAGCAGTATTGCCAGCCTAATCGTGAACATCACGGTGGAATGCGAATGCGAATGGTTAGTGAGGACCCAGAGCATAACAAGCAGCTTCTCAACCCCGGCACCGAGGTCCAGACGGTCGATCGTGAGCCTGGAATAAAAGGTGATTATCCCAGTGTCAATAGCTGCAACGTTTGCCATTGAATCACATTGCGGCTGTTAAGAGAGGTATTTAGCATAATTGGAGATAGGCAAGTACTTACTTGTTCCAGGCGATTTATATGGTATCGTTGCACCAGCATGACCTGCTCTGCAACATATATATGCAAAAAAATCAGACTAGCCAGGATAATCGGGTTTCCATATGTGGCACCCATGCCACCGAGATCGTTGGAGCGAAGACGAAGACGCCATCCCAAAGACGAGTAAAGAAATGCCCCAGATACGTGCCCATTTGGAATTTGATCCATCTGTAGCCAACCTCCACTGGAGGTGTTTGACAAATTTGGTGGCGGAAACATGAGTCAAAAGTACGGAAGAGTTGTGCGAGACTGCGAGCGAAAGACTAGAAGGCGTTTGGGAATTAGGACGAGGGAGAAGAGAAGAAGAGCAAGCCGGATCGGCGGACCGACATCGACGACTAAAAATCTTGCAACCTCCTCTGGTCCTCTACAATCCGGCGTCAATTATTTTTTCCGTGAAGGCTTATACTGCCCACATTGATGCTCGTATGCACCCCGCCTTCTCTGGCCGACGGGCCACGGTAACATGTCCGAGTTTCTCGGCGACAGCTCGGACCTATATGGGATGACATTTATCCGATCCAGCTATAACGCGCTGTACCTTTTCGCAAGTACCAACGTTCAACGTTCAAATTTGAACGTATACGTATCAGAAACAGGGCCGCAGTGCGTTTCGGTTCGTCCTTCAGCAATCTGACTAACAAGGCTTGACCCTCCAGGTACCCACCCAATTGTTACCCCGCGCCCATAATAATAGCCAACCCCAAGGAGGTCCAAGCCAGCTCGTTCATATATACCACGGCACGCGTGCATATTTCGTATCGCAACAAAAGAACTGTGAGATCGCTTCAATACCAGACCACGAAGACCGACTTCGTCACCTTTCCACTGACGAGGATTCCAATATGTCACCATCTACACCCCCAGAAGCTGCGCAAAAACTCCTTGCGTAAGTCTCTATCGTTTCTCTTTTCAAGCTATTGATCAGTATTTCGTCAATAGTATACCTGGCCCGATACCCCTGTCTCCCAATGTGCAACGCACACTTGGCCTGGCGCCTCAGTCGCACGTCTCTCCGGAGTTCGTTAAGATATTCCTAGAATCTTTGCATATGATCAGGTGCCGTTCAGCCGATATCAATATCCAAGGAGGTTTTCGTCTAATTTTTGCTTCAGGGAAGTGGTACACACGACGTCTGCATCTACCGCCTTCATCCTCGCCGGCAGCGGTACGCTCGGATGGGACCAAGTCGGTGCAAACCTCATCGAGAAGGGTGACCGTGCCCTGGTCCTGCACACGGGGTATTTTGGGGACGGGTTCAAAGAGTGCCTTGACACATACGGGGCCAATGTCGATTTGGTGAAATCGGAGTTGGGCGGCACTGTCAAGATTGCCGATGTTGAGAATGCCCTGAAGAATGCGAAGGATGTGGGAAAGCCGTACAAGATAGTCACGATCACCCATGTTGATACCTCAACTGGGGTACTGTCAGATGCGCGTGCGGTCGCGGCATGTGTGAGGCAGTTCAGTCCAGAGACTCTGGTAAGTTTTATTATTATTATTATTAACCATGATGTGTTCTGACTGGACTGTTTAAAATCATATCTTCAGGTGGTCCTGGACGCAGTCTGCTCCCTCGCATCGGAGGACGTGCAGATGGACGCTTGGGGTCTGGATGTCGTGCTTTCGGCAAGCCAAAAGGGTTTGGGTGCTCCACCGGGGCTGAGTATCCTCATTGCCAGTCAACGAGCGATAAATCTTTGGGAGGAAAGACTGAAGAGAGGGGTCAAGAGTGGCTCGTTCTATTCCAGTTGGGAAAAGTGAGTCCAGTCCATTATAGATGTAAAGACAGCCTTCTCATAACCGACATTCTAGATGGATCCCAATCATGCGCGCCTATGACCAAAATAAACCTGCATACTTTGGCACTCCCGCGGTCAACCTCGTGCGCGCCCTTCACGCGTCGCTAGTCGAGATCACACGCGGGCCTATCCCACTAGCTACACGGCTCGCGCTGCACATCCATGCTTCGGACCTTGTAAAAAAGTCCGCGGAGCGCCTGGGGATGGAACAGGTCGCCTGCGAACCCGCGGGGCGCGCACACGGGATGACGGCGTTGTACGTCCCCGAGGGCGTCAGTGCGGCGGATGTCCTGGGCGGCGTGGCACGGCGCGGGGTGATTATGGCTGGGGGGCTGGTAAAGGAAGTGAAGGACCGGTATATCAGGGTGGGGCATATGGGGTGGAGTGTGGTGGGTGATGGGGGTAAGGATGTGTCCTTTGTGGTGAGGGTATTGGAGGAGGCTGTGAAAGAGGCGGTTGAGAAGAAGAGGGTTACGGCGCGGTTGTAGAATATGGTTCGTTGTCGGTGCTTAGGATAAATGTTGGTACTATTTGGAAAAAGTCTTTTGTAAAATCAAGTATCCAGTAATGGAAGATCAATGCCGCCAGCGGCCTAGAAACATCCCGTCAGAAAACCATGGCCAAGGACACGTTTTATCGCATAGTGATATCTTCAGTAGAAATTAACTCAAACCCTTACCATACCCATGAGACGAGGACAGTGAAGTTTGAACAGGTTTGAACGTTTGAACGCGATGAAGCATTTCACGTGACCGTATGGGCGCCTGTTTTGCGGCTTATCGGAACGGCATGGAATCGGAACTGCGGGATGGGTGTATTTTTTCTTCAATGAAGATGCGATGCGGAATCTTAAATCACGAAAGAAAAAAATAAAATTGCCAGGGAAATGGTGATTTGTTGGCTTGACTCTCTTCCTTAGGTAGACAACCGAGAAGGGCTAGGTTCACCATTTTGGTTGATTCAGAGATTCGAGACTTCTGGTAAAGGATGGACGGAGATTTTTTCATTCATGATCCGGTGTGGAATGAGGCACGGAATGCCGAACCCGGAGAGCCGCACAAACGCCACGGATGCCCGGGAGTGCTTTTATTTTGCTGAGTATATTTTGGTGTGTTATGGGATCTATTTTATTTCGTCGATTCATTTCCAGGCCTCTCATCCGTACAATGACATCCCTGGGCCCCTTCAAACAAGCTCCTCACAAGTTCGTTCAACTTGTCTTGTCAATTTTGTCTACTTATTCATCTTATCTCCAGACTCCTTGTGTAAGTAAACCTTTTCTTCGCGCTGTCCTCTCCAACAATCCACGCGTAGCATCCCCGGTCCCATCGAGGTCGCTGATGAGGTCCTCTTCGCCAATGCCCACCCCTCCATGTCCCATGTTTCCCCTGATTTCATCCCAGTCTTTGGCGATTGTATCCGCATGATTCGGTATGCCTTGTTTTTGTCGCCTCAAATCCACAATCTTATCTTCACCAGTGAGGTTCTATTCACAAAAGGGGCCCAGCCTTTCCTCATCAGCGGTAGCGGTACCCTCGGCTGGGACCAGGTCTCGTCTACTCAACCCCCTCTTCACCGGACTCTGCGTTTACATGTGAATTTAGGTCGCTGCGAACCTCGTTGAACCCGGCGAAAACGCGCTTGTTCTAAATACCGGATATTTTGGTGACAGCTTCACTGACTGGTCAGCCCTCCATCTTCGGGTTCTCCGGTAGACTGACCCGTACCAAGCCTCGAGACATATGGTGCATCAGTAACCCAGCTTAAAGCTCCTATCGGTGGTACCGTTCCCTTCGATACCCTCGCTGCCGCACTACAAGACAAGCGGTACAAAGTTCTCACATTCACACATGTAGACACGTCAACTGGTGTCCTCTCCGATGCCGCGCGCATCGCGGAAACCGTCCGCCGTGTCTCACCAGACACCCTCGTCGTCATGGATGCCGTCTGCTCTGTGGCCTCGGAGGAGATCAAGTTTGACGAATGGGATCTGGATGTCGTCTTAACTGCAAGTCAAAAGGGTTTGGGTGCTCCTCCTGGCCTCAGTATCCTATTGGCAAGCCCTCGTGCGGTTGGCGTATGGGAAAAGAGGAAAAGCAAGGGTGTTCGGGAAGGCAGTTATTATGCCAGTTGGTCGAAGTGAGCCTTCTCGTTCTCTGACGCGTCAAGCAGAGTTTGAACCAACCCCTTTCCCCTCGCAGATGGCTGCCAATAATGAAGGCGTACGAATCTGGCTCAGCAGCGTATTTCGCGACACCACCCGTCAACCTCATCTACGCATTCCATGCCTCCCTATCGCTTATCACCGCCAAGCCATCCGCATCGCCCGATCCTGAAACTCGTGCGTTTCTTCCCTTACTTTCTTCTATCGGTGTACAATTCTGACATAACCACCAAATTGTCAGCCCTCCCATCGGTAAATGAACGATTCGCCCTGCATCGTACCGCCTCACAGCGCATCAAGTCCGCTGCAAAGGGACTAGGACTCAAACAGCTCCCGCTGCAGGATGCGGTGGCCGCGAATGGAATGACGGCGTTGTATTTCCCTGAGGGCGTAACCGCTGGCGATCTTCTTCCCCGGCTTGGAGCGAAGGATGTCGTGGTAGCTGGGGGGCTGTTGGGTAGTATCAAAGGTACTGCACCAGACCTTTTATATCGGCGTGGAATTGAGTTCTGACATTAGGCTTTTTTTATCAGAAAAATATTTCAGAATAGGCCACATGGGCGTGTCTGTTGTCGACTCGCGACGTGGGGATGTGGAGAAGATCATCAGTGCCCTCGGGGACTCTTTGCGAGAGATCAAGGACGCAAAGGCAAAGGCGGCGAAATGATCAGCAGATTGAAGATTGACGGGGTACACAATTTATAAAGACAGAGATACCTGTGTTGGTGTATGGGCTGGTGTATGTTATTTATGATGTAGATAGAATCAATCCACCTCTCCATGTTCTTTTGCTGGTTGTGCGAGGTTGTGCGGGCCGGTAAGTTCATTACCATAAATGGGTTCTTCATCTCCGTAAAAGGAATTACTCCTCAGTGTGTGTAAGGGAAACGTATGCACTACGGAGGGATCCTCTTATTATTGAATATTTAAAGGGCATCCTGAAGGCCACCAGAAAAATAAAGGATTTTCGCCTGACTCCACCTCACTTTTTTACGCTTGTTGAAACACCCGTTGGATGACGCTCCGATTGCCAGTGGTGGTGATTGTTTCTCGTCGCTGGAATCCTTAATATTTGAAACCAAGAGAGAAAAAATGGTATAATGAAAAGAGTCAAAAGTAAATCCTCCTATCGACCTGCTATAATTCGCGCTGGGTCGTTCTCCGCAACACCGTTCGCCTGGCCACTGCCCACAATGGACGCCACCGTTTTCTGCATATCCGTCCACTCTGATTCGCGCGGCAGCGCCATGTCGCCGATGTCATAGACATACAAGCGGCCATCGCTGCCGCCCAAAGCGGCTCGTCGACCCTCCTTTCTGTCCCACTGAAGCTTGTTGATCGCTCGGCCTGTTCCTACCGTCGTCGACACAACAGGAACCTAACGAGCAGCGTTTCAGCGAATGAAAAAGGAACAAAAGACGACAAACTGTACCTCCGTATCCGTGTTCAAATTCCACAAGTCAAATTTGCCGGACCCATCGACCGTCCCAAACGTCGCAGGATGTGCCGGATGCCATTTGACATCATACACATAATCATCTGCCTCATCAAACGAATATAGCGGGGCGACCGTGTTTGGCGCCGTTGATGGTTTCGCCAGGGACTTTGAGCGCCAGAGCTTTACCGTCCAATCAACGGAACATGTCAAGAACAAATCTGAGAAGTCGATGGGCCCGAGCAAGGGATGGAAGTGCAATCCCATCACCGGGCCCGAGTGCCCTTTGTACACGTCGTATTGGTTGAGACCGGCTTTGGCACCGGCGCGGTCATATCGGTTAGCTTGGTAGACGTTTCCCTCTTCCGTCCCAACCCAAAATGTGGTGGTTTCGTTATCGGGGAAATCGAGAGTGGTGATGGCTACTTCAGATGTTTTGTTATGGCCTGCATGAACGAGTTCGAGGGTTTCCTACGAAACAAACGTTATAACTGATTAATTGGATAATAGATGAACTGGGGTGCATACCTGAGGCTGCGCAAGCATATCCACAAGCCAACTGCAGACTGTGCCATCTGTGCTGCTCGTTATCAAGTTGTGGGCGTTCTGGGTACCGACCATTTGCATTGCATAGATCGGATGGGTGTGTCCAGCTGCCGATAGTGGTGTTTTCAGCACAGGCAGATGTTTCGACCTCGTGTCCCATAACAGAATTTGGCCAGAATAGGTTCCGCCAAAGATTAAATTGGCGTGGAAAGGCGAAAACGCGACAGAAAGCACGTCCGACTGCAGGTCGATGTTAATCGATTTGAAACAAATGTCCTTAGGTGAGAGGAAATGAAATGCGTACCTGAGAGTGGAAGACAAATTCAGGCCGCTCGAGAAGATGAAGATTCCATACGGCGACGATGCCGTCTGGTTCATTCAGCGCTGCAGGGTTTTTATTGTACGACGCGACGCTCAGTTCTGGGTACTAAAAATAGGGGCCGGGATTAACAAGCTTGATCAACAATGAGATTCCGAACCTTCGGTGACCAGTCAATACCTGTTATTGACCTATTCTTGCCATATCGTTCATCCCAGAATTCACACACACGCTTGACGCGCTTTCCTTCAGAGTCGTCCCTTTTCTTCGGTCAATATTGCGTTGAATACAGTCACGAAATAAGACCCACCCTCCGGATTCTGCATTGATTGTATAGTCGCGAATATAATCATATCCGTCATTCAACGCTCTCTGAACGATCTTCGAAGACTGCTCCACGAATTCCAAAAATTCCGGAGCTGCCAGAATGCTCGCTCGTTCCTCTTCTGACAATTCTGATATAGAAAGCATGGGAGTCAAGATTGCTGAAACCTGAAGAATGAAGACTGACCTCGAATTTCCTGTTCGATCTCCTCGTCGAGCTTTACGCTCTCTTCTTCGAGTTCTTTGTCGCGCGCTATTCGTTCAACCTCGGCGGACTCTCGTTCCCGTGTGATGCGTTGCCGGAGTTCCGCTTCATAGTCAGGAGAGGGTTCGGTCTCGAAAAAGGTAGTTTGAACTTCCTTGTTATAAATGACGCGTTCCTACACGATAATATACGTTAGTGTGGCCGAAGGTCAGCGGGGAACGAACCCACAGACCTTATGAGGAAGCTCGAACAATTCATGTTCTATGTCAATCAGATCGGGGAATGTTCTGGGGGTCATAGTCCTAAGTAAGAGGTGAGCATTACATGATGCACCTGGATGAAAGAAACCGACCTACCGCTCAATAACATTTTCTGTAGCAGCATGACTGGATCCAACCATAGTTGTGTTGCCCACGCTCAGACGTTCTTGTTGGTCGCTTTGCCTGCTAACCCTGCCTGAGCCTGATATAGACAGAGCAGAATGGCCTGGAAGGTTGACTGTATGGCCGAATGCTGGTGTGCCTGGCATTGAGGATGAAGGAGTGAGTTCGCCACTGTCCAGACCACTACGACCCCCGACGAGGGCATTGACGAGATCTTCAACATCCTTCTTGGACGTGACAGATGGACCTGCGCCTTGCTAAACGAGATAGTTAATGATATAATGAGAATATGGCGAGAAAGAGGTGAACATACGTCCGATGTCCGTCGTTCAGCATCTGCGCGTTGCCGGTCTGATCTGGCTTTCCGTAGTTCGGCAAGCTTTGCTCGTTTTGCTTCTATTTCTTGTCTCCGTTTGTCCATGGACGACATCTTGCAGGAATGAGGATCGCTATTGAAATATTGAAAGGTTAACTATGCATGTGGCAGTGTCGTTGTGGTTGCGGCTGCTTGATTTCAAGGGCGACAACCGGCTCTGTTGATCATTGACTTCAAAGCGCTCATCGAAAACCAAATGTCCTTCGGCCCAAACTCACGATCCGGAGGCGGGGGCGCGCAAAAAGGCGGCGGCCGTAGACACGAAAACAACAGGATATACGCAAACCCTCTTCCCCTCCTCTTCGTCGAACCTCCTCCCAGCCGAATTGGCTCCATCTTAGGACTGCTTGGACTTTCTCTTACGCGCGTCGAAAATCCACATTGCGAAGGAATCTTTGACCCTGTAACTCGATCTGTATGGGTGTCCAACCCAGACCATTCTCTAATTTTATGGAGACGAGGATTTTTTGGGAAGGGCGATTTATCTCGCAGTGAACCAAGCTGGCTTGCTCGACAGATAAATATCAGAAAAAGTGGCGGAAAGCGTGAGGTTCCAATTGCGACAATGCACATTCTTATATTGAATGTATCCTTAACTTTTTTAGAATTGACCTCAGAAGAAGTCACAGCAAGGCGTCGCGCAGAACGGAAGCAATTCAAGCTCGACCGAGCGCGTGCCATTGCAGCTGTTGCTGAAGAAGCAGAGACGATCTTCGCCACAGAGGGTCGTGTCATCCAGCCTGCTCTTTCAGGACCCGCAATCCCATCCGCAGCGACATGGAAGCCAAGCCCGCAACCTGTGATCGAAGATTCCGTGCCCGAGGCACCGCAAGAAGAAGGACACCCAGACGAGGAAGAAGCCCTCGTAGATGTGGAACATCTGCAACTCACCCTGCAGGAAGCCTTCTTTTTCTTGTGGAATTTAGACTGCCTGACCGTACTTGACCCAAACTCAGTACGTTCTTGATGCATCCCAGATACTTTAGATCCTCACATATCCTTAAGTTAAATCCGATGAGCCTTGATGATATCTGGCTTGCTTTCCAAAGGGCTGACTTACCCCCTGTAATACCTCCTTCGCCGTCGGCATCACTTCAATTCGACAACCCATTCCTCATCAACTATGTCGTTTATCACCATTACCGTTCCCTCGGATGGGTGGTGAAGGGCGGTGTCAAATTCTGCGTCGACTATTTACTATACAAAAGAGGTCCGGTCTTTACGCATGCAGAGTAATACCCCTCTTTTCCTCTGATAACTACCTGCTTACTCGTGTTGAACAGATTGGCTCTTGTAGTCCTTCCTGTCTATGAAGATCCCGAAGATCAAATATCGTCCTCCATCCAGCTGCAAAACTCGTCACCATTTGCTTGGTCATGGTTAAGCACTATCAACCGTGTCAACTCGCAGGTGCAGAAGGTCAACGCTTGTTCGCCTTTGTCATCCTTCAGACAGTTTTTGAACCTCATTTTTTTTGGACAGACCCTTATCCTCGTTTACGTTACCATCCCAGCCAAATCTCGCCTTTCACCGGATGTTCTCCTGTCACCAGCCTGTTTAGCCCATTATTCAGTTCGAGAAGTTATTCTACGGCGGTTTATACCTGCCCGTATGCGCGATTGAGGCATTAGGTGGTGACTTGGGGATGGCTCTATTACCAAAAGAAGAGCGTCAGCCTGTTGCCATGGTCTTTGGAGGGCTTAGACATGGACCATACGCGACGTGCACGCCTCTCAAGGCCTTACTCGACAAGATAAATCAAGCAACCGGCTCTCAGGTGTTTCTGCGACCACCAATTCACCACATTTTCCAAGCCAAACCATATCCTGCTGATTTTGTTGAACATTTGACAGACTTGGAGACTGGGATGCTGGAGCCTGAGACTCAGCAAGCTACAGGAGAGCGCTATCGTCCAACGTGTTCTCGAGAACATGATCCATGATGCTTTGTACAGTCTTCAGATAAACCATTGCAGAAAATCATACTTACCTACTGCATTACACATGGTCATGATAGATAGTAGTCCAGAATGTCAATGATATGAGCTTAGTTAAATAAGTTAAATAAGTTGAAGATACGGTACCATCGATTTAGTGTGATACTGTGATCGGATTGATGAGGAGCTATAGCTTGATGTCATTTATTCCATTGTACAAGCTTTGGTATGTTATTACAGCTCGATATATAGCGTCCCCAATCTATCCATGGCCTCTCGTCCCAGACGTTAGGCTCGATGCCAAAGGAGTCCTGTTGGAAGATTTGGCCGTAATACAGGTGGAATAGGATGCTTGATGAATTTGATGAATGTCATGAGAGCAAGATGAACGAATAGAAACCCAAGGTTGCCGGGTGAAAATAAGTAGATGAATGGGGGAGACAGGATGATAATAAAAAAAAGAGTCGGAACCGTTTCCAAAAACTCAGATCGCGCCTTTGATAGTGACTTTCCGGTATTTCTCCTCGAATGCGCGATTGAGCTCGGGAATTGCTGGCTTGCAGTCGAGAATCTTTTCTACGTCAGGACTGTTAGGATTGATGAACGAGGTGACTTGGTGCTCTACGAGAAACTCTCGGGTATCCTCCAGACTGTCAAACGCAAGCGTCTTGTGAAGGAAGGCAAGCGGTACTGTTTTATATCTGAAAAGAACAAAGGATGACAACGAGCGGGTCGGGAAGTTAAGGAACGTACGCTTTCGTGACCACCATTAAACCTTTGGCTCTCTCACGGTCAATGAAATGATCCATGATATAGGCACCCATGTTCGGAGCGTTTTGGTATAAATCACCAAGTCTGTGATAATTGCCCAAGGCCTGCGCCCGTTGCACCGCAAGGGCATGCTGCACAGCCTCGTGGGCTTTCTGTCGGGGAGTTAGTTGACCTACATAAAGATTGAGTTCTGTCCGATGGAATGATCAGCCAGGAGTAAAGAGACTGCTGGGAATAAATTACCGCTCCGATTTCGTCCATGTAAGAGCATGAGTATACGGTACGCCGTGAACTCCTCGACTTTACCAGGAATCCCCAGCTCGTAAAGTGTCTTTAGAGTTCCCTGGCATTGGTTGTATTCCACCATATCCTTCTAATGTCAGAATGTTAGATGCTTCGCTACATTTCACAGGTATATGTGTACTGACAGTTTCCAGAGCCATCCGCGCATGAATCTCGTAAACTTGTACCGTAAACTCATTTTTGATTCGTTGGACCTGGAGAAAGAGAAGATGTCAAAATGATGAAACGATTGAGAGTCAAAGACGCACGGTCAAATCTTGCCGCAGACTTTTGAACTGGTTGCATACCCAGTCATAAGCTGTTCTATTCCGCCAATGATTCTTGAGCTCCACAAGGGTTTTCTGAAGCACGGCGTAAGGGCGAATTGTTTCTGGGTTGGGTTCGCTGGTTAGTCGTAGGTAAGATTTGAAGATGTCTTGACATGTTCCGACAATTGTGTAGCGATCCCAATCAATGACGTTCTACTTAGGTTTGATCAACTGTGTGGATGTGATAAACGATTACACTTACCGGGTCACCCTCCGGCTGATCGGACGCTGTGTAAGGAGATCCTGACCTTGAACCCGTTATACGATTTTGGAACTGTAGGTGAGCCTTGTATGGATTTGAGTCAAATGCCTGGTTGCCATTTCTTGCGCTCTTCGTTCGTTCGAGTTCATGTTCACGTTGAAAACGTTGTGCTCTCCGATTTAGCGCTGCTTGGTCATTGAGATCCATTACTGTGGAATTCTTGGATGCCTTTTTCGCCTTCTTATTATGGACTGTTGGGGTCTCGATACTGGGGGTTGGACTTGGATCAGCATCTGAAGGAAAAACGACAGTTACACACTCACCTCTTGCGCTTAAGGGTGTTGTAAACAGGAGCGGGTTTTGGCAACAAACTGGAAAGCAAGAAAAGCGTCTGAGTAGAAATGCGGGAGATGGATCAATCGGAAATAACAGCACCTTTTGAGTTGTATGCCCGACCAATCTGTTGACCAAAGCGTTTGGGCGGCGAAAGCTTCAGAAATTACCTGTTTGAGTTCAGCCTGTACTTCTGATCTATTCGACTCGGTGATCTGGCCAAGGCATTTTGCAACCCATTCCCTGTGTGGTAAATGTCAATTGTAATTAGCGAGCAGAAGATTCCACCACGTACTTCAGCTGCGGAGGCCACGATTCTGTTGACATGCTGAGAGAAGATTTGTATTGCTCAATGTACGGGGATGTAAGAAGGATTAAGGATGGAGCGGGGAGCAAGGTTAAAGTTGTCGTCTGGCAGCCTCCATCAGGCATTATGTCGGAGTATAAACTTGAGACTCCGACGCATGCTGAGCCTTTGACAGTGACACACTAAGTACAGAGGATCCAACACCGAGTCTCGTTTTCTGTCATCCGAGAGGGACTTAGCTTTGAGCCAATTGAGAGATATTCCATCCCAATCTTTCTTCATCGGCTAGACATACGCGTTTGGAGGCTGGGGTTATGACCGGGCCGCCTCAACCGGGGCGGTTTTTCCCGCCTGGAGCAAGTTATTAGTGCTGGTGAACCTCCTGCTCAACCACGCTTCTCGTCAATAATGAGTATTCTTCGCCCCTTCAAGGCTGCAGATATGTTCAAGTTCAATAACATGTATGTCTTTCATGGGTCAACTTCATCAACCTTTCTCATTCCACATCACAGCAACTTGGATATTTGGACTGAAACTGTGAATCGCGACCTCTGCTTCATGACTTAATATCCATTTTCTTATCTCGTCTTAGTACGGAATCGGTTTCTATCTCAGCTATCTTTCGCGCTGGCCGGACCTGTGCTGCGTGCAAGAAGCTCCTAGTGGTCGTATGATGGGCTACGGTGTGTTCGACGGCTGCGAATTCTTCCCTTTTTCCACTCAACAACCGAACAGTGCTCGGAAAGGCGGAAGGTACGGGTGCGGAATGGCACGGGCACGTCACCGCCATTACCGTGGCTCCAGAGTACCGTCGCCTCTCGCTCGCGCGTAAGATGATGTCCCTCCTTGAGATGGTCTCGGAGGAACTTTATAAAGGCTACTTTGTGGACCTTTACGTTCGTTGTGCCAACGTGATAGCAATCGACATGTACGAACAGTTGGGATACAGCGTTTATCGCCGCGTGAGGGAATATTACGGGTCTTTGGGGGTAGGCAAAGGGGGCAAGGATGAGGAAGATGCCTTTGGTAGGTCATAATATTCTCAAATCCTTTTCAACTCATGAGTCTCTTCCAGACATGCGTAAACCATTACCCCGAGATGTAAATCGTCGTTCCGTCCGACCAAATGGCAGAGATATTATTGTCAGCCGACACGATGTATCATAGGTATTCCGGGACAAAAAGGAGACTGGTTCCACTACAATTAATACAATACAGTCCAGGGAATTTTAATGATAATTAGATGGTCAAAGGTGGCGGCTCTTCAGTACCAGCTGACGCAGGAGGTAACGAGGCAATGCGCTCATCGTAGAATTCCTGAAGTTTCTCTTTGTCAAGACAAAACTCTGACATCTGTAGCCTGATGTTCTCCGCCCCAGCAACTGGTGGGTGCTCCTTGGCCTTCATCGTTGAACCCAGTTTGCCCGGGGCCATCAACCGATTCGTCAGGAATAGGAAGCCCTTGTGTCCTCCAAGAACCTGGATGAATGCTACACCAGTCCGATGAACAAACTGGGAATAATTGTAGGGCGAACGGCGGTAAGAGTACACCACATCGACTTGTTCAGGATAAAGATCCGCAGCCTCGATGTCCAGGATGAATCCAAACTTTTGTAGGAGGGCATATTCAAAGTATTTTACCACTTGTGTGCCGTCAGGGAGGCGCTTCTCGAGGTCAGGAACGACAGGCGGGGGAAGTGCGAGAGGCATAGGAAAACAAGATTGAAATGGGTTCCGTTGTCGAATATCACCAATCTGTGTGACGTAGGCCTCAACGAGCTTCAAGCCATACCGCTCAATAGTTCGATTCCAGCTTCGAAGTTGATCCTCGATACAACGTGCAGTTGTTCCAATCCACTGCAACTCAAAATGGAACACCGTAGCTGGGTTGTGGATAATGTCGTGATGAAGAATGACGGATTCCGCTTGGTCGCTTCGCTAGAAGAACCAGAGGGACTGCATTAAATAAGCGATTGCAAATGGTTGATCATGACGCACCTTATGTGGATCTATGTCGATGACCATTGTCTGACTGAGGATGAGCCTTTTTCTGTTCTTACGGACAGGAGGTGGTTTTGGCAATAATCTTGGTGAATTGGTGGTGTGGTAGGGAGGACGCAGTGCACCATCCTCTCCATGCCTTCGGAACCAATACTTGGGAGTCATGTGAAGAGAAAATTCGCCTTTCAGGCGATAATAGTAGTGGCTTTTGACGATGAGTTGACACCAACGACTAGGAGAAAAACGGCTTACCCGTCCAAGAAGCTATGATAACCTCTGCAATGTTCGAATAAACCTTGTTCTTGAAGTTTCACGCCCCACTCCGAGGCCTGTGCTCTTGTCGACACATCCCTGAACTCTCGAACCAGCCATGACACAAAGTCATAACCAATGAATGAGTCCGGGTATTGGGAACGATGCCATTGATAAAATGTAATCGGAACGCCATCTTCCTCACGCATGGCTTTCGCAATCGCACTCAACGACATCTCTCCAATCTCCCGCTCACTTTTCATCTTCTTTCGAAGCGGTCCTTGGGCGTGAATTTGGTCCAATTGATCCATCAGGGATTGGTCCAAAACCGAGATAGCTGGATTGAGTGTTGTAGGCAAGAAACGAACGGGCGGTGCAGGGTGCGAGAGCTTCTCCTCTGGAGGCTGCCACCTCAGCTTCGTGAACTGCTCCGCTAATTTTTCAATGCCCAGGATACGGGCTTCTTCGTCGTTCAGGTGTTCCCCAGATGGACCAACGGTCACATGGGGTTGTTCTGCAGTGGGTATGACGACAAAACGCGTTCTCCAATACCGTAAAGATTCGTTAAAGTGATGTTCATAACCAGCGACAAGCATGTCCAATCTACTTGTCGTTAAAATGGATATTTTTCCGCTGTATGGATTGCGTACCTATTCCATCCATAATTTTCAAGTCCATGAGATTGGAACTCAGTTGAAAGTTCTGTATATCCTCCTAAGGAAATAAGGGATGTCAGCCAGTAGTCAAAGAAAACGAGAGGTCGAACTCACCGCCAAGTTTAGGCCATATCAAACACTGATAACTGAAAGGTCGAGTAGGATTCATCCGACGAACGTAACGCCGAACTTGAATAGCTTCCCCAGTGTAGGATATCCGGTGAATTTCGTTCGTCATGGTGAGATAGACTGGGTTTGTTGTCGAACTTAGGATTTCCGCCGCGCCAGAAGGCCATGACTCTAGCACCTCATCTTCCATGAAACCTTTTGTCCTTTTGGACTTTTCCTCCTCTCCCTGTGCTTTCTGCGGTTTGAGGATGAACTGGAATCCTTGCGCCAACCTGACGGCAGCCATCCCACGCATAACAACCAAGGCCCAAGCTCGGCGCAAGTCATCTGCAGAACCTCTTACGACAGGAGGTTTCACAAGAAAAGAGCGCATTTCTGCCGGATCCACAATGAACTCGTATGAAAACACGTCATATGATGATTCCAGCTCAGTAATTGAAGGGAAATGTTCAACCGTTAGAGGTAGGCATCCTGGTGTTACAATGGATTTCCATTTGAGATCATGTTTGTAGGTCGGTTGAGGGTAAACGTGTTGCCAGCGACGAGCTAGAGAAGCTTGTGGATAGGAAATGGATGCCTGGGGTCGAGTAGGATTTGTAGCCATTACGGGAGAAGGCGTTGAGAGTGAATGAGAAAGTGGAATTACACCACTTCTTCTTTTGTTACCAGAGAGCATCTCATCTCGAGGGGGCGTGTTAATTGGTGACCGGCGGACGTGGTTCGATCTATGTGGGATCAGAGTTTCTTCTTCATAAGTTCGACTGAGGCTGGAACGATTCCCAGCCTTATTTTTAATAGCCATAGGTTGAATTTGTTGCATCTGCTGAGTGCTCGAAGCAACCGTCGCTTTGGGCGGTGGCATACGTATAGGGGAGGAAGGTGTCGTTAACATTTTGGGGATTTTGTCAAACGCCTGACCACTTGGAGATGCAGATGCAGAAACCTGGGACGTTTGAGGTTCGCTGGGTGTGCTCCTAAATGGATTGAAGAGCCAAGAGTTTCCCAGCTTTGATGCTAAAGTTCCTTTAGATAAACTCCCAGAACGAGAGACTGTTCTGGACGACGTAGATTTCTCAGATCGCGCAGAGCGGATAGACGACTGCGATGGCGAGGTGCTCGCAACTGGTATTGAGGGCGCGCTGATCTCACTCTTCGGCAGACCGTCAGGGGGCAGCTCTTTGAATATCCGTTTCGGGCTCTCTTCAATTGTATCTATTCTGGCCACATTCGAGTGGCGTTGTGATGCTCGCTTCTCTGCAGTCGGCCGCAGAGAACCAATAGAAACGCCATTTGTCGGCAGTGCGACATGATTGGAGTTATAATTGGAGGTGAGGGCAAATGTATCGAGATCAAATTTGTCCGCGTCAGCCTTAGTGACATCAGAAGTGTCGTCAAGTTCTCCTGATTTGCCAGACATGAAAGGCACTTCGATGCTTGAGAGGACATCATGCTCAAGCAGCCCAAGCATTTGGATCTCATGCATTTTCGCGCGGGCGATGAACCTGGGAACAAGGCTTAAAACACGTCTGATATGGAAAAAGAATGGGGCTTACCTGTCTTGTCGAAATGGCAAATCCATTTGCGTGTCCCAGAAGTTTGTTGATATCCAGAAAGGCTCCCACCAGAAAGTTGTTTTCTGCCTAGCGTCCGCCTTGGAATCGTCGTCTCCGCCCCATAAAGGATCCGATAAGAGTGGATCGATATTCCTCTCCTTCTCAAAAGTTCCTTCCTTCTGATCCCCTCCAACATTATCGATTTTTGGTTCCGTTCCCTGAAAACTGAAGATCGGACTCTGGTACAAAGGTTGTTTCGTCAGCAGAACAAGGTCCAGGACAAATCCTTGATCAAGCATCCGGGTAGTTGTCAGTCGCAAGAGTTGTTTTGAAACGCGGAAGTACCCTGTGCCTGGAGAGATAAGGATAGTTGTAGATCCAGTCAGGTTGAGAGAGCGATCGATGTAGTGAGTTTCAGTCGGATTAAGGCCAAGGTTAAGGGCTTCCAGAATAGGCCCATCCTGTGCGTATGAGATTTTACCAACTAGGCGAGCTTGTGAAGGGGCCCCAGCCGCCGAATCTACAGTTGCCCGGTGATAGTGGTGGGTAAGCAAGATGTCGCGTTGAAAGTCCCAGAAGGAATCCTTCAGACTAACAAGCGTAGGCTTCCACTCGTATATGACCTCAAGATCCGTGATAACCTTGAAGAAATCCTTGTACCAATTCCCGCTCTCGTCCCTCCGCAACGGCCCAGCTGCATAGTCGATCTCTGACTCGTCATAGAAGACGCGAGATATCAAAACGATGGTGACAGTGTGATTCGTCCCAGCCTCGCGCCATTTCGCGAATAGAGAAGGGAGGAAGGAATGGACGATCTTTTCATTATACCGCTCTCCGTCTCCGTCAAATTCCCAGAGTTCTCTGCAGACCTGGATAAAAATGGTGATTTTCGCAGAGAAAGAGCGATAAATTTCCTTGGTCGAGGAAGTCATGCAAGCTGAGTAGACCTGCAAACATATCAGCAGCGGTGTCCTTAGACAACTATCAAGACATGCCTTCTTTCCCCCTATATAGATGTTTTGAATTTTCGCAGCAATTCCACCGACGAAGGAAACTTCTTGATCTGTGTAAATGCATTGGCCTGTGAGATATTTCCCCAGACGCCACATGTCATTCCTTCCAAGATATTGGTCCTGGAATATGAGTTCCACATAGTCGGCACAACAGCTGGATTCTTCAACCTATTGACACAGTCAAGATATAGCCCAAGCACGATCAAAAAGATACCTATACCTTGGTCACAGTAACTTCACCATTGTTGCGTATCCCGAACACATCAGCAATGGGTCGTGGAACTGACAGCTACGGTTCGGAAAGGGAGCTCAGGTGTTTATGTCTTCCTCAGATGATGACCGCATCACACCTGGAGTTGTGGCTTGGAACAACCTTCATCCTTCGGTACCAAGAAAAGAAACGCGGACTCTGGGTTCTCTGCATTGCCACTCACGACCCTCAAACAATCTCCTTCCGTTACCCCCGGCCACCACGCTTGATTGAAGATGACTGAATGCGAATCCTTCACATCGTGAACCCATGCATTCATTCCTTTGGAGTCGCCTATCTTTAGAGGTGAAATTGTGGAGGGTATCACGGGGAACGCCCTGAGGTTCGATTGCGCTGTGTTGGACCGCCTCCTCCCATATTGCGACTGCTCCCTGGAGGTGGCCATAAGCAACGAACTGAGAGATACAATGTGTTGACAGTGTACCGTCGGGCCGGCGTGATGTTTGGTGGATTAGGTAATTATGATCATGTTCACAACGGCAATAAAATTTATTAAGAACAGCTGGGTATTTCTGTTCAGTTAATTCTATTAACATGCCAATAGCCATTGCTCCACTGTCGTCTATCAGACGTAGGATACAGGAGCAAATCTCTAGTGTGTTTTATTGACAGGTGGGTTGTAGACTAGGGGTCATATTTGAGCACAGCTGCCGCAAACAGAATCGAATTACTCACTAATTTTCCTGTTCTTGATGACACCCCATTTGAAGCGCTTGACATACAAGCTGATGGCGAAAAGGGCGGAAAAGATGATGACGGCCTTGATGCCGTATTTCTTTCTCTCGTCGTGCTCAGGTTCAGCAGCCCAGCTCAAGAATGTCGTGACGTCCTTGGCCATCTGCGATGTTGTGGCAGGTGTGCCTAAAAGCGGGTTGTCAAAAAAGGAACGATGACTTCTTGCACAAACTGACCATCATCGTATTCTACCAGGCCGTCGAACAAAACACGTGCCATGGAAATAGCACCTCCAGGGAAAAAGGGGTTGTAGTTCATTCCCTCCCGAATTTCGACTCCCGCAGGCGGGTCAATGTCACCGGTGAGCAGAGAAAAGACATAGTCCTAATGAGATTGGGTTAGTTGGAAAAATCATAGGAAGGAAATCAAACTCACGGCACCACCATGGCGAGCTTTGACGATCAAGCTCAGGTCGGGGGGGAAAGCACCGCCATTGGAAGCCCTAGCAGCCTCTTCGTTGGGATATGGAGCGGGCATGTAGTCGGCCAGCTTTCCAGGCCTCTGGAACATTTCGCCTTCAGCATTCGGACCATCGGTGTATTCAACTTCCTCCGCCATGGCTCGTGTTTCATCCGCGGTGTGCGATACGCCCACAAGATTGCGCCAGGCAATGCGGTCAAGAGAATGACACGCTGCGCACACTTCACGGTAGACCTGGTAACCTCTCCGAATGCTACAGAAATTCTAATTCAGAATCGACGCGTATGGGGCATGCGTTCTTCATACCTTGCATGATCAAACGTGTCTAGAACCCCTTTGTGCGACCAGGGGTAGGCAGGTGGATGGAGACCTTCGTCGCTGAGATGGCTGGCATGGACTTCACCGAGGAAAGGAAGGTTGCCATAGAGGTGGGTATACCAAGCGATCGTACCAGCAGTGAAGGCTGAGACGGCAGCAAGGGTTGCGCGGGAGCTCATAAAGGGCTGGGAAGAGTATCAAATGTGTACAATATCTCTACTTCTCGAAAAAGCGACGCACCTCAACAGTACTCGACTTGGAAGAGGCAAAACGGACCTGGAGTGACAGGTATGAATTGATATCTAGACAACGGGTTAAAGTGAACATACCGACCGCGAGCGTGCGCCATTGAGGAACGCCGACGAGCGGGAAGCCCCCACGCTGGTGGCCTTCTTGAGAGCTCCAGCAGAGAGCCTCGATAGCATTTTGGTAGCGGTTTTTTGGGAGGAAGGAGAACGAGGGTGACACGTAACGCGTCACACCCAAAACGGAGTGAATCGGAGAATGCCAGCGTCCAATCGCAGGCGTTGGATTCATGCCTAATTGAAATTACTTTGTTATGTACTTGAAGATAAGCAGCTTCATTAACGTTCATGCGTTGAGAAGCCTTGCTAAATTTGTTTTGCCCGAATTTTGCACCAACCCAAGGACAACTACCTCCAGGAAACTAAACTGAAGCGATACTGGTTGCTTGGTGGTTTCGACATTTAAAATTTGGGTGTACCGTTATAAGTAAAGTACGGGTGCTTCATTTACATATGTCCAAGCCTGAGCATGAGCAAGAGAATCCATGAAATATGTCCGAGGAATAATTTCGTTAAAACAGAGGGGTTGGTGCATGGTGTGTGTAAAAATGCATATGACAGGAAATAAACCTTGCGACGGTGCCCTTGTCGCAAATACGAGCGATTTCCTCAGAACAAGCAATCACAAATTTCTGGTCAAGAATAAGTCGTCGTTAACCAATACATAAGAAGTGAACGCACCCTCTGCGCAGCAACACAAGCACATGCCAGCCAGGCAAGCCATGCATCCAGTCGATGCTCCTCCACCGCTCTTTTCAGGCTGTTGTTGACTGTTAGAAAGAAGGAAACAGTCAGGTCGAGCTAGCAGGAAGATGATGCATAACGCACACATAAACTGTCTGTGGGGCAGGTTGTGGTTGGTATCCTTGCTGAGGATAACCCTGCTGAGGGTAACCCTGTGGTGGCGGACCATTGTAACCACCTTGATATGATTGCTGGGGTTGCTGGGGACGAGGGTTAAGAATCAAAGGATATTTCCCGAATACTCGGGACTAACCTGCGGGTAGTATCCTCCCTGTGGGGGTCCTTGCGGGGGTCCTATAAACAGAGAAACAGATGAGCAACAGTGTAGTAACAAAGTCTCCGAAGGAAAAGATCCTGCGTATGAGTAACCACACAGACAAAATTGTGTGGGGATTGGAGGCGCCGCATGTGAGTTGAAGAAATGGATGAACATACCCGGAGGGGGATAGTAACCACCTTGCTCTTGGGGCTTCCCAGCGTTGTAGTAATCGTTCGCACTCATGTGTGGGGGAAATGGTAATGGTTCAGAACAGGAGCCTGCTTAAGATCAGACACAATCCCTTTATTTGCGCAGGTTTGAACCATGAGTGCACCGCATGCCGCAGCAAGGTGCGTGACAATGATTCCCTGAGTTCGAGTACTTAGTAGTACAGTATGTACGGCTGCTTTTATTTCTGCGTTCAAAACCGGATGGTACGACTTGAACATGTACCATTATTTCACCTTAATTACTGTTTCATTCACTCCAATTTACACGCCCAAAATCCACTGACCAGAGCCGATGTTCCCGTGGGCTGTGCCTGGGCTCGCTGAACACACCGCCACCAGCCTGAGTAGTTTTGCCATAAATTGATAACCACACACATCCTGTGCAAGCTTCAGAACCCCACATGCTGTATTTGAATATGACCAGACTGTTCATTATCCAGCGACGATCTTGGTTCTCAATGCCGAATTTTTCAGATAATATTTTTCTGGCTGAGAATCTGAGAAATAGTCAAGAGATTCCATTCTGAAAGGAAAAAAGCCCACAGGTCAAATATGCATAGCATTGAAACTATAAATAGACCACAGAGTCACCAATGCTAACACCCAAACTTCAGGGAAATGAGGAAGATTCAGACGTTACATATAAGCCAAAATTCCTTGATCCCAATTCACCAATCCGAGCGCGCAAAAGACCTTTAGAGTGCAGCGTCCAAGTGTCCAGTAACGTCGATTGGTGCAGCGACAGTCATGAAATATTGCGGATCGGTCGGAAATGTCATTTATCTAATGGGAGTATAGGACACGTTGGGAAATATCCTTGCTCCTTGCCGAATGAAACTTTGGGTTAGCCGGGTTGGAGCTTCGGGAAAAGGTTTTCGGTGAGGGGATGGAAAGAACTCGAAGATGCAACACACCTGCTGCTGTATACTCGTGGAGTGCCAAAGCATCAAAAGGTCTTGTTCGTGTTTGGGCAAGGGCCGTGCCATGTTCTGTCAAAACAGAGGGATCGGGCCTGTTAAGACGTAGTTTAGTCCATCTCAGACAAAAGCAAGAAAGACTCTTACCCAGTAATTCTTGTAAGCGTTACCCCCAGTTGATACCGACCACGCGAGCGTATGCTGACATCGGGGAAAAGAAAAAATAGACCCATGTTCCCCTGAAGATCTTCCAGTTGGTCTACTGTGGCAACTAAATGACCATATAATGGCGGCGATTGAGATGTGGGCCTCCCGATGAATGATCCCATGTCCAAGGGAGTTAATCCGTCACCAGAGAACAGGGACAGATGCGCGATGAGGAATGGCAGTTCAGCTTCTCTACAACGCACCATATCAGTATTCTAATTCAAGTGCTGCAGGACCTTCTTACGCACGGAATAATAGAGTTGCCAGACGGGTCCCGAACTGTTAACTGGGCAATGATCGGCGGGGTCAATGGCACACGCGAAAGGTAAGCCGTCCCAAACTCCGCCGTTCGGAGCGGGTGTTGAACAACCTCAAGATGATACGATCTATGGAATTTAGTCTAGACACCGTAGGCTATATTTTTGTCGCGAAGGAACCTACCTGGTATGCGCATCTGCTAGAAGCGAGGAAACCTGGATTCTGGGTTGCGGGCGAATAAGGGGACCTGTCGGAGTAGTCAGATCTATCGAGCTCTGGCTTGAAGGGGGGCTTCGAGTTGAATTCGAGGTTCGGGAAGAAAACGTCAGAGAGCCCAAGGAGGATCGAGGCGAGGATTGACCACTGCTAGAACTGGCACCAGAGGCAGTGTTGCGTGGAGAAGACTCTTGGAAACGAATGGAAGAACATTTAATGCGAAGGCCTCGCGTATGCAGACATTTTTGTGAGTGTCGGAAAGTAAGAGGTTGTGTGGGCAGTTGGGAATAATATTGATATTTTTTGAACCCCGAATGCAATGACTTCAGCACAATGATTGAAATGGTGAGAAACCACCAACGGCTAGGCAGAATAAGCACGAACTTTGACATTGAATCCGTAAACACGCCCACTTCCATTCGACAGGGGAGGATATCGTAAAAAGAATTCTTGACATATTCGTTCATAACGGTCGTTACAAGATATCTGCTTGGTAACCAGGAGATGGTCATTCAAGCCGGCTGCCATCGTAAAGCGCCTCCTTCTGACCAGCTGGATAATCACGGGAGCGATGAAGGGGCAGAATAATGTAGGACAAGAGAATATTTATAGTATTCAAGCGAAAGGCGGCCCACAAAACGATACCGTGAAGGCTGAAACGAGGCGGCTCACCGATTAACGTTCTGGAAGTCTGTCAGTGAATACCCCTAGACAGGGCTCATTTATCGCCAAACAACTGGAAGACAGGTTCTGAAATCGCCTGGTAAAAATCGACTTTCGGTTAAGTTCTTCGGAAACTTCACAGATCTGCCAAGATTCGAGAGCCGGGGTAAGGGGAATATTAAGGTTGTAAATACATTAGGAAATATGATCAAACACTCTTTTTCACATAGCTCCAGATTCCCGCCATGCCTGATACCACGGTAGCAGCAGCAATGGCTGGTTTGATGCCAGCTGACAAGACAGAACAAAGATGAGAAAACGACCGGGATATCTTCTGGAAACAAGACATACCAGTTGATTTGAATAAGGCGCCTGTCACCGCGCCAGCTTCCATGCTGCCCATTATGTCGTGTTTCCCTCTAAAGGCGTCAATGGAAGAATTAACCCCGTTGTACAGGAGAGCTATTTAAAAGACGGGTTCAATGGACTGCAACAAGACAATAATGAGAACTTACCCATTACGCCAGCCGAATTACCGATGAATGTACCTCTTCTTGTGACAGAATTCAAGATACTATTGATCCGCAAACTTGTATTTGAAACTGAAAGAGGTTTTCGAGCGCCTTCCCGCACTCCCCACAAACCGCCAAGGGCCAAACCTGTAGAAAGTGAGGTGAACATGTGACAAATAGAACAATAAGAGGCCTAAAGATGGGTCGTATGGGATGTCGAGATAAGGTGAGAGATGTTCAGGGAGAAAACGAGGCCTTAAGCGAGCATAGGGATTGCTAAAAGAGTAATTTGAAAGAGATTCAACTTACCACTCAGATACATGGTACCGGTCCCATAACACAGGTCATCACTCCACCCCCTGGATGGTATTGCCGTACCAGCCCCGGGGAGCTCGCTTGTCTTGTCATCATCAAGAAGGAGGTAGTCCAGTTTATCCCCTAAATCTGCCAGCGGGTGTAGTTTTGCTGGATCATACGCTGCCATGAGCAGGTCGGACGCCGTGACCGCATGTTCTGGCACTGGTGAGCTCTCTGACCGCGAGAACGAGGTAGTTCTCAGTACGTCGGTAGGGTTTTGTGAAGATGAGGTGGAAGAGTCAGAGGACGACATGAAGGGCGATGAGGGAAGGCAAGAAGACAGCGGAACGTAGGTGACCCGGGAGGAAAATCTCAGCTGAAGCGCTAAAGTGCCACGTGATCACCGGAGGTTTTTGTATCGGAAAGCATCTATGATCTCCGTTTCTCCAAGCGTCACCTCAGTCGAAACTTGAACGCTCTCAAGTTTTTCGATTTCATTAAAAAAAACCCGACGGAATATCATGGCTACAATATCTATGCGCGTTTCTCGCAAAATATCTGGACTTTTCAAGGGATACGCCCCAATCTCAGCATTTCCGACAAATTCGCCGTTGCGGAGGACCATTGTCACTGTGTGCAGGCGTCAGAATACGACCATGAGTACCTTCTCTATTTCGAGGCGTGAGTTTTTAACTTCCCCTTCTCCGACAAATTAATATTCTTTGTGAAGGGTGGGCAACCTCCGTTACACCTCAATCGTCGGCGTCCGACCCAGCTGAAGCCGAGGCGTTGCGCTGCCTCGAGCAAGGAACCACAAAGTTGGAGGAAGGTGATGTTCAGGGCGCCAAGTCACTTTACCAGCGCAGCACCCAAATCAAGCGTAATGCCAGCTCGTTGTTCAACCTTGGCGTTACTCACTACCATCTCAGTGTGTGCTATTACATCCTAGTATATCGTCTTGTTGTTTGTCATTCTTACAATGCACCAGAGGAATATGACGAAGCAATCAACGCATGGAAGGAGTCCATAACTCTGCAACCCTCAAGTCCTGACGCACACACGAGTACGTTACGTTATCTTCATTTCTCTTGATACGAATGGACCTGACCCGGCATCCAGACCTTGCAAGTGCATATATTATCTCACCAGGTAAATGACCTTTTTTCTTTGATTTATATCTTCTGACTTTGATTCAACATCGTCAAATAGTATCTCGTCCAGATCTCGCTTTGCATCATTTGGAGTAAGATGATATTCCGCTACTTCAAGGGCTTGTTCACAATTCCGCCTTAGAATTGCTTCATCATTGTCACCGGAAGACCCCGAGATCGCCTTCAACCATGCCGCTGTTCTCGAAGCTAGTGAGTGCAACAGGACATTTTTATTGTGCGTTCACTTTTACTCATTTGACATCCATAGCCGGAAGGCTGGATGAGGCGCTCGAAAAGTACAAACTTAGCCAACAATTCGGGGTTGAACGTGCTGCTGTACACATCCGTAATGTAAGATACATCTGCTTAATGGTCTCGATGGGTGTTCTAACTGGCTCCTTAGGTTAGTGCGAAGATCCTAATGAATGCTAAAGAGGCGCAAAAATCCGAACAATCGGAAGAATAGATTCATGACAGGGTCTGGCACGTCTACGAATTCATTGGGAAAACAGCAGGGTGTCAAATCCGGTTATGCATGTAAATACCCCGATGTGGAAACAGCCATGAATTACACTGGCAGAGCGTAGGACTAAAAAACATATCAGGCCAACCAATGTATATTCGCATTTGCACTACATAGCAATTCAAGCTTGCGGCGGGGGCATTTTACTCCTTGTACTTGAAAAAAAAACCTCATGATTTCCCTTTCAATCAATTACAAAGGGGTCCTCCTGTACGGGGCCATCGTCTTGACGTGCGGCTTCCGAGGAATTGTCTTCACTTTGCAAGGTCCTAGAATAACGCGAGAGAATACCCCTCGCACTGTGTAAACCCACACTATTTCCGCGATATGGCCCGCTCTGCCAGTGTCGGAAGTAGTTGGAGGCTCCAGCGTTGGCATTGGTACTGCGACCTCTAGGAGCCCGAGGAGATTGATGTAAAGGGTCTACCCATCCGCCACGACTCGGACCTTTATTCGTATTTCCTCGAAAGGAAAACTTTGACTTCGAATACTTGTGATCTTCATTGGAAAAGACAGAAGGAGAGTCCTGGACTCGTTGCAAAATCACGGCGATATCGGATCGAGAATAAACAGAGGATGCATGATCGGAAGGCTTTACATACAGAATTCGTTGATATCCTTCATCTGCAACAGGTTGTCGGAAGTCGGCTGCGAAACGCGAGAGCACGGATAACCCTTGCTCTGGAGTTTTAATTGTGGGATGGGACGACCCTGTTTAATGAAATAAATCTTGGAACAAGAAAAGTAGATAGACACGGGCGTACTCATTTGGAGGCGAGCTGCGCAGATCTTTGCGTGGAAAAACACATCAGAATTGGCAATGTTAAAGATTATGACTGGGTAACCCACCTCGTAGGGCGTGTCGAAAACAATAACCCAAACCACAGTTTCGGGAAACTCGTGGGCAATCTGGATCCAGTAGGATCTTTGTCTATGAAGGGTCAATGTTAGAACAGTATCCCATTAGCGCCAGGTGACTCACGCGGCGTTAAAGTTCGTGCGATCTATGCACACAGAGTGACCTTCTCGTAGCGTTTTTCGTGCCAATTGTTCGACGCTACGTCTATCTCCCAGGTCATCTTGATTGCATCTACGAAACTCGGGGTAGTAATGCTGAAGAGCCTCTGCAAATGTGGACTAATATGTCAGATCGGAAATAAGTTTCGTCAGGTGGTTTACAGAAATGTGTATGATTTACTTTGCCTGATGCGATGAGTCCGCAAAGGATGAGAACGATCTGGCCTTGTATCTTGAACTCTATTGGGGTTGAACCTTCCGAAAGATTGTCTGGAAGTGAAGCCGACATGCGGTGTTATTCAATGTTGATAACAGTAATGAGTGATGAACAAGAGCAAGGATTGAATCACACATTGCCTCTCAAAGGATTAAGACATGCTGGGACACACACAGTGTCAGAGTTGAGTCAGTTTGGTAGGTACCGAATTCCGAATTGCTGTATGTGTCAGCACCCGGCGTAACCAAGTTTCACACTAAGTAAAGTGAAGGTCGTGTCAAACTTATTATTCCTGTTTAATATTAGCAACATAACGCACAAAAGGTCCAGTAACAAGTGTTATGCCGTAGCTACCACAATTACTCTGAGAACTTCTTCATGAAAAACTCAGAATCGTATCAGCGGCCGTTTACAGTGGAAGATGAGTTCCTTCTGGCAGCGGGATCGACTGCCACATCGGCGCTTTGCTCAGGAATCGGTGCGCGGTTAGGATGTTCTGGTATCTTTTCGATCTCGCGTTTTGCTTCTTCCCAGGCGTCCAAGTTCTGGTTTTAAGGAGTAAATGATCGAGACACAAGAATAGCATCATATTTCAACTCACCTTCTTACACCAGTCGCGATGGCTTTTGGCCATAGAAATCGCCATTTCTCTCAAGTCAGCCACTTTCTGACGCTGGAACCGATCTAAATCTGCTTGAATTGTGGAACTAGAATATTTGAGGTCTTGTGCGGACAGGTGAAGGGCATCCTCGAGCTACAAAACGAGACAATTGCGATTAGGGACAGATAAAACGCTAATATTTCGGTAAAACGGAGACAAACCTGCGATATGTTTTCTCGCGTTTTGGTGATTCCATTGCGGCGAGCCGTTTCAGGGTCCACATCCATCATACCATGAAGCGTATAGCTTAAAGCATTGAGAAGCCCCATACCAGGCGCCTTTACTCGTCGGCGTGCTGGATTGGGGCCAGGGTGAGGCGGCAAATATGGCGCGCTTGGTGTCACAGGTTCTCGTGTTTCTTCTCCTTCGATATCGGATGCCGGGCTCGCTGGTGATGTCACCCCATTCTGTTTCCCTCTGCTCAGTGCTTCCTCCAAGCGCTTTGCTTCCCGCTCACTTTTCTCGAGGTCTTCGAGCTGCTCTCGCTTGTTTTCCAGGGCGTCCTGTGTCATCTCGTACTGTACATGCTTTTGATGGCGATAGGCAAGCAGTTTCTTGATTATCGAAGCAAATTGCGAATACTCGTGTAGAGGTTCTGCCCAATTTTGTTCAAGGTCTTGCAGCTGCGGAAACCGATCTCTTCAGGTAGGTCACTTGGCTCAACGGAGACGGTTCTTACAAGTTTCGTCGTTGACATATATGTTGCATCCACTGCCTGCCCTGTCTTTTCAATCGCGCCGGACAGGGCCTCGGATTCATTCAGACTAAACCCATTCAAAGCGGCACCAAGGTCTGCATGATCTTGCGCGTAGTCTGTTCATGACCCTTTAGCAAATTGTTAATTAGGATGAGATATAGGCATACCTGACCACCGCTTCACCACTCGCCGGGTGACTTTCTCCATAGGGCCACTTACATGATTCGCAAACTTGACAGTAAAGGCTTCAGAGTCTAGGAATCGTTGATCTGGATGTCTGAGAGGATGCGCGGCTGAAGGATTCGGAAGGGCGGCATATGCAGGAGAGGCATTCTGGTCCGTTGGGTTATGCGAAGGCGCTTTCAATATATTCTTCGGCAACAAAGAAAGGGGAGGAGAATTCAACACCTCGGTCTAAAAAGAAATGGTGAGCAAACATATACCACTTGAATCGCAACTCATCTTGAATCGCAACTCACCCAGGAGACCTCCCCATCAAGAAAACGGTGAAAGACATGTTCATTGGAAAGGATAGGGTGCCGAGCTAAACGGTTGAGAAATGTTTGCAGCAATCTTCTCCGACGGGCAATAAGGGTGGCGTCTTCTTTCGCTTTGCCTTGCTTCACGGCGTAATCGCCAATGGTTTGCTTGGATGGAATTGGGGGCACGATGAGCGTTGGGTAAAGCTTTGATAAGCTTCCTCGGAGACTCTCAAATTCAGAGTAGCGGTGCCTTGCTTCCGTATTCTTCACAAGGAGCAGGGTAAGTGGTAAGAAGCAACGGTAGTTGACTGAACGTACTCCTGTCATGATGACGTAGGTAATGTACGGCGAACTTGAATTCAGCGATGTTTTCTGAGCATCAACGATCTGTACAGACGGTTAGTTAGACGTCGGGTATTAAGATATGAAGGCAGACCAGAATTTCCACATCATCTCCAGCATGCAGAACACGGTCGCGAGTGCAACAGAAGTCTGTCTTATAGTTGACATTTGATGGTCGGTGAGAGCCTGGGCTTGGAAATGGGGGCCGGGTCATATTCGAGGAGGTGGGGGAGAGCTGGAGCGAAGGGTGCGGCGGTGAAGGTGGTTCATACAGTGCAACCTTGGAGGTTGACGATGTTTCTGAAGGAATGTGATCGCCATCCTGTTCAAACGGGTTCTCTTCTTCGAAGTTATCCAGGGTATTCATTCTCCTAGACCTGGGGAGGGGATTTGTTTCGCAATATTGAACCTCTGTTTGAAGTGGTTGTGGAGTCGGGACAGCCTTGGATGATCTGCGCGGACCGGAAACTGCGATTATAAGTTATGTAGGTTTGGGACTCAAGACTGCGCAAAGCCAGCGGCTTTGACTAGCTTGGCGCTCGATAGATGCTATGGCTGTTATTTGGTCTTGTTACACTTGAATGTGATTCAGGAAATGCACTGCCAGGCAGCTTGCAGGCCAGAAAATACATATGTGGGACAAAAAATGCCATGATAAAAACTAGCCAAAGACTCGGAATCCCGCAAGCTCCACAGGCACCATCCCAGGTTGTGGATCGGCGATGCCAATATTCTCAAATCCTTTTCCAAACAGCGAAGCAAACAATTCATCAACCTGTTCGTCGTGCCATGCACCGGGCACAGGGACTGGTACCATAAAGTTCTGCATTTTTTCATGGACCTCGTAACTAATGTGAAAGGGAGTCAGAAGAGCAGATATATTATTGGGTATCACGAACCGTAATTTTCTGCCTTTGCTGGCTTTAGTGTCTACTTTTTTCTTGGCTTTCTTTTGTCGCTGAAGGAGCATCCAATCTTCAGTTTTCCCACCGTCTCCGCGGGCGTCGATAATATCCCTGAGCATTTTTTGATAAAAGTCGCCGTCGTCAAATATTTCTGGGTCCGGCGTGTCTGCTTCGAGGTTGTCTCCTTCGGAAGCTCCTATCCGTGCTGTCTTCCCTCGCGAAATTTGTGTCCTCGTCAAAAGTTTGTCGTGATCACTCAGGGTCTCGTCGATAATCTGAACCACCGATCGCAGGCTTTGATTGCCTTTCAAGAGAGATCCGCGAGTCGATGGAAGCAAAACAGAGGGCGCCACGGCTTGGATCTTTGAGGACCATTTCGAAAGGGTTTGAATCAGATAGGGATGGAGGCTGAACAAGTTTGTAAGCGAAAATCTGTAAAATGGGGGTGACCAAAGGGAACTTACGTCTGTTCCAGAGCCGTAGCGTCTTCTGTAGCGTCAATAAATGATTGATGCGAAATCTCTGAAGAGGAATCGGTGTCAAGTTTTCGGCGCTTTCGAGGAGGGGGTTTGGGTAGATTATTGGTTGTCAAAATATTCTGAAGTGTACTGTTTAGCAAAGCTTTAATGGTAGATGGTGGCACGCTAACCTCTTGCAATTCCATGAGTTCATCCGTTAACAAGTAGGCTTCTGTCAAGAAGGCTGATAATGAGTCACGACACTCCGGCCTTTCTAGATAGTCTTTTATCTGAGAAGGCTGTTTTGGTTCAGGTTAAAAGTCAACAAGAAAGTTTGAAATTCACCGCTCACCGGAGGTAGTCTGTTGGCAGAAACAACTGACTTTTGAAGCCTAATTCTTGTGTCTAACAAAGAGTCCCATAGGGCCTGGAATGGAGAGAAAAGGTTATTTCATATTAAGAAGGTCCAAAGCCTACACACACGATTTGTCTTTTCACGGATTGTCCCTTTTTCACATCATCGGCGCGCGTTTGTTTCAAATTAAGGGCGACATCCTCGGCGGGTTGCTCTCTTGAAGCGTCCGTCGACGGGAGTCTGTGACGAGGAGCTGATCGCTCCTCCTCGGATTCCTCTTCTTCACTTTCCGAAGGAGTTTCATCGTCGGGTAGTCGTGTAGCAGATATCCGACCTACTATGGGTTCCCTCTCATCATCGTCGGATTCCTCATTCCCGGAAGAGTTGTTCGTTACTTCTGCTTGGCCCTCATCGGAGTCCTCGTTCACAGAATCGTCCGTGTCTTCCAGCAGCTGTTTCCTAGAAGTTCGGACTCCTTCGTATTTAGCATCCGCAACACTCGGCAATCGGTTTCTTAGAGCACTGGGTCTGTCGAGGTATAAGATAAGCAGTGGGTTGAAAAATGTAGGACGCACCCAACCTCCATGTAGTGCTCTCTTGTCGCAGATTCGTCCACAACCATTTCTTCGTCAACCGCAGCTCCCCGGGATTGCAGGTCCTCTGGATCATAGTCTAATCACATAGTTAACAATACATTCGCGACTAGGCAGCGTTACAAACCTATCGGAGCAGCTGCTTCAAGTTGGGCGATTTGCTGCGCCAATGATAGGCCTAAGGGAAATGTGAGATGGATACAAAGAACCGGATCGAGCCCTACGTTCTGCAGGCATTGCGTCTCTTGTGAGCCGTTGTAAATTTTATGAGGATATTTGTCCAAGCACCAGCCTTCGCGTTTGAATAAAAATTGCTCGGGTTTCATTATTACCAGATTGGGATAAGGCGGCCCGGAGACCCACTGCAGCAGAACGCGAAGTGGCAAAGCAATGGCAAAGCACATGTATATAATAATGGGTATGTATAGTATAATAGAGGAATTGTAAGAATGATATGTATGCAGATGGAGAGTGGTTGCAGGTGCATCTATAGGTCGCAACCGCATTCCATCCCGGCTAGTCAATGTCGAGTCAACGTGTGAAAACCTCAAAAAAGAGAACTTTGGGTCCAGTCAATTCGCAGATCTTGAGATGATGCTCGATGGGCCCGCCACATTTGATGAGCCACTTTGTTGCTGGGTGCGCTTAAATCCTTCGCGCTCCATTTTTTCGGCAAATGAAGCATAGTGAATGCTGATCTTGGGTGTTTTATGGACAAAAACGTCGGGATCTAGCGGTGGCTGCGGTCGTGCAACGTCAAGACTTGGGTCTTGATTCCGGATGATGCAATCCATATTTATGTTCCTGATATAATCCCCTTGAGCGTCCAGTTGATTGGGCAGATCATCGAAGGTGAGCAGAGTGTTTTCGCGGATGACACCCTCATTATCAGAGCGACTGAGCCTTGGTCGCTTCTTCGGAGAGCCGAGAGTCATGATCTCACTCCTCTGGTCTGAAAGATGAGGGGTTCTGGGACGAGGTTGACCTGGACCCGTCCCTTCAACAGCTGGTACCAATATTGACCCAGGGACGACTTCCGTCGGAAGTGGAGGTGGATCTCCAGAAAGGGGAAAGTATGGTCGCCATGAAGGTAGAAGGATATTTGAAGGCAAAGTTATCGATTGATTGACAAGCTCAGGATGACAGTCAAGAAAATGACCTTCCAACAATGATGGACGTGAAACGCTGGGTGAGGAACAGTCTGAAGGAGAGGAACATGAGGTCGAATCCACGAAACCAAAGTAGAATATACCTTTGACGGGACAATAGAGATGAACCCGATTCAGATGTGAATGTTGAAAGTGGGTGACCAATTCATCATAGGAATTGATGGGTAAACCAGCAGGAATGTTGCACCGGGGCAAACGACATGAAAATGTGGTACCCTAAAATATCAAGATGGTGAATAATGTTTTCCAGAGCTGAACCATGTCACCTACCCTACTTTGCTGTTGAGAGTGCTGGAGAAGATGCTATAGAAAAACTGGTGAGCTAAATCCTCGGTCACATGTCACATCAAGGTCAAGAAGATGTTGCACAAGAGCAGGGCTGAGGAGGAGGTATTATCACCAATTGCCACCCAACACTAGAATATCATTCCTTGTGCAAGAAAAAAAAACAGAAAAAGGCAAGAAAGATCGGCCGTTGGAGAAGTTGGAGAACATGACTGTGAGACACAGACCTTCAGGTAACCATCCCAACTTGAAAGAGTGATTTTGCATGGTGATGGTTTTTGAGGAGATGAAACATTCCATTCACAGTTCCAACCACTGGGTCTCAGCACATCTTTTGCGATTTCAACAATGTTGCCTGGCCGTAGCGTGACAACCGATGTATGCATAGCATACTCCACAACGTCTGATGAGGTGCTGTGCAATATGCAGGGCAGTCAAGACAAATGTGTGAAGAATTTAATTGTGGGCAACACAAAAAGTCGGAATCCGCTAAGGAGTGGGTATGAAAATGCAGAGTTGTGGGTCCAGGAGGGCCAGGAGGGTTGTTTGTCCCAGGCTTATAGTGAGAGGAAGAGAAGTGCACAGAAATGTGACAGGAATCATTGGAAATTTCCAATTTGGGAAATTTGTGCGGAAGGCGAACTTGATGACCTCAATGGAACTGTCTATTATATCTACAGGAGTACTTAGCTTAGATGGGTGATATCCAACCACCGAAAGCGTCTTGTACGATACCAAAACCCTCATCCTCCAAAGGATTTCAAGCGAGCCTCGGCCGCACGTGCCCTCCGTTCTCGCTCAACCTTAGCCCTCATCTCTGGTGTCAACCCCGCGACGCCTTCGGCACCACCAGAAGCTCCGCCGAGTCTACGTGATTTCGCGGTTGATGGAACCTCCTCCTTTATTTCAGCTACAACCTCAGCATGAGGAGATTTAGGACGATCTTTCTCTCTGGCCTCACGCTCTTTTACCCGGTCTTTCAAACCTTTGCGTCGGACTTTCTTCTTCTCCTCGCGTCCCTCCTCCATTTCCTGACTCAAGGCGCTCGGAACACGGGCGGCACCAAGCCAGTCCCACCAAGTAGGATGAGCAGCCGCACAACGTCGGAAGATGTCTCGCATGGCCTTGCTACGAGCCAAGTCGTATGCAGTCCGGCGAGAATTCAGTGATGGCAAATATCCGGATTCCGATGCATCTGACATATGGCTTTCGCCCGCGTCTTCGCCGATCTTCGCCGCAGGCAATGGGATGGTGGGATCTGCGCGCCTCTCCAGCAACCAACGGACCATTTCTTCGTGACCGTTCTCGACCGCCAGCTGCAGAATTGATACCCGCTTCTCTCCAGCCCAGTCAGGTATTTGTGCATCCACGCCCCCGAGGCTGGGGCTTTCTTTTTCCAGGAATCCTTTCAAGGCGTCCAGGCGACCCTTGATGACCATCTCGAGAAGGCGGGTCCATTTTTCCCGGAAAATCTCTTCCTCTTTGGAGAGTTTTGGTTGTTTTGGCTTTTCCTTCGCGTGTTCGGCTGCTGGTGCTGGTGCTGGCTTTGGTTTTGGCAATGAAGCAAGATAAGCCTCATCTTGAGCACGTAATTCCTCTTCTGTAAAGTGGGAGATTTTTGGTCGGACGAGTTCTGCGAGACTTCGTAGCAATTCAGATTGGGTCTAACCAATTTCTTAGAAATAAAAAGAAGAACGTTCTAAAGACGAAAGACTTACGGGACGACGTGTGGGAAAGGGGAAGGTCCGCAATCGTTCATCATTCTTGCTGAAAGGCGCAGCGTCGTACTCGTAGAAAATTTTGCGATTAGATATGCTGGCACGGATCCAGATACGCTCGCAACCCGCAATATCCTCCGACCATTCTTCCAGCAAACCTCGGATGTCCTTTGGAATCAATTAATACGGGCAAGTTTAAAACAGGACAGAGACATACATCGCGTAATGCTTGCTCACCATACCGTCGAAGTTGAGCACCAGCACTCTTTGCCGGACCTTTCGCATTGTCTTTGGCCGATTGAGATCCACCCTGTTTCCTTCGAGCTAAGCTAGCAATTGAGCAACAAACTGGAATAAATAAATTACGGCTCACTTGTATAGCGATGAAAGGTTTTGTGTAGGAGCACTTCGGTATCTGGTTTGGGCCTTTTGGGCTTATTTTGCCTTCCTTTCTCATCCCCAGTGTCTTCATGAGTCGGTTGGCCGACCCTAACTACAGCTCCTGCGAAATGACCTCCAGCGATCATGAACATCGCCCACGTCCGGCCATGGGGTACAGGGGATTGCATCATTCGCAACTCCTTCAGATATGCATCAGTTTCTGTGCGCAGAGGCAGGATGGACCTATATATTCCAATCTGCGTTGAGGGAGGGGAATGAAACCATGAGAGTGCAGTCCGCGGGGAGTTTATGGCATCCGGAGATGGCGACCTGGCGGTCAGCGTTTTCGTTTTATTTAGAAGGATGTTCACTGCGTCGGAGTCGTCGCCGTCGTCGTCTGATGATTCCGAACCAGATAACGAATCCTCAAGCCCTGAAAACATGTGGATGATGGAGGACACGAATTGTGAGATGGGCAAGCGAGCGTACCATCGATAAGATTGGAAAAGGCAGATTCTGTTACAGTTTTCCCCCCGTTCATCCGTGTCTTGACATTGTATCGATGCCAATCGGACCTGAAGTGAACCCGTTGTTCGTCGAGGTCGAGAAATATGACGCCTTGGCAGATATTGCATGCCCGAGGGCCTGACTTTGACACAGGTGCGACAGGTTCTGGTGTAGATTTGCGTAGAGGCGCCCGATTTATAAGGTTTCGAGGTGTCAACGAGTCCAACAATTCCGGAGGCAGGGAAAAGACGTGATACTGTGAAGTCTGCATGTCCGAGTGTGCTTTTTGGAGGAAGCACAAGTGTCGAGCCGGTGTTAAATGAGTTTCGCGGGTCCGACGCGTCGAGGTCAGTATTATTGACTCGCTTGCACATACCGGAGATTGCCGACACGACGTGAGATGGGGCACACGTTTACATCTAAGTTATCCACATTCCACATCCACAACTTTTAGATCATGGTCTCCGCATCTTTCGCCGACCGACCTTTGAAAAAGCTCTGCCTGTTCGATGTGGATGGGACATTAACTCCTGCTCGCCAGGCATGCCTACTCTACCGTCTCGTCGCGTACACTTAGACGCTCATAATCTCTTAGGCTGCATCTCCAGAGATGATTGAGACCTTGCGTGCTCTTCGCAAGAAGTTAGTCATCGGTTTCGTTGGGGGATCTGACTTCAAGAAGATTAGAGAGCAACTTCAAACCGGCACCGAGGACGGCATGGATGCTCTATTTCTTCGTCAACTTTGGCGCTAACCTCCGCCCCGGATTTGTCAGTCGTTCACGAATTCGATTACTGTTTTGCTGAGAATGGCCTGACGGCGTACAAACTCGGAAAAGAACTGCCATCTCAGTCTTTCATTAGTTTCCTGGGTGAAGATCGCTACAAGTTATTGATCAACTTCGTACTTCATTACCTTGCTGACCTGGACATACCAATCAAACGGTTAGCAACCATTTCTTTTGATTCACAAATTGATGACTTATTGTGGTTTGAATAGGGGCACATTCGTGGAATATCGCAATGGGATGGTGAACATCAGTCCAATTGGCCGCAATGCAAGGTATATTCCATACCCTGCTCCATGCGGTTCAATTTACGGATGATTGCTCAGCATCCAAGAGAGAATCGACTTCGAGATTCTTGACTTGGTAACTATCCCGCCAAACCTTGCTCCCAGCTTCTTATTAGTCTCTCAGAAAAATGGATGGCGAGCCGCAATGGTTCAAGCGTTGAAGGATAAGTTTCCTGACTATCCCCTCACGTATTCTATTGGAGGTCAGATTTCGTTCGATGTCTTCCCAAATGGCTGGGACAAGACTTTCTCTCTGGGCAGGGTGGAGGACGAGCAGTTCGAGGAAATCCACTTTTTTGGGGACAAAACCTATAAGGTCATCTCATAAACTATTCATCTGACATTGGAGCTAATCCCTCGACAGGGTGGAAATGACTACGAAATCTATTCCGATTCTCGAACCATTGGTCACAGTGTGAAAAGTCCAGCTGATACGATAAGGATCCTGAAGGAGCTTTTCTTGAAGGAGTAGATTCACTGTTTCCAATCCGCAACCTTGTTTATATGTAGAATTCGCATGGAAATTGCAATAAAGAGGGAAATGCTACATGAACTATCAAACATCCCAACAAAGTACTTACTCAATTTCAATACTTGAATTCTCCCGACCGCGGGTTGTTAGAATCAGAACAAAGAAGACAAAATATCGCGTGCGTAACGTCCACCGTGACACGATCATTCAATTTCGTCACCGAACTCGGCCAACCGCTCAACGTTCAACCTCAACAACCAGCAAGACCTCCAACTAGTCAGTCAGAGTCTGGATCAATGCGATGTCTGCCATTCCGAATATAAGCAAGGAGAATAAGCCACTTACACGGACAGGGTACGTTTCCCTTAAATATTACGCGTCCCATTTCATAATTCGACGCGACTCAGGACTGAAATCGAGACGCTTTCACAACCAGTGGCCAAGAAGCGAAAAATAGGACCAGCACCGTCGTTTGGATCGCAACCGGTTACAGAACAACCCTCTTTCACGGAGGTGCTTGAACGATTGAGGGAGGAGGGCAGTCACGGAAATGCTGGTGAGTCCCTCCATGTCTCTTCTCTCCTCTAATCCTCACATGTATCAACCCAGGAACCGAAGGTGGCGCAGATAGCTGGGCGCGACCTCCTCTTCCTCCCTTGAACGAAAAGCAGGACAAAATCGGTGCGACAGTGCCACTGTTTCTGGACAAGGCGAATCTAAAATGTCCCCTCAGTTTTCCAACAGATTGATATAGAAACAGCCTCTGATTCTAATGGAAAGATTATCCTGAGGATGTTTGGCGTCACCGAGGTAGTTATGGTGCGCTCCTCCGCGGCATCGTGACTAACTTCCTCCAAAATCAGGATGGCCATAGTGTCCTGGCGAATATCACCGATTTTCAACCTTATTTCTATGTTGCACTTCCTCGTGGCTTCACAACAGACGATATCACTCCTTTCCGTGATTACCTGAATGTTGGTTTCATTGCCTTTTGTGTATGAACTAGGCTGAACCTTGCCCTACAGAACCATCTGGATGAAAGCAACCCGGTTATCAGAGTTGAACAAGTTTCCAAGAAGAGCTTGTGGGGCTATCATGGAGATGACTGGATTCCATTTCTGAAAATAACTCTGACGGATCCAATAAGTGTGCCAAAAGTCAGAGATAAGTTCTTCGTCTTCGCATTAATTATTCCTGTACCCCAGACTGACAGTAATTCTTTCATTACGTCTTTTTGACAGAGGAGAGTGTGACTTTCGGGGATTGTTCGATGGAATCACCGCTACGTTCGAGAGCAATATCGTATTTACACTTCGTTTTATGATCGATACAAAGGTGGGTTCCATTTTGAACAATCACCTGAATATGTCTTACTTTATTCCTTCAGGTTGTTGGCATGAATTGGATTGAAGTCCCTGCCGGGAAGTACAAAATTGTTCCACCAAGAAGCAAACGATCCACATGTCAGCTGGAAATCAATGTTCGGTAAACATCTAAGGCCTTTACCGTCGAAAGAGAGATAACAGCCTACCCCAGATACGTCGCTTTCATTTCACACGCCCCTGAAGGCAGTTGGTCAAAGATTGCACCCTTGCGCATCTTGAGTTTCGACATTGAATGTGCAGGACGAAAGGGTATCTTCCCGGAACCGTCCCTAGACCCTGTTATCCAGATAGCCAACTTGGTAACAAGACAAGGTTCGCTTGTTATTACAGATAATCTCTCTCTTGTTTCTTGACTTCATGATAGGCGAACAGAACCCATTCATCCGCAACGTTTTCACGCTAAATACCTGTTCTCACATCGTTGGCTCACAAGTCCTCTCTTTCACCGAGGAAGTCGATATGCTTCACGCCTGGAAGGAGTTCATTGAAAAGGTTGATCCTGACGTCGTAATTGGCTATAATATCGCCGGCTTCGATTTCCCCTACCTCATGGATCGGGCCAAAGCTCTCACAGCTGTCAAGTTTCCTTACCTTGGAAGGATGAAATGTAAGGACGCCCAGGATATATACCTACATGTTTTCTGACTGCATTTATTTTCCTCGTAGCCTTGAAAACCGAGACGAAGAGCACCCATTTTTCCTCGAAAGCGTATGGCCAGCGTGACTCAAAGGACACCCCTCTTAATGGACGACTTCAGCTCGATGTCTTGCAGTTTATGCAAAGAGAGCACAAACTGCGGAGTTATACGTTGAATTCAGTTTGTTCTGAATTCCTCGGAGAACAAAAAGAAGATGTACATCACTCTGTTATTACGGACTTGCAAAATGGTACTCCGGAATCGAGGCGGCGGCTAGCAGTTTATTGTTTGAAGGCAGGTTTATTGGCCTTCCCCCTAAGGTTATTTCTGACTTAATTACGCAGGATGCATATCTCCCTCAGCGGCTACTGGACAAGCTGATGTGTTTTGTGAATTATATCGAGATGTCTCGTGTCACTGGCGTGCCCTTCAACTATCTACTCTCTCGCGGACAATCGATTAAAGTTATGTCCCAACTCTATCGTAAAGCAAATGAAGAAAATTATCTTGTACCTGCTGGAAAGGGGGAGGGTATGTGAATGTCTTTACTCTCCTTCTACTACCATTAACCGTTACGGATCACAGGCACAGACGAACAATACGAAGGGGCCACTGTTATCGAACCGAAGAAGGGCTATTACGATGTGCCTATCGCTACGCTGGATTTTAGCTCTTTGTATCCTTCCATTATGATGGCCCATAACCTTTGTTACACAACTCTCCTTGATAAGCCAACCATCGAGCGGCTTGCTCTCGTGAAAGATGAAGATTATATTCAAACTCCCAACAATGGTCTGTGCTCTCCTGGAACTTCTGTATCCAGATGATCCAAACAATTTATAGATCTCTTCGTTACCTCCAAAAAACGGAAAGGCCTGCTTCCTACCATCTTGGAAGACTTGATTTCCGCACGTAAAAAGGCAAAGGCGGACCTGAAGAAAGAAAAGGATCCTTTCAAGAAGGCTGTTCTGGATGGCCGGCAATTGGCTCTCAAGGCAAGCGAACCGGGCGAATTTTTTTCTTCACCGCTGACAATATGAACAGATTAGCGCTAATTCAGTGTATGGGTTTACTGGTGCAACAATCGGCAAGCTCCCATGTTTAGCTATATCGTCGAGTGTTACAGCATATGGTCGCCAAATGATAGAGAAAACAAAGCGGGTCGGTGTATTCGAGGCTGCAGTACGTTACTTGATATCTCAACCACTTTCGTTCTATAGGAAGTGGAAGCCGAATATTCCATTGACAATGGACATTCTCATAACGCTGAAATTATTTATGGTGATACCGATTCCGTCATGGTGAGGTTTGGACCAACCGATTTGGCCAGAGTCATGGACCTGGGTATGTCTCCACGTCAAGCTTCGTCTATGTATCTAATGCTTCGGTTCAGGCAGAGAAGCGCCAGTTTCGTCACAGCCCAATTCATCAAACCTATCAATCTGGAATTCGAAAAGGTTTATTATCCGTATTTGCTGATCAGCAAGAAACGATATGCTGGTCTATATTGGACTAAGACAAGCAAATACGACAAGATGGACGCGAAGGGTATCGAGGTAAGCACAGAATTTAGTGGTTTGTCAGTTTGTAATTTGTGAATAACACCTTTCAGACCGTTCGCCGAGATAATTGTCGACTAGTTTCAACTGTTATCCAGACATGTCTGCACAAAATGCTTATTGATCGTGATGTCGGTGGGGCTGAGGAGTAGGTTGCTTCAATTCGTGCACGAAATTATGTCCTCTAATGTATCGGACCAATCTCCTAGATACACCAAACGAATTATCTCGGATCTTCTGCAGAACAAAGTCGATATGTCGCAGCTGGTGATTACCAAGGCGCTTTCTAAAGTTGGTATGTTCCATCTCCACTTTTCTTTTTCGACCCTTGCATTTTCTGACATACTTCTGTCAAGATTACGCTGGGAAACAAGCCCATGTGGAACTGGCTGACAGGATGAAACTACGCGACGCAGGTATATGGATTTGATTTGCTATGTGCCACCTTCTCATTTAAGTCTCGTCCTCCTAGGCTCTGCACCTGCACTGGGCGACCGCGTCGCCTACGTTATCATCAAGGGAATCAAAGGCGCAGCGGCGTGGGAGAAATCTGAAGATCCTTTATACGTTCTAGAAAACAACATTCCAATTGACACCAAGTATTATCTGGAGAATCAGTTATCCAAGCCCCTGCTGCGGATTTTTGAGCCTATCTTGGGAGAGAAAGCGAACTCTTTGTGTTAGTTTTCACGTTTGTTAATCCTTTCCGGTGCTAAACTAATTCTCTCGAAGTATCCGGTGACCATACACGGACAATTCAAATTGCTACCCCAACAGCTGGCGGCCTCATGAAATTTGCCGTGAAGACGGTAACTTGCCTCGGATGCAAAACTCCTTTGCGAGGGAAAGAATCAAGTGCGATATTCAACCATACTCCTCATCCGATGAGCTCATTTATTCCTCAATAGATGGAGCTTTGTGCAAGAATTGTAAACCTCGCATGCAAGAGCTCTACCAGAAGCAAGTAACCTCGACATCTGAGCTTCAAGTTCGATTTTCGCGATTGTGGACGCAGTGCCAACGATGCCAGGGCTCTCTTCATCAGGTATTCGGAATTTGACTCATCTAACTATGCTAGTTAATATGCATTCCAGGACGTTCTATGTACGAGTAAGGATTGCCCGATTTTCTACATGCGGAAAAAGGCCCAGAAGGATGTGGAAGATGCGAATACTGTCCTCGAGCGATTCGACGGTGACGACTGGTGATGGCTTCTCTTCAATATTTACGACCTTAAGTTATGACCATTCTATTGTTTTTGATCATCTCATTAGTTTCTTCTCTTAGCCCTGTAGCAATAATAGACATACCGGATTAAAGCCGGTTCTGCAATTTTCGGGAAGATTGGCTGTCCCTCTCGGCCACCGATTCCAGAATCCATGGGCTAATAAAACCCCGTGCAACCAACTCTCTCTTTGACAGATATTTGGCTCCCTGGATTTTGCCAAGGCAAGACTGTCAAGTGGAAATTAGCGCGGCTGCTCCCGGATCGGTGAGCCGCCAAGACAAAAACTAAACATACCGGCGTTCCGCACTCGCAGTCGAAAGGCTGGTCCATATCCCATTCGGTGCCGGGGTAGAAGAAATTCACTGTGGCGCAATCATGAGGAAACCTGGAGATGTACACGATATGATTGGAGGTGCGAACAAGTGTCTCCTGGCTGAATGTTTTTCAAAGCTCGCAGATGCCATTTGGCTCTGTCGGGGGAGGAAAGGTCGAACGCGACGTTGGGTTCGCACGAATGGTTGACTGGAAGGTCTCGTTAGGCATATTCCTCTTTACAAATTCCCGATACTCACTGTACACCAGATCGCTGTTGAGCTCAATGTGGTCCTCGGGTCCCCGACCGCATTGGACGCTGGTGTATGCCTTCTGGCCTTTTGTGAGCCCTTTAAGCACGGCCATGGTCTCTCCGGCTTTGAACGCCTTCGAGAATTTAGTTTCTCATTCGCGTCAGAGGGAAGAATGACATGACCCGCACTTTGAGGCTCTTGAGAGAGGATCGGTTTTCTCCAGGTGCAAACTCGACGAGGAATTCGCGATAACTCTGTATATAAGAGTCTTGAGTAGGTTTTGGCATCTTCGCAGGGATGAGATAAATCCAAGAATTGGCAAGGACAAGACCTTGACGATTCTTGAGCAGCGACGAGTCGCCCTTTATATGATATTTGCTAATTAGGCTGGACAACTCAGGACAACCTCCGTCTCCGCGTGATTTCATAGTCATCGATTGAGCGCGCCGGAATCCATCTTCAGAATTAGCACTTGAAACTAACGATCATCGATAAGATCTCTTGCTAGGTTACGCGCGATTACGGCTCGCATCCATTCTTCTATATTGCACCGTGCGTGTTCCGCGACGGTTTGTTTCGCACCGAAACCCGAGATTCAGTTTTCGAATTCCAGAGAGGTGTATACGAACTGTTTGTTATACAAGAGCTGATCGATGCCTTCTAAGTACGGGCGGGATATTTTATCCCAAGATCAAGTACTAAAATTCGCGTTCATGGCCCAACTATCCTCCTTCAGGCTCTTATATTTGGCAAGGTTACGCCGAAACTATCACGCTGCCGTGAGTGAGTGATAAAAAGCGTTGAGGGCGTTCCGAGATCCCGATCCTAATGACGCGTTGAGGTAACGTGACTGATGCGGAGCTTGAACCTTGATGTGATAAACTGTACAGTTGGACGGTTCAGCTCGCAAGTTTTGACAAAGTCCATTAACGACACCGACACCACCAACAATCGCAATGGCCCCGACAAAAAAATCCAGAGCGACCAAGTCCACCGAGTCCATCTCCGCCAGGCTCGCGCTCGTCGTCAAATCCGGAAAATATACTTTGGGCTACAAGTCCGCCCTTAAGCAGATGCGCAGCGGCAAAGGTGAGCATATCATTTCAAGTCTCTCGGGGACTGGAGCGTGAGGCTGAGAAGGTCCCTTAAACTAACGCGTTTCCACAATCAGCTAAGTTGGTGTTGATCGCTGGCAACTGCCCTCCTCTGAGGAAGTCTGAACTCGAGTATTATGCCATGCTCTCAAAAACCACTGTCCACCACTTCGCTGGTACCAATGTCGCCCTTGGCACAGCTGCCGGAAAGCTTTTCCGTGTTGGGTGAGTTTGCTTTTACCCTTTTTGTTTCGGAACTAAGATGAATGTCTTGTTCCATAGCGTCATGACCGTCAGCGACCAAGGCGACTCTGACCTGCTCAATTTCGCCGAGGAAGCGGCCGCGTAGAGCAGTTTCATCGTCGCTGTCCATTGATTTCTATGTCGCTACCATATACATCCACACTGTTCTTCCACAAAATGAGTATGCGATCGTATCACTAGCAATTCACCGGTTGAGTGGGCCAATCTGCCCTAACATGTGAGCGGGACTGCTTCAAGCTGGAGAGCCTCGTTGTACAATTTGTCCCCTCCTCAATCCTTTCCGCATTTTAACTCGAGTATCTGGGAACAACAAAAGACACTTGCTCAAGCTGTGAAGGAATCCTATTGGGTATATGTATATATGATATGGACTTCGGGGACCTCGAGAAAGCATTATGATTGAGAGGAAACATCATTCGCCCTCAGGCGAGAGAAAAAGATTAACAATGGGACACAACAAATACGAAGAATATTGGGATAGATTCGTGTGCGAGCGAAGCTATGTGATACAGAGGTAGTTTTAAAGAAAACACGAAAAAAACTCAGAGAGTATATATAAGGACAGAGTCGGGGAATTGAAAACGGGTTGGAATTTGGACAGAAAGAAACAATAAAAACGGTGGAGCAATATCAGGTCGTCCAGGAATCGTGCGTGAAGATGAGGTTACGTGGCGGAAGAAAGATTAATAGCCGTTCTGGTTACCCCCAACTGGCTGCTGTTGTTGTAGAGAAGGGGAAGCCATGCCCATGTTAGGCGTCATCGGTATCCGGGGTGGTGACTGCGACTGCGCGATATTAGGGATAGGAGAAGGCGAAGGCTGCATGAGAGGAGACATGGAATGCTGCCCGTTGATATGAACTCCATTTCGCATCCCCGCACGCGACCCGTTAGCCGAGGGCGATCGCACAGGAACGGCGTGGGCGGGATTGGGACTTGCGATGGCCGCTCCATTGAGCTGACTATCCAAACCATTGGCTATCGAGGCTGGGCGCTGCATGGGCGAGTTCATCCATTGCATCTGTCGGGATGGTGGCAACTTAAGATTCATGTTCAGGTTCGCACCAGGAGGGATCTGCATCATATTTGCCGCATTAGGTCCGATGTGCATATACGAGCCAGGGATGCCGCGCCCCGCTTGCATTGCAGCCAATTCGGGAGCAGGCATGTTAGCGAACACTGTCTTCAAGTTTTGCATCTGTTGGAGAGATAGACCACCACCATGTTGCGGGTTTTGGTTATGCTGATATGATGCGGTATTGGCGAGCGCAGCCGCCGCCATGCTGTTCATGGGTGTAAGGTGATAGCCATTTGTGGGAACACCAAGCCCGACATGTGATTGTGGTGTGACATTCTGCGATTTCGGGCGGGCGGGAATACCGCTGACAGTCAACTCAGCATTGGGCTCAGCTTGGGGAAGAGGAGTGACACCATTTGGGAAGGCGGGCGTGGCAACCACTTCGGGTGCTTTCTGAACATCGACATGAGGCATAGAAATAGCGGCTCGGCTAACGCCATTGACACCATTAGGAGGTTGTGAAACAGGGACGGGCAAGGGGTGCGGAGGAGAGACATGCAGGGGTGTGGAGCCGTTGGGTTGTTGGAGACTGGAAACGGGTAGTACTGGTGGTCGCATTCCGCCATTCGACGAGATCCTCATCTGAGGTGCCGTTGTCGGTGGCTGCATTTGCTTTATTTGATGTTGCATTGCGACAGGTGTTCCTCCAACCGCTGCCATTGCGAGTGGATGGTTTCGAGGGAGCCCAGGTGGCACCATGCCGTTAACCGTAACAGGGTATGCGCGAAGTACTCCTTGGGCATCTCTCCTCATCACCGTTTGTTGTTGCTGTGATTGACCCAGTTTAAAAGGAATGACGTCGTGGAGGGTGCCACCAGGACCTGGCACACGGATCGAAGGATTATTGAGGAGATTCCAATGATCATCATCCGTATAAAGTGTCATGGTGTGTCTCAGGTATCTAAAAAATAGAAATCGTGAAGATTGGAATCAAAAAGGAAGAAAGAAAAATCTTACGGTAAGCTATAGTCATCAACCAGAATCCTATCCTGCTCATCTACGCCTCCTGGGCCTGTCGATGGCAAATCATCCATGTCATACTTCCATTTCTCCTCCAAGCGTCTCTTTCGTTCAAGTTCCTCTGGGTCCTCGTCCACATCCATTTCTTGATTTTCTGGAAGAGCGAATAGAGATGATCGCGGTAGCTTGGAGATAGGACGGGGACCGGCATCGTAACGATCGAGGTATACTCTTCCCATCCGCGCTTGTCGCAAACGAATAGCCCGCGCTGTAGGTTGTGGACTGGGAGAACAATCTTCGTCTGTTTTGTCAGAGCTAGATGATGGCCAGGATGGTGTACTTGACAGAGGAATGTATTTGAAAAGCTTCGATGCGTAGGGAACTGGAAGGGATTGATAGGGAGCCTGTGGACTGGTTGTTAGCATATATTGCTTGAAAGCAGAGGAAGACGCACATCGACTTGGTCTTCCCAATGATGGTCGAGGTCCTTCTGTCTTGCCAACGTTGCATCAATTTGATCACGAATTATCTGCAGACGCTCCTTAGGGCGTATAACCACTTCCTTCGGCTGGGATTGGTCGCTTGTTCTGATCTTGAGCCCTGGGACACGCCTATATGACCGGTAAGCGGGGTCATGTTACATGAGTATGAGAAACGTACGAGATATCTGACCGTTTCGTAGGTCGTTCCTTGTCTACTAATAGTTCCTCGTCTAGCTTGTCGTGAAGTGAAGGGAATTTGCGTTTCAGGTCGGCAAAGGCTAATCGCTTCTCCCAAACGCCCTGAGAATGTACGGCACATTCCTTCTTCAATGACTCCCGAGTCAAGATAGCCTTCGCCAACTCCAGAGGGTAGGAGAGCTCCATCTGTAAGCGCGCTAGTTTGTCTGAGGATGTTACTTGCGAGGCCCTCGTTTTGCGGATGGCCTTGCTTTCTCTCCTCCTGAAACAGATGTATGATTCATTGAGAGTATCGGACTCATCGCCCTGGTACGCTTAAGTGAACACGAATTGTGCAAGAAGCGAAAAGAACGCTTACGTTTAACGTTGGTATTATACGATGGCCATCACGCTCTAGCCTTCGTTCCTTCCAATACGGATATACTGCCTTTGCGACCTTGAGCAGGGCGGCTGGAGCTGGTATCCAGGTAGGAATGGTATAGTTGGCAAACATTGAAACAGGCAGGGTTGCGGAGAACACATCTTGATATTCCGAAAAGGCTGGGAAATCCATTCCAGTCTGGAGTCCCTATACAAATCATATTCAACCAACGTTCTTTGACCTTGGGGGACTAAGAAACCTACGTGATGCAAATACTCCGTTCGCTCATGTGTTACCTTCTCAAACACACCAATCACGAGCTCAAATTCATCCTCCGAGATGACTATAGGCTGAGAAATCTCGGGCTCCTTTCCCTTCGCCTTCGCGCTCCGCGCTGACGTTCTCGTGCCAGACGTGGAAACCGCGCCCTGTGCGCTTGTACCCTCACCTCTGGCTTCTTCGTTGTTCTTGTCAAGCCACTCCTTATCGCGTTCGTCCATATAGTAGGTGAAGCCATTAGCGATGCCATTGGTAATGTGCTCTTCCACCGTCTGCGATGTGCAGACGTAACTCGCAGGGTCTTTCCATCTATTTGCGGGGTAAAGCTCGTCGTAATTGTCGACGACGCCGGTGGAGTCTGGCGTCGGTATAAATGCAGCCTGGGCTGTTGCACTGGCCTTGTCGGCGGCACCTCTAGTTGCCCTGCTATTGACATTATTGCGATGTACCGCAGACAGGACCTCTTGCAAGTGATGTTCCTAAATGAAATGATTGGTCAGCAACTTAGTAATCCAATCCGCGGAATGCACAGCCACCATCGATTGCTGACGTGGCACACCTCAACGGAGAGGAGACTTACATTGGCGTCCTCAGCGTCAACACCGGCGACCAAATTTGTGAGACGATGCTTCTCTTCGTCTTCATCAGGAATAAGGACTGCGTCTGCGTCGAGCGAGCCCTGGTGGATCTTGAGGCGTGTTTTGTTTGTAATCCGGTTGCGATTTCTGAGCGTGGATGCAGCCGGATGGAGATTTCGGGGCATATCATGGATGGTAGGAAGTAAAAAAGGGTTGTCGGTAGAGAAAATAGGTTAGCCGTGGGGAAGAAGGTGCTCGTCGTCGTGGGCGTTGTCGGCACTGCGCTGGTCAGAGCGTCGGATTTTGGCCGAAAAGTAGTAGTTTCGGCCCGGGATGGACTGATCAGATGCGGTCGTGTTTGGAATGTAAACAAAGGTTAACGGCACAGACTCGGCCTCACTAACTCAGGGCGATCTCAATTTCTTATGTATCCCAGGCTATGGCCTTCGCGCCTTGTTAGATTATGACTCAGGATGACGGAGGACACCATGTACCACCGGCGGAAGTTACGGACGCAAACAAACCTACCTCGCAATGATCTTCAAGATTATTCAGGGTACCTGTGAAACAAAAGCACGAGTTAGAATCCCCTTTAGCGGTAATAGCTTCACTTATCGGGAACTCACTGAACCTAAATTGAATGGTAAGACCAGCCCAAGGCGTCAAATGGATGGATAGAATGACTCACGGGGCATGGATCATTAAACAATCCCCAAAAACTATTCAGTTGCAAATGTCGTACGGAATAGCAATGGGAGGTGATATTTACTAAGGTATAAGCACGCTAGCAATAGACTTGAATTAAGTGTATGCCGACACTAATGAAAACTGTTTGAGACTCACCCCCAACAGCCCGCATGCCATCGGCTGCATAAGAGAAGAAATCTCGTGAGATTGAGGATGCAAGATCGATCTTAGTATAACATTAGGAGCGAAAGAAGGGCGATAACCGCATCATTTAAGATGGACGGTTGACGTCAATGTTAAACGAGGGCGACCGGGGAGGAGTTTAGCAGAGCAACAGGTCTCTGAAGAGTAAGCGTAGCGAATTCAAATGGCTAGATGAGACGAGGAGCATGAGCTATGGATGACGCGGACACCATGCGGTGCACAGCACGATGTGAGATTACGCACCCTTTCGCTCCCATCCAAGGAGGATAAATGAAACTCAGATACAGAACTCGGATAAGAGTGTCGACGACGGAAACAGGATTCCGGGCCACTGGGGTGAAACAAGAGGGATGCTTTTAACTGACGGAAAGCTTGCATGGTCTAACCCTCTGTGAATATGGTGAGACCTCAGACCACAGACCGGCGAGAAGGCGGACACACCTTGAAAAATTGCTGAAAAATGATTACAGAGCAATGGTCCTCACCGGGAAGGATGAACTACTATTCTACATCGTGCGTTCGGGTAGTTCAGGGAGAATTGTTATCCTCGTCCTTCCCACAAGCAAACGGGACGGGAAACAAGGCCTTCCGTTACCGCAGGCAACATTGTGAAGGAAAGGACAGAAGAGATTAACAAATGGGGGTGAAAGCAGAATTTGCTGGGTCGCAGGCAAGTGGCAGCAGAGTTGGATGGTAAAGACCGTAGAGCGGTGAGTGGTCCTAGCTCAGGATTACGACCTCGGATGTAGGGTTCAGCCACCCGGCACGTGTTGTCGGCACATTCCGAGCAACTTGATTAGATTTCATCTCAATCGGCGTTGGCATTCTGTCAAGACGTAGAACGGTAGAAGGTTCATAGTCGTCCTACAAAACGCTACGGCTTGTGTTTTACATAAAGCAAATCACGCATTCAGCGAATTTCGGAGAGACATTGATTCCTTTCCAGTAGTAGCTCCTTCCGAAACCCATACGTTCTCATGGGTGTGAATTAGCAGGCGTGGAAAAACAAACACTTGAAATTACAGCCTCCTACAACAAGGCAGGAGTCATCTCGATTATAGAATGAGGCCCCTTCCAGGTATAATCTGCCTTCGAAACGTAACTCTTCCCATTCGACTCGCTGAATATAATCTATACCATAATGACCATCTAAGTTCTGGAAAACGAGTGAATTCGGACGAACCTTTGCAGTTATACTGGAACCCAGGAACGCTGCATATCCATTCCCAGTTTCGCGATACTCAGCGTAGTACTCGGGCAACGATAAAACCCGGATGGACCGCGGTTGGATGTCTGATTGCAAATCTGGACTGTTAATAAATGGTGCGAGCCGTGATTGGAGGGCAACACCGATTCCTTGAAAGGTATGAGTTAGGAATGCGCAAATACGTAAAAAGGTAAAAAGAGAGGTTACCTTTGACATGTCTTGTGATGTCCCCAGTCACGAAAAGGCCATGCCAGATATATTGCCGTTGATCTACGTCCGTCTGATTAACGACATGGCCAACGACCTCTTGCAGCGGTAGAGGTTTCTCTTCTGCAGGATTCAAAGCTGTTGTTCCAGGGAGATCAACCAGCAACGAAGGGTCGAATAACGGCTCGCAGAACCGATGACGCTCCTTGCCAATGGTTAGCGAATGTCCACGGAACTCAACAGTAATGAGGTCGAGAGCCTCAATTTCGCGAGCACGCGCCTGTTCCGCGGCCGAAGCTTTGGCTGTTAGCTTCTTTTTCATTCCACTTTCAATGACAGCCTTTTCTCTTCCTGCAACAACCACAGCAGCAATATCCGTGACCCCCTCATCTTCAATTACTGCAGTCTCTCCATCTGAGGGAACTTTGATTGCGTCCCCTTTCCATAGTTGCTTCACGAGCTCGAGCAAAGTTGCATGTAGCGTCTCTGGATCAAGGGGGCTGGTTGGCGGAGACAGAGCATTCATGATGGATTGATTTGATCGCAAGAGGTGGGCGACATAGTTTTGACAATGACGACTGCCGAGTGCGAGTGCCGTCCGAGCGGCATGCAAGATGAAGCCGTCGTATATGGGTGTTATCTCGGTTATTTCGTCTCCGATATCAATAACCACACCGTTGAGGGTGTTCGCAGCGTACAGCTGAGCCATGGGACGTTCAAGAATCGCGAAACCTGCAACATTGAAGCGCTCAAAGAAGACCTGACATATGCGTTCGTAGGTCTCGCGTGATACTCCTGGCGATATGGATAAGAGGACAGGGGATTCGTTTTGTATGCGTCGGCGTTGGAGCCGATCAAAAAGGATGTATTTCCTGAAGAAAAGATACATAAACATGAGGCTTGCTTTCGTGGTACCTAGACGTACCAGATAGCTTCTGCTTGGGCCCAATCACTAATATCTCCATCGGAAAAGGGCCAGGAGACAACGATATCCTGCCCGTTAGCAAGAGCTTCGTCAAGTTGTGCTCCAACGAGGTAATCTTTTACGGTTGCTGATGGCAGAGCAGTCTGAGGAAATATCGATGTTGCGCGGCTCGTGGAGGCCAGAGGCGTTTCAAGACCGCTAAAACCCCCCGTTGACTGGGTCGCGGCATTCTCAAAAGTATTTCTTCGGAGTCCAACACGGGCAGGAATTTCCTAATGCGAAGAATGGGTTGGTTGACGCGTCAACTTCGCTGCAAAACCAAAGACACGTACGATTGTGGGTGTTTTAAGGAGATCGTGCAGCCCCAGCCCGGCGCGAACCACGGTGCGGCCGACCTCGATAATCACGACGTTGGAGTCCCGTATGGACATGTTGAGTGTTGTGAAGCGGACCGTCCGGTCACAATGGCGTGACCGGGAGAGGTGACGCGCTGAGTGACCGTGGGGTGATGATGTTGTATTGGTGGAGAGGCGCATGGCCCGCGAAACAGGTGTGATGTTTGTTCATGTTTGTACCGCGCATATCTCCCAGTGATCTATGGTTAGGCAGTTTTTTGGCCTCATCTCGGGAGATTTTGACCAGATTTTTGCCCATATGGAGGCTACCTTACCATGCGCAGGGGGTCTTCAGAGCAGATTTTTGAAATTCGCGTCGGATTGTCAATATCCTCACGCGATAATGCACTCAACAGCAAAAATAAAAAAATTCACTCTGAAGACCCCCAAGAGACACACGGTATGAGTCGACTGGAAAAAAAATGGGAGGGCAAGAAGGACGTGGTAAGGAGAAAAAGTGTTATTAAATTTGGCGCGCCAGGTGCAATTAATGGATTACGTAACACGTGCTTGAGACGCGTCTGGTACACCAAAAGACATCCTCTGCACCCCCAGAGCTGTAATTTTCTATGCACAGTTTTTATTGTATACCATAGTTATACCGAAAAGTCAAGGAAAATGTCGAGAGAACAGAGAATGAGGCTTGGATGCTGATTTACCACTTTTTGAGTGGCTGTGCAATTAGTCATCAGCCGCAACCATTTGCGGACCATGCGCCTCTCCAGTAAGGTAGACTTCAGGCGTTCTGGTACACATCACGTGCAAGTTCCCACCTGCCAAATCAATGGTTTTTTATGGTGAAATCGGGTGGACTTCGCAAAGTAAATCCGTTGGGGCAGGCTCATTTAGCTACTTTTCAAAAGTCTGTTCGCAACAATTTATTCCAAATCAGTTTCTCTAGAATCTCTTGCGGCCACATTTTTAAAAAACCTACATTTGACGATGCCCCAACGGATTTAAGTCGCTTCGAGCATTTTCTCCGCCAAAATGTCACGTGATGTGTACCAGAACGCCTGAAGTCTACCTTATTAGGGTAGTTCAAAGTTGGGCGCCGTCGCCGTCGCCGTTCGCATTTCGCATGTGATCACATTATATAATCCAGTTTTTTTTGACTTCCGATGTGACTGATATGTGACTAAATGGTTCCTGTCCTTGCGGCACGTTGTCAAGCGCGTCGGCGCCTTCCCGACAGTGCGCCCAACATCCCGCCACTGCCCCGCCCACCCTTCCTGCCCTTCAGTGTAATTTTCAGTTTGATTTTCATTTGGGTTGGAAATATGAAAAGTCTCCCCACATTGATTCTAACTTATGAATGGAGTTTCTTCGATGAAACTTGGTCGCGTAGAACATGTTAACAACGTCTGGGATGTGAGCAACGGCGTCCAGCCATGGCGCGGGAACAATGACCTCGGCTGGAGCCGTGCCTGGATTGAGATGTGACATTAGCGGAGGTTAAACATATTTTATGTAATGCCATCAAATGCGAAATGCGAACGGCGACGGCGACGGCGCCCAACTTTGAACTACCCTATTGGTGCCCTGACAGAAGTCGTAAGATTCTAAACATGATATGTATGACATGATTCTATTCGGGTTCCTTTCAAATAATTTCGTTTATCCCGTTCAAACCTTCAACCATCATGTGGAGTGCCTTAAATGTTGCACATACCCCAGAGAAAACCTTTACAGACTATACGCGGTGGAGGCTCCTTGTAAACGACGGCGGACGGCATACCTGGCACTACCTCCGAACTGACGAAGAGCTTGCAAGATGGCCACAAAACGAGGTCGACAGATTCTGGTTGGGTATGAAAACCGTGCGTTTATTGCGCCTACCCCTGCATTCACCCACTCAACCTCCGTTCCTGTGTAGACCATGCCAGACCTTCCACCAGCCAAAGACCCACTTGACGCAGCCCGGAACGGCTACAAATACTACAAGGAGCTCCAATCCCACGACGGACATTGGGCGGGTGAATATGGAGGCCCTATGTTTCTTATTCCTGGCCTTGTTATCGGCTCCTATGTGACCGGAATGACGTTCAAGCTTGAAGAACGTCTGGAGATGATTAGGTATCTTATGAACCGTGCAAATCCAGATGACGGTGGTTGGGGAATGTGAGTAGAAATAATGCCCCCTTTCAGATACATATATTGCACGCCCTTCCGGGTAATTTTGAGGAATTGCTAGGACATGCCGTGTTTGCTTCGAATCATTCTCTAAACTTCCCTTTGCTGACCGTTGCCCTTTTCCCTCTCAAATTTAGTCACGTCGAAGGGCATTCCACAGTTTTTGGTACCGGTCTGAATTACACAGCGTTGCGTTTATTGGGAGTCGACAAAGATCATCCCGTATGTGTACGAGCTCGTGGAACACTCCACAAACTAGGTCGGTGTGGCCGTCGTTTCCCGCTAAGCAAATTTCTAACATGATTTTTATGATCTCAGGTGGCGCAACATCTATTCCCGCTTGGGGAAAGTTTTGGCTATCAATCCTCAACTGCTACGACTGGGAAGGCAATAATCCTGTTCCTCCTGAATTATGGTACTGGCCCAGTTCCTCTTTCCATCTATTACGTTAATTATTTACAGGGCACTTCCTGACTGGCTTTCTTTCCATCCACATAAGTGGTGGATTCACGTTCGCAATGTTTATATTCCCATGAGCTACCTATATGGCGTCAGGTATCAAATGGAGGAAAACGACCTCATTCTATCTCTACGAGAGGTGAGGAATCTCGACGTCTCTCCTTTGCTTCCAACCAAGTCCCTCTCCTAGGAATTATACCCGGAGGATTTTTATTCCATCGACTGGCCTGCTCAGCGAAACAACGTCAATAAAGCGGACGAATACGCTCCACATACTGCCCTTTTGGACACAGTAAATGCCATTTTATCTTCTTACGAGCATTGCTGCTTCCCACCTCTCCGCCGAGCGGGGCTCGCACGCGCGTACCAGCTTATTGTAATGGAGGACGAAAATACTGGCTACCAAACCCTCGGGCCGGTTTCGAAGATGTTCAACCTCATCGCCCGAGCGCATGCCGAAGGGCCTGACAGCTTTGCATATAAAGAACACGCTATCAAACGGCAGGACTTCATGTGGATCGGTGCTGAAGGCATGATGATGTGTGGTACCAACGGCAGTCAACTCTGGGATACTGGGTTTATCACGCAGGCTCTGGTGGAATCGGGGTTGGCGAATGAGGAGGAGAATAAGGAGAGTCTTATAAAAGCTTTAGGGTGGCTCGACCAGGCACAAATTCGATCGGACCCGAAGCATTACCAAGAGGCCTATCGACATACAACAAAAGGAGCTTGGGGTTTTAGGTTTGTGCGAATCACCTTTTTATTTACCCCCCATTTCTTACAATTGATGATTACAGCACAACAGAACAAGGGTATACTGTCAGTGACTGCACAGGAGAAGGTTTAAAGGCATCGATGTATCTCCAATTTGAGCTTGAGTTGGTATAGTCTCGCTGTTGCATCTGTCTTTCTTTTGACTTATAGAATGTGTTAGGTTTACCCCAAAACTCATTTCAAAGGAGCGTATGTGCGATGCCGTCGACGTTATGCTTAGTCTTCAAAACCCAAATGGTGGATTTGCGAGCTACGAGTTGGTTCGAGGTCCACGGTGGCTGGAATGGCTGAATCCAGCTGAGGTTTTCGGTTCGTCATCTGCTAAGATCCTCTAAATTTCTGTTGACCCTAAAATCTCTCGTAGGAAACATTATGACTGAGTATTGCTACCCAGAATGCACAACCTCAGTTATTACCGCTTTGGCTATTTTCCGCAAACACTTCCCCGATTATCGAAGCAAAGATATCGCGTAAGTACTCATGGGTTCTCCGGTCCATCCCTGCCAAATTTACAATCCTTTTCTTCAGGCGGACGTTAAAGCATGCTATCCAGTATCTCCACAATGAACAAGGAGCGGACGGTGGTTGGGTCGGTTCATGGGGTATATGCTTCACCTATGCTATGCAATTTGCATTGGAAAGCTTGTCACTTGTCGGCGAGACATACTCAACTAGCAATTATTCACGTAAGGCTTGTGAATTCCTTCTGAGCCACCAGAGAGAAGACGGCGGGTGGGGCGAGAGTTACAAGGTGCGACGTTTTCTAGATATTCCTTAATAGTTCGTTGACCGTGTTTCTTCTCTCTTTAATAGTCATGTGAACAAAGCGTGTGGGTTGAACATGAGAATACACAGGTTGTCCAGACTTGCTGGGCAGTGATGGCTCTCATGTACGCAAAATACCCTGATCCTGAGCCGATTGAAAAGGGTGTCAGGCTCGTAATGTCCAGGCAACGACCAGTGAGTCTCTCCAAACTTGACCCCTAGTTTTATCCTGAATGCATTCTAGGATGGATCATGGCCCCAAGAAGCTATTGAGGGTGTCTTCAACAAAACCTGCGCGATTGCCTATCCAAACTTCAAGTTCTCGTTCCCTATCTGGATGCTGGGGAAAGCCCATCATTACCTTGCTGCGCTCAAGTTGACCTCGACCAGCAATGGCAAGGCAAACGGAAGTGGAAATGGGTACACAAATGAGCGTCCTTGAGCGCATGCATATTTTCTAATTTATTGCGTATGATAACCATCGCACTCATCAAGATTCGGACTTGCACACTTGTGACTGTACTTCCTTTTCATCTTCCAATATGTATTCGGGTTCTCAAGGGTCTTTCAAGGAATACAAAACACTGGACTATCTAGTTATAACTCGTCTTGTTCAAGTTCTTGGCCTTGTACAATGATATCTTAAACAACCACCCTAGAAAGGACAATGCATTCGACACGAGGATGTGAGGATGTGATATGGAATTCCAGGGAAGTTGGCATGCCAGGCTATTTGAGTGCTGCTTGAGGTCATTGTCCTTGGAAACAATGAGAATGCTAAAAACATGAGAACACTTCAATTGAGTCATAGATCAAGCTTGAAGGCCCCTTCAATGGCCTTGTTTCGCTTGAAAAGCCATGGACCACAATACTTGTTCTGAAAACGGACTCGGGAGTTGTTCTTGTCTGTGCATTGCTTTCGAACGCAATAAGATTTTCGCTTGTCCTTATCCCAAAGTAGTGACGGCATTGCTTTGTTCGGTCTTGAAGTCATGCGTGGGATATCGATCTGTTACTCCGTTCAATTCATGACTGTGTTCTTGTTCTCCTTATCCGTTAACGCAGAGAACAATGCTCGAGCTCCATAAAAGCCGCACATCGATATGGGATATCGCCAGTTCCCTTACTTCTTTGGCTCTGCCTCTCGTTCACGCTCGGCTCAGGCTTCATCGAACTGTAATCATATTCAATAATCCATCCAAATTATCATGTTCGCCAACGGAAGCTTCGCCGTCGCTGTCGTTAAGAACCAAGTGATGGTCGTTCAAGGTCAGTTGCTATTACATGTACCTGCTGTTTGGTGTTCATCCATTCTCCAGCTACTCGCTCTCACAGCAAACGCGAGAAATACCTTGACGTCCATACATATACCCCCTTTGGTGAAGGAGTGTTCCTCGCCACCGATGTCCCGAGTGCCCGTATCGCCTCTTCCGACCTCCTCACTGTCCTCCCTCCCTTGGGGGACAACCGCCTCTTGACGCAAGGCATGCTCGAGCTTCCCAACAAAGCATTTTCGCAATACACAGAGCTCACGGCTCGCTACCAGAAGCGCTACGAAAACCTCTGGAGCTCCTGGGTCTCCAAGCATTGATACCCCATTTCTCGTTCAATAATCCTTCGGCTTCCCTAGTACCACCACGCCTTGGATAGGTGTCCTCTCTTTCATCACGTTTTCCCTCTCGACATGATCCCATATACCTGTATCGATAACCGCCCTCGTTTTCCGACCGAATTGTAGCCACTAGTCTCCCGGATTCCATTCCCTTGCTGTATTTTTAGAAACCCATCCACTCTGCACTTTATATACCTGCTGAAGCCTGCTGCCTTACGCTCACAAAAACCAAAAACCATGTATACCGTCTCTAACAAGAAATTATATTTACCTAGTGTTACTATTATACAACATCCCTTGGAACAAGTTCAACATGCATAACGGAGGAAGCGAATGAGCGGCCATGAATAAATATTCATAACCAATGCAAGAAGCAAGAAAGTCCAGGACCGATATTATTTAACAGGAAGGTAATAAAATAAAGGTATCACATCCAGGTAACCTATGCCGACTGCGTAGCGTTGGGATCACGATAAATCTGTTATGGATGGTTCACGTCATGTATTTAAGTATGATGTAGGAGGTAAGAACTACGCACTTTGATATCCCAAATGTTGCCGATTTTCTTCTCATCAACTGGAGCCTCTTCGTCGTCCATAACAATGCCCTTCTCTGCCATAGGACTGGTTTCTAGAGCCGACTCGAGCTTGAGTCCCTGTTCATTGGCTAGATGAAGTAGACAGATGAAGCAGAAGCTTGTGCTGATTTCTTCCATCTTTTCGCGAGGATAGGATCTCTGAAGTCCTGTGATCACCTGGCTGAATTGTCTGGATTCGGATGGGTCTGTCGGTTCGACTTCTGGCTCATCGACCTCCTAGTTGAAGAATCGCAATCAGCATAAAAGTTCCAGAGATCAGATGTACAGGGAGAAACGAACCATGCTCTCATCTCCAGCTTTATTAACAGGATCTTGCTTTGCAACAACAATATCCAAGCCCTTCCAGATATTGTCCTTAAGCTTCCGAACATCCACGCGCTTGGCCCTCTTTGCGTAGTTAACGAACTCGGGGCGAACGCGCCTCGTCTGGCCCTGGGTGGCAGCGAGCAAATCTTGTTCGCCTGCGTCTTCGTCAGCCATACCACCGCCCTCACCATCATACCCTGGGTCGTCGTCAAAGCCTGGACCGAAGTCATCATCATGGAAGAATTGGGTGTTGAAGGGAGCGGGTGCGTCGTTATCTGGAAAATGGTTAGTTCAAGGATATATGTACTTGGGTTTAGAGGGGGCTCACTGTCTTCACCATCTTGGTCGTGGTCTCGGTTTGCGGCTTGTTCAGCAGCTGCTTGGGCCCAGAAGTTCTCGTCGACTTCGCCGTCGCCGTCATCGTTCATTCGGACGCGTTTGCCACGCATTTTAAGCTGTTCACATGTAGACAAGGTGAGTTTCGATCCGGATCACAATGAAGCATACTAACGAAGAACTTGGGCTTCAAGAACAATGTAACGAGCTGACGACTGGAGAAATGCATATCGTCGGGCAACTTGTGATCGTCGCGTTTCTCTTTCTTCTTCTTTCCTCTTTTGCCCACTGTTGTGCCTGTACCAGGAAGGTTAATCCCTGCACCCTTGGTGGCCTTGGCGAAGAGCTCTTTGGTGAGCTCCTTGATATCCTTCTCAGGTGGAGTCAAGAAGTCGATTTTCACAGCCTCCTTCTTCTGTCGCTTGTTGGGCTTGTTCGTAGGATCCGCTTCCGCTGGTGAAGAATGGCATGGTAAGGGTCCCTTTTTGCGTGGAACTCAAAAAGATTGGGACTCACGTTTCCGAATAACTTTCTTGAGTTTCCAATGTTCCGGCCCAGCCCAATTCTTGTGGAAATTCTGATCAAAGTAATCCAATGCCCCTCCTTCACCATCGTCGTCGGCCATAGCCAGAACCAAATCGCGTTCGGTGGGCATCCTACGAGGATCGAAAGGCACAAATGGTCCTGGACGTCCTGGTTCTCCAGCGGCTGCAGGATCGACAGAGCCATTGTTGGAATGATTGTCGCCGCCGTAGTCGTCACCGCCAATGTCACCTCCGTAATCATTGTCGACACCGTTGGCGCCAGGGAAAAAGTCTTCCACGGGTTGGGCATCGCCTGTGTCGAGGTTCATCCCAAAACCTTCGTTCTCATCATCATCGTCAATGGGGTGCTGTGTGTCGTCCTGATACATTGTATCGTCGAAAGTCTTGCTATCTTTGGCAAAAGAGAAGTCAGAAAGCGAATGGGAGATCGCCTTGTCCTCCAGGACTGCAAGATCAGGAAAAAATTGCTCTGTAATGGATGTTAATCTCGGGTAGTAAAACTTTGAATTAAAGAAAGAACCACAGACTTCGCAAATAACTGAGATCAACATCATCTTCTGGCTCTTCGATAACTTCTTCTTCCTCGAGTTCCCCCATCGAATCACTGGCGTCGAAGATGACTCTCATACAGCCTTCAGAGCCAATGCCCAAGGCTAAATGATTCATGAGGAGACCACTGGCACCGCCCTCGTCAAAGTCGGCACAAGTTTTCTTAAAAAGAGGGTCAACGGCGAACTCCAGGTCTGGTTTCTTATTCTTCAGAGAAGACGGATCTTGAGCGAGTGTTGCGCCCTTCGTGCGTTTCCGCTTCTTTGTCTGCGAAGGGCCGCCATCTGGGTTATCAGAGTCGCCTCCATTGTCCTCGGCATCTTTGCCTCCAGCCTCGAGATTGCTGAGGAGTTTTCCTGTTTCCGTTCCGACGCTGTCAACTCGACTGGTGCAAATTTTTACACAGCCGTCCAGAGTACAGGAAGCGCGTTGAAAGTTGATAGAATTATCGTCGTCATTCCTCAATAATTGCATGTCATGGAAATAATCAATAAGAGCAAAATTCCAAGAATTTTGGGCGTTGATTTTCTGGAGGTAAATGTCAGACCGCCAGAGAGTGTAAAACAGATGAAGAACGAACGTTATCGGTGGCCATTTTCATCCATTCTTCAAAATTGGAGCTGATAACATCTAAAGACACGTTGTTGAGGACAGGCGGTGCAACGGTGTTGAGTGGTTGCTTCTGCTTCGACCCGCGAACAAGGTCTCCGTCTTGATCAAGAGTCCCCTCCGTCGATGGTCCAGCCAAAGCATTTTCGATAATCGTAATCTTTGTGCTCTTCCTTCGCCTCCTTTTCTCTGCAGCATCGTCATTGATGTTCACCGTCCTCAGTGGAGGCCGAGGACCATCTGCTGAGAAACTCCCGTCGTTATCCGCATGGTGCACCTCGCTGAGGCGTTTCTTCAAATTTGACTTCTGGGGCCTCGGTGTATCCGGTTCTGATTCAGGATCTGTGTCGTCGGCATAGATGGGCTGGGAACCGCTCGGGGATCGTGCGCGACGCGGAGGAGCCATTATAATCGAAGTCTTCAACAAAGCCTGGTTCAAGCACGTGATCGCTTGTCGCGACGCGTCACGAACTTTGTGATCGTCACTTGCCCATTCTCATTCCTCATTGGACTCTCTTGAGGTTAAACTAAGGCTGCTCCCCGGGTTTCTAGAATTTTTGTCGATGACCTCCAGCACTGATGGACTGGGACGCTCTCAACGTTTGCATCACGGGCATCTTCAACGACCTCCTACTGCATCTACACCTCTGTGGACACATCTGCTGCGTCCAAGCAACCCCACACCCTCGTCTTTGACGGATCTGGCTGCGATGGCGCCACCTCTTGCGCCTTTGGACAAAAACGCAACGTCTATGCGTGTTCTTCTACACGATACACAGGCCAATTTTGAAAAGTTTAGCACTCACGTTGAAAATCTACTGGACGGAATCAAAGAAACAAAGCAACAAATCATGACAACAAACTCCCTCTTCGAACGCGACCGTGAATCCCTTATGGGTGACATCATTGATCTAGGTGTGTACCGGAAGAAACGCTGCTTTTCAGAAGCCATATGACTGGCCCGATACTTGCGCATACATTATCTTTGCAGTCAACAGGAGTCAGAGGGAAATACAAAAGTCTATTGGATCCCCATCTCAGAGCCAAGATACGGAGTCTTCCTTCAAGGATATCAACACCCGGCTTACTGGTTTAGATCTTCGCCTCGATGCAATCCAGGCGGTATTGCCCTGTCTTTACCGGATTGTACAGATATGAATGCTTACGAACTTGAATATTCAGTTCAACCAAACCCATTCTCAAGCCCTACAAACTCAAATACAGGCTGTCCAGATTCTACTCGACAAGCAAGGCTCTATTGTTACGGCTGTATTGCCTTTGCTTCCCCTCATTCAAGCTCTTCCTCTTCATATAGACGCGACGAAGACGAGCATCAATGAAACATTATCCAAACTAAACCGACCACTCCATCTCTCTGCTATCCCAGGAACCTCCGTCATTCCTTCCAACAATTTTCTGAAACGAAAGCGATCCAACGGGCTTTCATCGTCCTCGTCACCCCTTTCACCCACGCATCCTCCGCAGAAAAAGATTCGTACTGTACAGTCGTTCTCAAGTCCGACGAACATGTTATCCAAAACTGCGGTTGAAACACCTCTCAAGGACTCCTCGGTAATACCCACCCACAACCCAAATACCACGCCTCTACAAAGCCGGAGCGGTGCGCCCTCTGTTTCTAACCTTTCTCCTCCCCCTGTTCCGGCAATTTCTTCCTTGCCTAGTGGAAGTCGTCGGCAAACAAGCATGGTCCCCATTAGCACGCCTCGCCGACCGCTAGGCGATTTGCTCATATCTTCTGCTCTTCGAAGTTCGAGTCGAAAAGATCCAAACCTTTCACATTTTACAACTCGAGATGCCGCATTGGCCCGATCTAATACCCTGGCTGCAGCGTTTCCTTCAGCCAACTTAGTAGGATTGACTCCTTCTGCCGCCAAGCCGGCACGCCTCCTTCGTGTACATGCTTCAATCACGAATAACGCTCAAAGAGCAGGTTCTCGGGTCTCGAACAATAGCTCAAAGTTGTCTTCTCCGGTGGTTTTTCATGTCCCGCCTCCAGCGTCGTCAGTCCCAGAGAACCATATTTCGATGCAAGCTGTCCCGCTTTTGAATGCCAATGGACCAAAAACTACCACAAATAATTTCGACTTAAACCTCCCTCGCCCAAATGTCGCGCAGGGTGCTAAGCCCCCACGCGCCAACGCCGTCCAGCCACAACACCAGGTCGCAGAGAACATCTCCCTTCCAACGGGATTCCATTTGGATGCGCCGACCAAGTTGACAGAAAAAGTACCCTTGCTAACGCTCGTTAACAGAGTCAAAGAAAGACGATCGCCAGTGGTGCGTTTATTTCCAACTTCCTCATACCTCTTCTGATCCTGTGGGTTATCAACAACCTACTTAAAGAGAGAGGGACGGCGTTTCATCCCGCTTGTTGATTCCGACGACGAAGAAGAAGAGGAAGCTTTCTGTTGAGCTGGATTTTTTCCAATCTGGACAACTTGTCCCCGCCGTTTTTCATCTCCGGCTTAGTTTAGTGGATGTGGCTGTATGTTAAGCCTGCATATACCCATACCCTTGTAAACATTTTGCTCCATGTTAGTATGTAGTGCTGCTCTTGCTTCGAATACAGTTTTCAGACGGATAAGAGATATGACCCATCAGGCTTTAAAATGCCCAAGCCATATCTCCACTGGCGTCCCTCCGCTTCCACTTCTTTCCCCAATCTTTTGGAACCGAATGCCGGCTTCAGCAGCCATATCCCAAAAAGACCTTTCAGCTTCATCACGCTCCTTATATCCTAAAAGTATTGCAGGAGGGTGAGAACCAATCCTTGAAAGCCGTGACAGCGTTCGAGAGAGAGCTGGGAACGATGTCGTGTTATATGTAACATCCGCCATGCTGCCCGATATAAAGATTAGATTACAATTGAAATTATCGGAGCAGACATACATAATTGCATCCAGTTCTCCCAAATTCTTAACATTTTCCGGAAGTTCCTCATCCCAGTCAAGTACCAACGCGTCTGGACTTGTTGAAGTATAGTACTGCCTATTTGCCGAGATGTTCTGCCCGAGAAGTGGCGTGGCTGACTCTATTGTGAAGTTTGAAATAATTTAAAATAACTGAAGATGGAAATGACAAAGATTGCGCCTACCGACATCTGTGGCAAGGATATGGTCAACATGATCATCTGAGAAAGATGACGCAGACCGCATGACGGCCAGAACGACGGAGAGCATTCCTATTCCGGCGCCTATGCACGAAGTTTCAATGTTAGGGATTAGAATTCACAAGGTGAGAAATAACTTACCAAGTTCAAGGATTTTTCGTGGCTGGTCGGAAAACAAGGAAGCATAAAGATCCTTCAGCATGGGGTTGGTGTCTACCAAAGATCGATTTTCTTGCAGTTCAATCATCCACGAGCTCAAACCGATTCCACTATCCCAGATTTTCTGAAAGAATCTATATTCCATCAGCAACGGCTAATAACCAGTAAGTTTTATTAAACCACCAGTATTTCTTACCTTGTCAAGGTCGAAGGAGGTTTTTTCGCTGAATTTTAGGGCAGCGACTTTCTTCACAGCCTCTCCACTTTCATCGATGGCACGGTAAGGGACCAAATAGTTCCTTTGTATCATCTCTTGCTTCGGTGAGGATTTGGAACCCTTCCCGATAAACAGAACAGGCATCGATATCACAGGAAACGGTAGCTGCCCAACTTTTGTGGAACTGAGGTCGATGCTCTCAGGATGCGCCTGCCCAATCGCAGGTTGCTGCGCCATCAGCATTAATCGCCAGCTTTGTCCTTCACGCACCCCAGGCGGCACGGGCAGTGAGATCTCCTTGTATGCGGTTGCTAGACGCCAAGTGGTCAATTTCACGGCTTTCGTCGCGAAAGCTGGAGCATCCTCGCGCGCCCATGAGTAGTAGAGATCTTGAGTTCCGTCAAAGTGCTCCGTACGGAGATCGTTGGATATTTGGGGGGTTATGGATATTGTGCCATAGGGACCTGCTTGGAGAGGAGGAGGTCGGAGGAATGAGAGGTAGAAAAACATGGTAAGATTAGATAGAAAGATGATTTCATCGGTGCGAAGTTTTTATTTTTATTTTTTTGTGGAACTTTGATGATTTCCGACAATTAACGAAGTTAACCTCGTAGATCGGGTGGGTGTGAAGAGAATTTTTTCGAGAGCCTGTAAGATATACTTCTGGTTATGGAAAAGGAATATATACACTGAAGCCGAATTATTCTAGATATCTTTTGTTTTCCATCCCAACCAGACCACGTAGCGTTTACTGAGCCGTTCGTGCGGAATTCTCCAGATCTCCCAACCAGGTATACTCAGCCACGCTGTAAGAAACTCCCTCATGACATCTTCTGCCCGTAGCTCCGAAAATACTATGACTGCTGTCCTTCCAGGTGTTGTGAGATAGTCAACAGTAGTCAAGAAGGGAGATACCAATGATGGATGATAAAGGCAGTCGACCACAAGAAGCAGATCTACAGGCTGGGCCTCTGTGTCGTAGATTTTCGCCCTTGTCGACAGTGAAGCCGACTCGAGCGTCACCCAGTCGAGTTCTTCGACTAGGACATTCTTCCCCTTTCCACCCGGAGCAGCATGCGGCCAGCTAGGGAAATTTAGTTTGACGTTTTTTTGGATCAGAGGTATCAAAGGTCCAATGTCCGTTGCTGTGTACTGTCGAACGAGCGGCGAGAGCGCGATGCTAAGAAATCCTGTGCCAGCACTATATCAGGCGGTCAGGGCAAGCAAAGTTCAAGAAGGGTACAGCAAACCCAAGTTCAACGACGTTTTGGGTATTGAGAACCTGCCTATCGAACAGGCTTAACGGGGAGTCGGAATGATAGTCCTGGAGTACGAGCTGTGCAAAATCGATACTATAAAACGCAGCCAGTCAGCTCACAATGACCGATGCATTATCGTTGTGCCAGACCTAGCCTTCCATACGACGCTGCCAGTGTCACCTTTCCTACTATGTAGCGCAGTTTTGTCCTGGTGTATTTCAATTTCTACACTTTGATTTGTAGTGCGAATGGGCTTTCTTGACTTCCGGCTTCTACTGTTGGTCTGGAAACCGGAGGAAGAAGGCAGTGGATTCGTCAACTCAAACTTGATCTCCAGAACATCCTTGTGTGAATCGACATATCCAAGACCGCGGAAACTGGTCGTAGATTCGGAGGCAGAGGTACTTTGTAATTCTGAATACAGAATAAAAAGCTTGACCATAGTAAGGTCAAGTTCGGCGTCGCGATGGAAAGCAGAATTTACATACTTCCTCATCAACATCCGTGACTCGCTCAGATTGAGAAGAGAGTACAACTGGACCCCTGGTGTTGGACATAAGTCAGGTTATGTACGGCAAGTGATATACGCAAAAAATCGAGCGGTGTTCATGCTCAGTCTTTACGTCGTTTCACCGGGTTTCGTGTCACGATGAGGACGCGTGGTAGGTTTGCGAGGCAGAGGTTGAATTGGACGGTGGGGCGTAGCGCGGCCGAGAATAATTTCAAGAATAAGAATAAACCCGACACGCACACGTGGTGGGGCAATTGTTATTTTTGTCGTTTGTGACTTGTCGTCTATTTATACTTTACCTATTCCAACCTCTAATTCGCTAAGGCTCAAAAACCTTTCCCCCTAGAGCTTTATCTTGCCTTGCTTTCGGGTCGAGATGGAGAAACAGAGGAGCACCGTGACAACATCGGCGTCTCGCTACTCGTACCCCAAAGTTTTCCAAGGATCCCCGCCGCTTACTAGATTTCCTGGACGCTCTCGCTGCCATTTGTGTCTGCAAAGAGAAGGGAGACGTCTTCTTTGTCGCCTTGGCTAGAACCCTTCTGTGACGCTGTATGTTTCCGCCAACGGGACCGTACCAACCACCCTAACGGACCATCTCCGCAAAGTCTGGGGCCAACTGAGCGCCCTCTGCTTGCTTTTGGAATACGACTCACAGCCCGCTAATGTCGAGTTTCCTGACCCAAATCATACCCAGTCACGGGAGGACGGCGAGCTCAAGATCCAAAAGACCATCTACGAATGTTCGTTCAAGAAGATTCAGAAACGCTTCACAAAAAGGGGGCCTATGATATTATCCCGCTACCTCGACATCATGAAAGCCTTGGAAACCAAGGTCGATTCCGAGGATATCCATCTTCTCGTCAGGCCCTAAAGATCATTCAGAAGTGCCTGGGGAACGAAAAACCGGACGTCACCGGCCTGATCCAAACGCTTGATGCGTTGAATGATGCTTGGGGGCCACTTTTGGAAGAGGTGCAAGTAGAAAAAGACGTGGATCTGTTAACACGATGGGATGAGTCGACTCGTAATCTGGCCTCGCATGTCGCATCATGATGTCCTTGCTCATTTCTTTTATCCAAGCTGTCCAGCGGAACCGAAGATTGTCTCTCCGACGATTTCTCGAGAAGATGCTCACCCTCCGCGAGCACATACAAACGATCTTGCGCGTCGCATCGTCTACACGGCTCAAGCCTTTCCTCCAGGGGGGCTTTAATATAGTTCCTGTTTCTGATAGCTGGGCTGGAAGGAAAAGCAATCGACTCCGCAATCAAACTCGAATCGAAGAAGCCGGGAGGTTTTCTGGAAATATCGTTGCCGAACCTCAATGTTCATGCAGAATGCCGGCTCCTCTCTTACCATCTGCAAAACCCCGACATTCAGTTATACCACTATTTCGGCGGCTCCAAGCTTTCCTGCCATGGCTGTGGCACCTTTTTCAGCGCCTTCAATGCTGTTGCAGAATCTTTTAACGTTCAACCATATTTCACCAAAGGCTGTCATGATAAAATTTACCTCCAGTGGCTCTGCCCTTCCTTACTGTCACACGAGCGACGGATACAGTTACGAGGAGCTCCATCCCTTGATGACCGGGTCCAAGAGCAAATGAGGGACATTTTGGTTCGTGAACTGCAGGAATACGTAAGTGAATTGCAGGAACGTATAGGAGAGTCGACTCCATCTCCTCCCGAGTCGGATAGTATTGGTGACTCGCATGAGGTCAAAGTTAATAAACCAACGGCTTTGGAAACCTTTTTTGCACGTCGGTATGTGTGAATCTAAATTGATGTTTTTTTACCGATTAATAGCCAAATAGTCTTTCCAAGACCCTTGCCCCGTACGTAGAGAAGTAGGATGTACAATTACAAGTTCTGTATTCCATATGCTTCTTTCTTTGTTCTTGCTTTTACCCTCCTGTATTGTCATAACCCCGTCCCATCCCCACTTCCTCATTAAATAAGTGTATATAGGTGTAAAGGTGACAACATTTGGACCTTCTATTATCGAGAACCGATTACATTTCACTTGACCAGCGTTGGATCAGCGAATGATCACGAGCGCTGGTCTTCGGTGTAATAGAATTTGTGAACATTATGATATTATGATAGCAAGTTCCAATTAAAAGTGTATATAACGAGGACACAATCTGGAATTAGACGCTTAGGTCTGCGATCAAGGCAGAGGTTGATTTGAACATTGTGTGGAAGGCGTATGTATGAGTGATCTGGATTTGTTGGGTCTCAACGTATTCTTCGTCCGCGACCGCTCCTTCCAACTTGCATTTGCTGTTGGACATTCTTCCTTTGGGAGGGAGTTGGTCTAGGGCTTTGTCGTTTTTGGCCACTCTTTGCCCAGAGCGTTTTGGAATTGTAGGTCGAGATAGTGATGGAAAATTCGGATAATGAATTCATTTGGCCATTTTAATTTTCCTTGTCTATTTCAAAATGTACGCGGGTAGGGACATCCCTGGATCCTAAGCCAGCCCCCGTTAAGTCGTTTGGACATCGACTTTATCCTGGAACGTAAATCAGTGATCGCCCTGCATCCCAGGTAGCAGAACCGAAGCCTGCCTTGTAGAATGCAATGTATCCTTCGATTGGTTTCGCTTTCTCTGAAATAGTAGTCGGGTAGTACCTTTGTACAAGAGTTAGCGAGATATGGAATTGATGACATCGTTAGGCATGAGGTTACCAAGCAATGTCTCTAAAGGTTTGTCCTTCTAACTCGACATTGTAATATGACGCCGTTCTTTGGGAATGGCTTCAGGTCCCCCAACAAATAAGTTTATTGTTCAGTACTCACCCTTTCCAAGGACACACCGACGTTGTGTCCGACTTTGTGAACAACTTGGTCCTCACCGAGTCGGGCGGAAAGTAGTGATTGCCTTCGACAAAGACCGTGGCGTTCGACTCCGCCAGGAGATGACCGCCAAGGGATACGCGGATCATGATATTCCAAATTCTGGTGTGAGTCGCCGACAGCGTTGTTATGACTGGGGACGAAAAAAGGGCTTATATAACCTCTTGAGGATGTTTCAGCGTTGAGACAATGAATTCAGTTGTATTCCACGTGTTAGGCTGGCTGACGTTTTTCATCAGCGAGAGTGATTGTCGAAGCGGGAAAGATACAGACCGTAATTTGGAAACACTGGTTCTGTCAAATGAGTTTCCTTGGGTTCGGGCGTCTCGTCCAAATGCAATCATTTTTTCTTGCTCGCCCACACCATAATTGAAATTCACCAAGTTCGTTGGATCCAAAATACAGGATCCGTACTCTGTAATCAATCATGAACACCTTCTGCGTCACTGCATCTGCGGGTTCATTTTTCCAGAAAAACGTCGTGAGCACAATATGCTCTAGGCGAGGGAATTTCAAAACCTCTGCGAGGGAAAGCGAGGTCCTGTCAATCATGCAGGAAAAGTGGGTTAAGGAAGGGAATAGATCTGGTGCCGCAAGTCCAATCGAATCTTTATCGTGTAATCGGAGGTGAGTGATTTGTCGACATAGCGCAGCACCGTGGGGGCGAGTCTTCAAGAAATTCCAGTCGCATAGATCAAAAACTGTCAGTTCTTGAAGCTTTGAATGAGGAAAGGAATGTGTGATGGACGGGGCCGCGCAAATGGAATAGAGGATGAGCTTCGAACATGCCAATGCGATTAGATTGGAGCATGCGACCGCAATCTGCGAACATAGCGTGGATGTGCCATTAATCCAGAGGTATCGTATATACCCAGCGAAACCCTTTTCCACAATAAAATCATAAAATGGGCGAACTGAGCTTGAGTTCAAGCGGATGGGAACTTGAAGAAGGTAGTCGGGTTGAACGAGATTGTGGAAGCGACTGTTAAGTAAAAGGAGTGTTCGGTATGAGGACTGTGAGGTGCAATTGTAGGATGTGATGTGTAGGAGAAGTTCGTTGGGCAAGGATTCAATATTCCACGTCTCTGGAGCGTTGCATAATGAAGCCATGCCGAACCGTGATTGATTGACCCAAGGACGGTTGGATGTAGGAGCTTTGCCTTTGTTTCTTTCCTTTGCCTAAATTTCACTTTTGATGGAATGTGGAGGGAAAAGAGAAATCTGCATTATGTATACCTAGATCATGGAGAGCATGGCGCGCTAAGCGCCTCGATCACGTGCCTTGAACGTCCCAATTTGGCCTCATACTATTCTCAATTCTCAATCCTACGCTCAGCGCCAACTCAGCGCGCACGAGTGCAGGCAAGAATTGAAGGTAAGTCACATAAGGAGCAGACGTGCCTGTAAAAAGTATGTTTGACAGAGGAAGGGGCGGCCAAAATGCCAGACTTCATGGAAATCTCGGCACTGACCCAACTCCAGCCTGAGGCCACCGATTTCAGCTTTGTCGCCCCCTATCGAAACGTATTGACAACATAAATCAAAGAAATGCTTCTTCGAGGAACCTTTGTTCATTCACCTCAATTGGGAGAGTTGGAAATCCTCCATGATCATCTTGTGGGTACGTCGATAATCCAATTGCACCTCGATTACCTGAAGAACGTCCACGAATTCTCTCTTCCAACAGGAGTTGACGAAAATGGATTCATTCGACATATAGCGGCGGCTAATACCCGGCAATCGGAGCAGTTCATGGCAAAGAATGCTCAGGATGCGATCATTAATATTCCAAAAGGCTCCTTTGTCCTTCCAACCTTCTGCGATCTTCATATCCATGCACCACAATTTCTATACCAGGGGACAGGCCTAAACCTCCCTCTAATGAAGTGGCTCGATACCTATGCCCTGAAGGCAGAGACAAGATTAGATGAAGATCCTAAGTTAGCCGAGAGGGTCTATACACGACTCGCGACCCGCCTGAAAGAAAACGGCACTGGCACTGTCCAGCTTTTTGGCACTATCAAGGAGGAGACTAAGTGGATCGGACCATCTATTTTGAATATTCGTGCTCTAACAATTCCGATCTCAGTCTGATCCTCGCAAATTGCATGCAGGGGGCGGGTCTCCGAGCGTTTGTGGGCAAACTCTCGATGGATATCGACATCACCTCACCAAATTCGCTCACAAAAACCTATGTTGAGAAATCTTCATCCGATTCCCTAGCTGCCGCCCGCGCATTTGTCCAGCACTGTCACGAAATTGGCGCCAATCTCCCTGAGTCCCAGAGGCTCGTAGAACCTGTTTTGACCCCGCGCTTTGTTCCGACTTGTACTGATGAGCTCTTGGCCGGCCTTGCTGAGATCTCGGAAACGGGGAGAATTAAAATTCAGAGTCACTTGGCTGAGGCAAAAGATCAAGTTGAATGGGTGCGTGCCGAACGTGGAATCGAGGATATTGAAGTCTTTGAGAAGGTGATCTACCAATCTCTCAGCTCGACATACCAGGGATTAATTATTATACTATTGTGATTAAAGGCCAATCTTCTCACCTCACGAACTGTTCAGGCACATTGTACATTTCTGAATGGTCAAGAATTCGATCGGCTGTTTACTAAGGGGACATCCATAGCTCATTGCCCTCTTTCTAATGCCTACTTCTCGGCCAAGCCGTTTCCTTTGCGTGAGGCGTTAGATAAGGGCATCAAGGTTGGACTTGGAACCGACGTCGCAGGCGGGTACAGCCTCGATATTATGAACTCTATGCGCCAGGCGGTGGCTGTCTCGCGAATGCGCGAAGGCGAAAGAAATATGAAGCCCGAAACGGCTGGAACAGATGGAAGAAACCTCTCCATTGACTGGAAGGAAGCTCTCTTCTTGGCAACGAGAGGAGGATCGCTCGCACTTGGGCTTCAAGGCATGTTTGCGGTCGGGTTCCCCTTCGATGCCCAAGAGAGTGAGTGTCATGTTTGTGACCCTCTTAGTGATGAATTGAAAATTATGTGCAAATTTAAACTGTTAGTTCATATCTATGACCCCATGACTGGTGTGGGTGTCGGTTGCCTGGATTACTTTGACTTGGAAGGCGACGGCAACTCTGGCGTTTCTCGACCGCACGCGGAGTTTGCGATCAATTCTGAGGCAATTGAAAAATGGTGGTGCATCGGAGATGTGAGAAACCGAGGCACCATGTGGGTGCAAGGGAAGAAAGTGTAGGGTCATCAGTAATATACCATGGTGAACGCAAGAAATATGATATCACAACCACAGTACGAAAATAGACCACAAGGCCACTATAGATATGTAATTGATTTCCATTTAGCGTGAGAATCTCAAAGGCGAGAGGAAGCAGGAGTGATCTCTCGGTGCTCTCTCTCCTCTTTCGCTTACACCTCTCACGCACCATCTTCACTCCTTTCTCACCGTTCGTGGCGATGGCGGAGGACGGTTATTCATCTTCGACCGCCTGGGAGAGCGCTGATAACTCCGACCTCCGTGCATATGGTCGACCATCCTTCCAGTCTCTCGAATCCGTCGAGGAACATTCATCATCGGCTCCTCATATCATGTCGATATCTCCTCAGCCTCGCTCAAGCACAGACTCCTCTGGAAAGTCTCCAAAGTCCCAACCATGGCGGGACAACGCTGCATCCTTGACGGATCGTCGCGACACGTTGACCACCATCCATAGTGGTACCCCAAGTTTGGTGGAACCAACATTTGACGAGAATGTACTGCGCGCGTTGTGTGAACTCGATGTAACCACTTGTTCTATCTTGTACATTCCGTATCTCATTGTTATCTATTCCAGTGCGGTGTCCCTTTGCTTCTCGACCGAATAAAACAAGGCATGGTGTCATGTCGGGTAAGGATATTTACTCTATTCACTGCGTCACAGCCTTCAAACCTAAACATATACCAGGAAGCATCAGTCTTCTTCAAGAAACGGGCGTTGATCGAAGAGGAATATGGGAAGACGCTACAGAAACTCGCTCGCACGACGTCTGAAGTATATGCTGTGAACGACGGAAAGGCTGGGTGAGCTCCGTACATTAGTTGCCTAAACTCTATTTATCTTCTACAGATCTTTCGTGTCGGCATGGCAATCTTCGCTGAGGATCCACGAGGCGATGGCTGAAAATAGAACGCGGTTTGCACAGCGTCTAAACGAGATGAGCGAGGAGCTCAGCACTCTCGTGAAGGAGGTGGACAAAAATCGGAAACAGGTTGGTCAGCTAACGTTAAAATCCCAGACACTAACAAATTTATGCTGTATTCAGACCAAGGACCTCGCGACCAGATATGAACGGGCGCTCCAAGAATCGGAATCCGTTACTGAAAAATGCAAAAATCGCCTCGATTTCACTTCAGAGGAGTTAGAGCGTGTGCTGTTGCAGAAAGAGGGCGAGTCGCTTAAGGACACCGGATTGCAAAATCGCACAGGAGGTGCAGGGGGGAAGCGCGCCATCGGCAAAGCAGTCGCGAAAGGTGGTTTGCTCCTGAAGGGAAAGAACCCTGGGAATGCGTGTTCAATATCTTACTTTGTCTGCTCTGCATGTGCTGAACCGCTTTTAGATTCAACGACAAGAGGATGATTTCCGGTCTCGGTTATCCACTGCTTCGGACCAATACCGAAAGGCTGTCATGGAGACACAGGCCATGCGACAGGAATACTTCAACTTCCAATTGCCTCGACTGCTAAGGGTATGTTACTTTATATTTTCACTCTCTCACCCTTTCATAATCGCGGCTCCCACAAGGCCTTGAAGGAATGTGCTGATGAGATTGATCTTGGGACACAATATCACTTGACAAGATATGCATTCTTGTTCGAAAGCATCGTATTGAGTGATGGCTCGACATTAGTACCTCCGCCGGACGAGGGTTCGTTCAATCCACTTTTCACCTCCTCCTGGCTTGTTTATTGATTTCAAATCTTCACAGGCCTTGGCTTGAAGGCAACAATTGAAACAATCGACAATCGTGGCGATTTCAAGACGTATATGCAAAATTATGCCTATGCGCGCGGCAATGCTCCGCCACGAGGACCTAGAAGAGAAGGTCCCACCGATGAGGGCTTCGTATGTTTGATTGCGATGATGTTGGGGTAGCTCATTAACATTCTTGACAGTTACCTCCATTGCCTTCCTTCAACGATAAAATCCACTCACTGGTGACCCCCGCGCCAAATGGTCCAAATGGCACCCAAGATAAAGGCCGGCCTACTTTCGGAATTGACCTCGCGGAACAGATGGCCAGAGACAACGTCGAGGTCCCGCCTATCGTGTTCAAATGCTGTGAAACGATCGAGAAGTATGGCATTCAGTCCCAAGGTATCTATCGCGTCAGTGGGACAACAAGCAAGGTTGCCAACCTCAGACAGAAATTGGAGAAAGGTCTGTTCAGTTATAGGCTTGTGACCCATTTATTGACCCATTTTATTTTCGCATTAATTTTGTGGAAACATAGATTTGGAGGCGGTTGATCTAGACGCGCCTGAATGGGCGGGAGATATAAATAATGTCGCCAGCGTACTGAAAATGTGGTTACGCGAACTGCCCGATCCTCTCCTGACGGATTCGCTCCACCAAGGTTTCATTGAGGCTGCCAGTGCGTGAATGCGTTAAATTCTTCTTCGGAGAAACTGAGCCCCTGTTTTTCCAGAAATTGAAAACGACAGACTACGGCATATCCGGCTACATGAACGCGTCAACGAACTCCCTGATCCTAATTATGCAACGTTGAAGTATTTCCTGGGTCACCTGCATCGGTAAAGTCGCCGCGATCCGTGTCCTTGGGAAGGACGTGCTTAACCTCTTTTCCAGCATAAACCAGCACTCGGCAGAATACTCTATGTCTATGCAGAACCTCTCCATTGTCTTTGGACCTACTCTTTTCGGACAACACGCGTCCGTTAGCGGTCAGGGGGGTGTCATGGCTGATGCATCCTTCCAGAATATTGTCCGACTTTTCCCCTTGACATGAAAAATTCATCAAACTGACAGTTTTTCTTTTGAATACCCCGCTCAGGCAATCGAAACGATTCTCAACCATTACACCGATATCTTTATCGACGAATCAGAATGATCTTATGTGTTTTACCCGTTCTAGATGCTGCTCTGATACCATCACCTCAAATTATATGGCCATTCTTCAATATACCCACACACCACGCCACTTTTTATGTTTTTACGCGCATGCTTTGGTCAAGGACGCTTCATTAGTAACGTATTATATTCGCCTCTCTAACCGCATCTGTAGTCATTATCTCAGCGTGTATAAGACCCTCCCGTAGTATTATTTATTTGCTATCCCAGACGTCGGTAGATTAGGTACTATAATAATCGGTGGATTTTCTCTTGGAAAGGGGTCTGGACCGAGCAAGTTGGTGTTACAGATTTTTCGACATTCAGTGCGAGGTTACTAGGAATTTTCGGTTTTTGAAAATCCAATTTCCCTCCTTGCTTCCTTCAGCTGCGCAAATGAACTACTCTTTCATCTATACACGGTCAGGCAGGGTTCCAGACGTTGTTGAGGTCGAGAATCCATTCCGTCTTTGAAGGAAATATGATCGTTTTCAAGGAGGGACAGGCGCGACCCCATTCTCGACAAAGAGCATGTTCTTCGAGAGAGTCTGCTCTTCCTACACCATCTATGCCTGTCGGTGATAGATCCAGATATGAGAGCTGATGGAAGACGCTCAAGACCGAAGACAAGCCCGCCAAAATTCTCTACACGATGTGAAGTGAGCAAGGGATGAAATGCAGGGAGTATTACTGGAGGTAACTCACGATACCGGAGAATGAATAATGCAGTGTATGGCGGAGAGTCAACTTCATGCGTAAGCTTTCCACAGTGGGAAGGTATGTCGAGATGTTGCGCAGGAGCATCGGGCGAATTGACATGGCTGATAAATCCAGATACCGAAGAGGTACCGTTGTGCAGGTCATGCGGTGAAGGTTTTCGCGGTTCACATCGGAATCCTGCCCGACGAGAGAGAGGTGCCGCACCGGGCGCCCAGGAAGGATAGACGCAGCAGCGTCGGCTGAACCGCGGAAGGAGGATAGCTGAGGAAGCGCCTCGGGCGGAAGATCATGCAGGCCCGAGCGCAGGTCGCATAATTTGAGATGACGCAAGGTGGAGGAAGACACCAGGAATGAGGTGAGGATGGGTGTATACGGTTGGACATTTTTCGCACTGTCGGCACCTAAAGAACATGATTGGAGATTGGGGAATCGGCACCTGTGTATCACGCTTTCAATGGCATGTATGGGTGGATCCTGATACCCGCGTACGAGGTTTGCCGGTCCGAGGAATAAGTCGAGCGATTCGAGGGCCACAAGAAGCTGAACAACGGCTTCAATTTGTTCGCAGGCATCGAGGAGGTGCTGCCCTTGTACTGGGGGAACTGAACGGTCGCTTTGCCAACGGATATATAGCTTTCTTGCAAAGTCGCAGAGATGGGGTCTCCGACGGATGGCTTCGCACCACCACAACGTTTTCAAGGGATGTGGCGATTGTTCAGAAAGAACATCGGTGATATGGATAGAGGAATAGAGTATCCGTTCAGCAACAGCCTTGAATTGCGAAGAAGCGCGTGCGGCAATTGCGAGCGTCGACGGATCGAGGTCATGAAAAATAGCGGCAACGAGCTCATTCGGCAAGGCCAAGGCCATCCCACTGTCAGATATCGACAGCGACAGGGGTTTTCCTGTTTTCCTACGAAAAAAAAGCTCGTCAGAGCAAGGGGGTGTTTCTTAGGTATCGACTAGACTGCTGTACCTATATCAGAGCCGGGAAATCTCCGGGGAAATGTTGGAGGGTTTGTTGAGCATGCCAGTTACATACCTGTCGAAAGAGGCGTTTGCAGAAACCCATATAACAGCCGAGAGAGATTGGAGATTGATCCGATGTTACGAGGAAATTGGCTTTCCGGCGGGAACGTAGGAGAATTCACAGGTTTAAGAGGAGTGAAATAAATAGTTAAATTACAATAGAGGTACAAATGCAAAACAGACTAAATCCACACCGAAATCTAAGCTCCGAAACCGTACAATGTACGCCCTGAGCGCTTCAGAGCGTAGACGACATCGAGGGCTGTTACTGTCTTCCTCTTTGCGTGTTCTGTGTATGTCACTGAGTCACGAATGACCTGGAAGGAAGATGAATGTAAATAAAGAACGAGTGGCTCAAGGTGGCAGGAATACTGACGTTCTCGAGGAAGATCTTAAGAACACCACGGGTCTCTTCGTAGATAAGACCGGAGATACGTTTGACACCACATCGACGAGCAAGACGACGGATGGCGGGCTTTGTGATACCTATTTAGGCTCTGTCAGCGGACCCGAAAATTTATCCTGGAATCGAGTCACATACCCTGGATGTTGTCGCGAAGAATCTTGCGGTGACGCTTGGCTCCACCCTTTCCGAGTCCCTAGATGGATGTTAGTGAAAAGAAAATGAGATCAACAACACAATAACGCACCTTGCCACCTTTTCCGCGTCCAGACATGATGATTTAGTGGGGGTGGTGGTGGTGGTGGTGATGAGGTGAGAGTGGGTGGTGAAAGTTGGGAAGGTCACGGCAGTTTCGGCCCTTGTTATATAAGGGCGCACGGTGGCTGTGCTGTATTTCCCGTTTGTTGATAAACGAGGGCGCGAATGGTCACGTGGGAGACGCGCTCGCGTTTGTATATAAGAACGGCCGAATGCGGTCCACTTGACCCCCATCCGCCTTTCACCTTTACCACCACTACCGCCACCAACCAACGCCTATTATCATCATCAATGGCCCGTACCAAGCAAACTGCTCGCAAATCTACCGGTGGCAAGGCTCCCCGTAAACAACTCGCTGCCAAGTCGTCGGCACGCAAGACTGCTGTATGTATTCTCGCTTGTGTCTTGGTGGCTTTTTCATCTCATTAGCTTTTTAGGCCGCCGCTGGTGGTGTAAAGAAGCCCCATCGTTTCAGGCCCGGAACTGTCGCTCTCCGTGAAATTCGTCGTTATCAGAAGTCGACTGAGCTCCTCATTCGCAAGCTCCCCTTCCAACGACTCGTTCGTGAAATCGCTCAGGATTTCAAGGTATGTTTTCTGCTCATTGTGACTCATTTACTTCTTTGCTGACTCGACTCGACTCGTCTAGACTGATCTCCGCTTCCAATCATCTGCCGTCATGGCTCTCCAGGAAGCTGCCGAGGCGTACCTCGTCTCCCTCTTTGAAGACACCAACTTGGCCGCCATCCACGCCAAGCGTGTCACCATCCAACCCAAAGATCTCGCACTCGCCCGCAGACTGAGGGGCGAGCGGTCATAGGAGGGTTTTTTGCTTCAGGATTTTTATTATTTTGCATTATTATTGTATTTGTATGGTGTAATCTCTGCCTCTTTTTCGTTATGCCCATGCAATATGAACACATGGTTAATCATCCAAACTGTCCCTTCATGTGTAGTCACTTGGCTTCAGTACCGCGATGACGCGGAGGAATTGGGTAAAACGTCGAACGCAAGTTGCTGTGTTTTCCCAGCGAAGCGAAGGAACGGTTCTTCGAAATGCATTTTACATCCAACGTGAGATTTTGCAGGTGAAGGATCCTCTTGTGACCTCGAGATTAGGCATATTAAGAGATCTAGCTACGGAGAGGAGAGTACGTCTATAGAGCCAAATATATAAATAAAAGAGTGTCCGATGCATTGTCCTAACAGAACCCGGATCGACCGCGCGTATACATAGCGATCTCGAAGACGATCATCAAGAGAGATCCTCCAGCGAGAACGAACCTAAGGGCTGAATTCGAACTCCACGTATCATCCCTTTTCGCAGCTGATAGGACATCCGGTACGTGCTGGAGATCCCCATCAGCACCAGTCAACCACTTATCCCCACCGAGGAACATCTCCCGCGACGGGAACACCTCCAGGATCTCACACTCGAAATGGGGGATAACGAGAGTGTACTTCCTCCAAAGTTGTGAGGCGGTATCACCATCAACGGCGAAAGAAGAGGAGGTCTGCTTCTCGTTGTCCTTCACAGCGCCCAAACCGACGGAAAGGAGTTCGAAAGCGGGGACTTTTTCGAGCCGCCGGAACATTTGGCCGATGGCGTATTTTTCTTGGAGGAAAAGATGAGCACACTCGGGAGAGGTGATGCGCACAGTTGACGTCGCGGTGCAGACGATCTTTCCAGCACATTGGAGGTGGACCTGGCGAGTCTGGACGATAGGAGATTCGGGGGAGGCTGACGCGATGATGCTCGGAGATGGATTGTGAATAGGTTCGAAGGCGGACTGCAGGGATTCTTGACGCATGGTGTGCGAGTAGACGAGAGCAATCACAATGGGACGAGCAAAGAAAGCGCTGTTGAAGAGGGAATCGAAGGATGAGCGAATTGAATGTGGAAAGTGCTGCTTCCCTTACCTTAAGACTCGTTGCAAATCACCTTGCGCAGAGAGAGCGATGCGCTCTATCCCGTTAACTTCTGCAGGCCATGGATACTGAAACATGCGAAAGCTTCAGTACAATTGGATAAGCGAATAACAAGAGTGGGTTGACTTACACTGATACTGGTGGTCTTCGCGTTGTAGGAATCGAAAGAAGTCATTTTATGCTTCGGAAGACTTGGGTAAGTTTGAGAGACCCAGGATGCGTCCATTGCGCCCCTTATGAGGCGGTTATTATTGTAGAGCGTCCTGCTGGAACAAGTCATGGTCCGCCAGCCGCTCCGTAACTCGTGGCGATCGGTGATTAGGTCTGGTACCCAAAGGTAAGAATGAAGCTTTGATCTGATGATCACCCCTTCACTATATATAAGATTGAAGTAAGTATCTGAATACTCCAGTCGTCCCGGAGCTTAACTCTGTGGAGATAAGCTACTCGACGTTGACTATGGAAAGTATTTGTTCGAGGGTAGTACGGTTCTGCAAAGAAGAGGCCTTGTAAGACGACACGTAATGAAAATCATATTTTCTTACTCATGTTCAAAGAAAGGAAGAGCACAAGAAAAACATGGATCCACAAATTCTCACCTCGTCGTCGGATTTATCCGTTTTTATCGAAAAAGAACGACGAACTGGGCAATAATATTTCCTTTACCGTTTTCCGGCCGTGGTGTGAGAGACTGTGTGAAGAAGGGACAAAAGTGGGCGCCACCACTATTGAGGACTCTCCTCGCCCTCGGGTTAATCCTGGGTCGAGAATCGAGAGTGTGGTTGCAACATTAACACATTAACACTGCAACGTCTTCCGTCGGGCCGGCCAGCTTGTCGCTGTTTGTTCCGTGTCTCTTTTAGGCTGCTTAATCCATTAACCCCACTTCTGCTTGTCCTGAGATTTGTACCAGCCATCCTCAATCTTCTGTATTTCTTACGAGAGCCAACCATTTTTGCTATCCGAATTATTTTAGAGCCGACACGCCCACAAAAAGCCTTAAGTCACTTTAATCGAATGCGTTTGTGCCATTTACTCCTCCTTGCAGTGGCTTGGCATCGCTCTCGTAGCATAATGCATTACTTACCTCATGTTTACAGATCCTGGCGGGGTATCGGTTACGCTAGACTCTGAGCACATGGTACACGAATCTACCCATGCAGACCCCCTCGGCGAGAAGAATCAACCGTCAATTACGCCAGACAAGGAATTTCTGGCCTTGCAAGTTCAAGTCTTTCTAGAAGCCTCGGAAGATGTCGACGTTGACGCAGAAACTATCGAAGATATACTCGATGTTCTCGTAGACGACGATAAAAACGATGAGCCCGAAGATCCACTTGAAGTAGGCATGCATGACTACGAAGACGAGGACGAAGACTCGCACGACGGGGAAAATCTGCTCTCCCAAATTGTAACTAACTTACCTGAAGAGATTACAGAGAGCGAACCCCAAGGTTTTAAATTTATTTTTGTTTCGTGGCTCTCGCTCATTTATAACCATTCATTTAAGGTGAAATACAGGTGTGGACCAAACAAGAAATCAAGCAGATGATACATCTCTTGAAAGAACGCGGTTAGTGTTTGAATCGTTGTCTATTCTTAGCCACCTACAAAATGAGCATATGTACACCAGGTTCCTCTGCATTCATAGATGAATATGTCCGGACACGCAACATTCCTATACCAAAGCTCTTGGAAGCCTTCGGTATCAAATTGGTATGCCACTTCACGATTGGCGCGAACCCAATTTTGAGCCAAGTCCTCCCGTGCAGTGCCCAGAATTACACGGTAGACGTCCAAAAACCATGCTATACTTCCTCCGTGTGGCAATGTCGCACCAGTATGTCCTGCAATCCCGTGCGGAATTATCTCACGAACATCGAATATAGACTCCGGAACCGTGACAAATTATCGCAGTACAACACGGTCGCTGATGCAGTTCAGCTCATCAGACAATCCCAGCGTATCCTTATACTCACTGGGGCTGGGATAAGTAAATATCCAATATATTCCCGAGTATTTCTCACTCATCCCGTCTAAAATTGCATAGGTGTATCATGTGGTATACCCGATTTCCGCTCACGCGATGGGTTGTATGCGTCTCTGAAAAGCAAGGGAGAATATGAATTAGATGACCCCCAACAAATGTATGGAACTGTTGTTCGAGCTTGAGTGGTAGATTATAAGTTAAGTACAACACCGTTAGGTTCGATATCCGTTACTTCAAGGAAAATCCATCTGGTATGTGCTTCAAGTTTTCATTTACGTTTTCTGTCTAACTTCCATAACTCGTCCAAGTTTTCTAGTGAGTTTTGTTGCCTTCAAGATTGAAACCCTTAATAAATGTGGCTGCTCGACACAGTTCTTTCGCCAGGTTATTTCTGGGATTTTTCCACATCCGAATCTCGAGCTAAATTCCAATCAGCCAAATTTACCCATCCAATTTTGTCCCCTCACCATGTCACCGTTTCATCAAGGCCGTTGAAGACCAAGGAAAGGTGGGCCCGCCCTGTCATCATCTTCTACTATTTTCACCTCACACCGTTATGGCAGCTTCTCAGGGTGAGTGGGGTTACCTTCAGCGCTTGAATTGAATATTAATCGCCATTGTGACAGAACTATACTCAAAATATAGATACATTGGAGACACTTGCGGGTGTTCAAAGAGTCCTGCAATGTCACGGCTCGTTCGCTACAGCTACTTGTTTAGAGTGCCGCCAACGGGTACCTGGTACTGATATCGAAGCCGACATTCTAAGCCGCAAGGTTCCACTGTGCAAAATTTGCAACACGGTTTCATCGGCTCCGATCAAATCGAAAGGCAAAAAAAGCAAGAAGAAAGCGAAAGGGCAATGGGATAGCGATGTTGAGGATGAAAGCGATGGTCCCGAGTATCCTCCGAGCATTATGAAGGTATTGCGTCTCTCTGTTATCGCCATAGCGGCCGGCGCTGAACCTGACGCATTATCAAAGCCGGATATTACTTTCTTCGGGGAGAAATTGACGGATGATTTTGACAATTCCCTCGCCGAAGACCGCTTTAAGGTGGATTTGCTCCTTGTGATTGGTACATCTCTAAAGGTATCGCCAGTTGCGGAAATTCTTTGTGAGTTCCAGAATGCTCTGTGTCTAACTCCTGCTGACCCAATGTCCTAGCACATCTTCCTCATTCAATACCTCAGGTAAGAGTGATAGAGATATTATTCCCAACCACCTCGTTCATTGCATTTTCAGATACTTATCAACAAGACTCCTATCCGACACATAAATCCCGACGTGCTTCATTCGTTCTCCTCGCTAGGCGTCGGAAACTAACATCTGTTTTGATTTAGATCGTGCTTCTCGGAAACTCCGATGACATCGTTCTTTATCTTTCCCGCGAACTGGGATGGGAACTCCCAGCCCCAAGGGAACGCGTGCAGACCTCGGCGAACAACCTACAAGGCAATGGGATGAGGCTACAACCTCCAAGAGGGAACCTCAAAAAGAGACCTTCGGCTGACGAGTCCGACTCACTTGTGCCGCAACCACCAGAAAGGGTTGGCGAGAGGTGAGTGTTTGACTTCATTGCTGGTCGTTTTCACTTTTCATTCCAAAGTTGATTCCATTGATTTGCTCCTTCTCTTTTAGCCATGTTTGGCTCTTTGACGGTGCAGAAGGTGGTAAATGGCTGCAACAGCTGAGGCGTCAGCTAGGTATTCCGATCGCGAAATCTCACCCGCCTAGTACGACAAACTCTGGGTACAACACTCGCGCATCTACGCCAGCCATAAGTCCGGCAAAAGATTCTGAAAATGGTCGGAGAGAAGCTAAGAAGACTAGAATTGCATGAAATACATGTTTGAATGAATTAAATGAACAATGAGATTTTGAAGGAATGAAATTGTTCACTTAGTCGAATGCGCACGTGACCGTAAACCAATCAAGGCGCTGTCGCCAAATTTTGTTTTTCACAAGTTGTACAACACGTCGTCGGACACTGGCTGTATGTCGCTCTTTCGTCTTCGTAGTGTCGTGACAGTGCCATAGACAAGCTTGGCTCGACACCTTCCCTGTTGTATCTTGGCCAGGCACGAGATGCAACTTGCCCTTCCTCGCTGTGGTCACTCGACGCGAAGCCTTCAGCCTATAACACGACACCTGGCCATGCAAACTTCTGGGATAACGTCGAACGTCTCAAGCAGCAGGTTATTTTTATGTGCCTCTCTCCAACCGACTTCTACGAAGCATCCATCCTATTCACGGTTGTTATCCGTGAAGGCTCCAAACGACATTCGGCCCGTGGACCCTTCGACAGAAAAATCTCCCGCAGCAGAGCACAATAACCCAAGTGGACGTTCCGACATCACTGTCCCACCTGGCAAGCGAAAACGTGCGCCCTTCGAGGCACGACGCGGAAAGAAATTTCCTCCGACACGCTCAACTTACTTCGGGATGAGCGCTGGTTGGCTTTTACGACATACTGCAAAAGGGCTGGGTTTCGAAGTAACTCCGGATGGTTTCGTACGCGTCTCCGACGTGGTGAGCCTTTCGTTTTTGTTGAATTTTTTTTTCGAGCGCTCACGATGTGATTCCAGCTTAGTTTTGATTACTTCAACCATTTTGGATATACACCTCAGAAATTTGCTGACGAGATGTATAATGACCCAAAGAATCGCTTCGAGATGGTTTTCATGCCAGACCTTATAGATGGTGTATTTCGCGAGGTGTGGTGGGTCAGAGCACGAAGCGGACACTCCATGCCCGTATGTTCCCTCGTTTCATTCAACTCTTGACATTCTAAGCTTCCTAAAGGATGTCGATGCCAACACTAAAAGGATTTTAAACATGGGAAGATTGAAGGCCGTCGTGTATTTAGCTACCGTGGACGAATGGGATTCCATACGTAATTATCATTCTGTTTTTCTCAAATGCCTACAGCGCTCATTTCATTTTGTTAGGTAAATACGGAATACTGGTTGAAAAAAACCGCGTCGTTCCTGTGTATAAACCCGGGGAAGGCATATTACCAAGTGAGCGAGGAGCGGCGGTATCGACAAATTTGTGAACTAAGTTCTTAACCTCCAGGAAGGAGCGTTCCCTCTCAAAAGGAATATGTATGCATCACTATCGATGCTGAGAAGGCCGCCCAGTTAGGTGTCAGATTCTTCCGCGACAATAGCAACAATGTGATGGCCATTGGAAATTCCGATGAAGTGATTCCAGTCGCGGCGTTTAGAAGTGCCATCCAACTTGAAGTTACCATCGAGGACCTCAAATAATAGCTGGCCATCAGGACTCTCGACTCGTCCACCTGTCCAATCCAAAGGCCCTTCAAGGAAACCACGGGACCTCAATCAGCGAATTGGGACACTGGAGGAGATCCTGACCATCACAAATTTCATGTGGATTTCACCAACGAGCAAGTCGTCGGAATACATATTGGCCAGCCCTGGCCAATACCGCGGATAACGACTTGCCTCTGCTTCCTTGCAGCAGGAGTTCGTGCAGAGATCGTACCAAATCCTGCGCCTCCAGCACAACGGGCGAATACCACTATGTTCACACATAATACCATTTTTTCGCCGAAATGTAAAACAAGTGGAGAGTAAATTAGGTTTAGGTTGGGTGGTGGATGAAGCGTGTTGGATATTTAGCAAACTGGGCGATAATTTTCTCCGTTGATATATTGGAACCCATAACTATGAATACATTTTTTTGTACGGAGGATTAGTTTGTTTCCAATGTCTTCGTTTAAATTCGGCTGCCGTAAACATCTTTGGGTGCAACTCCTGCCTGTCCTTTGCGAATGTTGGCTTGTGCCCACCTAGGGTGATGAAACATAAGCAAAGTTGCAGGCGAGGGGGAAGAAAGACAACACACTTCTTGATCCTGATAGACTCAATCTGGATGAAGCCCGTGGTGTCTGTGGGCTCGAAACCACCGAGTTCGTCCATGGAAGACTGTTGCTCATCGTAGAGACCCTATGAAACATAATTAAATATGTGATCAGTTGATACCTTGTGGAGCTTACCTCTGAGCTCTCCCGAGCCTCAACGACGGCATTTCCTTTGTACAGTTTCAATTTGACCAGTCCGTTGACGGTCCTCTGGCTTGTAGGGATCGAGCTGGTGATAAACTCGCGCTCGGGTGTGAAGAAGTGTCCATTGTACAGGATTCTGCTCAGCTCAATGGTGGTGAATTGATCTCGCAAAGCGCGAACGTTTCTGTCCAGGGTGAGGCCTTCAAGATCGACATGGGCGACGCGCAAAATAGTAGCACCTGGAGATTCGTAGCATCCTCGCGATTTCACACCGATGAATCGGTTCTCCACAATGTCAATCCGCCCGATACCATGTTTCCTTCCGAGGGCGTTCAGGGCGAGGAAGATCTCGACAGCGTCGGTGTACTCTTTGGCCTCAGCAGGAACAGTAACTTTTACGGGAAGGCCACCCTTAAATTCGATGGTGATTCGCTCGGGTTCTTGTGGTGCATCCTCAGGAGCAGTGGTCAATTTCCACATATCGACGGGAGGGGTAACGTTGGGGTCCTCGAGAATTCCAGCCTCGTATGAGATGTGGAAAAGATTTTCGTCAGTTGACCACGGCTTGGAGGCGGTCTGAACGACAGGAATGCCCTGTTGTTCGGCATAGGCGAGGAGAGCTTGACGTCCAGGGAATCGGTTGTAGAATTCTGTGACCAAATTTTCAGTGCAGTGGGCGGTGATAATCAATACGACAGACCAGGAATCCTCCAGGGGGCAACGACCTTGATATCGGGCTTGAGGCCATAGAACGCAAGTTCAAATCGGACTTGGTCGTTGCCTTTGCCAGTGCATCCATGGGAGACGTAGCTATTAAAGAAGAAAATGATCTTGCATTAGCAATAGTGGGAAAACAAATTAGATTCCCAGAGATCTCGGGAAAATGGCTCACTCGCAGCCCTCTCTTTCGGCGACTGCAATCATACCACGGGCGATCACGGGTCGGGCAAGGGAAGTGCCAAGGAGGTAGACATTCTTCAGATCACGATCAACGATGGTCCAACGATTGAACTTTGGGAAATACGCACTTCGTAGATGCAGTTGGCCTGGACGGCTGGATAGATAAGTTCAGTCACGAACTCGCGTTTAAGGTCCTTTTAGAAAAGAAATAAGTCGCGTTTCAAGGCACCACCTACAATTCAATCTACCTCCAAAAAGAACTTCTTTGCTCCGACCTTGAGAGCCTTTTTCTCTGCGGCAACAAAATCCTAGAAACGCAAGATGAATGGGGGCACATGGGATCCAATTTCCCCCTCACCTCTTCCTGGCCAACATCGGCCATGAAGGCGTAAACTTCATATCCCTGTTCAATCAACCAGGCCAAGATACATGATGTATCTTCATCATCTTGTTAACGATGTAACCTATGGGGATCACGATGGAGCTTACCAAGTCCTCCAGAGTACGCGAGCAGCACACGGCCTGAATTTACGGGCATCTTGAAGGGGCAAAAGAGATGGATGCGATAAAGAGATAGTCGTTCGAGTCAATCAGCTCGAATATTAAAAATTCGGATCTAATCTTGAGAGCAATCTAATCTGTGACGCGACAATGGTTGTGACCATTGTGTGCTCATCTCTGTACTAGCTCTTAGAGTCTGACGCCCTTGCCACTGGTACGGAGATAATCCCAGGAAGTCCTTAAGCTGCCTAATTATTGCTATAACGTGACAGTTCCTTATATTGAACCCTCTTGAACCCACCCCAGCCGTAACTTGAAAGCCAAAGGCTTCAGGACTCGACCCAACATAATCGAGATGGCAGACGGCTATCCTAGACGCGATACCCGGACGTATTCTATCTTGGAGGCAATGAAACGTTCGGGAAGTGGCGTCGTTCGTCGAAGGGTCGCCCAGATTTCGCAACCCAGCCCTTCGAGCAGTGGAATTCCCTTGGAAACACATAAACCATCCACTGGGGATGCCATGTACCCCTCTTCTTCGCATTCCAGTCAACGACATGCAAGAGAAATACGCAATAAACCAGATACAATGAGCGTACCCGCTTTTCTAACCTCAAATCCATCGCGGTCGCTGAAGCGGAAGAAATCCCAACCATCCACGAGCCAGGCAACCGACAGGATTGAAAATAGATATCCAATCAAGTCTTCCATCACCTTGTCATCGGCCTATGCTTCTTCCTCAACGGAGGCGCACCCACCCATGGAATTGGGAACACACCCACCATCTACCTCCAATAGGAAAGGGAAATCACCCATGTCGAGGCACCAATCTCATCGACATGACACTCGTCTCGCTTCCGCTCAGAACATACATGATAATACGGACCCCTCATCAGAAGAACCCGTGTTTAGAGGGCCACTGGCGGTTGCGGAGTATGAACGCCTGAAAAAAGAAATCGAATCATTGAAGGAATCATTGCACGAAATGAAGAGTTCATCCAAAAAGCAGACTAAGGCATATCCATGTTTTATTGCCAGGATTTTCGACAGAAATAATACTATTTGTTTAGACACTCGAAGACACCAAGGCCGAGCTCAGCACTGCGATCCTGGTACGCTTGCCTTTCACCAACTTGGATGGGATTGTTTCCTAATAGAAAGCTCTAGGCCGGGAAAGAGAAAGAATCAGAGCTATCTATCCTTAAAGGCAAGAACGCTAAGAACGAAGAAGTAACCGTTATATCTATCCATCCTTTTTTGTACTGCTAAATATTTTTTCAGCTTCTCTCATGCATCGAATCTTCCATTCAATGCCAAATTTGTATGGACCTTCCTGACAAGCCTTTTGCGTGCGTGAAAATTTGCATGGAGTGTATCCTCTTCCCTTATGTCGCAGCGCAGACTCTCGCCGTGCGGTCATGTCTTATGTCTTTCTTGTCTTCAGGAGTGGTTCCGGAAAGCCCCGCCTACTTTGGATGAAATGGATATCGACCCAGAAGAGTTAACTGACCCTCACTATATCCTTATGCGTTCCAAATCCTGTCCGTCCTGTAGGGCGTCAGTGAAGCATCGACCTGTGCCCGTGTTCATGGTGAAGGCAGTGGCTACAGCTCTCATCAAGGCAAAGCCGACATCGTCTTTGACCCCGTTGACCAACGGGGTTGATCATACAGATGTGGATAGTGATAACCCTTGGAAGGGGATATTTCCTTCGAGCGACGAAGACGAAGGCAACCACTCGGACATAGAATCATCTGAATCCGAAGATGAAGAGGCAGAAGATTTTCTCCACTTCTATCATAGCAGGCACCTCCGGCGGACGATTTTTGCCAGTATGGACAGTTCCGACAGCGAAGTGGAAGATGAAGAGGATGAAGACGGAGAGGACGAGGATGATGAGGTGGCAGACGACGGGGACGAAGGTACCTCAAGTAACGATGATGCTGGGGTCGACCGGCGTCATGTCTACATCCTTCCACAATGGGCGCCTCCAAGAGTCCACATCGATCGCACTCAATACAATTTAGCGGACGACGACATACTTCGTTCGGTCAAATTGCTTGAAAGAGGTTGCACTTGGGAAATGCTAAATAATAACGAGATATCCTACTCCCATGATTCTGGTATCGTCGTTTCACTCCCGTCACTGCGCCAAATCGCTGGCTCCGATGACGACAGCGACTGCGAGATAGACGCTGGGTGTATGAACCGTGTGTTTCTGGGATGGAATGTTGTCCTTGATGAAGATGACGCGGATGGAGAAGGATTTTTGCTTGATATATTGGAAGACATGAAAAGAAATCCAAGAGGTTGGCACTTTGCCCCCAGACCCGGTGTTCTCGGCGCAGTGGACGTTCATAGGCTTGCTAGAGCAGATGAAGTTGAGGATTGTGACACAACAGATTCTGAGGTCAATTGGGTCGACGCCGAGGATTTTTAACTTGATATAATACATACTTACATATGTACACCACGGCCATATTTCAAGACTGACTTATTCAGAATTTCTCTCGGGAACGGTTTCACCACCAAGTACACCAAGTAGTTCGCTATGTGTCAAGCACTCAGTCTAAAATGACCGACCGACTAGACAAGGACATGATACTTATGAACATCACGGCCCCAACCACGCCCAGTATCGACGGTATACATACACGTAAGGTTTGTTCTTCCAATCATAGTGCAGTCATGAAATAACAATAGACGCATTATGAGTGGCTCGCCATAAGGTTTGGGAGTGAAGGTCAAGAGTCAAGACCGGTGAATAACGTGCTTGCCGTTGGCTTGTATCGATGATCGCGAAGAACATGGAATTGTTAGGATCGATAACGCAGTGGACTCGAAAACGGCAGAATCACAGATTCGTACATGCGGAGTTGTTATGCTTATGAAAGGTGGGGAACGTTGGGGAACGTATCGGCCGCTCAAATGGCGCGCGTGCAATGGTGTAACATTCAGAAACCCAAAAGAATGGTAGGCTGCCCTATCCATATCAAAATATGTGGATAGCTTGATAGATACGGGATCACATCGTCCATGAGGTAAAAGCCGGCTACGGCTTTTGGGAGAAAAACGGCGACGTAAATGCCAGGAAGAAAAGGGCATGCCATGCCATCATCTTGAATGTTGTGATCGCTTAGGTAAGCCCTGTTTAGCGTTCAACTCGTCCACTGTCAGGACCAACGACGAGCCCTATCATCACATGTGATGCCTGCAGCAGAATATCTCACTCTTGCTCCGCCTTTGGTCGAGGCAGGAAAGTTCGATGAACTTGTGAAAGCCGGTCAAACTGTTTCGTCCACCTTCTCTTCCTCCGATAACTCTTTTGCCGTTTATATCACAAATGCAGTGCGTAAACCAATGACCGAAAAAACGAACTTTCATTCAGTTCAGTTTCTTTCCGCAGATCGTGCCAAATGCTGCGAAGGGTCGCACGGGGGAAGAAGAGCAACCCATTTATTTTGCATCCCTCTACTCACCACCATCTTCGGAACGGCGGCTTGTAAGTTAGCAATGGTGAAAGTTGGTCGGGAAAATTAAATCTATTTTTTTTGCAGTTTCTCGTAGACACCCTCATAATCTTCGCCGCTTTTCGGAATCTGTTAAAGAATGCATCTATGCAAGAGCCTGGCTGGTAAGATGCTCCCTTTTCTATGTATCATGACTTCCATCTGACAGTTTTACACAGGATTCAAGGGGACCAATCTCTGACGATGATACGAAAGCTTTCCATTGACTACGTCAATTTCATCAAAGAATGTTGGGTTCATGCATCGGTCAGTATTCTTTACCTCTTGAATTGTCTTTAATTAATCTCGTGTTATTCAGCAACCCATTCCTCGCCCAGACGGTCCTCTCCAATTCAGCAGCGATCATTACCGCAGCCTCTACACCTGCTTCTCCTTGTTCGTGGTGTTATATCTGCCTGAACCCGGATATGAACAAGCACCTGTTGCAGATGAACTTATGGAATGGCTTAATACGCATTTCATTGAACCGTCAACCCAAGAAGGAGATCAGCTCAGTGCTCTAGATTGCCCTTGGGAGGACGAGACGTTCTGGCCGTATTTGACCAGGTAGGTAAAAGTTTTTTTGACTCGTTGTTTTGTCCGGTACTGAATACCCATAAGAGCAATCCTGCGCGGTCTTTCTAAAGCTTCTCTCTTTTTCTTAGGGGTACTGGAGCGACATCCATCCGATAACCTTCAAAGGCTGATAAGCACCCTCATTCCCTTGGTCGAGACGCAGCCCCGCCTGATGAATTTCACTGCGGAAAGGGACTTTGCACATGCCATTCGGCGTTGGAGTGAAAAAGTGAAGGCACTACGGATAGAAATGGATAGAGTTCCTGAAAATTCCCGATTTGACGACTTCGACAACTGGTGGGACAAACTGAGTGATATAGTTGGGATTCTGGAAGGGAGGCAGGATGTCATACAACGTGTATGTGAAGACCTTGGCGCAGACTGGAAGGAGGTCTGTGTCGCCTGGAGCATTTTCGTGGACCCTCGGATGAGAAGGCAAGATATACCGTGAGTTGGGCCTTTCCTTACAATTTTTATCCTGCTCAAGTGTAAGTAGCGAGGTTGTCTTTCAGGTAATCGGCGACATGCCTCCAGATCCTACAGATTTGGAGGACATGATACACGCCGCCCTTTTCTCCGGTCAACCGGCAGAAGCACTGCAGCATGCCTTTAAATTGGACTCCTGGCTGTCCGCTCATTTGTCAGATATCATGGAATCTATACAGCTTATACCCACCGACGTAGACGAAGAGTAGGTTTGGATGAGTCTTTCTGACGTCTTCTAATTATTTTTTAAAGTTCAGGCGTATCATTACGAGATCAATACATCCTGTCCTACGCCGAATATCTTCATTCAGACCCGGCTTTATGGCGAATAACTGTCGATTACATGTATTCATGCGGTCAGGTCGGTCAAAGCCGAGCAGACGAGGTGTTATTACGGGTACCCTTGAAGCTACAAGAACAAAACTCCGATCTCAAGGTCGACAGCCAAATTCGAGCCGGGGAGATCGTAGGAGTGCTGAAAGATGTTAACAGAACTTGCTTCGAGTACAAACGGGAATCTGTCAGGCGCACGGTCTGCAGGGTGGGTTCGATATCTCACGATCGCTAAATTGTAACCCACCTGACCCATGCTAGATTGCTGCCCAGACGCTGGTTTTCGACAAAGACTATGGTTTGGCTGTCTCGTACTGTACATCAGCGGAAGATTGGCGTGGACTGGCTCGCATTGTCGATCGTGTCTTGGAGGAGTACATCGCTACTGGTGAGTGAGGGGGGTTTCAAAAAGGAAAACCTAATCTAATTTTTTTCGTCAGGCCCCCGCAAGTTCACGGAATATGCCCTTGCGATCGCGCCCTCGGTTAAAGAACTCAGATCACAATCAACCATTCAAGGAGTATTCGTTCACCGTTTAATTTTTGCTGTTCGATATGCTCGATTCCATGACCTCATCCAAAAACAAGAATACCAAGATGCAGCCTCGGACCTTGTTGCCATATTTGTAGAGGATGTAGCACCCACGTCATGGTGGGCCGTTGTTCTCTGTGACTCTGTGCAGCTGCTCCAGTATTGTAAGTCGGCGTTATTTTTTTTCCGTTGCAGCAGCTATCTGATGACCCTCGAGCGCCAGCGCTGTTGTTCACGTCATCGGGAGCATCTCTCCTGCTTCAAAAGCTTGAAGAGATCTTCGTTCGGGCCTCTCAAGGAGCCGCCGATGATTATTTATCGGTTTTGGTTCGAGTGCTGAGGGTACGGGGTGAGAAGGAGGCACTGGAGCGATTGAAAACTGTACGCCTTGCGTTGGCGCGCTATTTTGGGAGATGTCTTGTCCTAGGTGTGGGAGGAACTTGATATTGCCAAATCATTGTTACTTGTATGACATTTGTGCTATTTTCATAGGCTCTCCAACAAGCTTTCCCTACTAGATATGGCAATTAGGCCACCTGTTACAGTGAATTTAAGCCGGAGGGACCGCAGAAAGGCCCCCCACCCACCCTCTGTTTCATGATGTGTTACATACTGCAGGTCAAGAAACGACACACCTGCCAACATCTCTTTCTGGACCGTCGAGAAACGGTGGGCCCCTCTATCTCACATACCTCTTCCAATTCCAAGATGTCCTAAATATTCTAACGAAATAGGTTGACTGCAATCGCAGGGATTGTACATTGAGTGCCTCTCATAGGTTTCATAACCTTGCTGTTTGCCATTCCAGCTGCAGTCGGGGGTGAGTCTCACTGACAATTCACCAGATATTGACCAATGCCATGCCCGCAGAGTATCCCGTCCTGATGAAGAACTCATTCAAGAAAACTTAAAGACGCCGTGCGATGCGTGCCGCTTGGGAATTCCAAATCTCTAGATAAACGGATATAGACTGGTGAATTGGTGCGAGGACGGAATCATGTATTGACAGAATGGAAATTGTTTTCCGAGATTTACGATGACTGAGTGCATAAGAGAGAATAACCTTAACCTTAAACTCATATAGCGAGTCGGCCCGTGGCCGGCCTGACGCGTTGTAGCCATCTTTCTTAGCTTTCCATCGCCGCCGATGCTTTGGACCAAGCTGCGGTGCCAGACATTGCGACCGCCCTTCACATGGTCTCATAAAACGCTCTTTCAACCGGCTCGTCAATTCTCGCAGACCTCTTTTCGCCCATTTCTTCGACAATCGCGATGTCTCCGACAAGAAATTTCAACGAATGCATCCCTTAAAGAAAACGTTTCCCCACCCGCACACGACGGACCTTCGTTCTACGAGAAAATATCCAAACCAGGGATTTGGAGGCAAGTCACTGTGAGTCTATGTAAATTCTTCTACTTTTGGTATCGCTAGCTGACCTGTTGTTTCTTCTCAAGTTCGTGTCCGTGACTTCATTTCTGGCGTTCTCACTGGCAGCAACTCAGACGACCCTCGAAACAGAATACTGGACGGAAAGGATGGTCGCCGTGTCATCAGTGTGGACACTGAAAACCATTACAAACACGGATTTGAAGAGGGCACAAACCGCTGAACTCATCCAGGTCCGTACGCCCACAAGTTCGTCTTCGGAATAACGACCTTACCTTCTGGAATATTAGGGCCTTCGAGAATCGCTTGCGAATATACAATCCGTTGTCCAACAGTTGCCTGTATTAATTCGACCATGGGTAAACCTTGCCTGTTTATCCGTCATGCAACCATACGCGGATGCGACGGAAGGCAAACGTCTATGCTGGAAAATTTGCTTGTTGAATGCTGGGGTGTGGCTCGCTTGGAAGCTCAAGCCATGGAAGGGTTTTATGACTGTCCGATTTATGCACTATCCACTGTCGGGGTTGTCTTATACCCTTTTGACCAGTATGTTCAGGTATGCAGTTCTGAATTTCTTGTGCCTTTCCGCTGATCCAAACGCATACTTTTTATAGTCATAGATCAGCAATTCATTTACTGTGCAATTGTCTTGCTTTGGAAAGCTTCGGTAAGGATTCTTCGGAATATTTTGGCTCAGAAAGCAGTCTAATGTCTCTCCCAGGATCTGCGGCATACCATTACCTCCTCCGTGAACAGAACAAAGCACAACCGGATGTTCTAGAATCCACAACCTCATACCATTTTCTCGCATTTTTCATCTCAGGTGGGCTGTTTTTCTGGTCTTTAATCAACTTAAGAGTGCTAATTACGCATCCAGCTGGTCTCTTCTCCGGCCTTGTATCGCACATCGTAAACGCAAAATTCCGCTACCCACGACTTGTTTCCCAGCTCGCATCATCCGCCAACTCTGCACGACGGACAGAGACATGGGCGGGCGCCGTCGCGGCCACGACTGCCTCTGCCGCCCAATCAACATCAAAAAAGCGCGTCCTCGACATTTTACCCTCTCTAGGTGCCTCAGGCGCGATTTACGCCGCGGTAACGATGACGGCACTCGCTTTCCCTGATTCCGAGGTCGCGTTGTTCATACCCCCTTCGTACCCGATTAATATCCAGTATGGTGTTGGTGCGCTTATGGCGTTGGATATGATTGGTATTCTGCGTGGATGGAGGTTCGTCTTCTCTTTCTTTTGTTCGCATATAATCCTATTAACGGCCTTTCTGTTCAGGTTGTTTGATCACTGGGCACACCTTGGAGGAGCTGCGTTCGGCATATTCTATTATAACTATGGGCCCTCTTACTGGGCTTACCTGCGAAAAGCAACAGCAAAAGTAGACAAATCAACCTGAACCAGTTTGGCTAGAGTTAGCCGTTGCACCTTAGTGCTTTGCAGTAATCCCTGTGCCTGCCAACCTTTTAACCAAAGCACCAATCGGACCCTGATGGTCTAGAGCAAAACTGTCCATACTATTGCTACAGTGTCTGTCGGTGTTATAATGGGTACATATACTACTTGTAAGATGGATTAGCTACATACTGTCCAGGAGGCATTGCGTCATGATCGTGCTCAAATACATTGTCCGAGTCCCATTGTTTTTTTTGCTTTCCAAGGGGCATCCACTTCCAGATCGATCGCCTGCTTACAGCAAAGACCCAGATAAGCAGGCGAGTATACCAGTTGCGGTAACGAGGGCGGCAACGATAGGGTTACCAGCAGAAGACGAAGCGCTGCCGCTCTTGCCGCTTTGCTGTGGGGAAGACGTAGCGGAGACTGTTGCCGAGGCCGACCCGATGGTTGGACTTGGTGCGGGGCCATTCGAGCCATTCTCTGCTATCGCTGCGGCCGAAAGCTCGGCAAATCCGATAGAGAGAGGGTGATAGCGGAAGACAGAGTATACATTTTTCTAAAGATGGCCAAATAAAAGGAAGGTCTAGCGATTGAGATTTTTTCTCTAAACATGGTGATGACTTACAAGAAAGGTATCCCCTACAATCCACGAGGGTGCCGAGCTACCGGTACTTAGCGCGAAGAAGGCGCCTAGGCAGGTGGTACGCGTCAACCTAGAGAGTTGGAAGTCAGCAGGGCTGACAGTCCAACTCTTGCCTCCAAATGAGAGAGAAACGTTAACGGCGGAAGCGCAAGCTGATAGGAAAACGGTGAGACTCTTTGAATTGAAGGGAAAAAGGAGGATGTACGGTATGTGTAATAATTCTGAAAATTGCCCGTCCCGGGAGCCGAGCCTGGTATTTGGGCGAAGACCTGGGAGATGAACTCTGGGGGTCCGCCGACAAGGGTTGTACCGGTGTCGATGGCTGCGTAAGAGGATGACCCAGAAGGAAGGCTAATGGAGTTGCCTTGCACCACCATGGCTGTGAACAACAATATATGTCAAACAGCGATAAGGGAAGGCGAGTCGATGGTACGCACAACTCAAGGGTAGAATCCAGTAAGAGCCTTGCACAGGCATGTTGACATAATCGATATCGCCTGTATAGAGGCTCGAGTTTGTGAAGCCTGAAAGGAGGTGATTTAACGCGAGGCTCATTTTAGTGAGAAGGAAATGCTGACCCATGGTGAACGAGCCTCCAGGTTCCTCAGTCTGCACTGCAGAATCGTTGAGGAATCTATTTTGAAAATGAATTACAGATATTTTGAGTTTGGATGTCATAGTCACCGAGTAAGTTGGAATGCCATGAGAGGAGAATCCCAAGCACCGCTCGACACGAGTGTCTGCCAGAGCGGCTCGGCTTTTGACGCAGAAATTGTTTGGAAAGCCAGGCCAAGAAGCCCAGAAACGGGACTTGTCAACAGTCCAGAAGAAACTTGATTGCACACAGCAAAGACCTGATTCTTCACAGAGAAACCGGCCATCTGGACGACATCGGAGCCCAGGGAACCCGCCGCTTGACCACTGCCGTAGGTGATGGTAAACGCTGTGCTTTCGTTCTGAAATGACGATGACGAGGAGGGGTCGAAGGTCGGGTCAGATTCGCAGCCTGAAGTACATGCAGAATCGGCAACCCAGAGATCACTGATAACAGGAATTTCAGAAAAGTGTACATAAAGATATTTAGAAAGTGAAACATACGCGGAGCCGGTGTCGAGAATGACATTATAGGATGATGGCGGTGTGCCTATGGCCAGCGAGCCGAAGTAGCTAGAGGAAAGCGATTAAATATGAATATACAAGAATATTAAGATTTCAAACGTACCTGGAGTCTCCGTTCTGGTTCGTGAGGCTATTTACAATGGTCAATACGAGGGTAAAAGGAGGAAGTTCAGACACGAACAGATTTGTTCCTGAACTACGTTTATCGTGATGTTTGTTTCCGTACTTTGCTTCCAGGCCTAGCCGGTGGTTCTTCGCCCAAATGCCCCAATCATCTGCTGTGCGCGCCGGAGGACCTCTCCGCCTGAGGGGCATCGACAGGCCAGCTGGAGGATTATTTATTTGAGGGGCTGCGGTAGTTTCGAGGGACAGCGAAAGGAGGAGAGTAGCCAATAGGGGATATGATGATAGCATGGCGCAAAAGATTTAATGGAGGACAGCAGATATATAGTGGGTGTCCGGCGAATGGAAAAGCAAAGCGGTGGACTCGACCGGCGAGGTATATGAATGGCAGAGGAGAGAGAGCCAAGACGGAAACATTTCAATTAAATACGATCCACTTTCAAGACAAATGACTCAGCGCCTTCCACATTTGGGCTCTGGTTCGCCTTTTCCGGTATCCCGCGCTCATCCTGTGGAGCATGTCAATACAAAGTATTCATCTGGAACAACCCGAGAATGCTTACCGGAAAACTTGACCGGAAACTTCATTTGCGCAGCTTAGGTCGAGAATTTACAGAGAAAATGAAATGAAATAAATTATTACACTAGGGGTACAGGTATGCAAGGAATCCGAAAGCAAATGATAATCAATCCTCTATGACCGCTCGCCCCTCAGTCTGCGGGCGAGTGCGAGATCTTTGGGTTGGATGGTGACACGCTTGGCGTGGATGGCGGCCAAGTTGGTGTCTTCAAAGAGGGAGACGAGGTACGCCTCGGCAGCTTCCTGGAGAGCCATGACGGCAGATGATTGGAAGCGGAGATCGGTCTAGACGAGTCGAGTCGAGTCAGCAAAGAAGTAAATGAGTCACAATGAGCAGAAAACATACCTTGAAATCCTGAGCGATTTCACGAACGAGTCGTTGGAAGGGGAGCTTGCGAATGAGGAGCTCAGTCGACTTCTGATAACGACGAATTTCACGGAGAGCGACAGTTCCGGGCCTGAAACGATGGGGCTTCTTTACACCACCAGCGGCGGCCTAAAAAGCTAATGAGATGAGCCGGTCACCAAGATACAAGCGAGAATACATACAGCAGTCTTGCGTGCGGACGACTTGGCAGCGAGTTGTTTACGGGGAGCCTTGCCACCGGTAGATTTGCGAGCAGTTTGCTTGGTACGGGCCATTGATGATGATAATAGGCGTTGGTGGCGGTAGTGGTGGTAAAGGTGAAAGGCGGATGGGGGTCAAGTGGACCGCATTCGGCCGTTCTTATATACAAACGCGAGCGCGTCTCCCACGTGACCATTCGCGCCCTCGTTTATCAACAAACGGGAAATACAGCACAGCCACCGTGCGCCCTTATATAACAAGGGCCGAAACTGCCGTGACCTTCCCAACTTTCACCACCCACTCTCACCTCATCACCACCACCACCACCACCCCCACTAAATCATCATGTCTGGACGCGGAAAAGGTGGCAAGGTGCGTTATTGTGTTGTTGATCTCATTTTCTTTTCACTAACATCCATCTAGGGACTCGGAAAGGGTGGAGCCAAGCGTCACCGCAAGATTCTTCGCGACAACATCCAGGGTATGTGACTCGATTCCAGGATAAATTTTCGGGTCCGCTGACAGTGGCATATCTAGGTATCACAAAGCCCGCCATCCGTCGTCTTGCTCGTCGAGGTGGTGTCAAACGTATCTCCGGTCTTATCTACGAAGAGACCCGTGGTGTTCTTAAGATCTTCCTCGAGAACGTCAGTATTCCTGCCACCTTGAGCCACTCGTTCTTTATTTACGTTTATCTTCCTTCCAGGTCATTCGTGACTCAGTGACATACACAGAACACGCAAAGAGGAAGACAGTAACAGCCCTCGATGTCGTCTACGCTCTGAAGCGATCTGGACGTACACTCTACGGTTTCGGAGCCTAGGGTCTAGGGTTACTGCATTGTTCCATATTATCTATCTGTTGTACATTGTATTTTTATAATCTCTCATTCCCTCTTGCTCTGGGCAAAACCTGTGCTGTTTGGTTTGAGTGTAATGCTAACCTTTATCGTGAGGGTATTTCCAGCCAGCTCGCAGGACAGTGAGCCGCGTGGCAGTCATTGTCAACTGCGAGCCATGTTTACCAGTCGCGGAGTCAACGGTTCTCAGATCACGACTAGCTCATGTGGGGCAATGAACATGGGCTATCTGATAATCCAGATATTCTGATGCACTGGTGTGGCCTGGGTGTGGCGGAAGCAACAAATTTCGCACGAGAGATAAGGGGATGGAGGAGCACTCCGTATCAAAATGCGAAGTCCAAGATTTGTAAATGTAAATACAAATGTAATGCATAAGATATTATTCTACAAGCCAGGATTAATGGGTTAAACCGATCTATGCCAATGCGCAACCCTCCTTCTCCACTCATCCAAGCCTCTGGTTCGGCAGCCTTGCGTTCTGTAACTGTCTCTGGCGCATCGCCCCCCGTTGTGCTGCGCGGAACGCCGCCCTCTGAGCAGGATCTCGTGGCACTAGCCGCCGTCGTCTCGAACGCTCTTTTGGCGGCTCCAGGACTTCATCGGGATCGTGATTCTTCAGCCTCAGCTCGACAAGGAATTCTTTGTCGCGAATTGATTGTGACCATGAGCGCAGAACATTATAAAGAATGATCGCAGCATGGGCGGTAGCCGCAAGGACAAAGACCATAGGGTACACGTGCATGACTGTGCATGAAAGAGGATGGTTCATTGTAACTTTTCCATGTAGATTGAGTCAAAGAAAGAAGCCACTTACAGATAAAGCGATTGTCAAGGACTAGATTCGGGAAGAAGTGCTGCATGGCGCGGAAAACGGCACCGGGGAAGATAATCATGGCCAATAAACCGCCTCCCAAAGGCGCAATAACCTCCTTTGTTGCCGTGATAGGGTCCGGGCGTGTCCATCCAGGGCCAGGATCTATGTACATTTCGGATATTTTAGCTCCAAATACAACAAGGAATATGGGAGGACATTGACTTACATGTTGCAAGCCCCGTGTGATGCGATTCGGAGGTTCGATGCGATGGGCATACATCGCGATTTTGGCATAAAGCAATCCAAGGGCCCACGCATCAACGACACGAATACGAGGGGTCATTGTAGGGTCCCACTCCAGCCGGACCGGGAGGATGACATACAAATCGATGACCACTGCCAGTAGGACGGGAATAATCACGCCTAAGAAAAAGACCATGTAAAGCGTCTTAGCCACCCAGAGTAAACCGCGTTTGAGTACGAGCACATGGAGATTCGCCCGGGGCGCATCGCCGTTCCTTCGTTGGCGGCGCTTATCCAGACGGTCGACGGCCTTTCCGATGAGGTAACACATCCATACCAGGTAGAAACCGACAATGAATGAATACCCATCGTGGATATCACGTGAAGTGAACAATCTGAAGAAACTTCGACCCAAAGTGATAGGTAGGGCGACCGAAAGGCCAAGCATGACCGAACCGAACATCCAAAGTAGAGCGATAAAGCAGATGATGCGGTAGCGGAAGTGCGGTGGGATGTAGACGATCATGAAGTCGACCTTGACGTTCCTCTTCGCTTTATCTGCCTCTGCATTCTGGAGTGCCATTAATTCTTTGGCTTCGTTGTCCACGGGTTCACCTTCTGCATTGACGGAAACGGTTGCACGCATGTCACGAGGAAGAGCCACATTGTCGACAGCTGGTACACGCCGGAAGGAACCATCTGAAATATCGCCCTCATTGACAGTGTGGAATCCTTCTCGAATGAAGTTGTCTTGCCAATTCTTAGGGGTGACTTCCTCTCGAGGATGCCGTCCTCCGAAAAAGTAAGAAGTAAGGCGAAGTCGTGTGGCAAGGAATTTCCAAACAGATGCAGCGACATCCTTTACAACTTTCTTGGGCCGGAAGTACTGCATGGTGTAGGGTAACACAAGATGAAGGAAAAGCAAATCCACAGGCACGTTGGATAAGGGTTCACTAGGATAAAAGGCTCGTTTAATGGAGCTCCTCGAAAGAAATTTTGAAACCCATACCGGTTTTTCCACCTGAATGGCATGATTGATTTACTGCCCACAACCAACAACCCAGCGACACTGCCCACCACACATACGACAACAAATGAATACATCAGTCCGCTTACGCATATTTTGCGAAGCTGTGTCAAAGTTGGGCGATCGAGAATGTCGCGAATGGGGTGTGAATTCTGGTCTTGAGGATCTTTGATGAACCACATAGCTCCCGGGCGCATAACACTTCGGCAGCCGGACAAAAGAAGGGCGAAGGAATACCTAGAAAAGGTCGAACCATGAGAATGGAAAAGAAGAGAAAATAAGAACATTATCTCACATAAACATCGTTCCAGCAACCCAGTGATAGAACATCGCAGTGAGAGGCGCTTGAGAGAAGAATGCCAGGCGAGACTGCAGGTTTGCCTCTGGGAATAGCCACACGGTAGACAGATCTAAGACGATGCCGCATCCAAGCGGGAATGTCACCAACTCAATGAATATGAAGGCAGCAACCTACAAAAGATGAGAACGAACAATGGAAAAATAAGGGGGCCAGCACAAACCTTAAGAACGAGCAGTTGTTGTCGGACGGCATTCCGCACTGCGAGCCCAGCAGTTCGCGCGTTTCCAACAGTCAAAATATTCAGGTAGAGGCAGAATAAGAGGGATACGACAGCATAACCAAGGCCGATGGCAAAGACTCGGCTTGAAGTCCCACTGCCAAGCGCCATTCGAATCCATGTCGTTTGCAATTTTACGCCCGTAAGCCTAACCTCCTTCCCCAGGAGCTCAAAGTATGGCTCCGTAAATCCGAGATAATCGGGAATCGAGGATGTGGTAGACAATACGGTATCTTCGGTAAGGAGAATAAACTCAGTCGCATTGGACGGGTTCGCCCATGAGGAGACAAACTCGGCCAGCGGTTCGCAAACTAGATCCACGGATTTATGATACTGAAATTCGGTCAGAGGCGTTTCTGTGGGAATCTGTGGGAAGGTATGCACACTCACTACTCTCGAAGAAAAATTTGAGATCCAAGTCGCCACGCCTTTCCCCAACAAGATGCGAACGAAATACAAGGTAGAAAAGAAAACAACTTGAAAGACAGTTCGAATAGCGCTGGTAAGCCATGGAATGAAGATTTCCACAAAGAGGAAAACGAAGAAATCGACAAATGGATCTGTGACGATTCTTGTGGCGCGCAGGGGTAGGTGCATGACCTGGAACAACCGGTGGGGATCCAACTGAAGGAAAGGTAAGGGTAGTCCTTTTCAATAAAATCATGAAATTTCCGTACTGATAACAAAGCCGCCGTTTTGCCGATGGTAAAAGGTATCCAGACTCCAAGACCGATAGCAGTATCCAGGACGAAGATCATCAAGGCCGCCTACGTAGGTATCGTTAGAAAATCAGATAGTTAACAACCTAAAATTGAACAAACGTTTTGGACAACGGCATATACAGGACCCCTCATCCCAATGGCTACCAGTACTGTGTTAGTCAGGAGGCAGTCCTGAGTAAATTTACACACCTTCCATGGCTCCGTCCATATCATCTTCAACGTTTTCTGCCATATCATTCGGATCAAGGTTGGGCTCCTCGTCAAGGCCATCCGCAGGTCCTGCTTCGCCAGCAGCTTGAGCACCTTGCCCAGCTTGGTCGTCGGGCATCACCTGCGCGTCTTCGTCGTCCTCTTCCGGCCATGGCCCATCATCCTCCTCTTCATCCTCCTCGATATCGCGGATGTTGTCTTCATCATCATCGTGATCTCCGTCGTTCTGTATTTCTTCTTCACCATCACCTTCGTCAGTCTCATCCTCCGTTTCACTGTCAACCGCAACCTGAATCCTCATTCTTTCTTGTTGCGGAACATCTCTATCTTCAACCCGAGCAACCTCGCGCAAGTACCGTTCGCGCTCAACTTCGATGTCCACGTCTCCATGCTCACGGAAATATTTATCATGCTCAGCCTCCATGTCCACATCCTCGTCCGAATCAACATTGTCCCATTCGCCATCATCGTCATTAGGATGGCCATCGTAATCCGCTTCATCTTCCGCCCGTTGTTCTATTGGTTCGAGCTCGGAGTAGTCAGGCGGCAAGGAAGAAGGGCCAGCGATGGGGCCCAGTTCTTCCGGTGCACGATATGTCGCTAGACTTGGCGTTTCCAATGGTGCCTTCGCTGGGGAATAGGCGAATGGTGATTCAGATCCGGATCGAGCGTCTAGCGTATACGAAGGTAAAGACGGCCGAGCTGGATATGGTTGGGGTGGTATGGATGATTCTGCCAGTGGTGATCGAAGCGAGAAGGGAATAGCACTGCTAGGTGGTTGTAGTGCGACCGTGGGAAAGGGAGATGTATCATTGGCGGAATTGAATGTGAAGGGCATATTAGAACTTGTTGGTGGACTTGAGATATGTGAAGAACTCGGTCCTTGAGGATCTGACAGATTCTGGTCGGGCTTGAACGTGAAGTCGAACTTCTGCTGCCCTTCTGCTTCTACAGGGACGTTTCGTTGTAGTGGCGGTGGGAAATGAGGCTTTTGGGGGCGATAGAAATTCCGTCGGTGCGCTCCAACTGCCTTTGCAACATGAATCCGCCGATGAAACTGCTTTCTCCTGAAACCCTCCACCTCTTGCACATGGTCATCATGCAACTTCCGCCGCTGATCAACTTCCCCCTCCTCACCGTCATTGTCATCGAGTTGCCTTGCCTTCTGCTTCTTAATGTTCCTTCTGGAACCTTCATCGTCGTCTTGGAACCAACGATCAGGATTCAGAGCGACCTCAGGGTCAACATTTTGTCTTTGGATGGGGTTGCCTGCCTGCATTGCATCTGCCTGACGTTGCACATCTGGCTCAGGAAAATCATCCTCGTGAACGACCTGGGGTTGCGGTTCTGGCGGTGGTTCCTGGAGTTGTACTGGAGGTGGGTCTGCTGGTGGTAAAATTTCCTCTTCCTCAAAAACGCCTGGGCGAGCATTTTGAGCAATCCATTCACGAAGAAGAAAGACGGCCACAAAAGTGAGGACAATCAGCGATGCGATGATTTGGCCAGTAAATATATCAGCAGATAATGCCAGCCAAACTGGGTGAGTGGTGATCCTGGTAATAAAGTTGCCTGGAGGTGGCACTGTTCCGTCGAAACGAATCTTTGTATAGAAGAAGCTGCTGCTGCTGTTTTCGGTACTTGGGGGCCTTGGACGATCACTTATCCACCACGCACTGCGTAATACATTCAGGTTTTCTTAGTAATAGCAAGAAGGAACGCAATCAAGAAAAACGACTGACGTTGATTCTCCCATTGAAAAATACATTCTCCATGTCCAAACGGTCACCCAAGGGAGGACGCCAAGCCAGATGGCAGCAACAGCCACTGCCCTCATCACGAATAGTAGACCAAACAGCATGGTTTCTATCAGTCGTTTGAGGAGAAGGACAGGGGGGAGGGTGGATGGCATGTTGGGCGCGTATACTGTTCAACCACAGAAGAATAAACAACCGAGTCGTCAGTGAGCAGGGAAGAGCATACCCTTTGTAAATGCGTATGGGTGCTTGCAAACATCGCAAGTCTTCTTCTTGCTGTGGGCAAGCCAGGTCGTAAGACTGCAATGAGGATTAGACGAGTCACTTGACAGAAATTATAATATTGCATACCAATCTTGATGAATATAGCGTATCGTTCCCGAGCATTTACAAGGATGAAAGAGGGGTTGATCGGGCTCCTCTGGGGCACTGCATATCCGACATGTATCTGAAAAGAAAGATAAGAGTGTGGAAGGGATGATGAAAGCGGGGACGTGTTTGACCTTGTTCTTCTGCTTCTTGCATTGGGACAACAGTTCAGCTAAGAACTGGCTCTAGAGCGGCAGAGATATGGTGCTCGTCGTTGATGACGTCCAAGGGCGGTTGCTCGTTGTTCAGAATGTTGGTCAGATGTGGGCCTCCCGTCACACGCGCCTGTTTTTGAAACACGTGAAAAACTTCCTTTTCGAGCCTCTGTCAGACTGCGAGTGCCTTGTACGCTCCACCAGAGAACTGGGCCAGGATCTCTTATTCACCAAAATATGCTTTACCCGGTCTGTGAAGGCTGTGATCCACTTCGACAGTTATATCAGGATAGGTATGGTCGGATGCAGGTTAGCGGGCATCCTTTGGCACTCTAATCATTGAATAACTCTATCATCTCCTGGATCAGAATCTCAACGATGACGATAAACCACGTATCACCGTATTTCGCATTGTCTGATCAACCTGGACATGCCCAAAATACTCAGACAATACTCAGAGGTAGAACTGTTCCCTTGAAGTTGGTGAGCTCTTTTTTAGAACGTGAACTTCATTTCTGTAGGCTCATAACACGGATATGTAGAATTTTCCATCCACTCCTTTGATCAATTGTGGCGAACGGGCGGGCCAGTGATGAGATGTCCCTTGAGATTATAATCATGCTGAAAGGACAGTTACACTTGGATGATATCTTTTTATCCATGCCGCCGCTCGACTAACAATGGCTGCTGGATCTATACTGCGCATAAATGAGGCTACCTCTCGGTGTGCTGAAAGGTTATGGATTCGGCAATGGCGCACTAAACCCAAGTGCCATCGACGATCTTTCGAGTCAACAACTTCTTCTTCTGGGATCGTCTCCCAGCGGACATACTCGGTCTCTCTGTCCTGTCCCATACTGTGGCCATACACAATACCCAGGCGTGATATGCAGATATCCGGTCATTCCAGAGTATCTGAGTTGCGCGAGACACCCTCGTCGGCCTCTGGATCCTAATTTCCGGTCCGGAGCTCTGTGAAATGGCTTCCGCCGCGTTTTACATTCACCATCTGCATGGTAAATCGTCGTGCGGATCGAGTTCAGAATTCATGGCAAGGGAAACACATGATACCACTCATTAGAGCGCAAGCACGATGATCACCCTAGCTTGCAACCTTGAGGAACTGGCACATGGTGGGGTTCTATTATTAGCAAGCCTGATAATGCACTTTTACGCTCACGCACATTGGTATCGAGTACATTGCTTGTGCTCGGTCAATAATAGTGCGTTAAATGGACACGGTTAATAAACTGCGGTGAACCCACTCCTGTACACCACGCGAACGATTTCTCGCCTTGTGCTCTCCGTGGAGGCTGATATGGGTTTTGTTCTTCGCTTCTCAGATGGTGACTTGGAACCTTCCCCGGTCCATATTGTCACCATTGTGCCTCATTCCCACCGCCCATGGTTCCCCATGCGACGAGAGAAGATCGGGGTAATTGTTCTCGAAGTCTTCCTTCGAAGCCCAGAAGGCAAAAAATGAATTATATAAACGCGCCATTGATACCGGGCGACTCTCAGGATTCTTGTGGTTGTTCCCTTGACCAGGTCTTTTTCGATGCTGTGGACGACCTTCTTACTCCTGGGTCTCGCCCGTCTCTGTACCTCCGAGGTACTCACTAAGCGCTGGGACGATGTCGCTGAGAAACACTCCTGGGTCGAAACCCCTCGTGGCTGGCAACTCAAAGGACCTGCCCCATCCAAGCATATTTTCCAGCTGAAGATTGGCTTGAAACAGCATGGATTCGAGGACCTCGTCGCGAACTTAATGGAGATTAGCGATCCCGCGCACTCGAGGTAAATACAGGAACTTTCCCAAACTTCTTGTTTATTCAGACAATCTCCAGATATGCGCAACACTTAACCAAGGAGGAAGTCGAAGGTTTTAATGCTCCTCATCCAGACTCAACGGAGGCCGTCAATGCCTGGCTCGATTTTCACGGCATTGGCCCAGAAAGCACCGTTGACCGCTCTCGCGCTGGTGACTGGATTACCCTTCGAGTATCCGTTGCACAGGCTGAGAAGATGTTGGGCGCGAAGTACAATATCTATCAACATGGTCCCTCTGGGGAGGAAGTCGTCCGAACCCTCAGCTACTCTCTTCCACAGGAGCTCCATTCGCATATTGACGTTGTTGCTCCAACAACTTACTTTGGCACCCTTCGCAGCATGCGAAGTACGAGCTTTCTCCAACCCAGGCCCGGCAGTGATGTGGCAGCTTCTATTGCCCCCATATCCGACGCTACTATTCCTTCATCCTGCAGGACCACCATCACCCCCGCATGCCTCAGGAATCTGTACAATACCTCTACCTATGTACCCGCCGCGACCAATGTCAACAAGCTGGGCGTTGCTGGTTATTTGGGAGAGTTCGCGAACACGGCAGATCTACAGGTAAGCCCACTCTGTGTGAAGGAATAGCAGTTGGATTTTGATGTCTCCATCCTATACAATTAGACATTTTTCAAGAGATTCCGCACAGACGCTGTCGGCTCTACATTTACCACTGTGCTCGTCCATGGAGGAGGCAATGATCAGTTAAATCCTGGTGTCGAGGTAAGGAAAAACCTCAGAATGCTTCTAACATCATACCAACGTCAATGATAGGCAAACCTTGATATCCAGTACACAACTGGTATTTCATTCCCGACGCCAAACATTTACTACAGGCAATTTATTTCATATTGCCTATGAGATGAATTCTGAAATATCTTGTCGCTCAGCACCGGTGGATCTCCCCCTTTTATTCCAGACTCTCAAACACCCACCAACACTAACGAACCTTACCTCGATTTCCTTAACTTCCTCCTGGCTCAAAAGACTATCCCCCAAACCCTCACCACTTCCTATGGTGATGATGAACAAACCGTAAGTGGTCCATACCCGCCCCTTTGGACTGAGGAGAATCCCAGGTACCAGGTTCCTCTTGACTATGCTACGACAGTCTGTAACATGTTTGCGACACTGGGCTCTCTTGGTACGACCGTGTTCTTCTCGAGCGGCGACTTTGGGTAAGACATGTTCGGCGGCCAGCCATGCGTTTGTGTTGACCGAGTTTCAGTGTCGGCGGCGGCGACTGCCTGACAAACGATGGTACTTCGAAAACTCTCTTCCAACCTGCCTTCCCCGCCTCGTGAGTAATCTCTCATTGCAGAACGCCATAGTTTCTTACTCGTTCCACGACCCCAGATGTCCATTTGTCACTGCCGTTGGCGGTACGAAGGGAATTAACCCGGAGACTGCGGTCAGCTTTTCTGGTGGAGGCTTCTCGCGATACTTCGCTGCTCCATCCTACCAGACCACCGCCGTCAATACCTTCCTCGCTGGACTTGGAACGAAATTCAGCGGGCTGTTCAAGTATGTACCTAGTCTTCATATTATTCTGCTCTATCCATATCCTCACGGTTTCCTAGCAAAGCAGGACGTGCATACCCAGACGTATCTGCGCAGGGTCAGAATTTCCAAGTCGTTGTTGGTGGGACAACGGAAAACGTCGCTGGAACGAGTGCTAGCTCTCCCGTAGGATGCACTTCTGCTTTCTCTTATCCAAGGGTGCTCATGGAAACGCAAAGACCGTCGCTGGCGTATTCTCTCTTCTCAACGACTTCCGCCTGTCGAAGAATAAGACTTCTCTGGGATTCATCAATCCTCTTATTTATTCCACCGCAAAATCTGGATTTACTGACATCAAATCTGGCTCGAATCCTGGATGTGGGACTGCAGGCAAGGCAATCGGTTGCCTGAAATTAAAGCGCTCTGACACTTTGCTTAGGGTTTACTGCTGGCACAGGGTGGGATCCAGTGAGTATATTTTCTCTCCTAGAAGCTTACCTTTTGAACTACGAGCAAACTAGGTCACGGGTCTGGGAACCCCCAATTTCTTGGCCTTACAGGCCCTCGTTTGAGATTAAGTTTCCTAGTCTCAGTTTCCCTTCCTTGTATTTAAAGACGAAACAATGAAATCCCAATAAGCCCATGTGTGCTTAAGCTAACTCCACAAGAACACAATTGGAAGTTCGACGCCGCAAAGTTTCATCTATCGCCTTCTCGCTTTATTTGGAAATCCGCGATGTTTTTGGAAGGGTAGCGTGCGCCACTCGACAAATCCTTCACTAACCATCATTGATTACAGGGCATTGCGTTGGTACTTACCACTGGAGCTTTGAAATGCGCCAACGCTTACTACTGTGCTCGCTGAGCGCTCTGGCCTTGGAATGCTCCTCTCAAATTTAAATCTTTAATTAGCTTTAATCAATTGGGGTTTGTGGTTTAGATTGCAACCATTGGAAGACAGGGGAAATAATTGTCAACCAAGTATGAGTATTCGTAAATGATATCTTCATAAAATTTGCTCTACTTCGGCAATGGGGACTCCGAAGTTCTTGACCATTGATCATCATTCATCCAGAGCTCATGATGCTTTTGTAAAATACCTAAGGATTCCATGGATCTGAGTCGAGGATGAATTTGTCGTTTCTGTCAAACATTCTGGAGGCAAGAGCAGTGCAAGAGCGAGTCAACTTTCAAGGCAAGAGGCACGACGAACTTACAAGTAACAAGGGGTTACGTCAGCGAATGATACTTAACTCGAACCGACCTTTCATTGCGCTAGATTTAAAGCTTTCTACCCAGTAATCTCTCTCGGTTGCAAAGGATCCAATCGAAGACTCGGATTTTACATCATATATGATTAGAGTCTAACGATATGACGGCTAGTAGGACAAGATACCCTCATGTTTCTGGTTACTTACCTCCTTTTCACATTCGTAGGACCTCACCTATTGCTATCTGCATATGACCCGCCAGGATCTCCTCGTCTTGGATACTGTCGATACTGCTGAGTATATCAATGGGGAACTCTCCGACGATGGTACTGCATGAAAATGATGTTGCTTCCCTCATTATTCACGGACATTGAACAGAACTCGACATCCCAGAGCATTTGATCCCACCGAATCCAGATGAATCAGACAGTGGGGAAGATCTATCGATTTGCGAGACTAATACTAACAGTTTTTAATAGTCTTGCCATCCCAAGTACATCCTTCGTATCCGTACGGAAACCCAACGAGTTTAAAACATCCTGCATCCAAACCCCAACCTAAGAATGACCCGGCATCTCGTGCATTATTCGAGGATATGGGTTATGGTGGTGGAGGAGTAAATGGTTCAATTCGATGGCGAGATCTTGCTCTTGATGAATTGCTTCCAATCGATGAAGATAAAGAAGAAGCGAAAAGAGCGATGCAAGCACGGAAGATGGCCAGTGGCGCGGCGAACAACAATCCACAAGGCCAGCACCATCAACACCAAGTACCCCAAATGCAACAGGGCCAGCTTGGTGAAGACGATGGCGAAGATGACGATGATGATGAAAACGACGAAAACAACGAAGACGAAGAGGACGAGGACGAGGAAGACGAGGAAGAAAGTGAAGGAGAAGAAGAATGATCAATTTGTCTACCAAGCAAAATTGCACTGGTAAGGTCCTTTGCCGACCAATCGAGAGTTGTTTTTGACATAACATCAAATTTGCAGATTCTAATTCAATGGTTGGAAACTACCGATGCCACAAGCGCATCGCCGAAGTCCTGCTGGAGGAGATCTTTCACAGAAGTCTCCTGCTCTACAGTCCATTCGTATGCTTCAAGGAGCAACGCATCCGTCAATGGTACAAAATGAGAGGTCAACACATGGATTATGTGGGTGACGCGTGCTATCGCGGTTCTTGTCGAGTCATCGACGTCCTGACATTCGGGTTGAGAAATTGACCTCCAAATGTTAAAAACATAAAGCACGCACGTCGTTCACGTTTGAATACACTGCCTCAGCGTCGAACCCCTCTTCTCCTTCTTGCTCATTTTCTTTAACATGTTTACTTACCCAAATATAACCGTTAAGGCCAAGGATAAGGTCAACGCCACATGGCAATGTTAGGAAATGAGATTTCAGCCGTCGGACCAGAATGGGTGGAACCATCACAAGTTGTCCGTTTCTTAGCTGTCAAAGATTTAAGCTGCGTCGCAAACGCAGGGGAATGTAATATACTCGCCTTTCCGTATTTGAGCGATCGTGTGTGAAGTGACATAGCACCATCGGAAAAGAATGCTTGGACTTCAGCGACCAATAAGTCTCCTTCTTCAAAGAACCCTCGCATCTGCAGCTCATCACTTTCCAATTTCCGGCGCTAGTTGACAATGAATATGCAAACTCAGGCTCAGGCCTGATTTTGGAATGACGAGGATGGAATTGTGCCTACCTGCACACCACCGGGTAAATTCACGGACGACAACATAAGGACAGCATCTTGCCTCGAGTTGGCATCCACTTTCCATCTGCGAGGTTGTACCTCCGTTATCCGCCCAACAACAAGATCCCCCACTTCCGGGTTATATCTATAATATACCGGTCAGCATGTGGTTGCAAATGGTCGGGAACTCCATGCTCACCGACTTCGAATCGCTCGAACAGTCACAAGCTTGTTCACTCGTTCGATAGTTCCTGCTACAGATGCAATGACCTCTTCGTTATCTACATAGGTTCCATGCCCGCTATCTCACCTCCTAATTAGAGATGGGATAGTTTTTTTAACACGGATCATAGGCCCATACCGCATGTAAGCGTGTGAGGATGTCAAGGATTCTCCTGGGCAGGTCAATTTCGATCCCTGCGATTCAAAATCATCAAGATCCATGAGGTCTCCTTTGACATTCGGGTGATGTCTGCTGGCATGGTCTGTATCTTCGAGTTTGGGAGGAAATGAGGTGAAAGAGATCATGGTTGCAGGTGAGTGTTGTTAAATTCTCGGGTTAGGGTTTGATTGATTGTGGCCACACGCGGTTATCCCCCTTCAACGCGATTTTTTTGGTACTTATTGACCAAGTATTGACAGGACGAAAATCAGCCTCTGCAAATTATATCTGACAAGATAAGAATCGCTAGGGGATTGGAATTGGATTGGAAGTTGACGATGACTGATGAGGACTTGGTCAGCGGCATTTAGTTGTTCATGCAGTGTCGTTCAGCTGACCTGGATGTATACAGGTTGTAACATGCTACATCAAGTTTCTACATATATGCAATATCTTATGGTTATTATATCAGGGCCAGTGATATACATAGAATCACCGTCGCAAGTGCCTGTGATATAACAAACATCTCTATGTTGGGTCGATCAGCCAACGGCCCACAATCCGTGACCTTTCTACTAATCACCGGAGAAATAGGCGATGAGTGAAGAATCGACAAAGAAGTCGGCCAGCATTCGAGAAAAGTATTTTCTTCTATGTAACACAATGGTGGGGATCGGACTGCGCGCAGATAGACAATAACAAGCAATATGCTACAATTCCAATACAGTGATAATGCGAGACGACGGATAAGGAGCGGATATCTGGCTGTGGGTGGCTTTTCCGGGTATACTTGGGTATCCTGTCCCACGTTAAAGTTGATAATATTATAAGCGTCGAGTTGTTGATCCGTTGGGTAGGCGAACTTACAGAGCCTGGGCGTCTACTTATTTGTACGCGAGGAAGTATGCAGATAGAGCAGGGAGGTCGTTCGAGCCAGCGTCTGAGTAGCCTTGCCGCCGAGAGCCGTTGAATTTGAGCACGACGACAGGTCCACACCAAGATTTTTCAGCAGCTCCAGAGGTTATGTGAAAAATGGCTCGGTTGACGGGAGAACCTTTTTGGAGCAGTTGCGGAGCATACCAGAGGTGGAGAGGAAATCGAAGGGGTTCGCCATTCAGTCCTTCTGTGAGGACTAATTGTTGTACTTCATTACCGTTGAAGTAGGAGTCAAGAATTGGTACGGGGCACAATCCTTGGGAAGCTTTCGGCGAAGGTCGACAACTAACGTTGACAATTTTTGGACGTTCTGTACAGTTGTTCTGAGTCAAGGGCGAATGCGAAAGACACAAGACGGCTCTAAATGCCACTTACCTTCCTCGGGAGGAAACACAATTGCAGAGACAGTAACAAATTGTGGTTCTGCAGGAGGCGGGGTTGCAATCATGTTGACATTATACGAACTTGAAGAACTTTGGGCAGGAATACACTCGCGCCGGTGTCGAGGCCAATCCTAAGAGACACTTCCCGAGTCAGGGAAGAAACGATGGCACAGAGAGCTACACTGACGCTGTGTATATGTTCTGGGGAACAATACCAAGCGCTCTGACAGCGACTACACCACATCGACGTTGGTCGGCAGCAGAGTGTACATGGATGGTTGATGAGTGGTGCGGTGTGCATGTCGGGAAGAAATTGAACGCGGAGGTGACGTAGCAGAGAAATAAGTGGCTTTTTCGAACATCATGCCTGGTTCCTTTAATACGCGCAGAAATGGTTGTAGCTCGGTCCGTCCCAAGTGTGTGAATGGCATGAAACCGACCTGTTCGGTCAAGAGTGAATCTGCGATTCCCGGTGATCGATCCAATACGATCAAGGACAAAACAGGTTCAGGCACAAATAGGTTTGGAATACAGAAAGCCAGCATCGGGATCAGGCAGCGTAAAAGCAGGGGCTTTTACTCCATAGACACACATTGGACACACGAGAAAATAATTTTATCTCGTTGAGCGTCAATTCCTTTAGAAAACTTACAACTCCTTGTCACGGTACTCGAAAGCATGTCACATTAAAAAAGCCACATAAGTTTTCAAAGGATTTTGCGATTTCCATGGCAACACTGCCAGTGAAAGATTTGCATCATGCAATCTGGCATGCAAAAACCCACGTACTTATAGGCATTTTTTTTCGTAACCCTAAAAGATTAGCTGGTGCTCCCCCATAGAAAGCTTGTCACGTTTCGGCTTCCGGCCGGCGGGCACTGTGTTGTGTGGTTTATGTGACACACGTCACTATCAAGCCTCCCTTCGACCAGAACACGCAGAGTATTTAATTCAAGATGTCCGACGATGAAATGAACATTGACGAGAGTACGTCGGGCTTGTACTAAAAACACTGTTTTCGATTTAACTTGGTATGTTCTAAAGTCACCTCGGGTGGTGGAGCTGTAAGAAGAAGGGGCCGAGGCTTCAAAAATGGAGGAGGTATGATATCCGTGTTTCGTTTGACGTACATCAGTCAACCTGTGAACAACTTGTGCAGGACCAAAGGAAGTTCCTGTGTCAACGGAGGCGACCTATGATCGCGTTGAGACCACTAAGGATTCAGACGCTCGAGCAGCGCGATGTGCGTTTTGGACTCCCGCGCTTTTTGCTGTCAATACTGACAAGTTGAACTAGCCGTAGAAGGATGGATTGTCCTGGTCACAAATGTACACGAGGAGGCGACGGAAGAAGATGTGCAAGACAAGTTTGGAGAGTTTGGAGAGATCAAGAATCTGCATTTGAACCTTGACCGCCGCACCGGTTATGTGAAGGTACGTCTGACGCTACATTTTCCTTGACGCTTCACTCACTACCTATTCCAGGGTTATGCGTTGGTCGAGTACGAGACAATGACAGAGGCTCAGGCGGCCATTGATGGAGCATCGGGCACGCCTTTACTTGAGCAGGTCATCCAGTGTGACTATGCCTTCGTTCGACCTCCCCCTTCTGGACCTAAGAAAGGCAGACCCGCACGAGGCCGAAGTGCAAGCCCCAGTCGACGGAGATGATGGCGTTCTAGATTTTGCTGAACAACTGTTTGCTATATACATTTCTTCTGCTTTGATGTACGAGTTACGGTTTGGTAGCACACAGTTGCCTGTGGTTTCCGAAAAAAACAAATTTTAATGCCAAGTTGTTACAATTGTTACAAATGGACATCCGTCTACGAGAGACTTGGAAGAGACGAAGGTTAACTGGAAAATACGACCTCCTCGTTGTTTGCGTAATGTGTTGACCAAACATTGCTGGCACAAATTGTTTGGTTTTGCACCTCACGCTTCCATCGTTCCGCCTCACAGCAATGGCTGGCGTCACTTCTGTCTCAGATAGCGAAGAACCAAAAGGGAGATCTGTGCAAGGGGACCCAGAATCAGAAGGGGAGGAAGAAGGCACAGAATATGAGATTGAGCAAGTCCTTGACGCGAAACGCGGCTATTTCCCAGATGTATGTATGATTTCGAGTGAATTACCCATTTTACACCCTAATGACGCGTTTTTTTGTCGCGGTTTAGGGACGCATGGGCTACTTTGTGAAATGGAAGGGTTATGGCAGCGAGGAGAATAGTTGGGTCGACGAGCAAGATGCCCTGTACGTATCACCGTGGTTTCTTACACATCTCCCCTGCTGACCTGACTAACAGTAATGCTGGTGATCTTGTCAAGGAATATTGGGCAAAAAATCCGAAGAAAAAAGCTGCTGCCCGGAAATCACTCGACAAGAAATCTCCCAAAAAGCCTCGCAAATCGGTACCTGCGGAGGACAGTTCTGACGCTGGGCACGCGTCAGCAAAAAAGCGAGGACGCAAATCCTCAACGAAAACGTTTGTAGAGTCAGACGAAATGGACGTTGATGAGGGCGAGCCCCGAGTCCCCAAGAAGGCAAGAAGGGCTTCAATAAAGACGACCAAAGTGAAGACAGCTACACCAGAACCGGAAGAGAGAACGATCGGTAACATGAACTCCTATCTCCATATGAAGCAGTGGGATGGGTTGGTCAAGTCCGTCGATACCGTCGAACGGGACGGTGATAATAATTTAGTCGTGTATTTCACCTTGTAAGGCCTTGACTTCTCCCAAAGCACCATTGCTAATTAGTTTTGCAGGCAATCCGGGGAACCGGTCATGGCTGACTCGACGACGTGCAATGAACGTTTTCCTAAGAAAGTGAGCTTAGAATCTTTTACTTCGATTTACAATCTTTAAGCAAACTATAGATGCTTTCTTTCTACGAATCCAACTTGAGATGGAGGTCTGTTGAGGATAAGGAATCCCCGTGACGTATTCATTTCCGTGCATTTGTTTCTCTTTTTTTTCACGTCGTATCTTTCTTGGGGACTGGACAAACGCACTGGTACCAAATGTTTCTTCCTCTTTTATATTTCGTCCTCCCAATTTTAGGCTTCCCATTTTTAATATCTATTTTTTTCCCTCGCGCACATTTCACTCTGGCGCATTGGGGTATCACCAGGTTTCCCTTCAATGGCCGCCGTCATTCCGTTGTTCAGCGCTGATTTGATAAGCCTGTTTCACAACGATGGTCAAGTGGTTGTGAATCAGAATGCAAAGAAACCTTAAGTATATATGTACGTTGACCATTACCTTTCTGGAAGACTGGAATGAGTTGGCGCCATGGCACCGTTCACACGTCCGTTGAGAACTGAAGAAATATATTAACCATGGAACCCGAAGCCTTCCACTATATTTCTCATGATCAGTCCCTTCATCTCCGTCAGCGCGTACTCTACCGTGACATAGGTATGCATCCTCAACGCCCGACAAATGTCAAACCACGCGACTCAGCTATTAAAATCACCGGCAAGTCATCGTCGCTCGCGTGGAATTGATCAAATGCAAGGTAATGAAGCTTAAGGGTCCGCGTGTACTGGATGACTTGGTTTTCAAAAGGTGACCGGTGAACCACCCTGCTCAACCATGCGCAAATCTGGTATCTCACAGATTTATTCCGATACCAATTTTTTAGGGGGTAAACGTGGTTCCGAGCCCCTTTCCTGGAATGTCAAGCCGGCTAATGGATTCGTGATAGGGGAGTTAAGTGGAGGAAGGAACAACTGAACGGCATGGCATCTAGGCTCCACCAATTAGTTGATCCTTGGAAAATAACTGAACTAACCCAAATGTGGGGATGGGGCCCAAGTTTCCAACGAGATCCAGCAGTATCAAATGATACGCAAATAAATAGGAAGGGGCAAAAAAGAGCTCTCCAGCGCCTCGTACATAAACAGGCGCCCAGGGTCGGAGAAGAGAAATATGGATGTAAAAAAAGGTCGAAAATCTCGTCTCACAAAATATCCATTGCACATAGGGATAAACGAGCATACCAGCGACCAGGCCACACCGTTGGTTGTGTGCAAGCGGTTGAACTCTTCACGCAACCACTTGTGCAGATTTGAAGTATACAAAAGTTTGTAGTATAGTGAACCCCATCTTAACCCATACCCCTCGGTGGACGGCTCGCGCTATGGGTTATGGGAGGTTATAGGTTTTGAGGGGTCGATTTGGGTGTAAAAACGGGGTTTGGTGGCGGCCAAAACTATGGGTTATGGGGTGTTATGGGTTACGAGAGCTATCCGTTAAGTGGGGTTCGACTTGTATTGTCAAACTTGGGATGTGGTGCTTCCAAGTCCGAAATTGGGCCTGGACCAACGGTCACCAACCTGTTCATAATCTGATAAGTAAAAACCCTTGACCAAAATGACCGAGTCCAGGGTACAAGTCCCTGATATCGCAGCCAATTTGTCGGGATCTCAATTTAAGCAGGGTGCACGGAAGCAAATTTTCTTTTGGGTCAAGCATTTTGACGCGTCAATGTGGTCGATGACGGCAACCCGACCATTGGGGATTGAATATTAAAAGTTCATTGGATTCGGACTTCACAGCGACTGCCAGTGATCGCCGTCGGACACATGGCACCGGATTGTTGGACAGTCATTCTGAATCATGATGGGTGGGTGTGTTCATGGCTTCATATTCAGCTCGTTTCGGTCTTGGGTACAGAGTCGGTATGGGACAAGCTGCCTTAGGTGCATCCTTACGCTTGCCTTTTTTTCCCGAGTAAACAGCCCCAATCCGCTTCTATAGTGGTCGATGGCCCGATATATAGTCTCCCGGAGCGAACTTACAAAAACATCCACATTAGCTGCTGACGAGCTCAGGTGATCGTATGCGCTAATCTACTTCCTAGGGGATTGAGCTTCAAGGAGTTATCGAGTGACTTACGAGCTAGCGTCTTTGAAATCTGCATAACAGTCGGAGTATTCAATCAGGAATCAACTGAAAGGGAATAAAGAATTCGTTCACGGAACTTGAAGAACAATCACAGCGAGCAGCAGATTGACCGGCGGGAGCAAAACGCAATCAAACACACAAAGAAAGGCCTTTCCGTAAGCTGTCATGTGCAGTGTGCACCAGATCCTCATGCCCGTCCCAACAATCCCATCTGAGCAACAAATATGCAGAGCTATTACGGTCGCTATTGATTTGAAATTTTTCAATGGGTAGTCGGCAATTAGGCAGCCAATTGCACTTGAGCTGCCGTATCATACGCTCTTTATGTACATACTTTAGCCTAAGTAACAGGATGCACAGAAGTTGAAGTTCGGCCAGGGTCCAGAGTCCAGAGCTACGGGATCTTTGGGTCTGAGGCCAGAGGAATAATCCCCCGCTTCCTCCGCAATTCACGTCAGGCAGGTGTATACTTACATACAACCAGTAAGCACACCATCCACACCTGAGGTGAATTAGGTATCAAGAAGAGGTATAACATCCCCGCGTGGAGTTCCCATTGTGTGAGTCTCGGAGAAGTTTGACTGTGATGCGAGATCCTCCGGAAACCCGGAAAATTTATTCTCTACAAGGATATTTCAATGCATTCCCTAGCGTTCCACAAGACAGACGACATCCACTTTGGAAGAAACGTATGAAAAAGTCTGATGCCACCTGAAGTGACAGATGGCAGTGGAGCCGCGTCGTTCCCCTGAGCAACGGCAGAGCCTCAGATAAAACCCTGTAAAACCCTACACAACCCAATTCTCACAGTCAAACAGGAATTCAATCAACTGGTGGCGATACATAAAATTGTGCACGAGACACTCAATTCCAACAGCACCCCGAGCCTCGGCTACGCCGACGACACCAAAACTCGCCAGAAACGACACTGATCAGCACTGCCATGTTATTGTTAGGCTGAACCGTCAATCGGTTTAGCGTTGTTTACTCTTGTGGACCTTAGAAGCGATCACCGCGCGCCTTGCTTTGCCTGTGAAGTACGGTAACATAACCAGCGTATTGATAGCCGTAGCAGTATGCACCCAAGTTGTGATCCTTGCATGATCCATTACATATCGCCAAGGGAATAGGAGATATAAGAAGTAGTGCGAAAGAAATGAAGGATGCCGAAACTGTTAAGGCCCCGAGTACTTGGAAATTATTTATTTGAGCTGGTGAGAAGAGACCAGGCCCAATTAATCAAGTTCTAGAGATTTAGCCTTCGATCCGAACGAGCCTTCATCAGGTGATACCATAGAAATACAGAGTGAAAAGTCCAGAACAAAAATAAACAGACAATGCAGTTTCAAGCAGCAGAAAAAGACAGAGAGCACAAGCAGAAGCAGCAGCAGACGAGCAATAACACAAATCCCAGACACAGCACCATGAGAGAATCCAGGAATGAAGCAAAGAATGTCCTAGAAAACAAAGAAATGCATGAGCGAACTCTAGGCCAAATGAGGAAAAAAAATGGAACGAAACCCAACCAAATTCAAATCCACAAGCTAGCCGACTCTCCAGGACGCAACAACAGTTCGTCATCCTCCATTTCCATTTCCTGTTCCTTCTGTAGCTGGGTAGTATCCTCCTCCTCCTCCCCATGCTGAACACCGACAAACCTCGTCTTCAAATTCTTGCTGACCTTCTTCCCACCCCTCTTTCCATGACCACGCCCACCAAGAATACCACCAAACAAACCAAACCGACCACCACGACCACGTCTTTTTTGGACCTCAGGCGACGGCGGCTCCTCCGCGACGCACCACCTCATCGCACGCTCCTCGGCCCCAGTCGCGAACTCCATTGGCAAGTGCTCAACCTCATCATCACCCTCCTCTATACTCGCAAAACGCAGAAAATCAATCGGATCAGGAGCTGACGTGCGCCGCGGGACGTAGAGCGAATCCGCAAAACACTCCACTGCATCCTCCGACTCGGAGTCAGCGTCGAATTCGAATTCGGGGTCGTTGGTTGATGTATCTCGGGCCAGTAGGTCTTTATTAGTAGTAGCTGTACCTCGATCATCATTTCCGTCTTCCTCCGAGGTAGGTCGAGGCTGGACCCGGCGGTCTTTCATCTTCAACAACGAGCCGCTCGCTCTGCCCACCCTGTCAGGTTGAGATACAGGCCCACTTTCTCCAGGGGCCTGAGGACCCGTGACTGAGGAGGAGTTAGCCACAATGGTTCCGCTCCGCGTGCGTCTTGTAGATCCGACACAAATCTTGTTACTTGGAGGTGGGGCTGGAGGAGCGGCCAACGGACCCACAATAGTACCACTTCGTGTTCTCCTTGCACCTGGGGGCATCGGATTGGCAGGGACAATTGTCCCGCTACGCGTTCTGGTGGGATTCTTGTTCGTTGTGGCATTTGTAACTTTGGTACTTCCAGCAGTATCCTGATTAAATTGCTTCACAATAACAGCTTGGTTTTCGGATTCATCTTGTTGATCGTTGGTCATTTCAGTAAACGGCGTCGACAAACCCGTAGGCGATGTAAGCCTAAACGGCGAGCTCAAACGCGTTGTCGATCCAAGTGTCGTCTTCCCTTCCTGGTCGTCTCCTTGCCCTGCATTGATCTCATCTGCGGGGGTATTTCCGTCTCTTCCGTCTCTCTTCTTCTTCTCCAAATACACCGTCGGGGGAGAGATAAGGCTATCCGTGATCCATGGCGTAATATCCCCCTCGTCTGAATTCCCATGCCGATCGGTCGCACCCGCCGCGATTACTTCCAGATACCCAAAGGTGGCGCTCGCAGTCAAGTCCATATCCTCACCAGAGCCGTTATCAGGCATTTCTTCTTGATCTTGACCTTCATCTTCCTCGTCGTCATTGGCCTTCAGCCCCAATTGCGACTTGGGTGGCAAATGAGAAGTCAAGCGCCCAGCCAAACCCTGTCCGCGCTGTAATTGTTGAGATTGTTGGTCTTCCTGTTTCTTCCTGTCATTCTGAATGTCGCCACCCTTTAAAGGCGTCGATATCCCCCATGCATCCTCCCCAAACCCTCCCCCATCTAATTCCAAACCCAAATCCAGCCGTGCTCCAACCCTTCCCTTCGTAACCATCGGGATAACAGCTTCATCAGACGACCCATCGTCATCATCGTCGGAGGTAAAGACGGGATCGTCCAAACCTATTCCGAAGCCAAGCCCAGAGATTCCACCGGCGGACCCGAAGAACTCCATCTGGGACGGTGGCCTGTCAAAATTGACCCCGGAGCGTCTATGCATCCAAGCCATGCCTGCATCCGAGTCTTCATCGTTGGCATTGGTTTGTCTTTTCTGATGAGCGAGAGGAACTGGGTGCGGTATGATGGCTTGGGTCTTAGTGGATGGGACTTCAGGGTCAAGTTTGGCAGTCGTCTTTTGTTGATGAGCCGCAAGGCCTGCGTTATCGCTGTGGTGAATAGACGGACCAAGAAAAACATTAAGGCCGGATGTTAAGCCGTATTTGTTCAAATTCGCATTGGATTTCGGAATGTCCTCAGTCACAGGGACCCTGAAAGGCAGCGGAAGAGGACGAGGGCGAAGCAAACTACTGGGGGCGGACGGACGGCGTTCGCGGTCCTGGTTTTTTTTTCGAGAGAGTTGCCCTTCCGCGAGGTCTCGTTTCAAGGGATTTGAATTCTCCCCTCCTCTAGTGTGTCTCCTCCTGGCGTTGTCCAGATGCTCTGCATTAGCGCTGGGACGTGACTTGGACGATTTATGAGCATCATCATTGTTTCTTCTCTCGGGTAAGATATGTTGGGGTACATAAGCCAGAGAATTAGGATGATGCGATCTAGATCGTGATGTCGGCCTGGAATCTGCAGGAAGGTTTGAGTCAAAAGACGTTTCTGCGAGGGCTGTACGCTTCTTTGGATTTGAGAATCGTATACCTGGATCTTGATTTGCTTGGGATGTAGGTATATGCGTGGCTACAGGCGAGGAAGCACGGGAGACAAACGGACTGGCGAGTAGTTGAGCCATAGATTTCTTTTTCCTGGGCTTTGCCTTGGGTTTCAGTTTGCTTTCCAAGCCATCTTTAAGTGGTTCGAGAGAGCTAAGAGAAACTGTATGCTTGAGCTGGGATTTTGGGTGATAAGCAGTTTTATGAGAAGGGCCGTTGCTGCTTGTCCTTGAAGAAGAGTTGGAGTTGGAGGAACGAGATACTGATCTGGATCTGTTCGACCTCCGTCTTTGAGAGGATGAGCGACGTAGAGAGCCTCCACGTTCATTTTCAGATCCGGGACCAGAAGCGAGGGTCGTGGATGCCCAGGTTTTGGAGCTGTGCCGCATATAAATGAAAGAAATAGGGGCCTCCAATGTGAACATACGAGTGTTTGGACCATGGGGTACCACCCACAGATGACCTGGTTCGTTGCGCGTTCTCCTTTAATTTTTTGGAGGCAACAACGACAGGGGCGATGGGCAGAGGAGAAAGTGGGCCAGGAGAGTATTGTGGTTGGGAAGAGGGTAACTTGTAAACCTGACTCTGGGCTTCTAGTGTCGGGTGTGGGGTTTGGAACGGAAACATAGGATCACTGGACTGTAGAAGAGATAAAAAATGTGATATCTGGGGAATAGAACGCGCATATATCCACCTCTGAGGCAGCTTTGGCCTTTTTGAGTGGTGGTTCGGTGGGTTTAGAATCGAATATTTTCCTGGGTCGTTTACGCGTCGATGATAGCCGCTCGTCGTCTTGTGTGTCCTCAGCAGGGTTTTGAGGATGTCTGCGATGTTTTCGTGAATATGTTGTGGTATTGACCATGGGTGACGTCAATCATGTTGTCAGGAAACGCGGGTTAAACACGAGTAAACAGAGTAGAAGTCAAACATCCACGTCGGCCACGGTGGACAACAGCAATGGTGGTGAACCGCAAGCAGCCAGTGGCCCCTGCGCCCGTAATATCCCGCTCATCATCCACCCAGCCTGTCCCAACGAAGCGGCCACAGTTGAAGAACGCGACAAGACCGCCGCCACCTGCATGTCTCTTTCTTTCGTAATATCGGTGTTCGTTCCTAACATTTTATCTTTCAGTCACGCACACCGCCTCCAGCAGCGAAAAAAGTATGTTTCTCGTGCTTCACTGATAGTAAAATAAACTAATACGAAACGACAGAAACCAAAAAGAAAGAAATCGTTAATTGACCGACTGTTTCTTTATTCACTGTCGCTGTTCGCGCTCTATGCATTCTACACATGTCGTCCTAATCCACTCTTCTCCGCGCAAAGCCCCAGTCACGCCAATCCGCTTTGTCATTCACTCTCGTCATATCGCGTCCACATCCTCGAACCCTATGTTGTTCCTCCCATCAAGCACGCCCTCACTTTCTCCCATACCCTTGCAGAGCCCTACATCGAGTCCACAAAAGTCAGAGTCGACCCTTATATCGCCCCTGTCGTACGCACCGTATCCACTTTGAAGCTCTACCTTATCCACACCGCACAATCTCTGCAAGCGCTCTGGGAGGGGACCCTCGTACCCCTTTATCGAAACACTCTCAAGCCATATTATCAAACCGCTGTCGTGCCTCGATATAATCTCTATATTCACCCGCACATCCAACCTCTCGCCCACAAGGCCGAGCATTATTACATTTACTATGTCTCGCGACCACTTCATATCCAAGCGATCAAGACCCAGCGTTACATCCGCGCCAAATACACCACCCACATTCAACCGTACATCCTTCACGTCGAGCCCCACGCGAGGAATATTTTAAACACGGTACAAACCGTAACCCTTCAACTCGTGGATACCTACCAGACTCGCATCCATCCCCATCTCGTGGCAACCTGGATCAAAGTCCGGCCCGCTCTTTGCACGGGATATAAACACACTAAAAAACTGACCCTCCAATTCGCCGACGTCAGTTCAAAGCAGATCAAAAAAGCCACAAAGGAAGCTAGTGGTTACAGACGCACCTACGTAGACCCTCAGGTCAGGAAAATATGGGACAAAGTTGCCGAAGGAACAGAGCTCTCATCTGCTCCTACATCTACCCCTCCATTAGCCCAGGATTTACCTGATACAGAGGAGTCAGTCGAATCCATCCCAGAACCCACCCCCGTTGTCCTTTCATCATTGTCTTCCAATATTTTAACGACCACTTCTGGAGAACCGGAAGCTGAGAGCACCGAACTGCCTCATGCATCCGTGCCCACACCCGAGGAAGCGGCCGAGGACATAACCCACGTTGGCATGCGCACTGCGCCTCCGCCGCCCGTCGACGTCCCTTCATCTCCGGCGGAGGATGCCAAACGCAACGCTGAACACGCATTGGACGTCGCAGAGGCGAGTGCCCATGGTGCAACCATGGCTGTACAGGACCTCGAGCGTGAGGTTGAGGAAAGGCTACACGTTCATCCGGATTATGTCCACCAGAGCCACGATACTCCCCTCTCCGCATCTGCAACCGATGTAGCAGACGCGGCTGAATCAACCGCAGCTACTCCAGAGCCAGCGACGACCGACGCACCTGCACCTACTCCCGAGGAAGAAGCCGAAGTTCTCTTTACCTCGGCCACTACAATCGAGGAGGATGTCACTTCCAAGCCAGAGTCTACGCCCGTAACGGACAAGATTGAACCCGTGGCAATGTATGCTGCCGAAGCCGCTTCGCCCTCAGGAGCGGCGGACGAGGAAGACCTCGACGACTTCCTCCGCGATCTGGGTGTTGAGGGGCAGGCTACGAGCGCCGTCGATGCTTCATCTCCTACAGGGATAAATCCCAACTCACAGCAGCAGCTGACTCCCGAAGAAGTCGAACGCGCGCGTGTAGAGCGCCTTGCGGACACCGCCACCAAGCGCGCGGACATCGTGGGCCGGCACAACTCGTGGTTCGTCAAACTCGACGAGGCGATCAAGGAGGCAGGTCCAGCTCTGGCCAATGCACTCGATGCGTGGCGTTCGGAGAAGAAGGCCGAACTTGTTAAGATGAGTGGGAAGACTGGGGAGGGCAACGGGATTTTGGACGAGATCCAGAAGGAGGGTAAACGACTCCTTAAAGGTCTGGAGACGTACTTGAAGAAGGCAGAGGCGCGTAGTGCCGCGTGGAAGCTTTCTGCTGCCCCCTCGGATGACCCTGAAGCCCAGGCAAAGAAGGAGGTGGCGGTGGCGGAGAAAGATAAATGGAAGACTGTGCTCTCCAAAGCGGAGGGCAAGTTCACTGACCGTGTAAGGGCGATTCAAGCTCAGGTGCATCAGTGGTATGTCGATGCCATGGAGCATGAGCGCCAGGAAGTCGAGGCGAGTGCGGCAAGCATTAAGCAAGTCGCTGAACGAGCGCAGGCTGATATTGGGCTTGATTATGCGTGGTTGGATGATGTGACATACCATGATTGGCAGCGATATCATGATTTAATGAGGAGTGGGTTTTTCTCGCAATTTCTTATGTGCCTTTCCGTATTTCTTACCGTTCTCTTCCCAAACAGCTTTCGAACGCTATGAACATGTCGCATACGCCATCCAAAACGGCACCTCCGCCGACCCACCTTCTCCACCCGCCCCTCTTGTTCCGGCGCTCGATACTCTGCATAACGAGCTACAAGACATCGTCCTCGGGTTCTCTGTCGCCCTCGGCGGCTTGCGTAGCGAGGCTGCGAAAGTATTCAGTCAGCGCACGGACGCTGAGGACGATGACGGGTTCTTCGTCGTCAACGACGGGCAAGTGAGGAAAGACGATCTCCGCGGTGTCGACCTTGGGAAGCTAGGGTTGGCAAGTGGTGTGGCTCCCGTTCCTAGCGGTGATGAGGGAGATGAGGTGAGGATACTTCCCATTGACCCTGTGGACATCCCGAAGGAGGGCGAGAATGTTGTGGATGCGTCCACGGTTGTTATTGGCAAGGATCCAGTGCAGATACAGGAAGCGCTGAAAGATGTACCGCTGGAACCGGCGTCTGTCCGACATGAGGAGCTATAGCCTTATGCGCCCTCTTTTTTATTTATTTGAAAAGGGATTTTTATGTATGCTATGCTATCCATGCGGTTTATTTTTTGAGCACGGGGAAAGTGGATTTTCTGTAATGAATTGACAAAGTATTGTACTAAAGATGATATTGCTGGGTTAGACATGTCTATTTATTTACTACTTTTGTTTTTATAGGGCCGGGTGGTCAGAATTCACTGTATGAGGAGGTGCCACATGAATCTACCTTACATAAATCAGTAAAACCTGGTTACGACGACGAGTGGATTTTCGAATAAATGTACGAAGGAGAACCCGGGTAGAATGTCACTCTGTATCCATCGTCATCGCATACAACGCCTTGAGCACGCGAGCATGTGTAATGGAATGGAATGGAATGTGTGTAATATTAATACCTCAGAAAGCGTCTACACGTGGTATACGTATCGTGCAGAGAGAGAAACAAATCCACGTGAAATTCTCTTGACAGGAACCTTATTTATAGCTTCCCGGAATTGGCTCCGCGTAGAAGGAAGCAAATATGCGATCAGTGATCGATCATACTGGGCGCTTATTTTTGGTTTTCAAAGCGTTCAGCAAAATTTACATATCATAAGTATCCGCATAGGATGATGGCAGAGCCGAGCGCAACTATATGATCTATGATGACGACATTGATGCCGGCCTGTTGCTGCTGGAGTACTTGGATTTGTATTTGCAGAAAAATGGGAACAGCTTTTCCTTCGTCAACCTTCCCCCTCACCTTTCCAGTGTTATTGTAAATTTTCTTTAGTAAATTAAGAAAGCCTAACTCCCGCGCTGATGTCTCTATAAAAACCTTAATAATGGGGCTAACTCATTGCTTTTAGGGCCAAAATTTCTTGCTGATAGCAGGAGAAGCATGAACATCAACCAATATGACTTTGTCAGGACATCACCTGGGTCAACGTTCAACTTCGATGCCATATTACATAGATATATGCGCATATTTATTTATTGGTCAACTCGGAAATACAAGGATATTCTTGGTGCAGGTAGAATCCAACCACAGGGGGTCTTACTGACGTCGAGTTCGCTTTTGAAATATCAGCACAAAAGTGACTTTGGAGCCAACCTTTCGTGAACATTAAAAATATAACACCTTTTTACTTAGCATAATTTTGTGGTCCATCGCACCTCCGCTCGATCAACGCCGCTACGAGTAGGGGCTAATATTATTCTTAGGGTTTGCGTCACACTATAATATCCCTTTCCGAGCCACATCCGGGCATCGTCGCCGCCCCCGGAGTGCATCCTTAAAAGTCTGTCACAAGAATTTTTCACCACCCTCAGATCTCGAATGCTCCCTTTGCCAGATTGTGCATACGAGTTAGGTAATAAACCAGGATGGAGCTATCGCCACGTTATGGTGCCCAACGACAGCCATCAATATCAAAAACCCTTGGGGCGGAATATGAGGTACCGGGCAATCTGAACGTGGTATGGTGAGAAGATATCAAGGGAGCGACTCTCGGCCGTGTTTAAAGGCCGTTCGGGTCTTGGGACTTATTGGGACTCGACCCACTTGCATACATAGAGCGGGAACTGGCGAGAACGAAATTCTATTATGACAACTTGGAAAACATGGGAATCACGAAACCTACGTTTTTCTCCACTTAGCCACGAAATGGCCGTACATTTCAATAGGTCATTTTTGATCTTCAAAGCTAGGATAGGAGGTGAGATCCTTCCTACCGATTGAACTTGATTAAACCCCCCAGGCCGAATAGTCTTGGAACACACATTATGATGGTTATCGGAAAAGAGGAAAGCCTCAATTGGCTCATCAGATTGATAAAGCCTTGAGAACCACACTTTGAGTGAAAGGTGTCCCTTTAATTGTTCACCACCAATTCAAACCATTCATATCAGAGCCTCCAATAAAACTCACTCCATCTTCACTCGCTAAGAGTTTCCCATCATACTCGTAACGGGAGACATTGAGATTTCAATATACCGGATAGCCAGGGGGGATTGCAATCCGTGGTGATTCCTTGAAATGAAATTTGATTGATGGACAAAGTTGAAAGACAATCCCCCCAGTTCCCACAGCCGATGACTCGTGGAAAAAGAAAAGGGAAAAGTCTGATTATCCCTGATGAAGTCCTTGGTGGCGTTGAAAAGGAGTTTACAGAGACGGAGATGATAGTGACCAAAAAAGAAAAAAACCTCAATGGAAGCTACAAGGTCGGCTCCAAGTTGCACGAGAAGCCACGTTACCCTGGCTGTTCGCTAGATATCGTGCTTCTGGCCCCACCAACGGGCAAGAAAGAGCGCACAGATATGGGCATCCCGTTGTAGTAGCGAATCGAATCCCTGCCGCCGGCCCGTCGTTGACTACATAAGTAGGCAGGACCAGTGGCACATCACAGATGGAGGACTTTTCACGATTGATAATAGGACGCAGGGCCAGGTCCACGTCAGGTTTGTGGCACGATACATGCCTTTTGAGCACGCGCCTTTCTAAATAACGCGACTGGAACGCCATATGACGTTGTCTCCGTCAACTCCCTTAAATTGGAGGCGCTGCGCGCAATTACCTAAGTAACAGCATCCCTTCCTTAAAATTTGCATGTCACCCAATGTACATTAAAAAAAGCGTAAGTCAAGGACCACGTCAAGAGCGAAACGCTGACCCATTCAGACAATCGGACTGCGGCACCGAAAGTTTTCAATCAGAAGTCGGGCGTCAGAGAGGTGTAATATTGCTGTTTCATCGGAGTGGGGTGCAGCTTTAGTGAGCGCTCGTATGTAAAAGCCCGGGGGTCGGGTATTAACAAGCCTGAGCCGTTGGGGCGCACCTTTTGCGCACAGAGCGGTACCGACGCGCACAGTTGTCGAGGGGCTCCCAACTGAGCTACGCTTCTGGCGAAATTAAAGCGCCTGAAGCATATAGATCAGCAACAGCTCAGGCTGGACCATATAGAAAATGAAAATCCTTGACAAGTACATCACGGAGTACTCCTCCATTCTATTCGTAACATCTGAGGAATGAATTTCGTCAGTATCTTTGTTCTCGAATTAAATGCCATAAGCGCACACATACCCTCAGGGATTCCTGAATCTCCCACGGAAAGCAAGGAAGGGTACAAAGCCGAAGATTTCTCTTTGGCTTCCGAAAGCTGCCAATTTTTTCCATCGGGATAGATTTGAAGGAGCTGGACGAATTGCACTGCATTGCGGTCAGACAGTTGGTTCCTCAACGTGGTCCGAATAAGTCCGACTTTGACGGACACAGAATGGATAATGGTTCATCATGGAGGTATATCCACGAGCACATCCTATGGGAAAGGAGCAGGTATGAGCAGATACCTGTATTAATCAATTCGAGCATGTCAGAGTATCTCCCCAAGCCCCGAGGTGAACGCAGACTACTTGCAACTTAGGGATGCCCAGATGTAATGGAGTCAAGAATTCTAGCCGCAGGCTCTCCAGAAAGCTGTAATTTCCCTTACAGTTGTTGCGTACATCGGATGTTCGGAAAGTCGAGACGCACGTCGGATAAATATGGGAGACCAAAATGTCCAACGAGCTACAGATAGTGGCAATCATTTCCGTCTGGAATCTCGCCAGGAGACCCAAAGGAAATAATCATATCATTCCCGGGTCCTGAAACCTCTTTTCTCCCGTAAATATATCGGAGTATGCATACGAGCCGGCCGGGACTCGAGGAAAATTTAAATCCTGAGGGCACAAAAATTGTGCTTGAGGCGATGCGATGAAGTTCAGATATGGGGGAGGAAACTGATCCAATTAAGTTGGACATATGCGCCAGGTGGGAGGGACCGGAGCGCGATGAAAGGGAGGACGAGGAGAATTATTCGCGCAATGGTATAAAGGGCGATCTGGACGAGAATGACAATGAATGTTGCAATTGCACCCCGATCAATATTGCGGTGGTCCAATAGATAAGAAAGGCCGGCCAACGCTAACATGGAGATGGGTAAGCTTGAAACGAGAACAGCTGTTATTCTCCACAGCGATCGTTCTTGCCAAGTGGCGAAGTGGAAATCCCATGCGATGCAGTGAATTGCACCGAAAATTATCGATACGGATCCAGCAGGTATAAGCGGGACCAGGTCTTCAGCGTCATCCTTGATGGCCACTGAATAAAATGTGGGCACTCGAAGAGTTTTACCTTGCAGCTCTTTGCAGTCCAGCATGTCGTAAAAAGGGTGGAAAAAACGTTTCAGCGGAAAGCCAATGAACACGTATGCAAGCCCAAAGAATGTCCCGTAGTTCTCGCAGGCATTTCGTCTGAAATTTCGGAATCGCTGGATTCGGGTGAAAGTTGGATCAGAAGTGGACGTGTTGCCTCGAGCTGGGGTTGATGGGGGTGGGTCGACGACCTTCTCGTCAATCTGCAGAATTCCCTCGTCAGAGACTTCCGGGGAGGAAATGATGAGGGGGCGTGCGCTGGTGAGGGGTAGATCTGGGCCGGATGTGTCGACTCCAACTGCTGAGCGGAGTGGGTTGGAGCGGACCACATTATTTTCTCCGTCTGGCAGAAGATGCACCAGGATGGAACAACGAACATCGAGAGGTTTGTCCCACCAAAGGTAATAAGTGACACCGGTGAGAGAGGCAAATGCGACAGTGACCAGCTCCAACTCGGTCACGGTTAGCCCATATGCACCCCGAGCGATGCACTGTCCAATAAACCACGTCATTTGAAAGAGGACGATCGTCTTGGATAGATAGTCCCCTTTACTTCGATCGGCGATCTCCTCCTCGGTAATTGTTGGCCATTGAATTTTCCCTTCTTTCGATAAAATTCCAGCTGATCGGCCTCGAGAACCTGAACAGGTTTTCCTCCCTCGTGAAGCATGAAGCCACCCATGATAAGGAAGAATGAGTGGGCCCGGGTCCAGCCCGGATGCTCCTTTGAATATTCTTTTGTCAAAGAACGGGCCCCGAAGTGTTGTCGTGCTGCCCACATGATGACGAATTCTGGAGCAAGGAGGAAATATGCCATGATCGCCACCCGCCTCCTAAGCACTGCCCACTTGGAATCACCAGCTGCTGGCATGTTGGGATGGACCGTGATCCATGAACACGCGAATATGGTTGAAAGACAACTCCAAAGTATCCCGTATATCGATCGATTGTCGAATCTGTCTTCTTCGCGAATAAAAATAGACTGGAGGTGATTTCTAGAGAGGATTTCAACTCGTGGTGGTTGCAAGTCTGTTGGTAGAGCAAGAGTTTCCAAGGGTCCTAGAACAAAAGAGAGATACAACAGAATGACGAATATCATGCTTCGAAGGATAACGGCGACAAACGGTATGGTTCGCAAATTTATCTGTTGGCCTCGAGGCCGCCGCATGCGATGGCTGGGAATTCCATCGAGGGTTTATGTTCGGAAGGAAGCTGGAGTACCATATGCATGGGCGAAAGGTTACGACCTCAACTTCCTTGCCCGCTTCAGTTATACCGGCGTCTGGGAAAGCTTTTCTTGCGAGGCAGCCAAAGTTCGCACCGTGGTGAGCAGCAGAGATCGAGGGAGCTGAATGGTTAGCTGAATGAGAATAGTCCCATCACATGATCGCGTTTGCTTCCGCTGCCCTTCATTATCATAGACTCGGATGGAGAGCTTGCTTGGTCCTGATTTCCTAGTGTCACTGAGAAAAGAAGAATGTAAGAAAACGTTATAATTTCAGAAGTGCCAGTGAGAGCTACCGAGAAAAATATTATTTAAAACATAATATTGCGCAGCAGGGTAACTAAAAGTACAACTTGTGCCCATAGGATTTAAGACAACCTTCAAGTGGTACAGATTTATGTAAAAGGAGGGTGTTAATATTGCGCGATACAAAAACAACTCGGGAAGATGTCCAAGAAGAAGGGAAGTAAAATTTGCGTCATTCAAGCAGTATCAGCATCCCAACTGAGATCTACAGCCTCGTAATGGCTTTAGAGTCCAATGGCATCCCTGCTCAGCCAAGAGATGCGAATTAGTGGCTGGGATAGGTGATAAAATAACATCGACAGACCTGATGGATCGATACCATTACGAGCGAGTATGCGATTCTGCCTGATCAGCCTTGCTTGGTCGAAGCTTTGAGAATAGTCGATGAGCGAGAAAGAATAGTAATTTCCTCGAACATAAAACTCACTTGACCCGTTCCCGCCTCATGATTTCCAGCACCTCTTGTGTCCCAGCCTCATCCAAACCTGTGCGAGAATCTCCACTTCGAATATTCGCCTCGATGTCGAAGTCGTTAGAGCTCAGGCCGAGTCCAACCTGGTCAGCAAATGTCGAAATGGGAGCGTAGTTGTGAAGCTTTGGGAAGAGAGATTTGACACGTTCTGGAAGGTGAGGCACAATAAAAGCGCGGTAGCGGTATGTCACTATGATTGGGATTAGAAATGTTAATATTTCGCTTCAGTGATACGTACACATGACCAGCAGAGACAAGAAAGCCACCAGGGATAAGTAGAATAACATGTTGATGTTGAGAGGGATGGCTTTATAGTGTGAAGAGGTTGACGGTCAGGGTCTGCCTGTGTAAGCCCATGGTCACGTGAAAATACAAGGGCTTATCGGCTGGGCGTCTTTTATCGTCACCCACAGCCATGTCCACATAAAACTCGATAGCATCTTCATTTCATTTTCACAACTATATCATATTTTGTTGCCGAAATCTACCCCGCGAGATCATTCCGAAAGAGACACCATGGACACTATTCAATCCCGAACCACCCTCTTCGATTCTTTGCAGGTAATTTAACTTAACGCCCGTGTGTTTCGAAACCGATCCCTGATAACCTCGGAAGAAAGAATTCTCTCCCACCATCGATTCATCGTTGATAGCTGCCCTGCTTGTTGAGATCGAATCCGACATCGCAGGCAACAAAGTGACCCCGACCGCCGACCAAATCGACTCGCTCCGCGCCACGCTCGGAGAACTTTCCCTACAAGCGGAAGAGTCGCAACACTCAGAGTTTTCAGATACCCACCTAGCCTCTCAGTTTGACGAGACAATCTCGAGTTGGACGACGCCCGACAACGAAAATGCTCCAACCACTGGCAGTTCCGCGTCCTCCGCATCGTCCGCGCATTCATTTAGTTCGCCTTTGGGCTTCTTACAGGCAGCTCTACCTGAAATATCAACAGTGCGATTGAATCAAGCCTTGAAGGATGCCGAAGAAGATAGCGTGGAGATGTGGGACATCATCGCAAACATCCTCACTGAGGAGTCCATACGCGAAATGGAGGAGAGAGGTCTAGAAGGATTAGACGATGAGGGTTCCATCTCCCAAAAAATCCCAGATGCCGACGACTGGGAAAAAGTGGAAAGAAAGAGGAAATCCCCTGTAAAACCAGCCAAACGGAAAGCAAAAGCGCAGAAAATGGCTCTGGCTGATATCCGGCAGCAGCACCATATACCACCTGCCTCTCACCATTTGGCAAGAAAAAAAATCCTAAATACCAAGCATCCACCCAAGCACCCACCTCCACCAGGATCTGCGGTCGACCCTTGGACGCAGGTTTTGTCCTTGTCCGAACATGTCGCGACTCTGCTCCCCCAACATCCTCCTTCGACATTTCAGTCCTTTTTTCACTCGCCTAAATATGCTACATCCTACGACGCGTTACGTGCGGCTCTTATGTCGATATGCAAAAACGCGCCATCAGAATCCTTAACACACACCGCAGTTCTCTACAACCTTCTCGATATAATTATGGTGGAATACGAAGAAAGCGATGACGTCCACCGCTCTCGCATAATCTCGGATGTCGAACTTGCTGTCGAGGTCACTCAGGGCAAAGGAGACGAGGCGCTGGACCTCGTCACTCTTCTGCGTGAACTGGATTCGAATGCTGACTTGGGAATATATCATGTTCAACAGTCTCAGGAATGGAAACCTGAGGTTGCTATAGATTCCCCCTCTAGGTCGCAGCTTCCTTCTGGCCCTCCTGCAGTTGCTCCTCCACCGACACCAAAGGCCAAGCCCAAACCTCCTCCAGGTCTCAACAAACCCAGTCCATTTCAGTGGCAAACTGTCGCCCAACGCCGACCCGTTGCGCGTGGTCCGCACCCTCTTGTTTTTCACATCCCTGCGTATTCCCGCGATGTGAATGGAAACAAGATAAACCAGAATTCCCACATGAAAGGTGGCAGTTTGAATGCTAACACCGATGAATTTCGACGACGAATGGGCGAGAATATGCGGAAGAGAAACGAAGCACTCCTGGAGGCCTCGAGGATGTGGCAGAGAGGCAACTCGAAGACCAGGGGAGGGGAAGTCGCCTTTTATTTTGCAGAAAGGGTACCTCCCCATATTTTCCTGATTTTGGGGCCAAGTTGACTCATGGATCATGCTAACAGGCTAGAGAATTCCAAGAAATTGCTCGACAAGAAGCACTGAACGGTGCCAGAGAGATGGTTCTTAGCAAAAGGTACGTGCACATATTACTTGGTTCCCCTGTCACGTTGAAGCGCCATCTTAGGTCCAATAGTGGAAATAATGATACGATTGACCTTCACGGTACAACAGCTGCAGAAGCGATTGTGATAGTGAAGGAGATCCTGAACAGCGAAGCTTCTTCGTCTATTTCTCAAAGTAAGCTCTGCATTTTTCCGATCTCTGGCCAGCACTCAGGGTTGTTCTCCATCTGCTGCCACCTCCACCGCGTCTCTTCATCGACCTCATCTGTCTGTCTGTCCTGGTGGCTGCTGTCATCTTCTTGGGATACCTGCTTGTTTTGACTGTCCTCAAACCTAAAGCGAAACCACTGAAAATCATTACTGGGCGTGGTAAACATTCGTTGAACCAAGTCGGCGTGCTGAAACCTGCTGTCCGAAAGGCCCTTGTCGAGGCCGGCTGGAGCGTCAGCTCCTGGGATGGCGGGCTGGTCGTACGACAACGGCAGACTTGATCTGATCTATTTCGTTCCATTTCCTCCCCACCCTGCCGGATTGTAAACGCAAATTTGGCACCGATTGGTGCCTAACAAAAAATTACAGCACTACCGCGAGAAGAACCTTTCACCCATTTCTTTCTACCATCCTCGATTTGCCGCCTTCTTTCGATCAACCTATGCTCCCTCGATGACTACTCGTTACCTCAACCTTGATCACTCTATCGGCGTCTCTCGATTTATGTAAATGTCGGATGTTGTCTAACTTTGTCTTTTCCTTTCTGTTGGAAGCAATGTTCCCCCGCATTAGATTTGTATTCGGAATGTACTTATCATGTTGCATTTTGTATTTGTTCTTGACATGTAGCGCTAGAACAGTTTCAAGGATTATTTATCTAAATGGCTAGGCATTATCCTACCGTAAATTATCTTTTGGCGTTTGTATGATACCGGTTTACAAACTTCTGGCGTTTTCAGGAGAGGATGATGTCGCAGTTGGCAACTGACTGCAGATACCACGGACATATAAACAGCACAAGAAGAGAAGAGTTTATTAGTAGTGGTAGAAGAAAGGTAAGCAGTAATAGTGAAAATGGAGCTCTATGCTACTGCCTTCTCTTTTGACTCCTCTGACGATGCTTCCGTTGTACCCTCTGTTGATGTAGGGTCACTCTCGACCTTGGGAATAACTCCATTGTTTTCCAGCAGTGTTTCAAGCTCGCCGGATTGATGCACTAGAAGTAATTCAATCGGTAAGGCAGGCAGAATTTGAGGGTCCATAGATCCCACTCACTTCCAATGAGAATATCACACCCTCCAACAAATTCTCCGTTAACATAGACCTGAGGGACTGTGGGCCATTCCCTGTGTCATAAAAATGTCAGTCAAAATTCGACACAGATGAATCCATAAACGTACGAGAATTCTTTGATACCACTGCGGAGTTCCTGATCTGCAAGCACGTTGTATGTCTTCAACTTTTCGCTTGGGACACCGTGGAGGTCGAGGATCTGGACCACGGCACGCGAGAAACCGCATTGAGGTTCAGCGGGTGTACCTTTCATGAACAGAACGACTGGGTTTGATTTTACTGCATCTTGTATCATAGCACGGGCCTCTTGCGACAGGTAGCGGTGTGCTGTGAGCCGACTTGAGAGTAATGTGGAAGGCGAGGTGCGGTGGAGAACATTGACCTGGGGAAAGCATTGAGGACAATATGTTTATTGAAAGGACAGCTTTTTTGACTCACGGAAGAGCGCAATGATAGTCTGAACATGATTGTAGAGTGGTTGGTGGTAGGAAAGGAAGGGTGTGAAATGAACGAAACGTCTAAGTACGACTTCGGTGACGATGCTGAGAAAACGCGAGAGGCAATCAGGATTAGTAAGCGTCTAGATGCCATCCAATGTGATTGTGGTTCGAACCAATGGGAGATCGCCTTTCACCATGTTCTCCAAAGTAGCCGGGACACCCATCTTCACCGCTACTTCGCCATGAAAGTCGAAAATCGCACCTTTATTGTCTCTGGAGGGTGGGTTCTGGCCTTTCTTATGACGCAACATCTAATTGATAGAATTTCAGCTCTTCTGGTCTTGGACTTGCAACGGTCCACGATCTTCTTGGTCAAGGTGCCTATGTATCTATTCTCGACCGTTCTGCGCCTCCGGACGAGATAATTTCCTCCAAAAATGCCAAATTCTTCAAGACAGACATCACTGTTCTCGCCCAAGTTGCTTCCGCCGTAAACAACACTGTCGAATGGGCTTCCAGCTCCGGTGCCCCGCTAGGAGGCGTCATTAACTGCGCCGGTGTCGGAACAGCAGCCAAGATCATTGACGCTCATGGGAAACCACATAGTCTGGATCTCTGGGAATTCGCCATCGCTGTCAACCTTACAGGTTCATTCAACCTGACGCGTTTGGTTCTTGAACATCTCGTGAAAGTCGAACCAGAAGCTGGACGAGATGGAGAAAGGGGTGTTGTTATTTTTGTTGCCAGCGCCGCTGCCGTAGGTTCCTTCAAACAATGTGTTTCCGGAGAGGCTATTGACATCCCATAAGTATGAAGGTCAACCAGGACAGACCGCATACTCGGCAACCAAGGGTGCTCTACGTTCAATGACGCTCCCAATGGCTCGCGACCTTGCACGACACGCTATTCGCGTGGTCACGATCGCCCCTGGAGTCTTTGATAGCAGCATGACTGCCAACTTCCCCGCTAAAACGCGGAGAAGCCTGGAGAACGAGGGTATCGTTTATCCCAGGCGATTTGGGCAACCCTACGAATTCGCGAAGACCGTGAACTGGATAATTGACTGCCCGTATGTAAATGGAGAGACCATTCGATTGAGTGGTGGTGGGAGGTTACCGGGAAAACTGTAGTGAAATTGTGCGTTCTTCACGGCAGAAGCTCATCCAGATTTTACTAAATTTGTTCTAGTGCATTAATTTATATAACCATCTGCTTTGTTGGGAATACACATAACAATGTTCAGTGAAAACGAAATTTGTGAATCTATCACTAGATTCTTTATAATGGTATTTATAGGTTCACGATATTGGTTCAACCGCAGGTCAATGGGTTTTAGGGTGTCCGAAAGCCTGCCGGTCTCTACGCCCTATTTTTTGCTTCTCAGGAATACCATGATGTGTCACATTTCAACTAAATAACTGCAATATCCCTTGCGCGATGGAGAAACATTAGGAGTACGCAAAACTATTGGAAATGGACCCACTTTCTTTCGCTGGCCATAATTTTTCAACATGGCATTAACAGTTTTCTTGTTCATGAATTGGCACTCGGCTCGACACCCCAGGTATTCCCATCCTGCAACGAGAATTTGGAACTTGAATATTTCTCCTCTACTGGCGTCGGCCCACGATAAATTGTGGTTATGCGCTAGAGCGGATTGAAGCAATTCACTGCGACTGAAACGGAAATGCGCTACCCAGGAGCAACTAACAAATCTCACTGTGATGCGAAAATGGAGCGGATCTGAGAAGAATGTTAAAAAAGCCCAAATGTACCTCACTGACGGTGCGTTGGTCTGAGCTCAGCGTTTGCAAGATCAGAAGTGCGGCGCACCATTCTTTTGACTATGTAAGGCAAAGTTACATTTAGAGCATACAAGACACAGGCTTCGCTAGTTAAAAAGCTCCTTGGTCGTGTCAGGTCTACCAGGAGTCAATCTCCGGCGCTCAATTATCAAGAGAGAAATGAGAATGTGATCCATATATTCTCGACCTTCCGAAAAGATTTCGAGCTCGGGAAGTTGGTCGCCCAAATGAACGGTGGGAGGTGTAAATTTTGCTAAAATGGCTCTCCCGCCATTGGCAGAGCGACACTAAATCAGTGGAGAAAAGGATGAGAAACAACGTCAGATATCGACGGCAGGGATCATAAGGCAGTGTACATACGATTGCAGGACGTTTTCCGAACTCCCATCTCAAATGATACCTCTCGTTAATGTTGGCTGGATGCCAGTACCAGCTACCCTAATAGCAACGAATCCCTATCACTTTAATGGGCGCTTTGTCTGTATTGTAAGAGAGACGCACCCAAGCTCCTGACTGTGTCAACGCAGTGGCGGCATTGTTTACAGTCCGTCCCATGCGCACGCTGCTTGGTGCTGCCACCATGCCCATTCTATTGAACGCAATCATCGAGTTCTAATTGTGAAAACAAAGAACCTGGACAGTCGAAAAACATACTCAAATGCTCCAACTGGTGGGCTAAGGTCGTCGGCACCCCGATAGACGGTGGTGTTGTATGAAGAGGGCATGAAGCAGTTCATCCTGACAGAGATATAATACTCCGCAACCACATCTTTTGAGTCGTGAGGAATGAGGATCATCGAGCTGACGCCTACAGGCAAAAATGAGTAGATGGTGTTCTGCGTTGCTTTTTCGCCTTCGGTAGGCGTTGCTACATTTTTAGAAGAAACATTGCTTGAGGAAGAAAGTCAACACTGGGGGAAGAGCAAATGTGAAGGAAACCTCACAAGAAAGTGTCCGTAACCGTCGGTACTTGCATAGTATTTTCCTGATAATAAGACTGTGCGGTGAAACCGGAGGCAAGGATTTGGATCTTGCTTGAATGCTTCTGTTATATAGGATTTGCATTTGATGGAAAATATCCATGGGTAACAGTAACAGCGCCTCCAAGCCGCACTGCCTCGATAGTGTCGACTGCCATGAGGTGCACTTGCGCCTGACCTGAGACAATATCAACCGGAGAAGAAGCTGTTGAAGCTGGGTAGGCCACGATTTCCCGGTAAAAAGGGTCCCGTTTCTGACGGAAACCTAGGTTTTGATGAGGTGCAGAAGCAGTCGACGAGTAGCATGCTTGAACATGAACATATCCCGCGCGTAGCACCGCCAGTGTATTTATTCACTGCCAGAGGATGAGTTCGATGTTTTGGATTTGACAACGAGGGAATGTTCTGTACCGACAAATTTGTCGCGTCGTGGTGCCGGACCGGGTGTTGAACGCGATGGATCACATGACTGACACCAAAGACTCTGACAAGGGCGAGGAGAATCTGTGCATTCCCCAACTTGCTCGATGCCCCCACAACCAGGCATATTCCCCGTTCCCTACGGTTCCGCGCCGTCCTACAATCACACCGGGATCGCTACCTCCCTCTCTTCCTCCGCGGCTTCCGTTCCGCCCATCGGCCCAGGCATGCCAGGCGGACCACCAATATTGTCGTCCAAGATGGGCACCAATGCAGGACACCATATGGGAGATCGAGACTATGATGGTCCGGGAGAAATGAACGGAGATATATATGGGCCTGGCGGCCATAGTTCGCAACACCAACATCCCCCGCACCAGCACCCACCAATGTCACATCCAAACTCACACATAAACTCTCACCGCGATTCTCATCCTTCACATTCACTTCACCAGCCAACAGCGGGCCCGAGCTCGAGACACGGTGTGTATCTCCCTCGTCCAGCTCTTGTCGATATTGGAGCCTGTGCTGACTCTTCAACCTTTTTTTTGCTCTTTTTCGTGCCCTTTATACAGGTGGATCATCCATGGACGACGGCAGGAGAGACAAAAAGCGAAAAGAGTCTTCTAAACATCCCAAGGACATGAATGATCGAAGAGACGAGTTGCGTATCTTTCTTTTCTACTCGTCCGATTTTTCTACCCTGCACCTTAATCCATATTTTCCGTGTTTTCAACGGCTATATCATTTTCCACCTCTGCATTTCTCCATATTAACCCCATTACTGACACGAACGTCTCTTCCAGCGGCCGCCACTTTGCCGAAAGCGTTTCGGCGCTACACAACGCCACCCATTTGCTCTCAACACGGCCAGAGCTATCCCCCCTCTTTAGGCTTCGCCTTTATCCTCTCAGCATCGAACGTTCCTCTATTCTAGCGCAGCTTGATTTTGAAGAACGCTATGCGATGGAGTGTGCTCAAGTAGCCTACGACGAGGAGCGCGAGAGGGTAGAGGACGAATGGAAAAAGGGTCGAGATCGAGTCCGGGAAAGACTATTGGAAGGTATCGAAGAACGCCGGCGAAGAGCTAGAGAAGAGAAAGAGGGCGAGGGCACAGTCGGCGGTCAGTTTCCTTTCGCTGCCTATCTCGCGCTCCAAACTTATCTCCCCAACCCCTTGATAGATGCTGTGCTAGACTCGCATTCCCGTCCTCCTATAACAAGAAAACTTCGAAACAAGCTTGGAACCTCCCCACCTCCTACACCGCACAACGGGAATCTGAACGGTAGCATCCACCCCCTCGGGTTATCCGGGTTCTCCAACACACTCGGAGGCCCCAATGGAACCACTCTTTCGTCACACCTACCTATCACCACCGGTCCTTTCCTCAACCCGCATTCACTATCCGTCGACGACCTACCTTCACCCTTTCCGCTTCCTCTTACTTCTAGTCACCTCGAGCAACCACCAATCCAAGGAATCCAAGAACGAAGGCGATGGAGGAGAACAACATGGATGACGGGGGTGTAGATTCAGCCTGCACGGAGAGCTTTATACTCCAGTCACCGACCCCCTTCTAGCCGCCGCTGCCACTAATGACACATGCGTCGACTCATTAGCTCTGATGACGACACGAGAAGCGCATCAAAGTAGAAAAAACAATTCTATAAACGCTGAGGAGACCCATGGGCGGATTGCGGATCGATGAGGGAAGGCAGGCCGTTGCAAATATCGAAGCAATGTGACGAGAGATATTTCCAAAAGGTGAGCGCACATCCAAGAACCAGCTCTCCCATCGTGGCGGTGGTAAATCGAAGTCCGAGCTAGTTATCGTTATCTGGTCCAGTTCTGATAGCTTCTGAAAAGCCTTCGCGGTTTCGGGCGACATATGACCAATTCCGCTATAACCAACGCGTCGACGCGTCAGATTCGACCAAACCTTGGCTGGGCAGCTGGTTAATGCTTTCTAAGAATGGCGAGTTTTAAAACAGTAGCAATGAAGTCCATGAACTCCGGATTACGGTTGTATAACTGCTGCACGGAAGTGTTACGCATTTCCGCTTGTATGGACATAGTTCCATAAAGATATTGCGAGATGCGTTAAGGATACTCATGAAGGGGAAGGAGGACAGCACAGGGCAGCACTTGAAACCGCGTCGGACTCGCTTGGCACATTGGCCACGTGAGCGGTAGAAATATTCCGGACCGGTGATCATAGAAGGTATAAATAGATTACAATTTACAGGAATCGAATGGTATAGATTGAATCGCAAGTTTGGAAGAAAGGAGAACAGCAAATTATAACAAAACGTTAAATACCGAAATGTATCAAAACTTGAAGAAACGCAAGCCCAAGGATAGTCTTAAATACCAATGGCAGTCTTCGCCATCGACGCAGCAGCAGTCGCCCGCCTCCTCTTGTTGCCTCTCCTAATCTCACCTAGGTCATTCTCCACATCGTTATCCCTAATCTGGCTCAGAACTAGCAAACTCTTCCCCTGGGCACCAGCTGTTTGATTTGTGTTGTTTCCACCGCCTTTGGGCCTCCGTCTGCTACCGTTTGTCACACCAGCTCCAGCTCCTAAACCACCACCCAAGCCACCAGTAGCACCACCACCAGATGAGTGGGGAAGATCAGAGGTTGTCTAACGTGATCAGAGCGTTCGATAAGGCGAATGTGAGTGTTCAGATTTCGATGAAGTGGTTGTCGATAAAATCTCTTTATCAGATCACCGAAACCATAAAGCTTTCATTCAACCCTCAAGTCCTCCTGGAAGTGACTTTTCCACAGCCTTTAGGGAAACCGATTACATTGGAACGCGCTGGTGTCCAACTCACGATCAATGGTAAGTCCTCGTTATGCTACTTGAATTTTCATACAACAATGCCAATAGTTCGCCTTTAGAAACTGCTGGCCCTCCCGTTTTTAGTATTGTGGGGAACAGAATATGTCCGGGCCCTTTCGTGGTCATCCTCGTCGACCCCGACGCTCTGACCCCACAAAACCCAGCAATTTCTCAAATTCGACATTTCCTGGCTGGAAACTTCGTGTATGATGCAAGCCCGACTGCGAAATATCGGATACCTCTAACAAACACCACACCGGCCGTGACCGAATTCGTTCGGCCTAGACCGTTTGTTGGCCTGGACGCGCATAGGTATGAATAACTCGTTTAACCATTACCCAAAGCCATTCTAACACCAAATATGTCGTGCCAGATATATCTTTCTTCTTTTCGAACAATCGGCGGCGTTCAATGAACAGACTTTGTTTAACCCCGCCAGTCCTAGAGCGTACTTCAATATCAGTTCCTTTGCCGCCACAGTTGGATTGGGACAGCCTATTGGTGGGACATTCATGTGGGTCGGTCCGGACCCATCGACGGCTTCATTGTAATGTTGTATCTTGCTCCTTTTTCATATACGCAACAAATAAATTTCAAAGTTGAATAAAGCCGCCCAGATTTTGCGGTCAGAAGGGTTTATCGATGATACCATCCTTACCACTCCCATCTCCAAGTATCGATGATGGTGCTGAATCAGTAACGACCTATGGAATGACCTAGGAGATCGTGTGCTCGAAAGCAGACTCGGATGTCGGAACAGGAGAATTCTTCCACTCAACGTGGGACGGGTTACGCCCCCTGCAACCGAGCTTTGCAGCGCGTTGCACACCACCTGCCGCTATACTAATATTCGCGTGCATTTCATTTTTGGCCACCTGTCACATACCGCCGTTGAAGAAGGCCGCAGGCTAGTGCTTACGCCAGTCTTGGTCAACGTCCAAAGCCTCGGTGCGAACTTTCAATTCGATCATGTTTCCCTGGATATCATTCATCCTTTTATTTTCTGGATACGAGCTTTTCGGCCGTGTAAATGGCATTCCGCCATGGGAGCGTAGGCGGCTTACGTCTCGACGGCATTACAAAGTTCTCAACTAAGATATTCCTGTGTGGAATCGCGCCCGATGGGTGCAATGGGGATTCTTGGTGCGTTTTGAGGATATCTTTTGACACAATTAATGACTCATATTTCGGCCATGTTCATAGCCGCTAGAAGTTTCTCACAAGGACTTGTTGCTTTAAGGTTTTTCACCCACGAGAACTCCGTTTTTAGTGAAATGTCCTTTATCACGATGCTCCACAACCATAAGGCCAGGCAGGTTCTGGTGAACGAGTCCCTCGGAGGTCTCTAGCTTTGGCCATTATTTCACATTCGACTTTGCTTGACCATTGATATGACACCGAATGGTTTTAGCAGCTATTTCGGGGTATACTTGCAGGCGAGATAAAAACCTCAATGTATGTGTGGAATGTACTCTTTACGCAACCACAGGTTCTAATGTTGTTCCCAGCCTTTCTGTACCTAGTGACCCTTTGTGCTCTCGCTCTCGCTCAAGATGTAAACTTGGCTGAGGTGAAAAAGGCATTTAATAACGCCCAAGTAAGTTTTCCACCCTGCTCTTGACGCGATTCGTTAGCTGACAGACATCCGATCTTTGTTGTGTCCAGATCCCAGGGAATCTAACTCTGGCGTTCAACCCTAAAGTTTTATTGGAGGTTACATTCCCGCAGCTTTCCGGGACGCCAATCACCCTACACGCTGGAATTCAACTCCCAAGGAATGGTTGGTGGCCATACAATACACCTCCTGGAATGAATATTTGACGCGGCTTTCATGTCCAGCTACAGCGGGTCCACCACATTTCAGTGTATTAGGACCGGCTAAGCGAGACCCCTTTGTGGTGGCTGCTGTTGACCTTGACGCCCCCACCCCTCAGGCACCGACTTCTTCTCAGATCCGACATTTCCTGGGAGGAAACTTTATCAAATCTCCAGGCCAATCGTCTCTACTGTCAAATACTACACCAGCTATCAGCGAATTCCGCCAGCCAACCCCTCCCGCTGGATCAGATCCTCATCGGTCAGTACTTGCGTGTTGGCGAAAAATGGACAAATTTGAAATGATTTGATAGATACGTTTTCCTTCTGTTCCGCCAATCGAAAGATTTCAATGAGCAGACGCTGGTCACTCCGACAAGTCCCATTCAACTCTTCAATATCAGCCAGTTTTCATCAGCAGTGGGACTCGGAGAACCCATCGGCGGTACTTTCATGTTGGTTGGGCCCCCTCCACCTGCAATTGCTGTGGATTGAAGGGCTGCTCATTCTCGTAAGGACCTGGCGGCACTATGTATTTTGATAAGTAAAATCAACGGATCACGCCAATTGCAACATCGGCATCCGCCGCGTTGAACTTCAAACCTAACTCCCATTCTTGGTTGCCTCTTGAGTCTGGTATATTCAATCCACTCCTTGACCACTTATAACTCTCGACACCGTCCGAAAACTTGCCCAGGGAAACAATATTAATGTCCAAAACATCGGAGGTTGGCAGAAATGACTGCACAGGAATCCAGGGCGGGGCGGCCAATTCCAGTTGGATTACTGATTGTTGAATGTAGCCATCGCAAGATTTGCAATTTTTCAAGCTAAGGATTACCGGTTGTGTTCTTTGAAGTCTTTCCGGGGACAGGAGAATGCTGTGGCAGATAAATGTGGATGCTCTCATTGTCTCGATTCGCTGAAAGTGGTTTCCTCGAATTTTTATCTTGTCAACGGAGCTGCTGAATTTGGTTCTGGCATGTCTTTCCGCGCCAGAAGCAAGGGGAATATCGCCGCTGGTCTTGTTCAGTTCAAGAAAAGTTTACCGCGAGCTCGGGGACGGCACAGAGCACACTTCGGATGTATCAGTGACTAAACAACGTTCGGGCACTGGCAGTGGAACGACTCAAACTGCAGTGTTTTAGCAAATACGGAGCCGTGGTTCACCGTGCGTGTCAGATGCTGGAGTGACATTGCTTGATGCATTCTTCCAACGCCCCACTTTGTGGTGCTCGGGGCCGTACCTCGCGTAGCTGCGCCGCCCAAGGTGGCTAAGCTCGGTGATGGCGACTCAAACGCTGCCTCCTTTTTCCTCGACCTCGGGGTGCTATTTTAGATTTCCCACCCGAGTAGCAGGGGAGCGCCGATGGAGTGTTAACCCTGACTCAAACAACCAAGCCAGATGGATGAATAATTGACTGGAAGGCAGTATCTCCTGCTCTATAAAAGATCCAAAATTTCGAGATGAAATATCAATACTCGGCAGAAATGCGATCCTTCTCTCTTTTTTCGTTCGTTCTGCCAACTCTTCTATCTATCTCCTCACTGGCGGTGACTCTTACGGATGTCTCTCAATTGGAAACATTCGCTTTCGATTATATTATTATTGGAGGTGTGTACACCATCCAATACCCTCGGGAGTGAGGCCCTTCACTAACCGTTATTGAATAGCTGGAAATGCCGGCCTCGTCGTCGCAAACCGTTTAACTGAGAATTCAAAGGTTTCCGTCCTTGTTCTCGAGGCGGGGGTGACGTACATCTTTTCCACTGCGTCGTTAGATCCCATGCTGAATACGAGCACTACAGAGACCAAGGGGTCATTGCAGCTGAGGCGCCTTTCCTGGGGCCTACCTTGACGCCAAGTACGCTTAATTGAATCAAATACCTCGACTCAAACTAGCAAACTCACGTCCGCTTGAAAGATACCCTCTGGGACTGGAATTACACTGTTGTAGCGCAGCCTGGAATGAAAGGGCGCACATTCCCTTATCCTCGCGGTAAACTTCTCGGGGGATCTAGTAGCGCAAGTGAGCAAAACATGCCCTGCTGATCAGAGGACCGAGTACTAATTAGAAGCATAGATTATTTATTCCATCAATTCGGGACAAATGAGGACTGGGATAGATTGAGTCTGGTCTCGGGGGATCCTGGTTGGTCATGGCCAAACATGAAAAAGTATATTCAAAAGGTTAGCTGAATTGAATTTTGGATTTGGTAATACCGTTGGCTCATCCCATGCCACCAACTTTAGCACGAGAGGTTTGTCCCCCCCATCGATGGCCACAACGCACCGGGCCAATTTATCCCATCACTACATGGCTTCAAAGGCGAAGTTTTTGTCAGTCTTCCCGGAAATAATCAAACCATCGACCCACGCGTCCTTGCTGCCACAGAACAGCTTCCGGAGTTCCCATACAACAAAGACACAAGCGGAGGCGACCATAGCCTCCTTGGAGTCGGGTTCCTTCAATCGTCCGCCGGCGGAGGAGTTCGTAGTAGCTCATCTACCAGTTACCTTGCTCAAGCGAACACGCGTCCGAATCTCACCGTTCTGATCAACGCGACGGTCCTGAAACTTGTTCAAACCGGGACCGGTTCCCTGGGCGCTAAATCTTTCCGCGGCGTTCAGTTCCAAAGTACACCAGGCACCGGATCGAGTCAATCGGGTAATTTATCTACCCTTCTTACTCCCGGACGCTTTGCTGACCGAAACCTCCCACCCTTGATCAGGGTCATCGACTATTACAGTCACAGCGCGGAAGGAAGTCATCCTGTCCGCTGGCTCTGTTGGGACGCCTCAAATCCTCCAACTCTCTGGTATTGGAAACAGCGCTGATCTCAAGGCGTTGAATATTACGCCGATTATTCACAATGCCAACGTCGGAGAAAATCTCAGCGACCATACTCTCCTTCCTAACATTTTCACCGTTCAAGGCGATCAGAGCTTCGACGGCATCTTGAGATCTGACCAAGAGACTCAGGCGGCTCTGAACCAGTGGGTCCAGAACAAGACAGGTCTCCTCGCCAATAACGTCGTCAACAACTTTGGATTCGCAAGGATCCCTTCCAACGCGACCATCTTCAAGACGACCCATGATCCCGCGCCTGGACCCAATTCCCCCCACTGGGAGATTATCATTTCAGTGAGTATCATGATATTTCGTGCACCTTTAATTTCATTGTTAATTGTTCCTCAGAACTTTTGGTTCAATCCTGGAATTGACCGACCGCCGACTGGTAGCTTCATGACCCTTGTCGTCGTCCTTATTACCCCCACCTCCCGTATGTCACTACTATTTTGCTTGATATCTTCAATTAATTTTACGTTCAGGTGGAACGATAAAGCTCCGCTCAAGCAACCCCTTTGATAAGCCGCTAATTGATCCCAACTATTTGACAACGGAGTTCGACATCTTCACAATGCGAGAGGGCGTCAAAGCAGTTAAACGTTTTGCCGCAGCGCCCGCTTTCTCGGACTACGTTGTTGGGCCGTTCGGTGACAGCTTCTCGGCAGCTACGACTGACGCTGCCACAGACGACTACGTGCGAGGACTTACGACAACGATTTTCCACCCAGTCGGCACGGCCTCAATGTCACGCTCGTTTTCGAAGCACGGGGTTGTCAACCCTGACTTGACAGTGAAGGGCGTTGACGGTCTTCGCGTTGTTGATGCTTCCGTCTTCGTGAGTCGTTTTCATTTCTTGTTTGAAGGATTCTTGAGCCAACCTTCTTTCCAGCCCTTTGTGCCGAGTTGCCACCCGCAAGGTGCCGTATATCTTCTAGCAGAGAGGGCCTCTGATATTATCAAATTCGAGAACCCAACCTCGTGATCCATGCTCTCTTCCTCTTGTTGTAATCATACCCTCATTCAGGATGGTGAATTAATATCATTAGTTAGAATATTACGATCTCTTTCCATTTTCAGCATTCAGTTGGTTACTGTCTCTTTCAGTCAGCAGGTCGCTGATGTATGTAGAACGCCTCGTCACTCATTGTCTATTCTATAGTTTCTTTCTATTACTTTTTTAATACATGGAATATATATTTACAATAGAACTTGCAGCTGCAACAGCATACCTTTCACGTCGTCATACTGGGAAATATCTAAAGGTCTCTGAGAATTTCCTATTTAGGATATGTGGGCGTCGATGTCAAGGCAGTTCTAGAAGCTCGTTCAAATCTGACAGTTATGAGGCTGAACCTGATCTTTCGGGTTTATGTTGGATTTGAATGAACTACCGACAGCGCTGTTGCCGAATGATGTGCAACAAAGCCATTGGGTCGGTCCGTTTACATGGAAATAGTAGAAATATGAACCGTCTCCATTCATCAATCCTCGGGGTTTCAGGTAGGCAAAAATGAAGATCTTAAACTTACCATAATAGATCGTTGTAGCATGTGTGTGTACTTAGTATCAGAGTTGTTGCCCAAGATAGTGCCAGAATAACGGCGGCTGACGAAACCTCTCGGCTGCCAAAATGAAGCTCGTAGCAACGTGTATCAACCAAGCCACGGTATCCTTAGACCTAGAAGCCTCGGGTAGATGTGAGCTACGTAGTCCTTCCACGTTAGCACTTGATGCAGGGGAATAATTCTTGGTAAGCGTAGTACGCAGGCCCGAGTCCGCCCGATGTTCTTTGATAAAAGAAGCTAGCGATGAAGGTAAAGCTGCCAAAATGCTGTGGTAGCAATCCAAGATTCTGAGATCATGTTCCGCATGCCAGCAGTTGAGCATTGGAATAGAAGGATTCAAGAAATTGAGAAAAATGATTGTCGTGCAGACGTTCGATGTGACTTCGGCAAAGAGCGAGGTTCCGTGACAGTCCGTACTTAATTCAAATTGAAAAATTAAACATTAGTATTCCCTTTCAAAAAACATCGAGCACACGGAAATAGCCCCCGCAAGCCAGCTGTGCGTGAGGCTGGCCGTCTTTCAAGTCATCCTTGTATTCTCCCTTCATTCTTTTCTCCTCACTGCTATAGACATCGACCGTTTATTTGTTGTGCCCACCGTTGGGGAGCAGGAGCACCATCTAACCTCAGTCGCAGGTCTTTCATCGTATCGCTTTGATATCGTCGAGATCGTCTCAAATCTACACGAGATCTGGGGAGAAGGTGTGCTCTTGTTCGTTGTTTTCCACTCCTTTCTTTCGTGCCTTCTTTTATTGCACGCTGGCGGCGATGTGGTGCTTTAAATTTGGAAGGAGACTGGTACCTGGTTTTCTTTCCATTCACAGCATCCTGTGAATTGTTCTCTTTTTATTTGGTCTTACTCTTAGGCGTTGAACGGCAGGGATATAGGATGGGTTCCTTTTGGTGCTTTTCAATAAGCGTATGTGGTGGAAACCTCTCGTCGACCTTGTTTCCTTGGACTCGGACACGTCATCCTGCCGAATTGTCCCAATCTTTCCTCTCGGGGTCACTCGCATCATGTGTTTTCATCCCATTTTTACAATGGCGAGGGCGTCATTGGGTGCCGACCGAGTTCTAAAGGCTGTTTTATTCAAAACCCCTGCTTGTACTTGTGAATCGCACAGACGCAACACGATATTTGCAACCCTGAAGGGGGAGGGATATCCCCGTGTACCGCAGCGTGGCTTATTATGTGTTTTGCAGAGATGCTGCCATTTTGAATATCTGTTCCTGGCTGTCAATTGATATACTTATATCAAGTCAATGTTTGCTCTTCTTTTTTTGTCTTGTTCCCATTCACCGCCAAGCGCCACACCTACGCCTTTATTTTTGGCCTTGTCACCCCTTTATTTTCTTTCATACATACTAATTATAAGTTCTCTTTCCTTTAGACGTCCATCATTAGAGCGTTGCGAACTCGTACTACACCCTCCACATCCCGCATTCATCGCTTATACCTCATCGAACGCAGTACGGCTCGAACGACAGTGCGAAGCCATCGCACCACACCATGTATCGCGGGACGCCGTCTCCAATCTTTGACGTCCCCGAGTTCCCAGCTCTCCGCCGAGTAAAGCCTCTTCCCAAGCGGAGACGGACTGCGTCGGGCACGGGGACTGAAAATGGCTTTTCTCTGGCACCTAACTCTGCATCGGCACAGGCGACGCAAAACGCCATAAGCCTCCTCCAACAGGATGCCGCGCAAGCATTTCTTCAGCAACAACATCATTCCCTAGAAGCCCTCGGTCCAAATGGCACGCCTGAAGAATTACTCGGCCATGCTGATAACCTTTCTGCGAGGATGGCACTGCAGAATTACTACATGCCTATCCTAGGTGGTGTGCAGAGTTTCCTCGCAGGTAATGCTCCCCACGGCAACACCGAGGGTGGAAACAACAACGGCAACACAACGGCGGCGGCTGCAGCGGCAGCTGCTCTAGCTGCTGTCGCAAGTGCTGGGAGAAATGGACAAATATCGCTGCCCCTAAATGACATGGATTCCATTGAGTTTGGTGTCCACTTTGCCGCCGCCGCGGCGGCTGCAGCTGCTGCCGGCGTGGCAATGGGGGGTTTAGGCGGGCTGGGAATGGGGTTGGCCGGGATGAACATGGCGATGGGTATGGGAATGGCTGCCGGTACCGGAGGAGGAGGTCATGGGGGATCCACTGGGAGCAGCCACGGACGAGACGATGAGGATGAAGATGGACGGGGTGATGGTGATTTTACCGATCACTTCCGACAACCTGGAAACACGAAGAAACGAAAGGTGCCGGCTAATGCTAGCGGGTCACCCCGAGGAGGTGATAGGCCCGGCAGCCCCTCGTCGCCTTACATGGAAGATGAAGGTACCGAAGGAGCCCTCGGTGGCGACGGTTTTGGAGGACCCAGTGAAGAACTCCTTCGAGACAGGGACAGAGATCGTGACCGCGACCGGGATCGAGACAGAGATCGAGATAGGGATAGAGAATACGAAGCCACCCCTCCGCCGATATACCCACCGCCTCCCTTCCCTGGACAGTTGTCGCTACTGGCCCGAAAGCGGGGTAAACTGACGGCTGTTACACTAGCCGGTCTGCAACACAAGGAAATGCTCAAGACTCGAAAAAGGCAACTTGCTGCCGTGATGGGCGCTCTTTCTCATGGCGATACCTTGGCCCTTGATCAGGCGCTTTCGGCGAGTTATCCATTTGTCGGCGGACCAGATAGTTCTGGCAGTTATGGCTCGGTCATGGGTGGAAGAGGAGGTTCAGGAGAATCGCCGCCAGTACGCAAATCGAAGAGACGGACAGTAAGGCTTGCGCGCGCGATGAAAATTCTAATGGAAATGCCAGAGAGGAGGAATAGACATCCGGATGCGGTTCCTTTCCCGACTTCAACCTTCGATTTCGTGTGTCCCAGTGGCAGTGAGTACTCATGATTTTATATTATCAATCTCTCCTTTTTGTTGTCTTGTCATCTTCCCGGTGCCAGAAGCAGTCAGAGGAGTCTCCGGGCCCAGAGGAGCCATTTGACTCGAGGATCGATGTTCATTGAATTATGGGCTACACTCTTTTTCCTCCTCTTCCCGTTCTTTTTCGTGTTCGCACTCTTTTCTTTTTGTCTGCCTCTCTCAAACCACTCTTAATCGAACCTATCTTGATGTTCAGCTGCGGATCGCTTGATCGCGACGAAAGAGGAAGTGGCAATGCTTCGCAAACGATTCGAGGTCGAGCTGGAACGACAAGCAGCAAAAGCGGCGAAGATGGCGGTTGCTTCTGCGAATGGAGGCAAAGGTTTTGGAAAGGGAGGTCGAGGGAAGAGAGAGAGGCAAGAGAGGGATCGCGAAAGGGTGGAAAGAGCTCAGCAGAGAGCAAAGGCTATAACGGCAGGGGCTGGAACGGGTGATATGCGAGGTGATCAAACTCCAGAGTCGATCGATTCAGGTGTTGGTGCAAACACTCTGGGTATTGGTGGGAAGGCGAAGAACGGGAAGAAGAAGAAACGGTCTGCTCTCGCGAACGCGTCCAACCCACATCATTTGCGCAACTATGTTCCTTCACGACTACCACACTCTGGACCTGGAGAAGGAGGTGCTGCCGCTCATGGACCTGGAGGCACTGGAGCGAATGCAAATGCGAATACACTTTGGCCATTACCTTTGCGTTTCCTCTCTAGTGAAATCCCACCACGGCGCGGCAGCCGGGCGAAGAGCAACCCTGCACCGACGTCGGTACCGCTCATCCAGCTGACGCATCCAGCGGAGGAATGGATCTGCGCGTTTTGTGAGTACGATCTTTTTTATGGGGAAGACGCTGCGTATCGTCGGGCTGTTCGAAATCGGAAGAAGATCTTAAAGAGGAGGCGAAGAGCGAGAGAGCGGGCTGCTGCTGCTGCTAGCGGGGCTAGTGCAGGGATGAGTGCGGTAAAGGGTCCACCGCCGCCGCCGCCGCCTTCGGAGGAGTATGATGCATACGAGGACAGTGTTGTCGGGGTGGACGAATTTGGGAGTGCGCCTGGGCAACGAGGCGGGAGGTGGAAAGGCGCCCCGGACAAAGAGGAGGCGGCGGCATTTGGATGACATTATTGATGACCCGCCAAAATATGTGGGCGGGTCGGGGAACAGTATCTGTAGACGTTCCTTTACATTTTTTCCTTTTTTTTTCCCTTTTCCTTTCCTTTCCTTCCTTTCCTTCTCAATATCTACGCATAGCACTTTTTTTTCTATCATACACAAGCACATCTGCCTAAATATCTTTTTTATTGAATTGCTGTCGGCGAAACGCGGGCCGAATGTGAATCTTTGCCATCAAGCTCAAGGCTGACGTTGGACGGTTGTCGACTGCGCTGTTCGCCAACCAATTCGCTTTCTGCGCGTTGAACGCCGCCTATCTGGCGCCCAGGCACCAACACCCGTTCTTAACCCACCGGAAACGCTTCCCACACGTCGGTTTCTCTTTCTTTTCACCTTATCGTCGGGCTTACCGTGTTCGTCCTCTCCAGTGCCAGGCTCGGTCCCACAATTGGTTTTTTTTTTGATCTCCCCCTCCACTCTAAGTGACGTTTCATTTACGAACCTGTGAGTTCTCCAAATCAACCGTTAAATTTTGTTACCCTGGAGTTGGCCGCAATGTTTTCAAAATCCACCTTGCTCAGTGTCATTGAATTTATTCTTTTAAATTTCAAGTTGGACCAGAATCAGTTGGATCTGTAGACCTGCAGAAAGGACCTGCAAAAAAATTGCAAAATGTCAACTGCAGTGTCGCGGCACAGGCTACATAATCTTGCGAGCCTGTGCTGGTCCGGCGACCCTGAGCTTGTGAGCGTATTGCAGAATCAGCACCTGCAGTTGACCTGCAGCGTGTCCGTCTATCTATCTGCCAACGACATCTCCAGGGTTCCTGACAGTATTCACTCATCACAAGCAACGTCAACTTCAAACCCCCCATTTTTCCTTGGACCTCGAACTGCCAAGTTTGCAGGTCCTTTTTTCCCCCTTCTTTGCACCTTTTCCTCGCAATGCGTTCAGATTAAGCTCGCTGACACCCTTCTCGTGTCATTTTAGCTTGTCCTTTCTTCTTCTTCGAGGACTCCCGAGGCACCATACTATTTCAACGCTAGCAATTCCTCCACCTAGAAACGGCTTATCTTTTTCAAGCAGTCCAAAAACCCACCGACTCTAGCCATGTCCTCTGACGGCCGGTATCCAATTTACCACCATACGTACCCATACGCACCATACAACACCGAACCGACCAGTCATACACATCCATCCCATCCTCCTCCACCCCCACCCTCATCATCGTCCTCGTATGATCCTCACCAGCAACAGCAAATCCTGCATGCCCCACCACTTCGACAAGCCCGGTCTTCCACATCATCTTCTCACTCCCACTCTTCCCATTATCCCCCAGCTCCTTCCTCTTCCAGTGCTTATACACATGCAAGCTATTCCAATTCCCACCCACCGCCTCCTTCGTCTTCATCTACTCCCGGCTCCTCTTCTGCATACAGTATTCACGCGCCGACGACGCATCATCCCCCTTCCCATTCGAACTCGCATCAGCAACCTCAGTGGACACCACCACCACCACCTCCTGCATCCTCATCGCCGGATACGTCCAGTAGTTGGCACTACTCTTCACATGCACAGCAATCATCACATCCCTCCTCGTCCAATTCCTACGGCCCGCCACCTCCGTCATCCTCCTCTTCATCGCTTTCAGCTCACGATCACCTTCCGCCATCGACTTCTGCATCTTCCAGATTAGACAGTGGACCGCCCCCGTCATCAAGCTCAGTGGGTCCAGGGGTGTCAGGTCAAAGTCACTACAGACTCCCCTCCAACCTCGGGCCCTATGGCCTTTCCTCGACCTCGAGCTCTGCCCCGCTTTCGGCAGCAAGTTCGAGAAGGACGCTGGCAACTCCTCTCAATTTACCCATCTCCTCTTCATCAGACGATCGTCGTCCTCATCCCAGTCAGCAGCACCAACATTCCGTTCATCAACAACATCAGCAACCGACCCCACTTCCCCCTCCGCCAGCACCGCTACCGACCACGGCGTCGCCAATGCAGCTGCAGCATCATCCACACCCGCAGACATATTCATACGCACAAAGGTATCAACCTCAGCAGCAGCCGCAACCGCAGCAATACCAGTCGCCCTCCCCTGCTCAACAACCACCTCCACCACAGCAAAACCTCCCGCCGCCCCCCACGAATTACCAGCACCAACAATATCAACCACCTTCGCACCTCCCTCCGCCAGCCCAACAGCAGCCACCTCCGCAAGCACCGACAAATTACCAGCAGCAGGTCCAGCAGCAGCAGCAACGTCAACAGCAGCAGCCACAACACCCACCGCCATCAACCTCGCAGCAACAGCACCACCAAAATTCACAGCCTGTACAACCTCCAGCCCAACATCAGCCTCCTCCGCAACACTTGCAATATCAACAACATCAGTCGACACACCAGCAACACCCGCAAAACAGTCATCATCAACCGCCGCTAGGTTCCAGAAAGCGACGAGGGCGAGATTCCACTTCTACTCCTCTACCGCCGTCCACATCGAGTATCAGCTCAGCGCCCCCTCCGCCGTTGTCCTCTCATCAACATTCTCAGCAGCTGACGTCGGCGTTGGGCCATGGTATGGGTTCGGTGGGCTCGAGTAGCAGCGGAGGTGCACCAAGTATGCCGTCCGGTATGGTAGCCCCTCCTGCGCCGAGCTCGCTTGGACCGGCGCCTGTTCTTGCACCCATGCTAGGGATGTTGGATTTTACCAAGGTAAGTTTCTTTTCTGGCTGTTTGTTCCATCGTTTTTTCGGTGTAGACAGGATATTGGACATGTTTTCTTTTTTTTTAGTTACGGAGGCTTATTCGGACAAGAAGTTGACGGATTCCTGTTTCATTCTATTTGATAGATGCTCAACTCCTACGGTGCAATCCTAGATGGAACAGATTCTTCGACAAGTCATGCGAATGGCGTGCACAACCGTCCTGGCTCTTCAGCCTCTTCTTCGACAGTTGGAGGGCATACCAGAAGTCTGACGCCTGAAGGCATCGATCGGATGCTACAAAATGCCACCCTCGGGATGCAGATGCTTGATTCTGCACTGCGACAAATGCAAGGGGGCAGCAGTGTCCCTGGTGGCAGGATAAATTCGGGATCTGCTGGAGATGCCGCTGGACTGACAACATCCACGAGCAGCAGCAGCAGTTCCTTGGCGATGGCGAACACCATGCCGGCTGCACCGCCCTCGACCGCAGGTTCGACTGCGTCGTCGAATTCCCGCTCACATTATCAACATGTGAGTGGTCAGGGCGGTCCACATTCGAATTCGGCTTCTCCGAAACCGAGTGCTAAGGAGGAAGCGCGGATGGCCGAGGATGGGCCAAGTTCGCGCAGTTCGAAGCCTGACAGCAAGGAGGGTGATCGGGCTAAGCGTCAAGTAAGTAATTTCTTATTTATTCTCAGTTTCTCTTCATCTTGTTTTCTAAAATGCTTCATTTTTTGTTGTTGTTCTTCTCCTTCTTGCTTCGTACTTTCGATCGATGGCGTTGCTGACTTGGTTCTGCAGAAAACCAATGACGATTCTCAGCCGGAGGGTAGCCAGACATGTCTGGGCTGCAAGGCCACGTCAACGCCGGAATGGCGTCGAGGACCGATGGGTGCGTTCATGATCTATGGGACCGTGTGTGTGCAAATTCTGAACCGACATTAGGTCCAAGGACGCTATGTAATGCATGCGGTCTTGTCTATGCCAAAATGGTACGCCCTTTCAAAAACCTTTTTTTAGTAAAAAAAGACGGAAAATTAATTAATGACTCGTCTGTTGTGTAGATCAAGAAGAGGTATAAGGACAAATCCACAAACCCCAAAAAGCCCTCCTCTACTGGCGGCGGTAGTAACAAAATTGGCGGCGCTACGACGACGGTCTTAGGCGGAGGTGTTGGGGCCCAAATGCATGTCATTGGTCTAGAAGAATCGGACGACGAAAGCGAAGATGAAGACGACTATCCTCCCTCGACTTCAAGTCGACGGAATGATAATTCTGGCTAACACATCCTCCCCTTACTCGACCCTTCCCGTCGTCTTTTTCTTGCATTTGGACTGCTTTCCTCTCTCTTTCTTTGTTGTTGTAACACTTCTTGGTTCGAAAAGAAGATGGGGGGGATGATGGACTGTCTGTATCGTTTTGTCGTCTCTCCAGGTATCCTGCACTGTTGTTCCCATTGAAAACTTGCTATCTCATCTGGTGTTTCTCTAACTTGCTATCTAGGTCTCTGTCTTGGTACTATCTATCCCCTGCTTTTGGACATTGCTCATACGATACACATTTTCATACTTATTACCCCTTTTCTTAACATCCTTCCTATCCATTGGGATGTTTATGTTTATTCTTTCTTCTTGTCGCTGGGCGAGCGTAGATTCCGTTTGTTCCCTAAAAATCTTGTAGCACATAACGTTGGTTATTGGAGTTGATTGAGGCTTATTTATCACCTTTGTCTGTACCTCGACAACTTCCTTTCTACGGCACAATATAATTATCTGGCGACGATTCCAGACCATATGGCAAACCACTGAAGGCGTTGATAAAACGGTGCCGTTGTATAATTAAAAAATCAGAGAAGACACGTGAAGAGGGTATATATATGACAGTCGTCAAGCTGTCGCTGGAGGATTGACTCATTTCTTCGCACAATTTTCTGAATCTTGGGATCGACTTTTATTAAAAAATCAGAGGGATACATGCAACAGATATTGATACAAGGCTGAGCTCGTCAAGCTGTCACTGGAGGAGTGATGTATTTGTCCACAATTTCCTGAATCTTCGGATCGACTTTAACCAGCTCGTCAACGAGGTTGTTCTAGAATGTGCGGACGTTGAGAAACCGTCGTTCAAATCAGCGAAAACTAACGCACCCAGAGTTTATCCTGAAAAGCCTTTCCTTCCTTGCTGATGACGAAATCACTTGCTTCAGAGATTCGTGCAAAGGAGATATACGCCCCGCGCATTTGATCCAATTGGTCTTTGCCTCCCAGGGCGGCCCATATCAGCTGTCGACTTCCTTCTTCGGAGGTACGTGCAAGAGCCTTTTCCATGGCCCAGTCTACCCATGCTTGGAAGCCTGTGAAGCTTGATCGTATATTCGAAAGACAGTATCCTGGATTGACGGAGTTGACGATAATGCGTTTATCAGAGAGTCTGTCACTAAGGGCACGGGCGAAGAAGACATTCAGCACTACAAGCGAAGGGAATTATTAAACCAAGAGTAAAAGAATCAACGGAAAGAGATAAACTCACACTTTGTATCTTGGTATCGAACTTTCAGGACACTAATGATGATGGCGTAAGTGGAAAAGTCTCTGCAGCAAATGGAAGAATGCCTACGCTGGCGTAATATATTCTTCTGAACGGCCAAAAACTTGGAATGGGTTTGGAGCATCCAGCACCTTTTTCTCCGAGTCCAAGTGGCTCCAGGAGTGAACCTCACTACTCACGACGACAATTCTTGGCGTCGTATTGTACGTCTTCCAGGTTTCGATCATATGTGGGAGGAGGCGTAGGCCAAGGAGAGAGTTGGATAAGTTATTGACCTGGAACCTACGAAGCAGTCAGCCTTACGAAAAAATGAATTCCGATGCAAACTGACGTTGATTCCCATCCATCTGGGGTTAAACTAAGGGTTTTGGAAGGAATGACAGCAGCGTTCTCGACGAGGATATCCAAACGGCCGCCTTCTTTATCGAATCGATCAGCAAATGACTTAACAGAGGCAAAATCGGCGAGGTTGAGAATCCACAATTCAGCCGTTCGGCAGCCAGTATCTTCTGACAAACCTATCAGAGTATAGTAAGATAAGGCGGGGCGAGATAACTCTTTAAAACTCACTTTTGAGAGCAGCTTCGCCACGCTCCCTGCTCTGACAGGCAAGGATGAGTTTCTCGGGATTCATGCGAGCGAAATGCTTCGCAGCCTCAAACCCGATACCACTGTTGGCGCCAGTCACAATGACAGTCTTCCCTGCTAGGTCTGCCTGGACGACAGGAGGAACCGGGGTGCGCTGCTCTTTGATAAATTGCAAAAATGAGAATTGCATATCGTAGTTTTCGCAGCTGAGAGATTGTGAGGAGTGTTGGGATATGATTCAGCAAACGAAGGCATTTTATAGGTGAAGGGCTCCTGCATGAAATAAAATTACTAATCTTACACCTGTTTCATAGGATCTGAGATCGGTTTGCAGTAATGCCGACCAACATACGTAGATACGCCGTGGCTTCTTTAAAGGAGTTGACATGGGCTCCGAGATACAAACCTGGCCACCAAAAGGTCAGAAGTTGGTTAGAAGACCTAGATATATATACATGCCGTCCTGGAGAAAGGAGATAGTGTTGATAATGGTGCAAACTGTGCATGGGCTGTATAGGAGTCGGCAGTAATAACCTGAGCATTATTAGTAACATGTGTTACCAACGACAGTTCTGCTTTCCCACTAATTTATAATCCATGTCTCCGCCCCTCACGAAAGTCTGAAGCATCAAAAATATTCTACTAGAAATGCCCTCCACATCCAATCTAGATTCTGAATACGATGAATCGAAACCAAAACAAAAGAAACGACGCAAGAATGAATCCGTTTCTGCCGACACACCGGACTTTGCGCCACTTTTGTCAGCTCTTTGGACAGACTACGCAGACGAATCCAAAGATGATGCTTTTGACCAGTTTATGCAGACCTTTCTCGAAGATTTCTTACAAAGCCGCCAAATCCAAGCGGACCGCTTGGTTGACGTCGACGAATTGGTTAGTCTTGCTTCTAGATTTAGATTGCATCTCATCTTCGCTGAACATATCCAGGGAAAAAAAACGCGCCCACTGAGAAAGACAGAAACTGTTTCTCTGTTGGAAGAGTTGGCCAAAAAGGACCACCTTTCCATTTTCGATTCCATTTTATCTCGGAAAATCAAGCTAGAACGTGTAATTATGTTCTACCTTATTCCTTCTCACCGAACTTAATATGCTTTAGGAACGGAGCCATGCCTGCGTTCGTAACACAGAGCTTAGACGCGAAGATAGTCTGTCGTTGACCATCGCACCAGTTGTTCCTCCGCCTCATCCTGTGAATGAAGATGTGTTAACTGGTCTTTCTGGCATCCGAACAACGCCTTTTTCAAACTCATTTCTTTCACGACTCGATGGGACGAACGAATCCTCACCTCAAGCACTTATAGCGATTGATTGGGAAACCCGGACGCCATGGATGGATCTTATGACGGATATTCACGATCACTACGCTTTTTCTCAGTAAGCTGACTTATGTATCTTCACTCCTTTAATGAATCATTTTTCATTCCCGCTGTAGTCCTGACGCAGAACAGACGATGCTCCAGTCTGCTCCAATCACCTACTCAACTCTCCGTGCAAACCAGCTGCCCCAAATCCACGATCTTCTTGAGCGGTCCTTTTGGACAGGAATTGATGGTAAGATCGCCGTCGAAAACTCGGAAAGATTAGCTGATAATCTATTGGACTGGTCCTAGTTCGTGATTCCCTAGATTACCAGCCCGAAAGGTCTACAGTGATAGCAATGTACAAGAAGATAGTGGTTGGTGTGGCCATCATAGCTTCGCCGCTACAGACATATATAACATACCTAGCGGTAAAAGCAGGCTGGGACAAGGCTCAAATAGGACGGTTAGTATGACCGACTCTCCCACTACTGAAATCCTGAAGCGCTACCATCAGAACCATGCTCTATCACCTTATAGCGTTGAATCCTGATAAAGACTTTACACTCCATGTCTCGACCAATAGTTCTGCCATGGTCAGTTTCTTGACCACCAAAAAACCTCCTCTCTGACGTTTTCCGCTAGCTCCTGTACAATCAATTTGGCTTCAAGGCTGAAGAATTCGTCGCAGGATTTTATTCTGAATATCTTGATCCAGAATCGCGTGCTTCCAAAAACGCCTTCAAACTTCGTTTGCGTCATTTATAGCCAGGATGCTTGAACCTCGAGACTGTTATTATTATCATTGTGCAAGATTGAAATGTCGAGCGCAAGTACGTATTATTACATGTTACAGCTATCAAATTGCTAATCGTTATTTAAAGGCGTTGGAGATGTCGGCGACTAGTTCGTTATATAAATGTTTTACAGTCCTGGATTTTCCCAACCGATCTATGAATCACTCCGCAAACGGGCGCTTCATCGGCTTCTTTTCGTTCTCGTATTCCCCCTCTTTCTCGTGAACAGTCATGGCCCTCTTTCGCGCCACCAATCGACTGGGGTTCGTGTTCATCGTTGAGCGCAGCGGCATCATCATCATCGGAGCCATCATCGTCGGATCTCCAGCACTGACGCGTCTCTTCATTCCATTTCTTTTCGCTTGAAGGTGACTGGGCAACGCCGTGCCGAGAGGCTGATATCTGGAGAAGCTCGTAGCTTCAGTCGGCGAGGGTGGAGGTCCTGGTGGAAAGGTGGAAAATGTTGTCGGAACAGGACGTTCAGAGGAGGAGACGGTGGCGTTATAGACCCAGGTCCCGCGGGATTTGCTGGCACCTGTCGTGACTTCTGCGCTGGCATTTAGCGGCCCTCCCATCGACTTCCTCCTCCCAATACACCGCTTCTTCAATGCCCTAGTCTCAGGACGTTCCCCTGCTCCTGGCGATTTGGCCGGTGGTGAAATAGCCATAGCGACCTTTGACCCTGTACCAGCCACGGAGTAGCTTCGATGACGAACCCCAGCTGCGGTACTTCCTCGCCTCCCCCCAGCAGAGGCCGGCACCACCTTGAACCGAACTCCTGTACCATTGCCCTCTTGTGGCAGTTGCTTAGCCTGTTCCCTCTCTCTCGCCTGCATCGCTGCCTCCTTCTCAGCGAGGGGCATGAACTCGTTCTTCGACTTCTCCAACATCTCCTTGATTGTCCTCGCCCAGTCGTCTTTTTTATAGAGTTTGTGTACCATCAAGCGGAACGTGAATGGATATTTCTTCTTGTCCGCGAGTGGGAACTTGGCAAGCGATTCTTCATCGTCGTCATCGGAGGAGTCATCGGAGATTGTCTTGTCGCTGCCAGTGGGTGATAGCATCGATGCCACGGTGTTTCGACGCGGACGCTTGCTGGTGTCGCGTGCGCTGACGATGGTCGAGAGCTTCTGCAGAACAGGGTTCAGCTCATCGGGGATGGTGATTGTCGCGTCTTCCATGGCCGCATCGTCGTGGTCTCCTTGTGTGGCCCGCGAACTGCGCGAAGCAAGTCGCTCGAAGAGGTCGAAGAGGCGGGCGATCTCTGCCCTTTTCGCATCGGATGCCGACATAGTGGTGGAATAGGAATGGTGGGATAGAGGAAGTAGGATGTGAATACAGGAAAACGATGACTTTACAGTCAAGCAAGCAAGCTGTCCGAAGGGGAGCGTTCAAGAACTGAAAAACTCAATCTTGGTTTTATAGCTGCCCCAGATTGTGGCATCCATGTTCCTGATTGGGTATTGACCGAAAACGAACTCCGGGGCCGCAACATGGGTCCATTGTCCTTCGAACCACGAGGCGTCGGCCCACCTGGCCCAAGCGACCACCTTTGTTACCAAAGATTAAAAGGTTCCGCTTCTAACAGATATCACGAAACTGGCCCAAGATTTTATCACTGGTATCTCGATGACATTACAATTTACAAAACCCGTGCTACTTTGATCCGTCCATTCATCTTGCGGATTTCAAGCATCGTCTTCAATTGATGGTCCCTGCGATCGTATTTCCCCCTCGTAATGAGAGCCTCGTACACCGCATTGCCCACCTCGCTCTCATGTCCGATAGGTGCTTCGAGAACATTGTCTTCGTCGTTACTCTTGCAGGAACCCTCCAATCCGCCCTTTGCGAAACAGGAACTCCATCCTATCTCGGCCAGCGACTCCAAGTGCTTGCCGATCACAAGGCTAGCGACGAGCTCGCGCTGTTTTGTCTCCTTGATGAACCTCGCGCAACGGGCGCAGTTATAGACAGTTTCCACTGTGTTCGGTTTGAGCGAATCTTTTCCGTGTGCCATGTGCATATCCAACATTCCAGAACGTGATAAATAAATCCCTAAAAAGAGACGAGTGAGGTTTTTGAGAGGTGCAAGAGCTTTTCCGAAGGCCATCTTTTCCCCACGAGACGAGCGGTGAGCAGGTGGCCGTTTCGAGCCTCACGAAACAGAACTTACAGCTAGAAACTCGGCATCTCTGTACATCTCGGGAATCGGAGAGTGTGAGATTCTGCTCAAGCTGTCTTCGTAGCAGTTTGGGCAGCAGTCCAAATCCAGGCTATCAGCCGAGTTGAGATGCAGCTCAACTAGCCCAGGCAGCTCGCGTGCAATCATTTCCAGCAGAGGTTCGTCGATGCGCGGCAAATTTGTTAGCATGAGGGATGTGAGTTTCAGTACAATCTTGTGAGCGCCGAGATTTTTGAAGAGTTGACCAAGGCAGGAACGCTGCAACATTAAACCGGAGTGCGAAAAGTCCACATGAAGATGGTGAAGGCAGGGCAATTTTTTGAACTCGTTGACGTTGGGAGGAATCAAAAAGGATGGGGCGCTTAGCGACCTGGATATATGCGCGATATTTGAGCATTGTTTCTCTCAAACGACACCCAGATCTGGAAACAGTTCAAAGACGAACCTGACCCAAGAGTAACCGCCAGCCCAGTTTTGCTTGCGGTACTGTGAGTCAACCTTTTCTAAAAACCCAAGCAAGTCGGTGAAATCATCGCTAGTTCCAATCGAAAGAGACCGAAGAAAAGAGCGAAGGACCAGGTAACGAAAATCTTTCGAGACAAGCGTGCAAGGCATTATAAACCTCGCAAAGACTGTTTTTTGGGACTCTATAGCAGGAGTCGCCATCAAAGGATAGAATGCTATAATGTAGCACTCTATTATTTCATCCAGTAGCTCCATAGGTACTTTTGGTGCCGTGCTGTTAGACGCGAGCGAGTTCTGCCTCCTCAAGAGGCTCTTTCGACGAATCGTCAAGCCTGATGAGTGCGTTTCAACAGAGCGAACGAGGAGGATCCTGAGAGGCATTATGGTAAGTCTGGAGTTCAATGGCGTTAGTATAGAGTTACAGAAGTGGTTGAAGGTTGGGCAAGGAATGTTGGCAAGTCTATAAATAGCACTCGGAGAAAATAGCAAAATAAATGCGCCTGGATTACCGCAATAAGAAACCGCAGAGCCTAGGAACGCTCATGTCCAATAATCAAGGGTAAGTATAAAATAAGTCGCACACAAGTAAGTTATTATAAGGAAGACTATGTATGCTTCTATTCGTCAGTATTTCCTTGTCATCATGGTCGTTTCCTCCGGGATGTCTTAAGAGGACTGCGAGCTCAGTAGCCATTGGAAGCTCTTGTAATCGACTGGGGGTTGTCGTTTCGTTGAATCAGCATCCGAGTCGTCTAGTGTTGTCGCCTCATTACAGGATCCTATCCGTGCCTCTCTCTTCGATGATTCCGAGCTTCTGCTGTTTTAGCACGTTACTCCAGACGTCGAGAAGGCAACACAGGACTTACCCAGTTGTTGATGTGAGGGTGGCAGTCGCTATCTTTGCACGGTTCCGGGCACGCAAAAGGGGGGGTTGTGATGCGCCTGACGCCCCCCTTCGTGCAGGCCGGGGTTTCGGGGTGGGTTCGTCATCCAAGAGGAGGCCAGGACCAAAACGGCTTTTCTGGACAGGTGTCTGGGCAGGATCGCGGGAGGGAACGACCTCAACAGCGCTATCGGATTCGCTACTAGATACCGTTGCGATCTTACGCGCTGAATTCCCCTTTGCTTTCTTTTTGAGGCGAGTGAACTCCTAGGAGGTCGCTTTCCACCAGCCTTGCTACTCTGATCACTGTCTGAGTCGAGACTCAACCCCGCCAAAATACGGCTCGTGGTTCTTGTCCTCGGAATCGGGGTTTGCCGTCTCGTTTCGCTTGCAGACAACGAACGATCTCGTCGCACTGAGGTTCGCTGATGAATGTTGTCGCTGTCGCTTCCCTGAATGGCGGAGTCGGCTTCGCTTGTTGTGTCAGTGTCCATGTCACTATAGTCGCTCCGGACACGATTGTTGCTCCGGATGCTTCGCTCGTCGCCAGACTTGACTGGTGCAAGGACGCTTATATTGCTTGAACCTTTAGCGACTGGCTTCGGTCGTGGTCGTGGTCGTGACTGTTGCTCTTTGACAGCCTTTCTCTCCTTTTCCTCTCTCTCCTCTTCTTCCAGCTCTTTCCTCCTCTTCTTCGCTCGCTCCATGACAATACGGTCGCCCACGCCAATCTTTCCGTTTTCTTCCTGCTTCTTGTTTCCATCCCATTCACCGCCATCTTCAGGGAACATCGCAACGCCGTAGGCAGAGCTCTCTCGCAAGATGGTCAAGGCCTCCTGCATGTCTTCATCACTGAACCCTTTGTCTTCCATGATTAGATGGAGAGCAACTTCTGGGACTAGGATTCGTTGCACAAACTCATTGGCTGTGAGAGGCGCGATAGAATTCGGGTCCATTGAAGCTGGAGGAAACATGTTATATAACGTCTGGTGGATAATGACGGAACCTAGTTCCCCGTAGCTTTTTGAAAGTTGTTGTATCAATACGCAGACATATAGAAGACATGAAAAACGCACTAGCCAGGTTGAGCTTTTTCGAAATTGGCAAATTGTCCGCGAACGCCTGAGACGGCCCTCAATCCTTTCGACTTGATCTCAGCCATAATTTCGACCCAAAATAAGCTTCTGGCCTTTGCGCCTTTCTTGGATATTTTTGCATTCTTATTGCTTTGGACCACAACTTCCCAGTCATCGTTGTCTTCACCCTCAAGCTGGCCGGTATCTTCAATCAGAGCTTGAAGCATCTCTTTCATTTTAGCGATCCTTTCGCCCAGCTTCTTCCATTCAATGGTCTTGGGCCAGCCCTTCTTCTCCGCTTCGGGGAGAATTTGCGACTCGAATCGATGTCGCTGACACACTGTGTTGAATGCCGCTAAAGGTGCTTTCAAGCCCAGAGGATTGGATGGTCGTGGATCACGTTGAGATTTCTTCCGCGTGGCAGCCAAAATATTCTGGAGGAGGGGTGATGGGCTGGATGGTAGAGGAGTGTCGCAATATGGACAGAGAGATTTGGGATCAACATTAGGAGAAATGGATACTGAAAAAAATAGTGAATAAGGTTATTTGCGTTTAAATATAGAAGATGATCACTTGAGTCGCCTTCTTCGTCGAATAGAAGGCGGGCAGGAGATTGCAATAAGCTAAGCCAGAGGGGAACTATTAGACCTGAAGGGAAAAGTTGGAAAAAAAGTTTTGAAAAAACGTACGCATCGCGCTCTGTTCTGGATCTCTTGGAAATGCGTTCGTCATCGCTACCTCCTTCAGACGTTCTCTTCCCACTTCTTGACGGGCCAGCTGGAGAAGAGCTCCAAGTTGGGGGCACGCTGGGGGATCTAATACTAGCCAGCACCTGGGTGCTCATTGGGAATGGATCCGCTTTTTTCTCCAGCTTCTTTGCTTTCTTCTCCCTTTTCCGTTTCTCCGATGCCTTGAGACCCCCCGCGTCTTCTTCCTCGCTGCAGGGACCAATTTGGACTTTGTTCTTGCCCTTTCCCTTATCCTTCGCTTGACTGGGTTGAATGTAGGGCTTTCCCTTGGGCCTATCGTCCGTTTTTGATTGGGGAGATGGCATTGGAAAGGGGACAGGCAGACGCGAGCTGGATGCATGGGACTTCATTGGTTCTGCTCGGGTTTTTGTTCCTCCAAGTGGAGAGACAAACGGGAAATCGCCCACTGTTATCCGTTTTCGAGCAGGCGATGATGGAGGAGAGAGGTGGGGGAAATCATCCAGTTCAGCCTTCTTCTCCGACCTCTCAGGAGATTCGGACCAAGTCCGATATCGTTCTAGTGCCACGGTCGTCTGGCTGGAGGTATCAATAGGCATCATGTTTAGTGGAGCTGCTGAAGATGATGGGGCGTTTGTTTGAGAGCTGCGAGGTTCATATGTCGACTTGTGTTCTGAATTCAATGGAAATGGAACGGGACGCCCGCCATTCTTCGGGCGAGGAACAGGACGAGGTTGTGCACTGGGAGGTTGTGTGGTATTGGATGGAAGTCTCCTATGAACTCGAGACGGAATGGGGCTCGTCCTACGGTTTGAATTCGCACTCTTCCCACTTAAGGGACTGACATACACGACATCATCGTCACCTTCCGCGGATTTCGAGGTGGTTGCTGTTGATTTGGCCATATCTTTGTTTAAGTGGGAGGTCCTGGTCGATTTTTGCTCCAGATATTGTTCCTTTTCACTGTCCCGCGAGATGGGTACCATAGAGTTGTCGGAGGCTTGTTCCGTCTTCTTAGTTTTCGTGAATTTTAACCCAGCGAATTTCTTCTTGGGTGGAAATTTAGGATCGTATGCGTGTTGCTTCCCTTGCTCGTCCACGAAAGCTGCTTCAGGAACATTCTTTCCTTTCTTCGCTTGCAGCTCGCGTTTCTTCTTCTTCCGGTCGTGTAAATCATCTTCTTCCCCCTCAGCCTGGGAGGAAAGGAAGTCGATTTCGTCCGACGATTCAGAGTCCCCGAGTACAATGGTCCCCTTCGGAGGGTTGCGACTGTTTTTCCCAATAGTACGCCTGCTAGCATTATCGGACATGCTCCTTGAAGGCCCCTGACTGCTCGAAGGTGTTGGTTGTGACGATGAAGACTTGGTAGATGGCGCTGGTCTGAACTTCGAGTAGTTCCCCTGAGACGCGGATGGGGTTGGTTTCTTCGATTTAGTCGCACCTGGAGGATCCAGGCTGATTCCAAGATTCTCGTAAGCCAGGCCCATTCCAAGAGGACGCGAAATGCGCGACGCATTGTCTATTGATCCATGGGTAGCGAGAAACTTGTCCATTGGACAGCATTTAAACACTCGCGAATCCTGTGCAACGGGATATTTCTTTCAGTGACCTACGCTGCACTCGGGGTCGAAGTCGCTTAACTGTTCCGAGACTGATGAGCTAGTCTTGTCAGAGTGTGCAGTCGAGCTGTTTCAAAAATAGCCGAGCGTGACCATCGGCCATGGGGCGTGACCGGTCGCGTTTTCGTGTGCGTGTTTTATTACTACTGACAGCGTCCTACCTGGGTAAGTATTAGTATTTGTTGGATTTTCGCACTCGCGGGCAGTTTGCTTCCAACTATTTAATATCCACTGACGCAATTTAATCTACACAAAATGGAAATGCATGAAAAAATGTACACATGGCCCATACCTTGCCCGGGTTGAGGATTGGTTTGTGCCAAGATTGTAAGGAAAGGATGAAAGCTTATTATTCCACTTGCCAACCATTCAGCTCTCTGCCAGTGCCGACATCGATCACCTTTTCGAAGAATTTTTGCGTCAAAAAGCCACGTTCATCTCCTTCGGTGAGCACAACACCGTTTTCGGAGAACCAGAACTTAACGCCAGCATCTAATGCCTTTTGCACGTCAACGTATATGAGGACCTTTGCAGAATGTCGCATGCCTGACGAACGGCAAGGCAATGAGTAGACCGTTCGAGAAATGGAAGGATGAGGGGACGTACCGCTGATGACACCCTCGCCCGCCACATTCTGAGCAAGGTGAATGTGATTTCTCTTCATCTTCGATAAGCCTCCCTTCGCTGGAATCGATATTTGACCCGCATCCATGACCCCGATCGATGCAAGACGTACCTATGCTTTCCCAGGCCCTACGATTTGTTCCATGTACTGCGATGCGAGTTGGAATATCAGAGACACTTTTGATGGGCTTCAACTCAAGTTCGACCGTCTGTTCTCGTCCTTTTAGATGGGACCTTAAATTTTAGGCAAAGTCAATACCTTAATGGAGTGTCCTTGACGGGCTTTGATCATCCAGATAGGGTATTTCTTGTCGTTCGTGATTTCGATTTCCCCTGAAGCTGTGCCTTCCGAAGGCGGCTCCTTACTTGAAAGTACTGAATCTGTGGGACCAAGCTCCGGAAGAGGAGATATTGATCCAGGCGAGATGGCCTCCAGCTTTATACCATCATCCATTTCCAGGATCAGATCATACCGCTGCTTGGAATCCGCTTTCACGATTGCCTTTATCCCCTCTAGGGTGAGCCCTTGAGATTTCAGCTTGGGATGTTCGAGCTGCAATCATAGTGACCTTTTCAGTCTGCAGCTTCAGCGAAGGAAAGAATAGAGAGACATACCAAGTCAACGACCTTGACGTACCCATCCTTCCGCATGGCCAAACCCTCTCCTTGTGCACCGTGTCTAAGCAACCACGAGAGTGTCTTCGAGATGCGAACCTCTGGGGAGTCCTTGTCGAGCCCACGAAGCTTCGTACTTGTGGACGGGGATGCTTTCTTCTGTCCGGCAGAGCCTCCTTGAGCCTTTGCCTTCCCCTTGGACTTCCTTGCAGTGTTGGAGGTTTCCCATTCAGCGTCCATTTTTTCAAGGCCTTTTATATTTGCTGCTTTATTTTGGGTCTGAAATGCAGCAGATTTGCTTTTAAGCAAGGAAGAGGATATGGCACGAGTCAAGGGGAGTCATGATCGGTTCAAGCGGTGGAGGTGGATCAATCAAAAAGAGTTATCAACGAAGATGAACTTAAGATGAACGTTTACGCGCGACAAAACCTATAACTTACAATACGCTTTGCTTTGCTCCGCCGAAGGCTCTAGAAAAGGACCGCACAAACGGTAACATGCAAACCAAAGCAAGAACGAACAGAGAGTGAGGCCGGCCCGTCAAGGCTGTTGTAACGTTGTAAATTGAACTTGTGCTCTTCCCTGACCTATGACTCCTTCAACCAAGAGATTTATTGATTTGTCCCATCCTCTGACATCTGAAACGCAGATTTATCCTTCTGATCCCGCCTTCCAATGCAAAGCCCACGCAAGCCATGCGAAAGATGGGTACTGCGTCCACCAACTCTCACTTGGCACGCACACCGGGACCCACATAGATGCCCCGTACCATTTCTTTCCCAATGGTAGAAAGATCGGCGACATAGGACTCGAAGAGCTCGTCGGTGATGTAGCTGTGGTGAACCTCTCCGGACTTAAAGAGAGACAACGCATTTCATGGGAAATTCTTCAACCATACGAACACCTCATGCAAGATTGCCAGATTCTGTTCATAAATACAGGGTGGTGCAGAGCCCACTACCAAACTCCGATGTACCTCAGCCATCCGTATCTCGCGCCTAACGTCGCCGTCGAGATTCTTGCACGAGGAATACGCGTCGTGGGTGTCGATACCTTGAACCCAGACGAGACACCATCAACCTTTGCCCCGGTCCTTGAAGGTTCTGATGGGTTTGGCTTCTATGAAGCCTTTCTTGGGGCAGGTGGGATAATTGCCGAAAACCTCACAAACTTGGAAGAGTTGCTTGAGGCTCAAGAAAATACCCCGGAGGGAGAGAAGTGGATTGTTTATCTGGTGCCGCTCAATCTGACCGAAGCCGACGGTTCACCTGTTCGTGCATTTGCACGGAAAGCGAGAAAATGATTAGGGCAACAGATAATTACTCAAGGTTCTCAATTGCAGGTCGGCATATGATTTACAAATAAAACCGTTTAGATCTTTCGCTACCTAGGTCCATAACCTCTTCAAAGTTTCGCCATGAACCACTCAACAGCAGCCTTAAAGGAACCTTCCTTGCCAGCCTTGACCTTAGGGTCTGTCATGTCGCCCCTAACGGCAAACCCATGGGTGCAACCATCCCAGAACTCGCGTTTGTAGCCTGGAGCGAACTTGCCATCTCCGAGGAGTTCATCAGCCTTTTTAGACGACTCGAGGGGAAATTGCTGGTCGACTGGACACGAGTTGATGAGAAGCGGTGCCTTGGAGGATGCGATGTATTTCTACCAAGACATTCAAGTAAGATCAAACCGAAAGGGAAATAATATTGGAACATTACCTCGAGGTCAGCAGGAACTTGGAGAAGTGAAGGGTGCGAGACAACTGCGACCTTGATGATATTCTCAAAAGCAAGGTCAAAGACATAGCGACCTGGAACGAAAGTAAGTGTTAGTGCATGACACATTTCCCAGATTTTCTTGAGCTTTTACTTACCGCCGAAGCAGTACCCTGTGGCACCGAAAGTCTGGATGCCTTGTCCCTTGAGAGCATTGATGACTTTGTCAAGGGTAGGTCGAGTTTTTTCCTGAGTGTGGTTTGGGAACCACTTCATGATGTCAAAGTTACTGCCGGGGTTGAGCGCATCGGGGTGAATGGGATCACCATTCAGGTAGTCGGGTACGATGGTCTATCAATCTTCCTCAGCGCCCACGATCGCACCGTGAAGTAGCATGAGCCCACCTTGAACCCATTTGCCGCAAAGTCGTCGGCGAGTAACTGGGATTCGATTAATATCGCAGTGCAAGCAAGCACAGAAAATCATGCGAACCTGTGCATTGTTAAGTTGTGGTCCAAAGACGTCTGGGAGGAGCAAGATAGCCTTGTCCTTGGGATAATCCTTATCGGGTGTAGCGACATAGCAGTCAACATCACCGATCTTCTCCCATTTCCCTAAAAACGCGCCTCAGTTCAACATTCCGTTTGACGGCTTGGGACGTAGTTACCCTCGGGAGTGCCTTCGTGGGTGACACCTATGCGGAAATTACAGTAACTGTCCAGACGAAGCTACACTGCGAGTGGGACATACCTTTAACACAATGCTCACAGAAACTCATTGTCGTGGATGTATCTGGATGAGATGGTGAAGGATGATGATGGATCAAAAGATCGGGGTATGTATTTTGAAATATTTCAATCCTTCTCTCCTTTTATACCTTGAAGCTTGATAGGCAACTCCACAGCACAGGTTTGGAAAGGATACGCTTATGAACGATCTGGAGGAAATGATTGTCCCTATGATCTTGATTCAATAAAAGAGTCTGATGACTCCAACAGGCTACGCCTATGTTAGTATGTAACTTCTTCAAACGGGGACCAATGCGGGAAATCAGAATGGGTTAAAGTGGAGAAAGGGACCTAGGGGTCCCGAGGGTGGCCGCTTGTTACGCGTTGGTGTGAGAAATACTGCGAATGAGGGGAAGACGCGGTTGGACGGCAGGATGATAAGATTGGCAATCACCTAACCGGCTATTTTGCATGCCGATTCCGGCGTACTTTACGACTCCGGATTTTTACTCATTGGTGGTTTCGTCATTTCTTTCAACTGGTGGTTGGCCTTGGAACAGAAATCCCTCGAAACGCGTTATTTATGTATTGTTGAACGTCCATTGCCAGTGTGAGAACTCTGGATAGGTCCTCAATTGGCCATGGGGTGGTTCAAGTTCTTCAACTTCTACTCCTGCCACGGTCGATGGGCCGCTTCAACGGCACAACTTCGGCGACGACCAACGACCTCAAGCGGTATTATTGAATACCCGTATGCAGAACACCCATGCTGCGTGTCATTTCGGCAGGAATGATGTTGGACCGTTGGGCCTTGGTCCTCCGACGATTGTGCGACGTGCACCATTCGTGCACCCTTCTCAGAAACATCGTGTCTGGAATTAGATCAGGGCTCAGGCGCCTACTGGTGATCCCCAATGGATTTGTTCCCTTCGTCTGCCCAAGGTTCTCCAAATTCAGCACTACGCAAATATCAATTCCCCAATTCATTCTGGAACTATTCAACCCGTCGTCCCAGTCTTTCTCCTGGAAAAACCCGTTCTTGTCACTGGGGAGAGTGGCGATAATTGGTTATGAACCAGTCAAACACTTTTCCCGCATGCCCCTTGGTCCATCCCAAATCCCAGTCGAACTTCTTCAGTCGCGTTTACTTATGATCATCAGTGATTGGTGGCATCGTTAAAAACCCGAAATTCATTGTCAATCCCTTCGTCCTCAACTCGCGACGAGGGGTCACAATGTACATGCGAAAATCTCCAAGCGTTACGCTTCTTACCAAGCCTCATCCCACAAATTTGGCCAAGAATCAATATATCTAATCCTTCCAGCTTCCCAGGTTCCTCGCTATTAAAAATACATGGGAAAAATTCTGCCACATCTTTAACGAATCCCCACACGCTTTCAACGGCACTCATTGCTGCTCTTGTCGATTTTTTCCCTCCCTCCAAGCTTATCAATGTTTGTTTCTGACCTCCCACCTCGCTCTTAAGCTCTCTCCGCCACTCGCTTTGATGTCTTCTCAAACAAATTTCCATCACCACGGTCGATTCCGAGTCTCGGGTGGGGTACTGCCAGACGCAGTCACAGCTTACCGCACCTATGGGGATCCTGCAAACCCCTGCATCGTTTTCCCAACTTGTTATGGTGGAAAGCTTGACAGTATGGCTTTAGCGATCATATTTTCGTCGCCGCTTATGTTTTTATTTTCAGGCCAAATGTACATGGTAGGGGAGGGGAAGGTGAGTTGTTGCCCACTATCTCGTTTCCCCCATCTGACAGTGTAAACCAAACGAAGGTCATGGATCCTCAGAGGTACTTTGTGGTTACCTTTGCCCTGTTTTCAAACGGAGAGGTAGGTTCTTTCCCACTCTGTGGATTATTAGTTTCCTAATTAAATGTAATTTTAGTCATCCTCACCTTCGAATACTGTGCGTCTAAACGCCCCTCCCATAATGAAGGAATATTTGCGACGATTCTGATCTGAGTGGATTGTTAGCCTGCCCCGTACAACGGCCCATACTTCCCCGCAGTTTCATATGAGGATAATATGTAAGTATTTCCTGCATGTCATGGGCAAGAATTAATTAACCATTGTTCAGCCGCGCTCAATATGCCGTCCTTCAAAAACTTGGAATCCAGAAGGTCTACGCCGTCATCGGCTTCTCCATGGGTGGGCAACAGGTGTGAAGATATCTTCTCAAATTCCACAATTCTAAAACACTAAATTTCACTTCCAGGCATATCACTGGCCCGTCATGTATCCTGATGTCGTGGAGAGGTTTTAATCTTGGCTGCTGGGCGACTTTTTGCTGATAATGTGCTTAGATACGTGGTTATCTGCGGTTCTGCTCGTACCAGCCCGCACAATCAATGGTATGGAAATTCCGTCGATAAATCATTACAGGCTTAATAAATTGTAACTACAGCTTCTTGGAGGGACCCAAGGCGGCGCTGGTGGCATCGAAGGATTTTAACAACGGTCACTACCTAGAAACACCCCAACTTGGTATACGGGCCTTCGCACGCGTATACAGTGCATGGGCATACGGTCAGACGGTGCACACCAAAACTCCCCGTGTCTTGAATACCCTTAACTAATAACAAAGTATAGTGGTTCCGAGAACACAAATACAAATGGGATGGTTTGTAAGTGCCTGATAAAAACGACTCTTTTCCTCAACCTCATCAGAGCGGTGAATTGTTGTTCAGATACCCAGACCTTGCTTCCTTTCTTCGTGAACGCTGGGAGGATCGATTTCTCCAGGATTGGGACGCGAATGATTTAATAACTCTCCTTCATACCTGGCAAAATGGGGACGTCTCTCAGATTAGACATGGTGGGGATCTACGAGCTTGCCTCACTGACATCCAGGCGAAGGGTTTGATTATGCCAAGCAAGACTGACTTGTATTTCCCAGTATGTAACCTTTTTTCATCTCTGTCGTTTACCAAAGATGACCATGTTGCGAAAATCTTACAGCCCGAGGATAGCGTCAATGAAATGGCTTCCTTGACACCTGGATTTAGCCGCCTGGTTGTCATTGACACTGTCTGGGGACACACCGGTGCGTTGTTCTTCAGGCTATTGGTGTAGGAGTCGACCTCTGATATTCTCTTTCCAAAAGCTGGCGGAGGATCAAATTCCACCGACGACGCATTTGTTCAGGCAGAAATTAGGAAGTTCTTAGAGGAGTAGTTTGTTGAGTACAGGTAAACGACAAGTAAACGATGGATAAAATGCACTTGTAATGTATAATGACGCTCAATAGACATTGTCTTCGCTCATCGATCGCACGGTTTTATAAAGTACTTTATCCGGGCAGGGATTTTTAATATTTTGGCTAATTCGTCTGGTATTTCAGCAAATTACGGCAACGTTTAGTTTGGGTCTTATCCAAAGCCGATGTAGGCATCTTAACTGGTCGCTGCATAAGATCCTTCGTAGCGTCGATAGTTTAGCCACGTACCGAGGAAAATCAAATTAAGTATTGTGTTTTCGGGTCATGGCCTGTCTATAATATTGAGGTCTATCCCTCGCCTTTGACTAACCGCCATCACGAATGTAGAATTCGATGGGTCTCTAAATTTAAACCTCCTCGATCCTGAAATCTTCATCGTCGTCTTCTGTAGGCATGGCTGTCGAGCCTTTTATGACACTCATATGGGTTTCGGGCGTTGAATTGAGCTCCTCAAATTCGTCGTCAGCACTGGTTATCTTTGGCTCATCGCCATGCAGCAACTGGACTAGACGTTCGATGTGTTCTGATATCTAAAAAAAAGGATAGTTAGCGATTCAGGATAAACCGAGAGGAGGGCGTCGAAAAACCTTGTCAACAGTCTCGTTTTCATGTGCAGCGCGGATGATCTCATAGACTCCATGCTGCCGTTGGTAGTCACGACCCCACCGGGTATGGCAAAGAAGTAGGAGAGTCTCTACATGTGTAAGTCTGATTGTAGGGTCAGATTCGCGTTGTTTTGTGGGCGGTAGGAATTGCAGCGACTCCGGAAGCTTTTCTTGATCCTGAATCATTTTTAAGGTAATTGCGAATAACAGGGAACATGAATGCACACCTCCAGATCATATTCCTCCGGCCCTGCAAGAGGAAGAAGAAGATAGGGAAGTGCGTCGATTCCAGGTGCGGTTGTCTTTGAAGGGGGTACAGCGACCGCGATGGATTCCGGACTAAGCAAGGCTTTATGACCTGGAGCGTGAAATGCGCAGTTTCTGACATCCTAAATTAATTCGAACAAGGGATACGACATATAAAGATGCCTACTTGATCGCAGAAGCAACCCCTCCTCGTCGGATGGTATCTTTGTGTTCTGTGAAAACAACAAGTTTAGCAAGGGGATACTCTAAGCTTTGTTCAGTGGCTAGAGTTTTGATGGGTTGTGGAGACAAAAAATAGTTCCTTCCTATCGGTGACTGAGGTAGACGCCATGTTTAGGTTTGAACCATTGGAAAAAAAGAAAAAAAGCTCACAACTGTCATGTTGGCGAAAACACTTGCCAAAAAGTGTAGTTCCGCTTTTCTAGTCCGCTTTGACAAATCTCCAGTTTCAACCATCTGTGCGCCTTCGACAAATGCATCGATGAGCATTGGTAAGACCAAAGCTTCTTTAGCATCTCCACTTGGATAGGGTACTGGGGCAGGGCATGATCCACACCGAGATTCTATGGGATAGAGGGAATTGGAGAGTCGGGCGTCGGGAATAATGCTTATTTTTAGTGTCAAAAGGATTGAGCATGCCGTGGATGCAGCTGTTAAATTGGAGAGCAACATTGAGGCAAGATCTGCCAGAATCGAATGAGGATTCTATACAGCGCAAATGTCAGTTTGATCGCGCACACGCACAGAAGCAATACATACTATAATATAAGATGCAATAAAACTCAAAAACGATGGCTCCGAGAGAGGGGATATCATTAACGGGGAGTCGGATAAATTGACCAAAGCTCGAAAGGCATCGTGGGCAACACTCTGAGCAAAAAAATCTATATCAGAACAGATGAAGACCGCAAAAGAGACAGACAAGTTGATCCCGACATAACAACTTCAGATCTCGGATTATGTCGCTCTCCTTTGGCTTTTGCAGACCTCCCGATTGGAGTCCAGAGAAAAAGATATCTCGATGGGGTGCGCCTTTGACTGTTTGAGGCAAAAGATTTTCGAGAGCGATCTGGCGGACCTGGGGATTCCTGTCCCTAAGGAATGGAACGAGCTAGAGACCAGGTTTATTAGGACTTGGATATCAGGGGGCGCAGACACCGACCTCGCGAAGCTGGGCGTCCATCTGAAATATATTTACTGCACGTGACCTGCTTAACGCGACCCTTTATGCATTGATTACGTGAGCACATTCCTCGGAATCATTGTGTCACGGTCAACTTTCATTGGCGTGCACGACTCGGAGTCTTCAACTTCACCTTCATCCGCATCCGCCATATGGCAGGCTACAACAGGACTCGTTCCGTTGAGCAACTCCTGGAAAAGACCGAATCCTCTCCGCCCTCATTTACCGTGCATCTTCATCCCGAGTTCTGGGTCCTGAATAACGGATCGAAGTTCCTCTACCAGAACCAAATCGCTGTATGTATGGTTATTTTATCCATCGTATTGTCGTGTCTAAACACTTGAATCTTTAGTCTCTACTCGATGATATACGTGGACATCGTATACCAGTGGACTTTCTTGAATTGTTTGATTTGGCGCGCGTGCCTTTTTACGACGGTGATTGGACACTTCGTTGCTTCGAGGTAGTCGCTATGCTTATCTCTGTTTATTGCGAAAGGGTGCATGATAGTCGAACTTCTCGACTACCGGCCACAGAAAAGCAAGGAACCTCCTCCGAAAGCACCCCAGAAAACGCATGTGGTCCTCCATCCTAATTCCGAAACTCTATGGGCAGATATATGTTCCTTGAATCAAAAGCACGGTAGTAAATGGACGGACATGAATGCATTAGAGGTTGAGGCAAAACTCCTAGTAAGTTCGCCTGTCTTTCTTTGTTCCATTCGTTCGCTCATGAGTGGCTCAACAGCTTGCTACTTCACCACCTCTTTGCCTTGATCCTGACCCTCATCTCACCCGCATTGTCAACCACGTTTTGAGGGTGTCCACCCCAAGTATGCCTCTTTCGCTTAAACGAAAGGCTGCAGCAATGGAACCAGAGGAGGATGGCCCAGAGAAGGCCAGAAGGGAACGACTGCTTGCATTCATGGCCCCTCGGGATAACAAATTACATACTCCAAGGTATATGTTTAATGCTTCAGTTACGTTGTTTATTATATTGATCATACTTGATTGCATTAGCTACCGCATACTGGATACCATTGCGAGCTGGAAGCAGAGGACCAACGATTCTGCCCCAATGCCTACCGTGCCTAGTAATCAGTTTACGGCTCTTCGACCTCAGTCCACGCAGCCAATTCGGCCTCACTCACAACCTCCCGCCGCGCCACCTACTCCTGCACCAGCAGTCCAAGCACATTCGCCCGCTGATTCGATTGACAGGAAAGCCCAGAAACAGAAAAAGACTGACACCCCTCAAACATCTTTCAACGTTGCTTTCGCCCGATCTAATGGCTCGCACACTCCCATTCCCCCACAGCCCACGCACCAGTTCGTCAATCAACATCCACCTACCCATACCACGTCCACTGGAACTCCTGCAATGCAACCCCAGGTCTATGCTAGCCTTCAGGCTGCACAAGAAGCTGCGAAGAGATCGGCTACTCCTTCTCAACAATTGCAGATGCATCAGCAACAAATGCAACTGCAACAACAGTACATGCAACAGTATCACCTTCCAAGTCAACAACAACAACTCCAGCAATCGCAGCAAGGACAATCGCAGCAGCAGGCGCAACAGACACAACAGACACAAAATCGACCTCCTTCCCAACCACAACAACCCCAAGCTCAACAACAACAAGCCGCTCAGCAGGCGCAACAACGCTATACGCAGTCACCCAAACCCCCAGCACCAGCTGCACCGGCTCAGTCTCCCCAGTCATATCCCGGCGCTCCTCCTCAATTTCAACCACCATTACCTACTGCCCATTTTCTCCAACAACCCCCTACGGGTGTTCGCCAACCGCAAAAGCAGCATCTCGCAACTGGTGTTCAGCAGCAAGGGGTTGGGCAACCGCTGCACCCCCCGAACGCTAGCCAAGCCCAACTCCAACAAGCGATGCTATTTTCCCAACAGATGCAGCAGTCGCAACAGCAGCTACACCAACAACAGGCGAACCTTCTTATGCAACAACGAATGAACATGGTGGCTGCGCAGAAGAATAGTGGGCGAGCAACACCACAGATGCAGGTGCAGCCAACTCAAGGGCAGGGGCAGGCTCATACACCGCAGAGTGTAGCTGCGTCTCCATCGCCGGCGAGAGCCAGCCCAGTCGTTACCAATCAACAACTCGCTGCAAGAGGATCGCCCATGCCGCCGAAGGCGCAAATTCCCCAACAACAACCACTGGGCGGTCAGCAGCAACAGCATACTTTGACTGCCACAGCAGCGCAGGGGATGCAGCACCGGATCGCATTTAGCCAGTATAATCCTTCACAGTTGCGACCGACGATCCACGGTAACGTTGGACAAGGTACCCCGACGCTGGCGGCTGCTTCGCCTCGAATCAACGCGCGGCCGATCACACCAGCAGTGGGGGATGGAAAGCAGCATCAACAACCCCAGATACAACAACAACAGGCAATGCAGATACAGATGCAAATGCAAATGCAAGGCCAGCAACCGATTCGAGGGCCTACACCTCTGCAACAAGCTCAACAACAGATGCAGGCCCAGCAGATGCAGAATGCGGCTGCGGCGGCAGCAGCGGCGCAGGCCCAAGGACAAGATACCCAGGGTCATGGTCAGGCGCAGCAGCAACAGGGACAGCAGCAGCATCAGGCCGCACCTCAGACACAAACGCCCGTGCAGCAGGCCGCTCAGGGAGCGGCTGCGCAGCAAATACCGCATTATCCGCAGATTTATGGGTATCAGCAGTTCAATGGCGGGTATTGGAGGATTCCTGGGATGTTGCCCAATGGTACCCAAGTTACTCCTCAACAGCAGCAGCAGCTTCTTCAGTTGCAGCAACAGCGGCAGCAGCAGCAACAACAAGGGCTGGGGGTTGCACAGGGTATGATGGGCAATGGACAAACCCAGCAGGGTGGACAACAGCAGTTCACGAATTTGTTGGTTCAACAACACCGTATGCAGCAGCAACAGGCGGCGGCGGCTGCACAGCAGAGCATGTTGATGGTGGGCGGTGGAGGTCAGCAAGGGCAGGGGATGGTGATGGGGAAGATGCATACGCAGACTCCAACGCAGATGCAGGCGCAGCAGGCGATGAAGGGCAAGGTTGCGCCGAAGAAGAGTGTGCAGGCAGGAAAGAAGACGGGGCCTCCACAGCGGTAGCAGTCGATGTTCATGATTTTTTTTCTGGGCCAGGAGAGTTCCTATGTTGTATTTTTATTATACCTCTATTTATATATTTCGGTAATGACTTGGACTGCGTCGTATGTACTATTGCAAATCAGACACATTGAAGGATTCGCGCAGCAAACTCGAGTCAGTTGTTCAGATTTGACACTTGACGAAGGGTAATACATGAATAAGGGATATATGGGTGCTGTGCGATAATAAAATAAGAGTACAATCATGTGGATGCTGTCGCTGGTTCTGATTTTGTTTGCCTGGCAAGTAATCTTTTTTCTTCTAGCTTCTGTTCGACTCTTTCGATATCGGCAAGGAAGTTTATAAGTTCCTGAAACACGTTAAGTTAAATATACACAGTGGCTGGATGACACGCACATTACTGGTTGGCTCAAAGTCGAGACCGAGGCGAACAGCTTCGGCAGCTTCACGGAAACGACCAAGACCGAGTAGGGCTTTTGCTTTGCGGAAGTGGCCTTTGCTCCAGTTGCGTCGGATGGCGATGACAGTTTCAGCATCAGCAAGAGCAGAAACATAGTCGCGGAGATCAAAATAGGCTGCGGAGCGGTTTGAAATGGCAGTGGAAAGTTCTTCGCGCATAAATTGGTTCGCCTCCCATGGCGGTCGCTGGGTAGCTAGAGAGGCAGCAGCAGTGTATCGAGCAATAGCCTGTTGGGTTTGACCGGCTTTGAAAAGTGTCTAGAATGAAATAGAATTCAGGGAGGAGTACTAGATCATTTAGACAAGAAGCGCGAACGTTTCCTTCTTCTTTTGTGGTCTGGACTGCTTGAGAGAGTTTTTGGGATACGATATTGCTGGGAGGAGGACAGAGAAGATTTGGATTGGCAACTAGGAGACGAGATAGACGATTTGTAACGGCAAAATCGAGATTGCAGGGGTCGCATTTCTCGAGCTTGTGGTCAGCACAGAGGGCGACGGTGCCCTCTGTGGCGAGAACGAGGTTACTGGGGACAAAATCCTGGTCGATGAGGGCCTGGAGAGCGGGATCTGGAGTGGGAGACTGAGGCGACTGGGGAGCATGGGAGTGAGAGTGCTCTTCGCCGGGTGCATGGGAGTGTGAGTGGGACATGGTTGGCGTCTTTGCCACGTCGCGTCGTCATTCTACCCAAATTGCACACAGCCACCTGTCCCCGTGACCCTGCGAACATCCCGCCCGCACTTGTGAATTTTTTTGTGGGGGAGAGAGTTGCAACTTGCTCTTTGATCATCCCCCCCATCTTAGAACTTTTTTTCTTTCTTTTCTTTTCAAGAAACACTCTCACAGCTAATATGACAATGAACGGCACCACGGGCATGGAATCCCAGTTCGGTATGTTTTCCTTGTTCTTCATTTTCGCCCACTTCGTCACTCACTTTCTCTCGCAGAGGCTCTTGGTATTGGTCGATCCGCTTATGTTCCTCCCCATCTCAGGAATGTGCAGCGGGCTGCCTCTAATCCTTCTCTTTCTGACGCGTAGGTATCCCCTTTCTTTTCCTTCCCACATCTTGCTAACTTTGGTGACTCAGCAGAAATGGATGGGCTGGCCCCCGCCTTCAAACCCCTCCTCCTCCTGCAGCCGTCCGAGGCGGCTTTGATGCCAGGGGTGGACCCTCAGGAAGAGGCACCTTCAGTTCCGGCCCTCGTGGTGGAGGTGCTTCGAATTGGGCGGGTCCCGTACAAACCCAAAACTGGTCAGCTCCCGCCTCTCGCACAGACTCCCCAGTCAATCGTGAAACCTTTGGCTATGGCATCTGGAAAGACAACAAGCATATTGTCGGCGGTCGCAACGTCCGTATGGAGAAGGAGCTTTTCGGTGACGCAAACGACCCCTCCAAGCAACACACTGGTATCAACTTTGAGAAATACGATGACATCCCCGTCGAGGCAACCGGCGCCGGCGTCCCCGAGCCTGTCCTTTCTTTCACTAGCCCCCCCTTGGACCCTGTCCTTTTAGAAAACATCGGTTACGCCATGTACACCACTCCTACTCCCGTCCAAAAGTATTCCATCCCTATCGTTGCAGGAGGGAGAGATTTGATGGCCTGCGCCCAAGTCAGCCTTTTCGCGTCTATCGCATCTATCAGAATCTAATCTTTCTCCTACAGACCGGTTCCGGAAAAACTGGTGGTTTCTTATTCCCCATTTTGTCCGCTTCCTTCGCCCAAGGTCCTCGCGCACCGCCTGACCAACCTCAAGGTTACAGCCGCTCTCGCAAGGCCTACCCAACTGCTCTTATCCTGGCCCCCACCCGTGAACTCGTGTCCCAAATCCATGAGGAGGCACGCAAGTTCGCTTATCGCTCATGGGTCCGACCCGCCGTTGTCTACGGAGGTGCCGATATCAATCAACAACTCCGCCAAATCGAGCGTGGTTGTGATCTCTTGAGTGCTACACCAGGTCGCCTCGTAGATCTCATCGAACGTGGTCGTATCAGTCTCGCCAACATCCAATACCTAGTCCTTGACGAAGCCGATCGTATGTTGGACATGGGTTTCGAGCCCCAGATTCGTCGAATCGTCCAGGGCGAGGATATGCCAGGCACAGCCGAGCGTCAAACTCTCATGTTCAGTGCCACCTTCCCACGTGACATCCAAATGCTCGCGAAAGATTTCCTGAAGGATTACATCTTCCTGAGCGTGGGACGAGTTGGAAGCACCTCTGAGAACATCACCCAAAAGGTTGAATACGTAGAAGACAATGACAAGCGTAGCGTCCTCTTGGATATTCTCGCATCCCAGTCAAAGGAGGATCTCGGACTCACACTTGTCTTCGTCGAGACAAAACGTATGGCAGATATGCTCAGCGACTTTTTGATGGGCAATAACCTCCCCGCTACTTCCATCCACGGCGACCGTACTCAGCGTGAGCGTGAAATGGCCCTCCAGACCTTCCGAACTGGTCGCACTCCCATCATGGTTGCCACTGCAGTTGCTGCTCGAGGGCTTGATATTCCTAATGTCACCCATGTTGTCAACTACGATCTTCCGTCCGACATCGACGACTACGTCCATCGTATTGGCCGTACCGGACGTGCGGGTAACACGGGTGTGTCTACTGCATTCTTCAACCGTGGCAACAAGAATATCGTCAAAGACCTTGTCGAGCTCTTGAGAGAGGCGAACCAAGATATTCCTAACTGGCTGGAGACCGTTGCTCATGAAGCTAGCTTCGGAAGTGGAGGATTCAGGGGTCGCGGAGGACGTGGACGGGGCGGAAGCAGAGGCACCACCAGCGGGCGCGATTACAGGCAAGGTGGTGGTGGTGGAATGGGCGGCGGAGGTGGATACGGAGGCGGATTCGGTGGTGCACGTTCTGCTTCTTCTTCTGGACCTTCTTACGGAGGAGGAGGAGGAGGCTACGGTGGTGGTGGTTATGGTGGCGGAGGTGGCGGCCAGGGTTGGTGGTAAACATCCTTACCGCTTCAACTGCTGCTCTTTCTCTTTTCCTTTCTTCCACACCAACACAGAAACAGAAAGCCCACAAAACCCCTCAAAAAAAATGGAACCTCGCCCTAATTCCAATATCTTTTCCGCTAGTCTTTCTCAACATCAACTCTCGACCTCCGACCTAGATTATATAACGACCCCGACAGCGATGTTCTCAGTCGCTTCGAACAAAAATTGTGCTGCTCAAATGACGACGACCTTACTCGACGACCCTTGCTCTCCTCCTGCCAACCAATTATTGGGCGACATTTCCGCCCATCATCCCCACATTTTTTGTGATAGAGGAACTCATTTGTCTATCCTGTATGATTCTGGAATGTATGATGTATGATGAACGCCCACGGCGACGACGACGACAACGACGACCGATTTCTGCCAACTACCTTTATTCGCATCACCAACACACTAATCCATGCGTCTTTCACCCATCCACCTCGCTATCGGTTTTCTCGGTTCATGGTTTTCGTTTTCGGCTCGTTTTGCGATTTTTCTCCACCAACACTATTAGCTTTTAAAGATTTATCTACGATACAGTCATACATACAACCCGGCCATACAGAAATAGACGGGGGCGAACTTGCACGTTATACCACCCCATACCTTAATTCCTACGGGTTGGTTGGCCCCTTCACCCCTTCGCCCCACCCTTCTCTTCCTCCCTTATAGCATGGACGAGCAACAACACATCACTCATCATCATCAACATTCATCGTCGTTTTCCTGCATGTTTTCTTCTCACTTGGGCAACGTCGAACGCATCGCTATTTTTTTGCTCTGCATTTGTCATTATCACCATCATATCTTCTTTCATTCGTCGTTTCTTTTGGACAGTCGCAGCCTCGCAATTTGTATCCGGATAATTTCGGCATCACGTCCCTCCCACGTTATTCATCCATACCCCTTGCCTTTCGTCAACCGCGACACCCCGATAGGGCCTGATACCCCTCCTTACAACGTGCTAAGCTGCTATCGTCTTCCGGCCGTAATTATTTTTGTGCGCTAGAACCGACGATAACTTTGGGGCCAACCATCCGCACCGTCGCCCCCACTTCCTTGACTGCCTGTACGACGGCTACGACCTTTCTATCCTCCTCACAACATAGAGTTATAATCATCCACGTTCGAATTGCCCTTTGCATTTTTTTCTTCTATCTCTCTCACATCCCTTGTTCCTTTGTTAGGATATGATAATGCAGCACAAGACGATTGTATGATTTAGGTCTTTTCCCGATTCACAACCCCTCCACCACTTCCGAGATTTGATGTGTTTTATAGTTTACTCATTTACTTCCCTTTTTTCCTTTCTCACTCGCCCCCTTTTTCTCCTTACTATGCCTGTCTGTCTTATCATTTCCCCTGATCCTCTTTGACCGAATCATTGGACTTTTTTTGTAGATGTTAGTCTTATTTCGACATCGTTGGGATCCGCTACCTCTACTTATGGGTACATGTTCACTGAAGCTTTAGTCTGTTTTCGATACTATCTATATATTCTGTTTCTGTGTACGTCCTTGAGCCTTCTCTTAAGAGGCATGATCTCTTGATCTCAGGTTGGATAAAACTTAAAAGTGGAGTGGAAAAGGACGAGGCATGTGAAAGTGAACGTACTTTGCCGTCTTGGGACTAGCTGGAGACAGGAAACTGAAAGGCCCGGTTGGACAGAAACCACCTCTCTTCAAGCCTCGTAGCACATACCCCAAAGGTGTGAACCTTACCCTCGCCTCCCCAAACCTCAAGCTCAATTCATCACACTAGGCTTTCTCGATCTCCTCCTCAACCCTCCAGTCACCCAGTCTTGCAGTACGACCTCTCCAACTGGAGATTTGCATAAACATTATGTACCTGCAGCTGTGAGCCCCGCCTCCCAAACTCGGGTAATGCATCCAGTAGGTTCGACTTTCATTTGGAGATGGATGAGGGCGAGGTCATCGGATTCTGGAAGCCCCTCTTTCTCTGCATAGGCTTTTATGAGCTCATCAGGGACTGCATAACCCAATGGCAGTTTTTCATTGGAAGGAGCCTGCATTCTCCAAGGATTCTTTCTTCTCTGCTCTGCTGGAAGTGCGAATGTGTTGTTCTCCAGAAACAAAAATCTGAAACTTCAATCCGAGTCGCTGGGTGATTACTGATTTTTGTCGCACTCTGTCTTGAACGCTTTCGACTGCCTTTCAAAGCTGCCTCTAACGATGGCCGCGGACAACAAAATGGACGTCGATGAGAACACTGCATCATCTACTCGATTCTCGGCCCATTCGCCGCCACTCATACTATCACCCCGCCCTGCAAAACGGATCAAGAATGAACTTCCCATGGATGAATTCGATATGGTTAATCAGAAGATGAACTTCCAGAAAGAAGAGCAAATATGGGCTAAGAGACGAAGCGGCACGCTTGCCCAAAAGACCGCTCTGTCTTCAGATGTCTTTCTTGTTTCCAATGACATATTGTCCCGAACAAAATCAAGCGCCAAATTTCGTAGCGCTTTGACCCCATTCGAGGCGCAGGAGCTTTTCAAGAATTTCAGTGAAAAGGAGCGCACGGAATGGGAGACTGGATTAGAGAAAGGTCTGAAAGATGGTGATTGGACTGATATTATTATCCATGGTACGTATGATTGCTCCCTAGATTGGATGGTTGTTTCATGATATTAAAAGCAAAACTGGGGAAGCCAATAACCCATCCATCAATACGTGTCACCTCTGACTCGGAGACCCCGTAAGGTTTCCAAGACTTGCTATCTGCCAATTATTGACTTTCTTTCAACGAAGTGAGCAGCAGGCTGAGCGTCTTCATCTGATGTTTCATCAAGGTTTCCGAGGAAAGGCTCATCAAAGATTTATTGACGCACTAGGTACTACGTACACGACTTTGTATGACGAAACCAAATATTTTGGACGCACCATCCCTGTCGTGCAGTCGAGTGCTTCTGGGAAGTCCCGCATGGTGTATGAGATGGGAAAAATGGTGCGTTTCGCTTTCATCCCCATACTCCACATTTAATTTTTAATTGTTGCAACCTACAGGTGCCGACGCTAAGCATTTGCTTTCGGCGGAATAATTTGCCCTCAAGTGGTTGGCCTCCCAACGACGAACCAGCCTACCAATTTCTCCTAGAGGCTCGGACCGGGGATGCCCAGTATAAGGTGTGAATCGATGGTGCCACACAATCTACTTTTCAAGCTTACGTACCGTCCTAGGGAGAAGAAATTGCCGCAGCTTTCCTTGGAGCGTTGGCCCATGTTGTGGGTTCCAAGATCAAGGCTCGTCTTGATCTTGACCCTTTGACAAAAGATTGGATGGGAGACTGGAGGCTTGACAGCCCAACTGATATCGTCAACTCTTCTCGGTACAAGTGCTTCATTGAGGTGGCAGTTAAAGCTGAGGAATTACTTCGCCAGAACCGAGAAGAGATCATAGCCTGGCGCTTCCCATCTATGATTAAAGGGACTTCTGATTCCGCTCCCAATTGGCATATAAAGCTCTTCAAACATCTTACTCGACCATATTTTGACGAGCTTGCCCTCGTTGTGAAGAAATGCAGTGGCACGGCAGGAAAATATTTTGTGTTTGCATTCGATGAGTGTTCGCAGCTAAATGTCCACCGACCCTGTCCTAAACCAGGTGAACCGCCTGCGCGAGACCCTCTCTGGGGGATGTCCCTCATCGCTTTGCAGCGCATCATCAAGGCTTATGACGCCTTTATTTCCGATGACATTCCTTTCTGGTTCCTCCTCCTAGACACGAACTCATCTCTTGCTAATATGGCTCCTGTGGGTAGAGATGCCACTTCAAGAAGGCTCACGAAAAGTCTTATCTCATTGCCCCCTTGGCCATTCGTTGGATTCAACCAGATGGTCGAGGCAGATCTCGCTGCGCACATCAAACTACCTACCGATGTCCTCACCATGAAACACCTCAAAGTTTATGGCCGCCCCGTTAGTGTCTTTCTCTGTTCTCCTGAAGTTGCCTCATATATCCTTCTGTAGTACTGGTCGACGCTTACAGATCGGGAAGTGCTCGGCGCAGCATTCAAAAAGCTCTTTTCTCCTGAGGGATTTCAGCCCACAAATCAAAATCATGTCTTCGCCGCTTTTGCTATACGGGCCGGCCTCGAGATTGGTCAAGGGGAAGCATCTGAGCGGCTGGATATCCAAGCTGTGAGGAGCCACATGCGGATACTGAAATCGGTTGTTGGCTCGCTGGTAATCACTGCTTCGCCATCTGAACCTATGCTTGCCCTGGCTGCTGCAGAAGGGCTGAACTCTTCGGAAGAAACGTATCAGGAGGCTATGCATACTCTCCTCGATGAGCTGATTTTAAAAGGTCTTGTACTAGATCGATGCCTCCTGGGTGAGGTTTGGAGTCGCATTCTGTTGTTGCGGGCTCGCGACAAAGCCTCAATAGCGACTGGGTCCGAAAACAAAACAAACAGCAGATGGAGCACGCTCAACTGGGAAAGTGGGGTGCCTTCGGTCCGCGCCTTGACACTATCCAATCTTCTGGTGACAATGCTAGGGGAGAATCTTGGAATCCCCAAGAGGGATGCGGTTAAAACGTGTATTGTGAATAAGTTACTCGCGGAAAGTGATGAACACTGGGTCAATTTCTCCCATTTTGTCTACCTGTCTGTATCCATCGATGAGGTTACGCCAGCAATGTTACGCGAGGCGTGGTTCTCTGGCTACGCATTTCAATGCGTGTTCCATCAACCTGTCATCGATGGGTTCATGGTCGTGTATCGTGGATCACTCAATGAGCCCTTTGACGAATCCAGGCTTTTTGTCGTGCCTTGGCAGACAAAAGCCAAATCTGAAGCAGCAGGACCCGCTCTTGCCAAGTCGTTGACTGCTCCTTTTATAGTCGCAGAGGATGGCTCCCGCCGCAAGCCGCGGCATCTAGTGATTCTATTCGACCTGGGATCACCCTCTGCCTTTGGAACGCGCAATGGTTCTCACTGTGATGTGATATTGGGGAGACCTGAACCTCCAGTTGGAAAGGTGAAGGGAGGCCACTGGGGGGGTTATGCTAGGGAACTTGAAGGTGAAGAGGAGGAGGAGAGATATGTGATCAATATCTGTGGGCACCGTGCAAAAAACTACCCAGTCCTTAGAGGTCTCGAGACGCAATTTGACCAACTGTTTGAGCGGTCACTCGGCTACATGGAGCCGGGGTTGGCGAAGTATGGCAAAGAAATGGAGGCTTCGATGGATAGAATTACCTTTGTATGATTAGCTTGCATGAGAGGAAGCATGCACCTTTCGTGATACATCCACGTGTATCCCATCGGCAAATGCTCTAAAGAAAATATATTGTTATTTCCAATCGCCGATAAATGTCTATCTTCCTGTGGCATAAGGCACTTTTTGAATCCAGAACTGGTTGTCGGCCTGGTTTGCCCTGCCGTGGCTCCGACTTATAACGCACGCCCTCGAAATCCTTAGAGGCCGTCAAAGGAGCCTTTGGTCCTTCCAGGAAACTGCCTTTTGGTTAGTTTGAAGGACCGAGCCAACAACATAAACGGAGCATTGATGGTGAGGACTGGTACGTGCAGACCCGCAGATACAAACATATCTATCAAGTTTTCAGATAATAGGTTCGCAGTTAATTTTGTAACAAGATTGACATACCGTTGGATGTAATCAGGGTAAACAACGGGCCAGTAGGAATTGCCTTGATTTTGAAATGGCCAAATTGTCGTATTTGAGAAGGTAGAGTTGCAGGCTTACTTGCTGCCCGCCCATAGAACAGCCTACCACTGTAAATACCGCTTGAATCCCAAGTGTCTGGAGGAGGGCATATTGCACCAAGATTCCAGGACACATACGTGTTGCCTTCGTAAGACGTTGTATGCTGCTGTATAGCGCAGGCTAAGCTGATACAGTTCGTCCCATGTGAACGCGTCTGAAGCGTAGATAACGTAGAGATTTTATCGGAATACCCTCTGTATTCGACGGCAATGAAGACTTAATATTAAAAAGATAAGTATGCACTCAACGCGACCGTGCCGACTAGTAGTTAGGAAACACTTACCTCTCCATAACAGCGCGAAAGTTACAATCAAATATTTCGTCATATTCAAGACCTGGTAAAAACGAACCAAGGTCATGATTATGGCTAGGGCTGACCCTCAAGAGCCTTGTTCGTTTCTTTCCTGCTATCAAGCACATAATCTGAGAAAACTCACTATCAATCTTTCCAGCGTAGCATATGGGGGGACAATGCATGGATTAGTAGGGCTTCCGTAGGTCTGGTGCGCAGTTATGGCGTTGGGAAGAACTCCCCCAGCAACATGGAAGCGACCGTGGTGGTGGTACTGGGTCGATGGTTCTGTGGACATGGCTCAAGGTAGGCTGGTTGATGTAGATGTCGAAGGTAAGTGTCGGAAGGCGTCGAGAGAATTGGGAGAGGTGAGCCACGAAAAGAGTGGATACGAATGGAGGTTTCTGTCCACGCAGCAGTGTATTGGTTCTATCTTTAGTGAAGAACAGCCGATTAAAATTACAATATATTCTTGTCATAAGATTGCATTAGAATTGGGTAAGGGATACATAGAGCTGAATTATACCTAATAAGATGTCGATAGACAAGTAGAAAAAGTCCCCGTCCTTGAAACACACTCGACGTTTCAAGGTTCTGTGAGGTCATGTTGATGACCGTTCCCGGCACAGGGTAGAGGGCCTCCTGCTCCATAGAGTGGACCGCATGGTTGAGTGGGGTGTCGAAATATAAGTTATTATCCTGTAGTCTTCATGTCTTCACTCGGCATATTCCAGGTCTCCGTTTTCATTCACAATCCCGCGTCTAACTTTCTCCCCTTTCGCCTTCAGAATATCTTCAATTGTCCGTAGCTTTCCTTCCTGAGTGCTGTCCTTAAACCATCCCAAGTGGTCGGCAATTAAGTGTCTACCAAAAATCGTTAGATGAGAATGCACCACGAGAAAATCAAACACGCTTGTTACCTATTTTTACAGCCAGGACATTGGACCAGCACAATTCCCTTTTCGTACGCTTGCTTGGTAAATTGGTGTGTTGAACGCTCCCCGCAGTCAGGTACAGTACAAGTAAATGTTATTGATAGCTTCGGTACCATCTTCTCAGGAAGAGCTTGAGAGGTAGTTGTTGTAGTTGTCGACTCCAGGGATGAGGTCGGAGGCGAGGAAATGATGGAAGGATTCTCTTTAGCGGGTGAGGAGGCATTTGAGCGACTCGGTGAAGTAGAGAAGGATGGATTTCTCCCCAACGTTCCATGTGCATTAGAAATAGAGCGAGAGGCCACAGCAATGCGAAAACGGAGTTGAACTGCGATTGTTGAGGGTAAATTTGGGTGAGGGGTAACAAGGCTCCTCAGAGCAGGTGGAATTCCAGTGTTGCGGAAGAGTCTGGAAGGGAGCATAATTCAAAGATGGATGTTCACTGCGTAAAAAAAACTGTAAACAAACGGTCAGTTACGTCGACATCCGGGCCGGCCACATCCGGGCATGAGAGAGGGATATTATTCGTATCATATTAGACTACTTACAGTGATTACAGCTACATAGTGGTACATTTTAAGTTAGAAAAGGAGGAAGGAGCCGTGGGTATTGCAAACTGTGAACATACGTGGTGCTACAAAAAAAATACATCACAGAAAATACATCACACCCTCGACTTTCTCCCCAAAAGTTCACTGAGACGAGCAGCAGCGACGCCGCGAGCGAGGGACGGTTCGGTAAGGTCATCAGTAGACGTCTTTCCCGATGAGTAGTCCATATACGTGCTATTCCTTCCCGCCAAAACAAGGGAGAACCGTCTCGACAACGCACGCTGTGGCGGCTCTCCAGTGGAGCTTTCTCGAGACAACGAAGAAGCGTCCTCAACAATCTCTGTGGTTCGAGCAGTTACGCTGGTTGTGTGCAATGCGATAGCGGGCAACGAGAAGCGTTTGCTTCGTCTTGCAGTGTCTTCTCTCCGCTTCAGAGGGGATGATACAGGCGACGGACCCACGGAATGGGTTGGGGTGCGCCAAAAGTCAATTGCCTCCTGATCTTCTGCTTCGCGATCTTCTCCTGCATCTCCTTCAAATTTGTCGTCCTCTATCGGTGAATCCTGGTGTGAGGTTCCACCATCTTGTTGTTTCTTAATTCTAGCCTCCTCCTGAAAAGCCGCGAGTATCTGTCGATAGCTGCGAAGACGCTGATGGGACTTGACACGTAGACGGGACCGGTGTTCCACCTCTTCCCCAGCATGTACAATGTCTGCGATGTGCTCAGAGTCTAAAGAAAGGTCTCGACTAGCACTAGTGTCGATGGCCATCAACGCCTGAGGTTGACGCTGAACCGGAAGAGCAGGCATCGAAAGCCATGAAGGGAGATGGGAAAGGGAAGTAATGGTGTCAGAACCCCCACGCTCAGCATCGGCTTCCGTCGAACCGTCGCCGTCCCCGTTGGCGTCAGGAGGATCTATAAGTGGGAAAACGGTCTCATAACATGCATCGCATGCCCTGGCAGGTTTGCTGGAAGAACCCTCCTTCGCGTTCGAATCTGAGATGAAGAATGTCTAGAAAGGCGTGCTTTGAATGAACATATAAAAAACCGACGGCGAAACGTAACGTACTCTGCCAGAACATGTCGAACATACACAGCGGCCACACAGGCGACAATGATGTCTTCGTCTTCGCCAGCCGAACATCCGTCCACAGCGCATGCAAGAAGTGGTTTTCCCATCTGGTATCCATATCGCAGGGACCCAGTGTTCCACCTTTCTCCGCCGTTCTGTAGGGATCGGGTGTTTTCCCTTGGCCTTTTTACTCGACTTTGCCTTTCCATGGGCGCTGGTGGATGCACTAACAAAGTCCAAACTAGTGCTCGCCTTCACAGTTGCGAGACGCTGGTCAGAAGGCGGGTAAGGCAGTGCTTGCAGGGCTCGGCGGACATGATTCGTAGAAGCGGAAGAAGTGAGGGTAGAATTGGGGTTTGTGATGTTTAAAGAAACAAGGAGCTGTGCTTTGGCATTTCTTATCTCTGATGCCCAGTCATCTCGCTCTTGCTCAGAATCTAGGATACAGTAAGACAGGGGCTTAACCTGAGAGGCGAGAATTGAGGTCTCACCCGCATATATCACAAAGCTTCCTTCTGGACTGAGGACTTCGAATTTTCTCTCATCCTCCAGGGCAGAGCCAACAATAACTTGGCCATCCACAAGTTCAACGCCACCTTTATAAACCCATTTATCGTCAACAGAAGGGGTCCTCTTCGCCATATTCGGAGGAGGAGGAGGGGCCCCTCCATGAAAGTGCGACTTCCATTTCTTGGGTTTTTGCGGTGTCACAGGTGTCGAGGGCGATTCGCTCGATTGTCCATCAACAAGGGCACTTTCAGAACCAGACCTGGATTCTGCCTTTAGTGTCGATAACTCTGCCTCACTTTTGCTTCTGCTCCGAGTCATTGGCACACGTTCGGGCGCAGATAACTTGGAGGGCGCAGCCGGGGTGTTATGACTACTGTGGCTGATCCCAACGCTGCTACCGCTACCGCTCCAACTCCAATCCCATGACTGCCCCGCAGGCTCAGCTGGTGCAAGCCAAATCATGCGATCCGAGAAAAGCAGGAATTCACGCTCGACAGGATCACCGCTCCTCTCTACTTGGAGCAAGGATCCACGCTTGAGTAAGGTGCGTCCAGGCGAAACCAATTGAAATGGTAGGTTCGGAGTGGCCCGCTGCAATGCTAGCAATGACATAGTTTGTGCGTGGGTATGGAGGGATGTATTAAGTGAAAGCGTAACTTGATAAGGAGGAAAGCGTCAAAACACAAGTTTCCCTAAAACATAAGTAAGGTGCTCACTCTTCGACACAAGTGTGTGTACAGCCGTGAGTTGTGTATGCTCCGGGTTTTCTCGATTTGTAGAGTTGATGAGATCTTTCAGGAGTAAAAGATACCTTGGGCACCGTTGCACAATAGTCAGGAGCCAATCTCGTAGTCTGAGTTTTCCACAGCGTGGATCGGCTTCCTGCGCTATCAGGAAAGTGGCGAAGCGTTGATTGTAGTGTGGGTTGGGGCGTGTGGTGGAAGGGGGTGTAATAAGTTCGTTTAAGGCAGAAATAGTGGATGGGAATGCCGTGACAAAAGGGGTATAGAGGGAAAGGTAGGGAAAATGGGAAAGCAGAAGCGGCGAAAGTTCAGGCGGACTGTCTCCAGATAGCGACGTCGAAGGTGTCGGAGATGGAGGCTGTGACCTAAGAGGATCTAAGAGAGAGGTCAGAGAAGAAAGAAAGGACCGATGCAGATTCCAAATGTCGATGAAGTTTGAGAAGATAGTAGTCAATGCCGAGCGATTTAACAGAGGCTCCGATGTGTCGAGCGACGTGATAATGGGAGTCAAAAAATGCTTCAGAACGATCGTCAGCATATGCTCCATCCCTGTGGCCTGAAGATATTACTCACAGAATAAATAAGTTCCAATCCATCGACATAAGCTTTCTCGGTCTCGTAGAATTCGTCCACGACTTTTCGTCTCCTCGACGCGTGTCGGTCATCGTCTGGCTTAATGCTTGTGTCGCGGGCTCTTTTTCGACGTCTTGGGGATTCCACTGAAATGGGCCTTGATTTTCCAAGACCCTTCACGGGAGTTCGTGAGCTTTGAGGAGATTCGTCGCCATCCTCGGGAAATGAATCGAAAGACGCAACGCTAACCACAGAAATCCGATGGAGTAATGATGGGGCGGTTGGTAATGATATCCTCCTAAAAGGTAGATGTGGGGCCCTCAACGGTGTTCCTGGCTTGCTGGACCTCTGCGGGGACTCTGACAGAGGGAAATCGACACTCAACGGCGTGCTGCTCACTAAAGAAACGATCAATACGGATTCAACGTTGGGAGAGACTAATACATACCAGACGCCATGGTCTTTGACCTCAAAGATTGGGCAGCACCTCGGCACTGTGAGTGGACCTTAATAAAGCAGCCATCATTTGTCGTCACTGTAATCTGTTTGGCCGTCGTACCGTAGACCCGAAGTCCAAATACCCATCTTGGCCCCTTCAGTCCATTCGCCTTTGGGTCTTCTATTGCCTCCTCTGTTCTGGATGTCTCGGTTTTGGACCGGCAATTTACCCGCGCAAGCCTTTGTTAGGCTCTTGGGCTTGGAGGCGCTCAAGCAGCCTGCGGCAAGTCGTAGCAAACAATGGGTGGTGTGCGGATTTACATACGCCACAAATCAAGCACCCTAGTGCGATTGAATCAAATCTAATTTGTCTTGAATAGTCTATGGAGAATTTAGCTGGTAAGAAGCTTAACAGCCTCAGCATATCTTTCCCTCGTTCCTTTTACAATGTTACTTTCGATCGTCCAGCCCTTCCCTTCTTGACCTGGAGGTCCACCTTCCAGTCCTTTACGAAAACCAGCGCTTACTAGCCAGTCGCGTAGATATTGCTTGTCAAAGCTTGGCTGTGGTCCGCCAGCTCTGTAGCCTTCAAGAGGCCAATACCTCGAAGAATCTGGTGTCAGAAGTTCATCGATGAGAATAAGTTTCTTTTCAGAGCCATTGGGGATTAGTCCGAACTCGAACTTGGTGTCCGCGAGTATCAGTCCGCGAGTTAAAGCAAATTCAGCCGCGGTCGAGTAGAGCCTCAATGCAGTTGTGGAAATTCGGTCATACAGGTCCTGGCCGATTAGTTTAATAGCTAAACAGATTATCAGACGGACGTCAGTGACTTAGCAGATGGTTACCTTGTGCAGGGGAGATGTTTTCATCGTGAGCACCCTGGTCGGCCTTTGTGGAAGGGGTAAATATCGGTGTTGAGAGCTTCTGTCCTTCAACTAGATCTTCCGGCATTTTTATTCCGTGAACGGTCCCACTTTTCTTGTATTCCGACCATGCAGAGCCTTGGTGCAGGTTAGGAAACATAATACCGAGGGCGGATGCTTTTCGGAAGCGCACCGGCCAAGTATCCTCTGACAATTGCTTCTAGAGGGACAACCTCAGCCTTCTTCACGAGCATTGCCCTACCGTCCAGCTGGTCCTTGTATTTCCGGATTTCCTCGGGCATTTCGTCAATGTTGGCAGTTACAAAGTGATTAGGGATTATGTCGCCAAGTTTCTGGAACCAGAAGAGTGATATCTTTGTCAAGAGCTTTCCCTTATCTGGGATACCCTGCAATACGGTATGAAGAAGTCGTCTGGTAGGGTGATATATTCCACTCACATTTTCGAGGATGACATCGTAGGCAGAAATTCTATCGGATGCAATAAACAGTAGATGATCCGGCGAGGATGTGCTGTATATATCTCGCACTTTCCCCCTCGACACAAGAGTAAGGTCAGGGAGAACAGAGTTGATCAGAGTAGACATGGGCGAGGATGGAAAGTAAATCCGATTCCGAAAAATGTGACCAAACGGCTGGTCGCGGACCGGGGGTCATAATGACTTGGACCTTATGGGATCTGCAACGGATCTACTAACCTTGCGCGCGTCTGCTACTTGGCGAGTCTCTTTACGAACCTGAACACATGCTTCCTTCGCTACCACCTTCAACACCGGTTCAACAGCTCGCAAGACTGCGACTGCGACGCGTTGGCCAAGGGATTTTTGGGGCCAATCTCGTCCATCCCATTCCTCCCTCTCCTTATGAATTCATGGCTGGGCAATATGTTCCAGTGCCATAGTTCGTCTTGCATCACCTAATTTAATATCGCCATTTCTCGCCAAGATGATCCCCGGGGAACCACTTGCGCTATTTAAATGCCCATTGGACTTTGAAATTGATTCCTCTAGCGTCGCTTCATCTTCGGCTGCTTCCCCAACCAAAATGAAGACCACCTCGAGCTTCCTACTGCTAGCCCTCGTCGGTATTGCGTCCGCGCAAGACGTCAGTGTCGCTGGTGGAGGACACGGTGGACCTAACTCCCCTCGAAAGCCGCTTGTGACATCCACCAAGCTCCAACAAGAGATCCATTCCTCCAACCTCGTCAAGCATGCGAAACAATTAGTCAATTTCTCAAAGCTCAGCAATGGAACACGCGCTTTCGGTTCCGTGGCTCACAATGCCACCCTCAGCTACATTAAGGGTCTTCTCGACAAAACGAATTTCTACGACACCGTTTACCAAACATTCCCGTACCTCTATTCTGAAGGCAGCGCTACCTTCTCCGCCAATGGGTCTAGTTACTCCACTTCCTGGTTTACATACGGACCTGCCGGCGATGTCACCGCGCCTCTAGTTATTGTTAACGACCTCGGATGTGAGGCAGTAAGTGCCAATTTCTTTCTGCATCACTTGGTGGTTAATTTTGTTTTCGATTATTTAGAGTGACTTCCCTGCGGCTGTCGTTGGGAAAATTGCTTTAATCCAGCGTGGAACGTGCGAATTCGGTCGTAAGATTGCACTTGCAGGAGCTGCACGCGCCGCCGGTGCCATCTTGTATAACAACGCAGACGGCGCTATTGGAGGTGGAACCCTCGGCCAAATATCTCGCCCAGACGTTGGCCCATATGTTCCCGCAGGGGCAATATCAGGCTTGGATGGCCAGGCTCTCGTGGCATCCATTTCTGGTGGGACAGAGATCGTGGGCAATATTCACGTCGTCGCCGTCAACGAAAACCGATATACAAGCAATATTATTGCCACGACTAAGACTGGAGACAAGCGGAATATCGTAATGGCCGGTGCACACACCGATTCAGTTCCTGCTGGGCCTGTCAGTGAACTTGTTTCTCTCACACGATTTCAAGCCTAATATATATACAACCAGGGTATTAACGACAATGGGTCTGGAACGGCTACTCTCCTCGAAATCGCCCTTCGACTCCCTCGGTTCAGCTTTACCAACGCCATCCGGTTCGGTTGGTGGACAGCTGAAGAATTTGGCTTGGTCGGCTCGGGGCACTACGTTACCACCCTCTCTGAGCAGGAGAAACAAAAAGTCGCTATTTATCTCAACTTCGACATGGTTGCTTCTCCAAATGCTGGGCACTTCATCTACGATGGCGACGGCAGCGCCTTCAATCTCACTGGACCTGCAGGAAGCGATCACATTGAGAAGACTTTCGAGAAATATTTTGTCTCCGCAAAGGTTAAGAGCGCCCCTACTCAATTCAATGGGCGAAGTGATTATGGCCCGTTCTTGGATGCTCGTATTCCTGCTGGTGGGTTCAACTCTGGTGCCGAGGGGATCATGACCGCAGAGGAAGCCAAATGGTATTTGCGATATTCTGATTCAATGGCCCGTTGCTGAATTTTTTCTCTTTGTTGCAGGTGGAACGGCCAGGCAGGTGTTGCTTACGATAAGTGTTACCATCAAGCCTGCGATGGCATCGACAACCTCAATATTCCTGCGTGGATTGTGAATGCCAAGGGCGCTGCACATGGCATTGCCACATACGCCCAGTCGTTGAAGGGTATCCCTCGCGAACCTCGTGCGCCCGCGCGTGAGGTCCAAGCCACAAAACTATCTTATGATCAACGCCGTCACCTGGCTTGCGGAGGGGAAATCTTTTCGGCTTGATGCGTAGGATAGCCTTCTGTGATTATTTTTTATTTGTATTCGATATCAGGTTTTGTGTGCGATGAAATAATGATAATTACATTTCATCATGCATCAGCATTTGAACTTTGTTCGTTCATCTGAACCTACTGGATACTTGTACTTATACTAAGTCTATAAAAAAGTTACAACATGGCAGATGCAATACATAGAGCCTGTACATCGTTTGGAGGTAAGAGTCCGTGTGCCAGGTCGGGAGTATTTCATGCAAGGTGCTCACGACTACCATCGTGGCTTTCTCGCGGTGTCAAACTGGTAGACGCTGATCGAACATCGGATACTGGATCTGCTCCTGTTGGTTCGTCGCGGTATTTTGGTGTCAGGCCAGCTGAAGGCTCGTCATCATCAAGGAAGCCCGAGTGGAAACCAAGGCCCCGCGCGCTGGGTGGGTTTACCGAGCTTTGTTGAGGAAGTTCTTCGTTCGAGGGTTCACCAAAGGCATCATATAGAGCTCTTGTTGTGCGCGGGCCACCACTACCAGCGATGATCCGGTTTTGACCAATGGCATCCATGTGGGTATCGTCGGCAGCGAGAGAACTATAGTTGGCAAGTCGTTGTTGGGCAAGTCGACGCCTCCAAAAGTAGACGATGACCCCAACAATCACGAGCGACAATCCGCCCAAGGCGGCGAAAGACCATTTTTGGGACGACACCATATCCGACACGTCATCAACCCAACCACCAGCGTCCTGTTGCGGTTTCGGTTTACCGGTAGCGTTGGGAAAAGATGGCCGTGTATTTTCTCCTGTGGCATGGCCATGGTCTGTCGGGAGGAGGTCTGTTGGCTTTGCAAGTTGAGTCGTCTTTGCTCCATCCGAATCATTTGGTACTGGGCGGGGTGGGCTATTACTGGGCGGTAGGGCATTATCAACAACGGGTTCCTCCCATTTCACAGCCTTGGATGGATCGATGGCCGTTCCCCAGAGAGCCATATTCCAGCCTAAGAATGTCCCATTCTGAGCAGGGTCTTCCTGATCCGCGATTTTCAATTTCCATTCTCCGATAGGATTCTCGCCCCTAAACATGCATTATGAGCGCCACTGCGAGGGAGCCAGGACATGAATCATACCAGTGTTTGATAGTCATGAATCGCCATCCAGGAAACCCTGTTTTCGATTCGTCGAATTCTCGCGTGCTCGCAAGCACACTCTTCACACCATTTGGGCTGATGATTTCAACCTCAACGTCTCCACGCTTGGTGTGGGAGATCCAGACGCGGACATCGATATGTTCCAGTGACTCTAAATTGTGCTCAACCATCATTTCCCTTGTGATGGTAATTTTTCCCTCTACACCGCCAGGGCCAATGGGTTCCCCACCTATATATCTGTACTTCTTGTGTCCGAGATCATGCATTTTGCCGCCGTTGATTTGAATGGTCTCGGTATGAAGCCATGCCTGAGGCTTTACCAATTTCCATGTCTGAGCCGCTTTCACGTATGCGTAAGCATCCAGAGCACCGTAGCCGTATTTGTAGCTATACCAATGGCCAGCAGCCGTACGCTCCCAATCAGGGTCATTGGAGTTGACTTTTCGAGCAGTTGCAATACAAAGATATTGAATATCGCGCCAGGTTAAATCAGGTCTAGGGAGATTCGCATAAGGATCCAGAAATTCTTTTCTAAGAATAGACGTAGACGTTACCGTGCTTGGAGGGCCAACGCAAAGACTCCAACGGCGTTTGGAGCAGCCGCAGATGTTCCGCCATGGCGCTTTGTACATTCGTTTCCTCTATCCGTAGTGACCTGCGAGGATATTAGTTAGAAACGATTATCGTTTGTAAGGATGTACTTACGATATGGTTTCCGCTGCCAGAACTGTAGGCCACGATTATATTGGCCGCACATGCTTCAGAATAGTCTGGATGGAGACCCATATAGTCGATAGATGATACAGTGACCGAATATATACTGTTCGTATAACCGTCAAAGTTGCATTGGTCGTTCTGCCGGCCACCATTACCGCTCGCAAAAACGAAGACGGATCCTTTTCCGTCCCGTCCTTTGTTAATTCCATTGACTACAGCTTTTCTGATGAGATAGCTGGGACCTTCCATTGTCTGGCCATTGTCACGAGGTCCCCAACTGCAACTGTAGACGGACACATCCTTGAAGCCGTAGTTCAGGGCTGCAGCTTCGTCAACAGAAGAAATGGGACCTCCGAGAATGCGGACTCCAGCGGCTTTTGCATCATAGGCAATGCCAACCCCGCAGGCCTCGTTTCTTCTCGCAGCAACTTGGCCAGCACATCGTGTTCCGTGGTGGTCTCGAATGCCAGTTGGACGAGGGAGCGGTACATGGGCGTTAAAGTCGTAAGAATTGTCAGCATCCTAATCATTGATGAGATGTACATTCAGAGGGATGCAATACTGAAATACTAACGAATGCATCCTTGAGGTCTTCCGTTTCAAAGTCCAGTCCATCATCCAGGAAAGAGGTTAGAACACCCTTCCCTGTAAATCCCATATCCCACACTGGTGTCGTGTTCATCATGTGCTCGGGGAAGTCGTCGTTAACAATATGCCATTGCTCTGGGAATAGAGGGTCCTTCAGTCCGAGACGTTTCGCTACTTCGAGCGCTGAGGTCGGTGTCGGAGGTCGGACGGGAGGTGGGGCGCGTTTAACGAGTTCCCGGGGTGCTTGCAGCTCGAGGAATTTTAGGGAAGATACGACCTTCCTGGCATGGATGGTATCTTCGCTGCGTGAACTGAGGACCGAGCTAGCCTTGGTCTTTAAGCTTTCAAAAGCGGCTAGCACGGGATCAAGCTTTTCTCCTCGTCGGTCAAAATTGCCGTCGGCTTTGGGTGCCTTCACTAGCCAGACATCTTCGAGTTCCCCAGCCTGTTCGACCACCTCGACGCCTAAAGCATCTGCAACGTCCGTTAGTGGGATCTCGGAGTGGGGTTTATGCTCCAAGGCGTAGTAATTATAGGAATCATAATGCCGTACTGCCGGTGTTGAATGGACTTGAGAAAGGGACGCGAATATTGTAGCTAGGACGGTCCACCAGAGCTTCATGCTGACCAGCAGATGGTGGTGGGAGAAATCCTTTCAATATTTAATGCGGGCATAGCCACAAATTCTTGAAACAGCCAATCTCATCATGATGATGATGGCCGTCGACAAGGCAGAATAGATGACATAATCATCAACGAAGTTACAGTCCTCGAGTTTCAACTCCAATGTACTAAGTATGTATTTTTACCACAAATTGTAAATTTCATAACAGTCTGGGATGGTCATTCATTCTGTCTACTACTTCTAGGTATAGAATCCTGTGAATCAGATAAAGCAGGCCCTTGACGAGCAGAGGAGGGTTGGACTCCTACGTCGGGCTCGTCTTGGTATTTTGGTAGTCCGGCGGAAGGCTCATCGTCATCCAAGAAGCCAGAATGGAAACCCAGGCCTCGGGCACTTGGAGGATAGACGGGATTATGGCCAGGAAGGTCTTCCGAGGACGGCTCGGCAAGAGCGTCATAAAGGGCTCGGGTTGTTCCTCCTTGGCCGGCCATGACGGTGTTTTGTCCAACTACATCCATGTTAATATCGTCTGCAGCCAACGATGTGTAATTTTCCAGCCGTTGTCGGGCAACTCTCCGCCTCCAAAAGAATATGATCGCTCCAACGGCAAATGCAAACACCGCTCCGAGAGCTGCGAAATACCACTTTTGCGCAGCGAGGAGACCAGTAATATGTCCATACCACGCTTCACTTGCATCGTCTTGCTCCATCGGTTTGCCAGATCCAGCAGATGAAAGGGTCTCGGTAGCACTAGAACTCGAAGTTGGAGGATGAGACGTGGGTTTAGAGGGCCCTGAAGTTGAGGTCGCGTTGGGGTGTGCGGGTTGATTCGCCTCCGGTAGAGCATTATCAATGACGGGTTCCAAAAATTTCTGTGCCTTCGCAGGATCAATTGCACTTCCCCACAACGCCATATTCCAACCCAAAAATGTACCATTATGACCAGGTTTGTTGTGGTCTGAAATTTTGAGCGTCCACTCCCCAATAGGATTTTCACCCCTGAAACTTGATTAAATGTTACTGTTCTGGTGCTTCGAACAAGAAAACGTACCAGTGTTTGATAGTCATGAACCTCCATCCCGGGAAACCAGAGGTGGATGCATCCTCGCTCCGTGGTTTTGCTAAGACACTCTTGATGCCGTTTGGACTGATTATCTCGACTCCAACGTCTCCTCGTCTGGTATGTGAAATCCAGACTCGGACATCTATATGTTCGAGAGCCTCGAAGTTATTTTCGATCATCATATCCTTCGTGATCTTCATTTTTGCCTCAGCACCCTTCGCTCCAATAGGCACACCACCTTCGTAGTTGTATTTCTTGCGTCCGAGGTCGTGGAAGACACCATTGTTGATTTGAATGGTTTTTGTATGAATCCATGCTTGAGGCTTCACCAATTTCCACGTCTGTGCCGCTTTCACATATGCGGAAGCGTCCAGGGCACCGTAACCATATTTGTAGCTATAAAGCCGCCCAGATGCCGTGCGCTCCCAGTCTGGATCGTCAGGATTGACCAAACGTGCGGTCAAAACACACAAATGCTGGATATCGCGCCAGGTTAATTCAGGTCTGTGAAAGGAAATGTATTAAGTAGGTTGATATAGCAATAGATACGAAAGCTGACCGAGCTTGCAATGCGAGAGCAAAAACCCCAACTGCGTTTGGCGCAGCAGCAGATGTACCACCATGCCAGGTAGAACATTCATTCTTTCCACGATCGGTGGTAACCTGGAGTAAAGGGTCAGGACCTTGAAACTCATCCAAGGTTTTAACACCTACGATGTGCTTGCCGCTTCCTGAACTATATGCCACAATCATGTTCGCAGCACAAGCCTCAGAGTATATGGGGTGCAGTCCCATGTGATCGATAGCTGACACTGTCACAGAATAAATACTATTCGTGTATCCGTCAAAGTTGCACTGGTCCCCAAAGCCGGCGCCATTGCCACTGGCGAACACGAAAATGGAACCTTTCCCATCCCGACCATGGTTAATGCCGTTGACAACAGCTTTCCGAATAAGATAGCTCGGCCCTTCCATAGTTTGACCGTTATCTCTAGGGCCCCAGCTGCAGCTATAAACTGAAACTTTTTTGAAGCCATAGTTGAGTGCGGCTGCTTCATCGACTGTGGTAATGCGGCCTCCAAGGATTCGCACACCAGCCGCTTTAGCATCGTATGCGATTCCAACCCCACATACCTCGTTTCTTCTTGCAGCTACTTGACCAGCACATCGAGTACCATGATGGTCTTGGTCGTTGACTGGCCGAGGCAGAGGTACATGGTCATTGAAGTCATAAGAATTTTCAGCATCCTAGAAATTTGAAATTTAAGTTTGAGCAGGGTCATGTTGAAGAAAAGCAATGACGTACAAATGCATCTTTTAAATCCTCACTCTCAAAATCTAAGCCATCGTCCAAAAAGGACGTCAATACTCCCTTGCCAGTGAAGCCCATATCCCACACTGGGGTGGTATTCATCATGTGCTCCGGATATTCATCGTTCACCAGGTGCCATTGTTCCGGAAATTTGGGATCTTTGAACCCTAACGCTTTGCAACTCCGAGTGCCGACGTTGCTGATGGAGGTTTTATTGGTGGGGGAGCACGCTTCACAAGGTGTCTGGGCGTTTGCCGTTCCAGGAAATTCACTGAATCCACTATCCTTCGGGAGAAAAGTATATCATCTGAACGGATTTCATGATGAGAGGAGGCCTGTTCTCGCAAGACTTGGAAAGCCGAGATGACAGAGTCAAGTTCTTCGTTTCGTGTTTCAAGATCAGAATGTCTTGTCCGAACCAGCCAAACATCCTGTAGTTCCCCCGCCCGCTCCACCACCTGGACACCTAAAGCCTCTGCTACCTCATCCAGAGACGCTCCAAAGTCACTTGGCTTGTGTTCCAGTGCGTAGTACGTGTGGGTGTCGTAATACCGTTTTACGGGCGTCGCGGCCTCGGAAAGCCTCGCTGAGAGGGCGACAGACGCTAGGAGAACCCCCAAAAAGTGCATCCCGCTAAACCCGGCTTAGCAGGTGGTGGTAAGAGAGAAGAGACCGCAGCAAAAAGATCCATGATGCTCAATTACTGCCAAGCGGCAATTTCCAACCTATTTCAGGACCCCGGTCGAACGGGCCGCCCTATTTTTGTACAGCGCTCTCATGTCCTTATCCTATATTCTTCGTACCAAGCACAGGCCGCTGCCCTATTTCAAGGCTCTAGTATCTTTATGCTGCCCTTACTCAACACAACAAGATATCTGGCAGCATGCGTCGTCAGCGGATTTCCTTGCTGCAGCCGCGTCCATCTCGTCGATTCCGAAGTCAAAAGGGTTGCCAGAGGTACGTCCTACCACGCCCTCAGAGTTATTTATTTCCAAATGAATCTCTAGATTATTGTAACGGGTTCGTGAACACCATTTTTGAAAGCGTCACGTACATCTTAAGCATCTTAACCAGGACGTGCAAATGTTGGTAAATCCACCTTGCTCAATTCTGTGCTTGGCCGGAAGTCGTTGTTGAGTACTAGCAAAAAGGCCGTGAGTTTCAATAACGCTATTAGCCGTTGACAAAATCCATGACATAGTGCGTTAAAGGGACACACGAAATCTCTGAATTTTTATCGCGTTGGCGCAGAGCCCGGGAAGCTTATTCTTGTAGATGCACCAGGTTATGGAGCGCGAGGTAGACCGCAGTGGGGAGAATTGTTCGACCATTATGTTCGAATGCGAAAAGAGTGAGTCCTCAGCAAGCTTTACATTCTTGCCCTTATCTTTCCTTTTTTTTCCCAAAGGCTTAGACGGATATATATTCTCTTCAACGCCAAACACGGGTTGAATGCGTTCGATGCGCGAATGCTGAGCATGCTCTCAGAGTCTCTCGTCACAGCACGGGGTGTTCAACCATTTACGCTTCAAGCAATCATCACAAAAGCGGACACCGTGCCTGTCGACCAACTGGAACCAGTCATCGCAAAAATACGAGAAGATATATGGGCTGCTGCCCCGCTATGCCTACCACCTATCGTCACAAGCACTGAAATGAGCCCCCCCTTTGGCGTGGACCTTGTCAGACATAATATAGCCAATGCATGCAGTTTATGAACTTGACCTTTTGGGTAAATCGGCCCACCCAACTTATGGACTGCCCGGCCGACTGCCTTGGGGCTGGGTTGACAAATAGACCGCTCACGTTTCAAACAGATGATCTGCGGGATGTCAAGTTATGGGATATGGGATGGGCTTTGCAGAATGAACTCCGAATTGTGCCCCACCAGCCACTGGAAAGGAAAGGCGTGCAAACAAGATTGGGTTGTTCGCTATCTGATCGATCCGAACCTCCTTCTTAGCCAGTGATGAGTACATACTGCTGACGCGTGAACTATTGGGCCCCATTTCATTTTCCTTTTTCCTCAAATACAATTGTGATTACAATGGAAATCACCTCATCACCTGAATGCAGCTTTCGCTTATTTGCCTCAAGAGCCAGGGCTCAGCCCAACGCTCATGCTTTAGCCTCTATCCCGAGGACGGTCTTCACACCCCATCAAACAGGAAGCTGCCAATCAGCTACCTCTTCGCAGAATCGCTGTCGATGCTAGCATCCGGTGGATAGGAGATGCAACATAATTGTATTAGACAGGTCGAACGAATCACATGGTAAGATTCCATTGGAACCCTGCCCGTCGTTGGAACGTGCTGTGCTTAAAGACCTTGAAGAGATTGCTACCAGTTCGTCATTGGGCATTGCCTGTAATTGGTTGTGCCATTCATGGCGGACGCTCAAGGCGTTAGACTCAGGAGTCGACATATCACGGCGGCAGAACTTATACCAACATTACAATATATAACTTGTCTTCTGTCTGGACGGATTTGCTCAACCCAGTCGGCAGATAGGAAGTATTTGGAGCGACGATCTTCTGACAGGTTTGGCAATGGGAAAAAAATGTTATATGATCTCTACTATTGACGGCCAAATACTGGGCAGGAATCGTTAGACTAGTCAGAAAGAACGAAGAACATAAGTACCTCAATAATCCTATAACGACCTGCATGAATGCCAGCAAGAAAGGTATCCAGCTAGCGAAAGAACCATAAATACCCTGCCGGACCAGATAGAAGAGCGCCACCTACGTAGACATATTAAAGTTTCCAGCCTTGTAAAGACCGGCAGCGATAAACCCCATAATGGCAGACCCTATAACAGCACCTGCCACACTCAATGTTAGGAAAGTGAGCAAGACAATGAGAGCGAATGCAATTCTTGATCGCCGTTCGTTTGGCTTGTGAGGTTGAGGCGGTTGTACGAGAGGTGAGGCATTCAAAGGATGTGATTGGATTGTAGATAGTGGGAATGACTCGCGGTTATTCGGGTTCCCAGGCAAGCGACGAGATGGGGGAAAGGCATAGTTCCAGAATGCATAAGAGCCGCAAACGAAGAAAATAGGCGTGTAAAAGACGAGATTCCAATACAACGTGAATCTGAAAATGTCTGAAAGCAGATTAGTCCCGGAAGGCTAAACATGAATGGGTTTCACCGTCTGCACGATAGAGATAGGCGCCTCCCGGCTGGGTTGGTGGGTGGTGTTCGATGTGAAGAATTTCCAAGCCTGGGTTGTATAAGGAAGGCCAAGGAGGGGTTTCGTTCCTTGACATTAGATCAAGAGAAAAGGATCGTTATTTAGTCGTGTAAAGAGTTATCATCGCCGTCCGGCCTCCAACTTGCCTCCAACTGACAACAAAAGTGGGAAAGAGAGTGGTTGAAGTGATTATGTAATGCGTATCAGTTCCTCTTCTTCCTTCATTCCTCAGCCATAGGATTACCAGTCCTTATATATTTCCTCTGCAATGCACTGTGATCTCCGCTTGAAAATCTTTAGTTGAATAATTTTCACACAATTTTGGCCTCCTTCGATTTGCCCTCGAGGGAACCACTGGTGATTAACTTCAAATTCAAATGATTTCATCCTTACAACTCCGGTTGCATCTGAGTTGAGATTATATCGGAGAGCTCAAACCCCGTGACCGTACACAACGCGCGCTACGCTAGTACTTTTACATGAGGTCGAGGGTGGAGGTGGGTTAAAAATCCAACGGAATTTAGGGAAGCCAGTGACCATGACTGCATGGCCGCCGACGTGAATAAATCTGGCTGCATACCAAGATCCTTCAAATGGGGAAAGATCTCTCGCGACCTTGTTTGACACTTTTGGGAGATTTTGGATCGGAGATCCCATTGTAGGCACACATAACCGGATTGGGTCGCGAAGGGGCCTTTGTCGAGGAGAAGGTTTTTGAGTTGAGTATATATAATGATTGGGAAGATTACAATGTTATATGTCAGTTAGTCGTGAGGTCATATTAATTTTACGATACAAGCCAGTCCTCGTCAGAGAACCATTCGGGCCAATAATTCTACAACTAGAACTACAATTCGTAAAGGCACGATATCAAAGGCGATTAATAATTCATGGGGGTGGTTGTTGGAAAAAATAAGGAAAGTAAGTCAGTTGAGAATAATGATTGGTGTCGAAGCTCTCAGGCTGATGGTAGAGAGCGGGATGATGCAGAGAGGACGCATGGTAAGACGACGAACTGGGTTCGAAAACGAATGACGATTGGAGGATATAATCTGCGTCGATTATTTGCTCGTTTAAACCGTTGCAGAGAAGCTGGTCTTCCGCCAGATGAACAGGGAGAGTTAGGTGCTCTTCCCCATGGCTCTCTGTGCTAGTCGCAAGTCCACGCTCGAGGGTGTAGTATACCGTGGATATTGGGTTCTTGATATACATGCCGGAGCCTTGCATGGGGCCCGAGGTGGAGAATATCTCTTGGGTAATGGTAAATGAATGATAATCTAAAGTTCAATGATGAGAAGGAGAAGTTAGCTCGGGTGGAAGAGAGGCGTACTTTTGGCATCGGAAGTAATGATTCCCCAATACTCGGGAACGAGGGTGGTTGTACAGGTTGCGATGGGAGAGTGAATGGTTTGGAGGTAAGGCTCCAGGCGGATATCGCTAGCAATATCAGCGTAAACTTCCTCTCCATCTCGATGGACGCGGGAGACGCATTGATATTTCAACGCAGAGGAGAACGCGCAAGAACTCAAGTTCACAACGGGGGCAAAACGTCCAATAGCACCCGTCGTGCGGAGGTCAGCGCGCCGCGTAAATACTGATTCACCTTCCAATTCATAGCCACCATCTCTGAGGCCGCGTTCGTCAAGATCCAGGGTGAAAGCGGGCGCCGATTCATGGGAACCATGATAAAGGTCGTGCTCATGAAGGACCAACGCGACTGATACCACGCTCTGAGGGGCATGAGTGAAGGTCGAGCTGGAAGACGCGGAAGACATATCAGAAAGGGATGACGATGAGCATGTTCGTGTCAGAGGGTGAGGTTCCTCAAATGAGGAGGAAGTCAATGGGTCCGTTATTGTGGTGGGAGCAAAAAGGGCCACTCTTGAGGTCGGGGAGGAATACTCCGATGATTCTGAACCCCTCCTCGTGCTACAACGCCCGAGAGGATGGCGAACATCCCATGGAAAGCTCTTGTTCTGAATCAAGTCCAGGACTAACAGCGAATGAGTACATATTTAAATCGTTTACATATGGATGCAACTCACTTTCCGGATCTTCGCATGTCTCTCGTAGTTGCTGTAGGCGGCTTCCAACCTGCTTTGCCGTGCGTGTTTGTCCAGTTTGCTTCCGGATGTACTCAGCGATTTGTTTATTGCGCTTGGGGAATCTCCGAAGAAGGTGCAGTTGCCTATTCGACTCGGGGCGGTAGTTCGCCAGCCCTGGAGAAAGTTATCAGAGGAATACAAGTCTGGAGGGCAACGCTACTTACCCTGAAGAAGAGCCTCTTCGAGCTCGGGAGGCCAGACGCGCTCCAATTTTTTGGACCCCGGAACGCACTTGAAAGTCTTGCGTCCGGTAGACATGTTACGGCGGTACGACGCTTGCGCATGTGAATCCATGGAGGAAAATGGAAGGAGCGATTGAATCTTCGGTACTTACATGTCGGGAAAATAGAGAGGCTTTAAATCCCCTCGCGTCTATGGGTGCAAACATTCTTGGATTCCTGGGGCTCAAGAACAAGGGTGCCAAAAGGGGATCTCCCGGTTTGGTTGACCATCGACAAAACTTTGAGTTTTGAGATGAGAGATCTGATTGAAAAGACGGATTTCAATTTGTACGCCGTCGATTCGGTGCATAAGATCTGCGCTTGCTTGTAGTGTGATTAAGCTTCAAGTTGGCTCCGCCCCTCTCCGCTTCCGATATAGAACAGGATTATCTCGCACTCGGGGAAGAGATCGGAGTCCGGGATGAAATAGTACCTATTGGGACGGCCGACCATTGTGGGGTAAGTATAATCGAGGAGATAAATGCCTAGTCTGTGTAGCCACCAACTTCCTCAGTTACAAGCCCTCAACTTACTTCAATCCCAATAGATTAACTCGTACCTCTAGTGAGTGGGCTCTTAAAATCAATAAAGATTATATCGATGTCTTCAACACCCGAGAAGGACAACGTCGACGCCGTTCGTCGACGCCCATATTCCTCCGTGCTCCTATTCACGGATCACAAAAGAGTGCACATATAGTAGAGCCGCAACTTGGGGATTGTCGCTTTTCTTTCTTGTAGCGACGAGAAGACTTCATGGCGCCCATCAGCGGAAGCCACAAAGTGTGGGGCCACAAATTCAGGACAATTAATTATGGCGTATGTCAAGAAGGAAAAAGAAGGCCATGCATATTTCTAGACTGCAAAGAGAAACTGGACTTGAATGTTTCCGCTGATGTCGAGAAGCCACCAGTTTCCTGATTTGGCAAGCGAGGAAGCGGGATTCCAAATAGCAATGTGGATCGAGCCGACGGCAAGTTGACGGTACATACTCAAGATTAGTATGGATCCATTGGCCGGAATGGATGATTCCTCAACGGATGATGATACATCGTCCCAAGCCACTGAGGATGACCCACAAGTGCCTGAAAACCAAGCACCTCCCCCAGCAACAGCACCAGTACCACCCCCCGTTCCTGCTGCTGGGCCCCGCGAAAAACCTCACTATGCACTGCGCCATACTCTCAGAGGGCATACGCAGTCAATCTCTGCCGTGAAATTCAGCCCCGATGGAAAATTACTTGCTTCTTGTGGTCAGTTCTTTCCGATGTCGCTCTTCAAGGAAGCATGATCTGAAGATCATCCTTCGATTCCCGTTCCACAGGGGCAGAAAAGGTCGTTAAAATCTGGTCTCCTGAGACTGGAGAATTCTTGAGAAATCTGTCCGGCCATACACAAGGGCTCTCAGACATTTCCTGGTCTTCTGACAGCGTGTACCTCGCTTCGGCCTCAGACGATACAACAATACGCATTTGGGATGTTGAAACGGTATGTTTTCAACAAAACCTTGAACACCACGCTTAAGCATTCTCGAAAAGGGTATGACTCATAAACTGTTGAAAGGACACACCAAGTGGGTCTTCTGTTTAAACTACAATACAGTATCGAATCTTCTTGTCTCGGGCGGCTGCGATGGCGATGTTCGCATCTGGAACGCAGCCCGAGGTCGGTTTCCTTGTCTGTTTGTTGATATCCGCTTACTTGCCACATAAATGGCGACAGGAAAGTGCATGAAAACCTTACACGCTCATATGGATTATGTCACGGCGGTTCACTTCAACAAGGACGCCTCACTCATAGTCTCCTGTGCCCTGGACGGTCTCATGTACGCTTCGATTTTTCACTCTGAAAAAAAATCTCCTATTCACGCGATATTTAGCCGAATATGGAATACGAGTGATGGCCAATGCCTCAAAACTCTGGCGGAGGGGCATGATGCGATATGGTATGTGCCCTGCCATGCATATCTCCTGCGATAACCAAGGACACTGGGTCATTTTTCCAGTCAGCATGTTCAATTCTCCCCCAACTCAAAATACATCCTTTCCACCGCACATGACAGCACTATTCGTCTATGGGACTATCAAACAACTCGCTGCTTAAAGGTTTACAAGGGACATGTAAACGCCAAATATTGTATTTCCGCGTGCTTCAGTGTTACAGGTGGCAAGTGGATCGTAGCTGGAAGCGAAGACCACAAAACCTACATTTGGGATTTGCAGACACGAGAGATCGTGCAAGTCCTCGAAGGACATACCGGTGCGCACTCTATCGTCCCAGCCAGGCCGAATCTGATTGGCTATTTAGATATTGTCGTTGCGGTGGCCGTGCGCTTTTCCTTTTCTTCCCCTGGCTATGTGGATACTGAGATATTTGTGCAGACCCACCCAAGTCAAAACATGATTGCCACTGGCTCCATAGATTCAGACCTTGCGATAAGAATTTGGGTAGATCCGCCAGTGGGCGGAAGTTAATCTCATGGCATCATCTATATTGTATTGTCCTTATACCCTTTGATGTATTACTATATGTACAAAAAGTGCTTCTTGTGTATATTGCTAGCAAATGTCGAAGCACACTGACTAGGCAGGGGCTCAATTTGATTACTTGAGTGGCTCTGCGTGCAGCAAATCTGAACAGAAGATGTGTTAGATCTGACAAATGTCTGGTGTAAGCTGATTTACCGTTAGCCACTGCTTTATCGGCGTCAGTTAGTCCTGAATCATGCGCCTCCAGGAAGGCATCCACCTGCAAACGTTATCTGTCAGTATGAAATGGAATATGACATGTTGCAAAATAAATCACCTCGTCCATGACTTCGTCATCGTGGTCATTGTCACCAAGGAAGCCATCATCATCTTCATCCTCATCATCTTTGGCATCATCGATGGCAAACGGCGTACGTTCCATCAAAGCAGCAGCATTGACGGCCTGGAGCATGGGTATGGCAGATAAGCTTCCACTATCTGGGACATTCGGCAGAGACTTCGTGGAAGGTTCCAGCGTCGTATTGACTGAAAGAGATGGCAATGATGACGGCGCCAGCGTCGAAGAACTCGAGGTTGTAAGGCTGGCTTTCGAGAGCGATTTCCGTAATGTCGGTGTGAGCAAGGACTCGCGAGCTTTGGGCTCTTCTAACTTTGTGTATCTTCCAATAGAAGGTTTGTTAACGACCTAGCGAAATATGAATAGAGTGTAATGAAAAAATGAGGACGACCGTATCTGTACCTGGTGCTTTCCGATTGTCTTGCCAATTTCGTCAGTGAACATGTTGAACATCTTCTTATTTTGGTCCGTGGCGATGGATGACCAAAGATCGCCGAGTATTCCACTGTTCGATACAGGAAGTTCCATCTCCGGTAGAGGATGTAATTTAAAGGACTCTGAAAGATCAGTTTCAAAGAAGGATTCGAGGACTTCGTCAGCGAGGACAACCATTCGGAATCTAGTAACCCGGATAAAGGGAAAGTAAAAATAAGGAAAAAAACAGCTTACGTTGGTAGGTTAAGATATGGTTGGTTTGAAGCTATTGGAGGGGGCGATGAAGGCTCATTGTCGGTTAGCCCACTGTCGCTGGCGGGTGGAGGGAGGAGAGCGTCGCCATATTCAAACGCATTTGTCATAAAGCGACTGACAGCCCCAAGATACGCGTCTCCGACTTCGTACCGGAAAATAAACTAGATGGACATGTTTGAGATACAGCTTTGGAATAATCCGAGTTCACTCACGAGAAAAGACTCGGAAAGTGTTAGAACTTCATCTTTTGTGAGATAGCCATCCTTATTCTTATCGTGGAGGTTGAAAAACCATTCAATGTTCTCCATCAAATCATTGAACATGACGCCGTCAAGTCCAGATATGAGATCCTGTATCAAATTTCTAAGGATATGGCTGATGCGAGTTGTTAGTCACAGCGTACCTGGAAAGATAATGCCCCATGGCATCCCGTATCCCAAAAATAGAATAATCGGTCAATGAACTCGTGCTCAGCGACAACACGCTCGATACGTTGCTGGTAGGCGGGATTTAGAGAAAAATCAACGCAAGCAAAAACAGTCACCGACCTGGAATCCATTCATCACAATTTTCTCGTCTCTTGCCCAGGTAGCGATCTCACTGAGAAACTGTCGGAAAGTTCGCAGCCCAATCCTGGTCTCCGGTTTCTCTTCATGACCTTCGCCCGTTGTAAATAGTGTAGGGACAGGTGCGGCGGTAGGTGGGGGTGGGACGATGCACATAGCTTTGTAGAGGGCGTCGTAGATGAGACCAGCTTGTTCTTTGTGGAACCGACCCAGTGTTCTGAGGTTACGGACTGCACCACGCTTGGCGAAGGATTCGATACTGTGGATAATCTCCCCTCGGAACCTCCTTCGTTCTGAGAGAATGATCTCTTCTGTAATGACAGAGAATTCCCTGAATGAAACTAGCAGAAGTTCCTGGAATACTGTGATGGCGCGAGCTCTGGGATCAGATGACTGGGGATGGGCTGAGTCCCCCAGCGAGGCAAAATAGTCTCTCATCAGACTGGTCAACGATCGAGTTCAGCAATGAATTAAACACAAAAAAAAAAGAAATATACTTGAGAAATCCGCCGTCATCTTGAATCTGAAGGAGTTGCTCTCCGTTGATTTTGAGTATGGCTTAAGTTATTTTGTAAACCTGGTGCAATAAAGAAGGACTGGATGTGAAACGAACCTAGGCTGAGATTTTGTCAGTGGGAGTAAAAGGATAAATTAGATGCGACTTACCCAACTTGAAACAAGACTTTTGGACCCATACACAAAAAGCAATCTACGATGCGAAACGCGAATACCATAGGCATACTGTTGATGTATCTGCGGGCGTAGATTGGATTAGGAGTATTTTGATGCGCCGTCGATGACCCACTCACAAGCTCAAAAACCAGGGGAGAGATGCCACAGATAGCTGTACATCGACGACTTGGAAATGATCATGTATAATGGGCAAATATCTCTGCACTAGCGACTCGAACACCCGTTGATCGAGCAGGGTACCGTGCATTGATGGACTTGAATACTGGCCGTTAACAAATGGTTAGCATCGAAGGCGAGGCATCTCACGCGTAATATCCAGGAAGTAACCTCCCACACAATACTTCCAGTAACCAAAACGCCTGTTCCTCTGACATGTAACTGGATGAGAACATATAAGTTTGAGGACTAATTCATGAGCAAAAGAGTTCATCATACATGAGAATCGCAGCTGCAAGGATGTTCATGGCCTGTAGACGGGTTAGTAATTTGATACATCAGAGATGAAGATGGCAATGGACCTGACAATAACCAAGTTCAGGGTTCATGTATGAATAGGCTCGGAGGACACGACGCAGCGAACTAATTCCTTCTTCGGATTGATAACCAGCATATTCCGGTAGACTTCGATGCAAATCCTTCTCTATGTCGTCTGTGCTAATATTCGTTTTTCCTTTATTCTCCTCGAGGAGGCGTTCGTAGTATCCGGGATTGGAAAAGCGCAGGTATATCGATCCCGAAAGAGTTTCCCACATCTCACCACGCAGCCGGTTGGGGAGACCAACTTGTACAAGTCGTGTACATTGTGGATAACGAAGAAGGGTTAGATTTCGTCCATGACCTGAAGATCGTTCAAGCCTTGTAACCAGGGAGCTGTCAAGCCACTCACTCTTCAGGTAGGTTGTCCACAGTTTGATTTTGGAAGCTTCGCGCAATCTGAAATCATGTTATTAACGCGTCGATTTTTTTGGGAAACAAGTTCCCATACTTCTTTGGGTCTCCAGGAAACTTAAACCTGAGGCCAAGACCTCCATGATAAGAGATTCCTTGAGAAGCCCCAGCCTTCCCCTCCGAGATTAAACTTCCATCTTCGCGCTCATTTTCTGCGGCATTGGAGGGATCTGATATAAGCACTTCGGAGTAGCATGTCTTGACGAAATTTTTGACCAGCTTCATTTGACCGCGTTGCAACTCAACCTTAAGAGCATCGCGTAATAAAGAACAGAAAAGGTCTGCAGTTGGGCGTAGGGATGTCAATTGCACAATCTATCCTTGGATAATTAATTGAATCCCAACAAGATGTACTGAAGCTCACTATCTTCATGCCGTGCCATGTTAAGAGACTCAGTGCATAAACTCCTGCACGTGCATTCAATCTTTCGACCCGACGAATCGTAGAGAGGGGTATTGTGAAGCGCACAGACTTCTTGTCTAGGGAAGAGAATGCCAGGTATGGCGGCATTATATGGAGCTTGCCTGCCTGATGTAAAGTAGAGTTGGAATCGGAATTAGACGTGTACATGCTGTTGGCAAGACTCACATAAGAATCCTCAGCTTCTCCGAGACTGAGAACAGCATTAATGTCCATCTTTGAAACATCCTGACCACCGCTTTTCTCTGCATCGTCACCGTATTCTAGAGCAGGCAAGGAAAAGAATATTTGGGTCAACTGTTCCTTGGTCGGTTCTTTGAAGTGCCGAAGGGCGGTTGAGATAGTAGACATCTGTTACCGCAAGCCTGGCAAGGGGATTGTTAGTCGGTCTCCGGAAGGGAGAATCGTAGCTGTCCTGAAACTGAAATGGGTGGTGGTAGGAGGAGGTTGAACCTAAAGCCCTTTACCGCTTTCGGCCTCGGGTGACCAAGCGCCGCTTTCTCGTTCGCGCCACCCACCATGTCAATATACCAAGCGACGGCCTCAGCGCCAGTCAACATCGCTGTGATCAAGTGCGTTGGTTAGACCTCATTCAACATTTTTCCATTGATTATTTGCTCGATTTTAGGTACTGGGGCAAGCGCGATACCAAACTCATCTTGCCCACCAATTCTTCGCTTTCCGTCACACTTGATCAGGATCACTTGCGATCGACCACTACGTCGCGTGCAGATCCCAGCTTTGAACGCGATCAGCTATGGCTGAATGGTAAGGAGGATGAGATTAAGCCCGGTGGGAGGCTCGCGACTTGCATCGCCGAAATGAAGCGATTGCGCAAGGAAACGGTCGAGGATAAAAACCCGGAGGAACCTAAAGTGTGTTACTTCCTGTTCCTACAGCAATTATTGCTGATACATGTCTAGATCTCGGACTACAAGGTCCACATCGCGTCCTACAACAATTTCCCGACCGCAGCGGGCCTGGCATCCTCCGCCTCAGGATTCGCCGCGCTCGTGGCCTCTCTCGCATACCTCTACGCCCTCCCCTCCTCGCCCTCCGTCCTCTCTGCCATTGCGCGGCAAGGTTCCGGCTCAGCATGTCGATCTCTCTTCGGCGGTTTCGTTGCCTGGGACATGGGCTCGCAGCCCAACGGCGCTGACTCCCTCGCACGCCAGGTCGCACCCCAATCGCACTGGCCGGAGATGCACGCCCTCATTTGCGTCGTCTCCGATGCCAAGAAAGGCACCAGCTCGACCAGCGGCATGCAGCGCACCGTCGAGACCTCTGCGCTCCTCCAACACCGCATCACGCACGTCGTCCCTGAGAGGATGGAGAGCATCTCCAATGCTATTCTCCAAAAAGACTTTGACACGTTCGCACGCATCACGATGAAGGATTCAAACCAGTTCCATGCTGTCGCGCTGGATACTGAGCCGCCGATTTTCTATATGAATGACGTCAGTCGTGCCATTATTGCTTTGGTCGTGGAATACAATCGGCTTTCGTTGGAAAAAGGTCAGGGGTGCAAGGCGGCGTATACATACGATGCGGGCCCCAATGCGGTGATTTACGCGCTGAAGGAGAATGTCAAGGAGATCATGCAGCTGGTTGTGTCGTACTTTCCACAAAAGCCTGAGGAGTTCAAGGATGTGTTGGGGTTGTTTGGAGAGGGTAGTTTGGACTTGAATGCGCAAGCAAAGGTGCCTGTGGGTTTCAACGAGGCAGTGGCCCAGCGTTTTGAGATTGGCGCCGTGAAGGGGTTGATTCATACCCGGGTGGGTGATGGTCCGAGGAAGCTATCTGACGACGAGGGTCTATTGGCGGCGAACGGTTTGCCAAAAACTCTGGTTTGAATGAACCTTGTTTTTTCATATTTTTTGGCCACGCGATCTTTACTTTTGGATCTCAACCTTTTATTTATATAGACGTGCAAACTGCTGTGGATACCAATAACGAAATGATGTACTATTAAGTTCATATACGTTCTGACAGTGGATCACTTCTCTCGCGAGCTTCTTCAAATGAAGATACAATGCTAAGTAATGAAGAGCAATGAAGATAACGTCCAGACTCTACGACACCCGGGAAATTATCCAGAGTATCATTCAAGGTGTGTACCAGATAAAAGCAGTACGAACTGGGGCTATAATAAATGTTTTGAGTTGTTCATTGCCTCAAGGCGATCTCCAGAGGGAATAAATACTTTTGTCGACATTCTATGCCCTGGTTCGAACACTGAGTTGGCACCTGGTACCTACGCAGGTCACTGAAGCCAAAAAGAGCCAATCTTGCGCCATAGGAGATCGGTAGGAATAGGGGTCCTGGCTGACTCGAGAGAGCTTTTTGTTCAAGCATCAGAAAGTCAAGATCAAGAAGTATGCATCTCGGTCTTGCCCGATAGATAGGTCAACCCATATTGCAAAAAAGAGGATCCATTAAGCTTTGGTCAAGTCGACCGGGATCTAACATTGCGGAGGAACAGCCGTGCATATCAATACATATGTATGCATGGCTGAGCGACAAAATAAAGGCACTGAGCAAAACAACAATACAAGGATAAATGTATATTGCCGCATTAGTTGGTAAATAGTACAAGCACCCTCAAATCAAGGGAGAGTGCTAGATTTACACAATCGCGGACGAATTCGTAAGTACATACCGAGGTATAGTGGTCCCTCATTTGGAGCGAGGTCGGGTCTCAATGCAACGATGCAACGATGGTGGGGTAGAAGACTCGCCTGTGCGAGGCAATAGATGTGGGAAGATGAAAGCTGAGCTGCTAAGTAGGATGCAGCGCCACTCTAGGTGGACTACGTACGGGTTGGAGAGGACGTAGAGGGATAAGAAGAGATTAAGCGAATGATCCTTCCATGACATCAAAAGGACTCCTGTTCCATTGATCAATGTGAAGAAATCGAACATGTGCCAGTGTGATTTACCTTGGTGGACTCTTGATAATCTGGTAACGGATGTGTTCTCCTTGTTCACCCTCGCGAACAATGGCAATTTGGGAGGTAGCATCATGTTCATTATGCTTGTTGATACGGTCCAGGGTGATTAGATGAGGGCACTCCTCAACGAGATTCATAATGATTTCGTGCATCCCTTGACGGTCGTTCTTTACCGATTTCCAAAGGCCAAGACCGCGGAAAACTTGAAGCTTAGAGAATCGCGGGAGAATATCGAGCCATTCGTCCCTGGATACCTGGACGGGGTGCGGTGCATCCGACGGCAAATGATTCGACGGCAACGACAACCATTCTATTTTGGGGAATGTGGCAGCAATGTCGCGAAGAGTTGAAAGATCACTAAAGGTATGAAGCTTGAGTCGCCTCAGAGCCTGCCTATCCAAAAATTTGAGGTCCAGGAGAGTTTGCGCATCCAGCGAGTGAACATCAAGATCTTCGATGCGCCTCACTATCGTCGGAGGTGGAAGGTCAGGTGCTGGAAGAGGTTCGATTGGGACCGGAGTAGTGGCTGTGAGGGGCGTAGAGGGGGGAGTCATTAAACCAATTGCATTAGAGCCGAAGTCCGGATCGTTAAGGGCAATGATGAGTTGTCTGTTTGAGCGGAGCGATTTGAGGTTAGGGAGGCAATCGTGGGCGAGTTGGGGTATTCCAACTGGTGACCAATCAAGTTCTTCGATGGAGGGATGGTTCTCAAGGAAGCGAGAGCGCGAGCGATCAATTCCCACATGGAGGCCCCCTGCTTGGAGCACCAGCTTGAGTTTCTTGAGCTTGGGCAGCTTGCATTCGGCGAGATGGTGGAATTCCAGTGGGACTTCCAGGTACTATGAAATGGAGTTAGCTTGCTTCCAAGATGGCTTCAAAATGTACACACCTCCAGGTTCGGCGACTTTGCTAGGAGGTGACAGAGATGCTTCGAGTTTCCCAGTTTAGCCCAAGTATCGCCAGCAAGGGATAAAGACCTCAAATCCTTCAATCTCCAAACCTAATATTCTCAATAAACATTAAAAAATCATTATCGAGAAAGAAATTAGACCGACTGGATACATCAAACTGTTGGTGTCGATGGACGCATGTAGGGCGTGCATTGCGAATCTTCCATTGAGGCTAAGCTGTTCTAATGAAGGGTGTCGAGATACCACCGTCAAAATTGAATTTTCATGAACGGGATTGGACGTAGGACGCTGGTCCCCTCGAACGCCCTTCCAGGACCAAGTGAAGGTGTGGAGGCGGTGCATATGACTGAGGGCCAGGCAGATGTTGCGTATCCGGACGCTTTCTTCCGCATTCGAGAAGTTTCTATCGAGTTGCGGGTCAAGGAGAGTGGTGGGATAGTGATCAAGAGCCCAATGATTGCTTGGTTCGGAGATATGGACCTCTCGCACGTTACGAGCGAGATCTGCGCGTCGTGCAAGGTGAGCCCAGACGTCTGGTACGGTGCTTCGCATACGCAGTATCCGGTACTGCGTGTGGTGAGGGATGACCAAGGCGGCACATATCCGTGAGGTAAGGGCGAAAGCTACCAAATCCTTGTGCTGGTCGAGTTCAGCGACGATCTCCTCGATAATTTCATCGGGGAGTTGACAGATAGGCGGCAGTTGATTTCTCTGTTTGAGCAAGAAGTGGGGCATAACTTGAAGACAAGAAGGAAATGGACGAAGGACGAAGAGAACAGAGTGCCTTTGAGGGAACAGAAGCAGGTCAGAGGACTGATGGATTGGGAATAACGCAGTTTGCCTTTGTTATTGCCAGCCGGTTTTGGAAATTTGAACAAGGTTGCTTTCTTCAAACCAAGTCCACCGGGTTCTTCCTCAATCCTTGGAAACGTGTACAAGACATGAGCAAAATATCGCACCAATGAACAATGCGTATCCTTCCCAGTCCCTGGTTACCTTCAACGTCCGAGCGAACACCGCAACTAGGCGACCTTCAGAGAATACAACTGCCAATGAAATCCTTATCGAGTAGACACTCTTGCATGAGAATTCACTGGGTCCAGTTTTGACAAGTAGTCATTTGAGCTGCTCAGGTCGTGCATGAGGCCGATTGACGGCCCCCGCGTCGCTCACCCAATTGGTCGTATGTGATTCACTCGGACTCAAATCGGATGTTTGTGGACATTGTCCCTGAAGGATATTCGAGCCCGCGGGTGGTACGCCATTCCTCATTCGCCAGAGCTGAGAAACCCGCAGTGCTGACGAAGTTTTGCGCGCATCCATGAGTCCTGTTCGTTGACAGTACCCAGTCATCATGAGGAACAGAACAATGCTAAAAAATCATGAGTTTCAGCTTGTCTCCAATGAACGATGGGCGCGTTGACTCACCTCTAATCTGCGCCCACAATCAAAAGATTGGATTGACTCAGAGAGCACACACATTAGAATGACGCATAACAAGTTCAAAAGCTATTGGAAGGGGAAAGTGAAAGGCATGAGGGAATGCGTATATTATATATATACCTATCTGCCTTAGAGTGACTGATGTGATGCCTTCGAGTCAAATCGCATTGTGTCCTGTGAACGCGAGGAGGTTGCCGCGTGGTAATGCGCGATCAAAGCACTGTGGCGTTCAATATTACCTCGCTCCTTTTTGGGCTAATTAGAACGCGTCACACCGTCGGCTATATATGAATGAGTCAACAACTACTCGTCGATTCTCGATTCTTGCTATATCAAGGGAAAGGTAATGAAGGTCAACTAGACAAAAGGTATATACAGTGCTGGCTCCGACTTCTCCTCTCCCTTTCCGCCCTCGCCCATCACCCGGGAGGTTAAGGTGGATGCACCGGGAAGGCAAAAAGGGACAACCATGAGGGGCGTGTGTGGGGGCTCTTGGCTTGCTCCAATTCGTCGACCTTTGGCGGCTCGAAGCCAGGCGTTCGTGAAGGGCTATATGCTTGAGGATTTGGCCTCAAGCTATATGAAGCGCTTGTGTATACATGTACAAGTCAAATCAAAGCTCGACTTGGCTGCCGTCGCGTGTAGGATCCACGTGCATGAAGGCTCGTTGGAAAGCAGGCGGCCATCAGGACGCGGAAGAATTTGCAGCGACACGCGTCCTATGCACCAGCACGGCGCGCCAACAACCTCGCTCTCGCGCGTTCCATACTCTCTCGCAACTCGGGGCTCTCCCACCCCGCAGGATCGTCTTGCGCAGAGAAAGAAGAGGAAGGAGGAAGTGCAGTCTCATGCGAAATCCCACGCATGTGAGTCTTTCGCGGGGTATCGAAAAATAGCGAGGATGTCGAGCTACTGGGGGCAAAACCCGCAGAGGCAGAAGCATATGAGGTTGAGGTCAAGGCTGCTGGGGACGTCGAGGGAGTGTAACCGTTCCCATAACCTGCACGGCGCGGTGACGCCGACAGGGAGCCTGACCCAGAGGCATTTACGCCGTAAAGGCCAAGTCCCACACCCGAAGGGGGTGGTACAATGCTCTTCGGCCTTGCAGCGCGTTTCTTGTTCGTCGAACGAATAGAACTTGCCTTGGAAGTTGATCCTGAACCAACATCCTCCTCCCAAGCACCGGATCCATCATCAACTTCATCCTCCTTCGCGTCACTCATCACAACAATCTCGGCATTCAACGCTTTCTTCCCTTGCTCAATAAGCATAGACAACTTGTCGCCGAGCCAATCCCTCTGATTAATGAAAAGTTAAAGATTTTATCGCGAATACAGTAGGCAGAATGAACGAACCTTGTCTTCCACTTCAGTCTGCTCTTCTACTACTTCCTGTGTTCTTGCAAAATCAAATTCGGGGCGTATGGGGGGAGGCGAAACCTGCGCCTGCGTCTTCGGACGAGCTCGGCGCGCATAGACGACAGCCCTCTTGGGGGCTGCCGCCGCGTGGAGTCTTTGCTTTGCGTGCCTCGCTGCACTTCGAGGTGTGGATGGAGTACCCTGTGCAGAGGGTGCAACTCGGACGGCGGGTGGTTGTTCAAGCTGGCGCCATTCTCCTTGCTGGTATGGGGGTGGTGGTGAGGAAATCGGTTCGTGATCAAGGGATCGGTCAACATTCGTTGAGGATTGATGTTGGAAGTCTTTGCCGCGGTCTCTCCAGCTATTTTTTTTTTGTGTCAGCGACACTTTCATGAATGAAAGAAATATTTACTCACAGGCGATAGACTGTGAGGCCGACTGCCGTGCCAATCAGTGCAGCACTGACTGCGGTGGAGACGATGGAACCAGCCAAGCCGCGGCGCTTCTTCAAGGGGGGCATGTCTACGTGAAGGAGTAGGATGAGACGGGACATGACTGTTAGTGAGACGGTTGTGGTAGGTGGGGTTATGATTGAAAATGAAGGTGGATAATAAAATTGGGGGGCTTCGGAAATGATGATAATCGCAGAAGATAAGTTTAGGAGAGGGGCCACCGAGCGCTGCACGGTGAGAACAAGAGAGAGTGTGGGTTGGGATGGGGATGAGATAGGCTGATAGTAAGAATGGAACGCAAACAGGTCGCAGTCCAGTATAAATCCCCAGTCGCTCGCGGTGTGCACCCTCTAAACACGTGTATCACACACGATGATGAAACACAAGAAACGCGTGCAATAGGCAAGGCAGCAATTAATATTAAACATCACCACGCATCCCATCAACAGACCAAGCCATCCAACGACTGGCGATAAGATGCGAATACCATGCAGGACGGCAGCATGGGCAAGGCTATTGGCCAAGGCGCATGAAGTTCGCTCTCCCAACGAATTTCGAATAATAACAGGACAAAAAAAGATTGAACCAGGGTCGGGCCAACGAAGCAAAACAAGAAACAAGGATTTGTTAGCACTCACCATCGTCTTCTGCCTCTTGACGCCTCTCATAATCGTCACTCATCGTGATATCCTCGTTTCCTTCAGGGCCATATATGCGAGAACCTGAGGCAGCCATCTCTCGATATTTTGCAGGGGTATCCAGATATCCGCTGGTTGAAGCAAGGGTAAGGCTGGTCGTGGACCAGGTTGGGCTGGGGTCAGGCTCCCAACCTCTCTTCCTTGATACAGGTGCAGGCGAAGGAGATGGAGATGGACGAGGACGGTTTATCTTCGGGAGATTAGCTCTGCTAATTCTCCTGGAGGTTTGGGGAATTTGAATCGGGTGTGAGATCGGGTAGTGGTTTGGATAGACCGGTGGTTCCTTGGACGCTGCCTGGGAATTAGTATGGCAGGTGTCCGGAGATTGATGCGACCGCGAGCGGTGCTCGGAAGCCAGCGCTGGTGCAGAGGCAAAGGGAGTGAAGAGGCCGGAGACACTGAACTTGAAAGTGAATGGGAAAACCATGATTCCGGCAAACGAAAAGTCCAAAGAACAACGCCACGGCCGTCAAGTGGCTTCACGTCACACACCCCAAAGATAACACGTGATGTGACAATTCTGCAAACGTGATCGTGTCCCATCATCGTTTCTTGAAATTCTTCTGCTCCGAATTACAACTTGTATAACCACCCCGGTGGTATATCAGAGGCAACGTCCGTTCCCCCTCCTCCAGCTTCCCAGATGACAGCCTTTCTACATTTTCTACCCTCACCACCCGCGCAATAAATAACTCTGAAGCCACATCCCCTTCACCCAACACAGGCTCGCTCGCTTTGGTGCCAACTCCTACTGCGAAATGCTCCAAATCATGCAAGGGTATTGGCCCAGTCACAAGTTTGCAAGATAATGCGCCCACAACGTCATGTAAAACTGGAAGACCCTCGTGTGTGAGCGAGAATTTTGTGCCATCTGCCGTCGCTGGTGTTGCAAATGGTGCAGGATACAGATCGGGCCTAGAGAACTTTACGGCCTCTGCTGCCTGTGATGCGGAGAGGAGGTTGATAACCATATGCGCGGAAGGGGTAGAGCAGGAGGGAGAAGACAAAGCGCTTAATGTTCTTGCCATTCGCGAAGGTATTCGAAGCGCAAACGCGACGAGGGGGTATGGGTCCATTGCAATCGACGTGAAGGAAGATAGTGTCGCGCCGTGGAATTTCGTTCCGTCGTCCTTGGTGGCGGATTTTGCAAATCCATTGATAGAGTCCGTTCCAGGCATAAACGACGTAACAACCGCGACAGGTTGTGCAATATCTCTCAGCAGCATTCGCAAATGTTCCTTTAACTTTCTCCTCTCGTGAACCTCCCGTTCCATCTCTGCCAGCTGCCTGCCCTCCCTTTGTTCCTGTTGGGTACTGTAAAGTTTGCGTTCCCTCGGTCTCGAGCTGCCGCTTGTCCAATGCAAGCCGTGTAATCGCCGATCATTGTTGGCGAAGATTGCGTCGAGAAATTTGGAGATTGACCTGCATCGTCCCAACGAGCTTTGGAACATGGGTTGTGACTCCGAGCTTAGTGCGTCGCTGAAAAAGTGAACCGAGACGATATTTGGCAGTGTTTGAATTCGTGCCCCGGACTATACCGATATCTTGGGTAACAAATACATAGTTCTTCTGGTATTACATCGCAAGAATACAATGAAAGCAACGACAACAGAGCCAACGAGATCTAGCTAAAAGTTCAAACCTTGACCTGCGAGAAAATAGATGCAAGGTCAACCCATCGTCTTCCACAGTTTACGAGATGCTTTTCCACACAATCCCCCAAATTACGAAGGAGTACTTGATTCTTGGAAATCACGACCGACACTGCATCTGCATATATACGAGTTAGCCAGTTTGCATGAGAATGAATGCTCAACGAACCATGTTGTTCTGGCGTCCTTGTCGCGTCAAGTGCTTTTTGGGTATCGAAAAGGGAAGCAAAGAAACGGAGTTGGTTATAAAGCTGGGTATCCGTATACTATCGTGGATTCAGAATGAATTTTCCTTTCTTTGAAAAGGAGAGGAATTTACCTCGAATGTAACGTGTCCTTTGCATCCTGAACGAAGACATCTGCGACCGTAAACGCCCATCATACGCGTACGGTTATCGCAAGTTGGGTCATCGCACACAGTCCATCCTTCGTAGAATTTTGCAATATGTTCCCGAACCTGAACTTCGAGTTGTGCTTGGATGCTACCACTAGTGATGGTTTTGGAACATGCAGGACAGGCTGGTCCAGTAGGGAGCAAAAGATTTGCCTTCAAGTAATCATACTTGAGAATTGGCCTTAAAAAGAATAGGACTGGCTGACCTCCGATGAATTGATAGGTACGAAATTCAGCTGGCCCTGACAGTGACGACATCGAACACGGAACGGGGTCGCGTCTTTGAACCTCTCGGCATCCGAAGTTTGAGAATCGAGTCCAGAGAACACCCTCTCATCACCTCCGGTAGAGGTGCGATAGCGCATTGGATCCAATCCTGTATACGCTGGTATTAGGGTCTTTGCAGGCCGAACAAACGAAGATTAGCATACCCAAACATTCAGCTAACCGAGCTCTATCTGTGCCTTCTATTGGTTCACAGAGACGCTCAATTGGAGGAAGGACTTGATGTGATAGATAGTGGTCGTAATCTAAAATTACCGTTAGTCAAAAAGACAGTACAATAGAACTTTGACCAACCAATTTTAAGGGTGGAACCGGCCTTTCTCAACTCGTCGGGATGTTTGGCGTGATCTGCCTGAGTGGATTTCGCGCTTTCCTCGCCCTCGGCCAAACAAAAAATGTACGGAATAACGTCACCAGTCCTTGCTGAGCCACCTCGTTGCTTCATTCGCAAAGCTACCTGTACATGCGGCTGGCTTTTGGCATCCGGGTAGTCCTCTGGGTTTTTGCCGAGACGCTATGTATGTAGAATTAGGACCATGTCATCAAGGGGTCTCAGGGCGTTCTTACCTTGAAGATAATAAAATCATCCTGGTTTACTTCTCCCTTGCGTATACTTTCGCCGATATTTGTGAGATACTCGTGAATATTTTCAACGACGATCTCGGTCGCTTCTCCTGACAGAATCTGGTTGAGAACATATCTGCGCTGGAATTTTAGCACGATAAAGTGACTTGGGTTTAGGAACTTACTGAGAAACTTGCTTCGACAAAGCACAATACTCGCGGCGTTTCATGTCAAGACCTTTGATCTCTATACTTGTCCTTGTCCCGTCATCCACTTTGATCGCGGCATATTTTTTCTTTTGGAGCAAAAGCAGGCGTTGGAAGATGCTGTCCAAATCGATTTCAAGCAGTTTATAGCGATCGTTGACGGCCTTCTTGAACGTGGCCGAAATCTTCAAGGCTTCTGCAAGGTCGGACACATTAGAATTGACAAAGACAGAGTCTGTATCTCCATACACGACCTGGACACAAACGATCAATAAGAGCTCAAGGTACCGAGCGATTGAGTGAAAGACCCACGTCGAGATTCAGGCTTTCCGCCAGTTCTCGGGTATGTGTCAGAATCTCTCGGCCTTTGAAGGTGGTGAGGGCGGCAAGTGGGCGAGCATAGAATCTTGAATATTCGAATCCGAGGCATCCGTACATACTGTTAGCAGTCAATTTGAGTGCCTGTTGCTTGATATCATACTGGAAACAGGAGGGTCAACAAGAAATGCCTCCTAGACGTGAGAAGCGAATACCTGGAGTAGTTGAGCTTGAGTAGCCGTTCGATCCTTCATCAATGACTTTACTTGTCGCCGTCGGTTGACAAGGGTCGCGATAAGTCGCGGAAGTATTCCCTGACCTATTTCTGATGACGGGGGTTCGGGTATACGCTCGTTCCCGTCCTGGAGTGAAATGTTAATGACTGCGACATTTGTTTAAAATACAGAATTTAATCACCTCATCATCTTCCACTGGTTCAACAGTAGTGAAATCGATGTTGTACTCTTGGATGATGCTTGGATACAATGAATTGAAGTCCATAACAAGAATGTATTTGTCCCAGAGACCCCGCTTGGGTTCAAACACGAGACCTCGTTTATATTTATCACGTTTGCCTTTCGTGGATTTCTTGCCTCCATGTTCATCGTCTTCTCGAGGTTCCGGCTGACTGACCTTCTTTCCATAGGTCTTGTCGGGGCAGAGATGCTTCAAACGGTGGAACTCGTGAAGGAGAATGTACTCATTCCGCTCGGCGCGTCCACCATTTAGCGTCTTGTTCCTGGAAGGGTGATCAGGCAAAGTTTTGACTATGAAGGTGAGTTTGTTTACCAAGAGTTTCCAGCAAGATTAGTAAGTTGCCTGGTGAGAGGCAGAATTTGGACCTTTGCCGCGATCGCCATTTGGAAGTGGGCATCGAGTTCGCAATGTCGGACAAACTTGAGCATTGTTTCTGGAGAAGAGACGCTGCCGTCCATTTTGGCCGCAGTATCATCCGGATCGTAATCTTCACGCTCGATGTTCAAATGCGTCTTGCACATCTCGGTCATAGACCACGTCGTCGACGAAATCATACTCTAAATGGACATTTATAGATATAAGTTTTAGGTGGAAACGAGAGACTCGTGAACGGACCTTTGCTCCGTCACTTGCAAGGTCGCAAAGTAAGCGGCCGTTCAGGAACTTGAGGTTTGAGCCCTGCTTTCCAATGTTAGGCCATTTCGTACGTCGGAATCTTCCTAGCCTTGACCAATGGTCTACTTTCAGGTTCCTCATGCGGTTGAGGAGGACATCGAGCGATACTCCTAGGAAGTCATGACCAACGATTATGTCGGGGTCGGCCTTGTGGATAGTCGCTGGATGTATTTATGGATGATGATTATTGTTGAGTTTTTGCCGAAATTCTTACCAAGAAGACTGCTTAAGAGCATCCTTTCGTTTTTCATTGGCGTAATGGACCCTTTCGCATTGATCTTGGCTTGCGACTCGAAATTCGGAGGAAATTTGTCAAGGGGTCGAACAAATGTGTGAACAGTGCACTTGAGTTTCTCGGGAGGGGTGGGATCGTCGATTTCCACTAGGAGAGTAAGTTTAAGTAAAAACAACAAACGGAAAGAGTCGATTCCATACTCCGATGCCAAATTCTCGCCGTAATGCAGACCACTTCTCTCATATTCTCTTGATGATTAACAATCGTACGGACGCTTAGACTCATCACATTAACAGGTGGCATATCTTTAGGAGCAGAGACGTCGGTTTCCGGAAATGGATTGAAGTCTTTCGGGTTGGATACAGTGGCTTCAAGCTTGCACCATGAAACCTAAGCGGGTCAAGATTAGGCCTGAATGCTGTGAAAATGGACCGAGAGCTTACTCCTTTATTCTCTATTACTGGGTTTTTTATGGTAATCCAGCAAGGGCCCATGATTCTGCGTTTGAGAACCAACAGTTCGAAGGCGCTGGTATTTGTGCCTAGAATATGCGCAATATTCTGACTTTCAGCATTCATGGGGATGACCGGTTCTAATTGAACAAAATTAGATTGTAGTATTGGAATTTCGGGTGGATACTTACCATTAAAACCGTAGACGACCTTCATCCATGAACTTTCCCCTCGCGGAATTTCCGCTTCGCCAAATACATATTTTCGTCTCACAAATTTACCTCGATATGATTTGATCTTCAACTGCTGCCTGATTGTATCGAAGTCTTCATCAACATCCAGTTGGTCAGGTACGATGTCTGTATCGTGGAGCTTTCCATCCTGGTCCATCTCGACGCGCTTCTCACGAGGTAATACAAAGAGATTTCGCTCCATCCCTTCGACTGTTACACAACAGGATACCCAGCCTCCCGACAGCTTGTCCTTTAATTTTCCGATGAAGTAAAGCCTCCCATCGAGCTCGAGGTAGTCGAGCCAGAAGAACCGTAATGAGCCATCAGGCTCGAGAGCAGATATATTTGAGTTCGTTGTCGTTGTCGTACTGTTACCCTTCGCGAGAGGGCCAAGTGTGTCTTCTGTTTCAACGGCCAGAGAGTCATAGATAGATAACCACGCCGGTTTGACATCAGGTTCCCCTTGCTTCGTCGCAACCGACGCTTTGGGGAGTACTTTCTTAGTCACAGAGGCTGTGACTTCTTCCTTTTTGACGACAGGATTAAAATCGAGATCATCGTCATCAATATCCATGAATGCATTCATATCCAGGTCATTGAATGACAAGTCATCCGAACTGCTGTAGACGTCCAGATCGGCCAGCCTTTCTGTCGCCGGGGTCATGCCGGAGTCGTCCATTCGAATCCGTTTATTGGGACTCGTAAACGCATCATCGCTAGAGGGAGCTTGGAGATCGTCGAGAGGTCCATCTGAAGATGGATCACCATATAAGGGTTTGTGTCGGTATGAGTGATAAGCGCGTTGAGGAGGATCTTCCGGGTCCGAATCGTATGTAGGTGAAGGTTTGCGCTTACGAGAAGCTCGCTTTGGCAAAGGGTCTGGTGCAATGCTGTCCATAGTACCCAGGATGGATGACATAAAATCTTCTTCCTGAGCCGCAGAAACTGCTGGACGATAAGCGCTAATGGAAGGCAAAGATTGTTGGGGTGGCTTAGTTTTGTGTTTCGAACTATCTGTCTTCAATTTTTTCTTCTTGCCTTCACAGCGGTCAGAAATGGGGCAAATGACAGAGAAAGACGCGTACTTTTGCGCTTTTCTTCTTCATCAGAATCCTGGCGATCCATCTCCTCATCGCCTCCAACCCAGTCGTCCATCCCATTGTCTACATATCCCTCAGCGCCATCATCCACCACAAAATCGTCCCGTTGTAGTCGCCCTTTGACAATGCTTTTGTACTGGTCCTCGGTAACTTCATCGTAAATTTCCACCTCCGCCTCCTACGGCGCGTCGCGTTGTCAGTAATCTACATCGGCGTGACGAAACGCAACTTACTTTATGAGTACGCGCTCCGCCTTGACGCGTTCTTTTTAATTCCTCTAACGCTGCTTGTCTGTCGCGTCGAGACGCCATCGGTAATTGTGCGAGGCCAAGTGGTGGATTTAAGAATGTCGTGCGTCACGAGACGCGGAGTCTGAAGCTGAGATGACACGCCACTGATCAGATACGACCTTATCAACTTACCACCACCATGGCACACAAATCCAACCCATCTAGTCGCAGCCGAAATGGCTCCCCAATGCGCCCTGCTTTCCCTGGCTCGCCGTCATACAAGCCAGACGACTTGTCCGTTGCTGACGAGCTCCACCCTGTCATTCACGCTGGTCGTGTTGCCCTTATAACTGGGGCTGCCAGTGGGATTGGTCGTGCCGCTGCGATAGAATTTGCAAAGTGGGTTTTGTCATCCGAGTTGTTGTGATTATAACTCTGCCAGAGATCACTATTCTCATTTGATGCCTGATGCTCGTACTCATTACTTTGCACAGACTTGGATTAAAAGTTGCTATCGCGGATGTCGCCGAAGACAAATTGATAGAAGTTGGCAAGACTCTCACAGGACTCATTGGCGAAACCAACGTCCTTGTTATCCCAACCGACGTCTCCAAACTTGATCAGGTTCAGACCCTTAGAGACAGAGTCTACGAAGCATGGGGCGAGGTGAGGTCAACTCCCAAATTGCCCCTGCTCGCCCTTTCGCATGCAAACATAGATATTCCCTATGACTTTACCTGGCCCGTCTCTTAATACCTTGCTCCCGTTCTTGGCGATAACAACCTCCTCCCTTGATACGTACCTCTGGCTCTTCCCCAACCTACCCACCGCTTCCTATCCCCTTCCGATTATGCTTACCTATATCTAGGTGGCCGTGCTTTTGAACAACGCTGGAATCGGTATCAAGGGCATTTCCTGGGAAGGTCTTGATAACTGGCACAAGATTTTCGATGTAAATCTTTTCGGGTACGTTTCCTCTTTTTGTTCCCTGTGTTCGTCTCGTCTCAGTCTGCCCTGCCAGAATTGTAAATGTGCAACAAACTTTCGTTCCTGTCAGTTCACCGCGCTACACCCTTTCGAGATTTTTTGCTGAATTGGTCCTCTTTTGTACCCACGTCTGTCGCGCCTGAAACAAAACAGAGTATGCTCCATCAAGAAAACCCAGCAATGGTCATCACCACGGGATCAAAGCAAGGCATTACGAACCCCCCGTATGTCAACATGCCGTTATTTTTCGGCCCTCCAAGAATTCTATTGACTCTGAATTCTAGCGGAAATGCAGCTTACAATGCCTCTAAAGCAGCAGTGAAAAGCTTGACAGAAGGCTTGGCATATGAGCTGCGCGAACGCGCAAATTGCAACGTCACCGCCCATCTTTTCATCCCCGGCTGGACATTCACAGGCCTCACTTCACCCAACTCACAAAACCTTGCGGAAAAACCCCCTGGTGCCTGGTCCTCAGAAGAGACCGTGCTGTATATGCTTGATAAGTCCGCCAGGGCGACTTCTACATCCTCGTTCCAGACAACGAGACAAAACGTGAGGTGGACCAGCTGCGCATTATGTGGGCCGCGGCGGATGTTGCAGAAGGCCGCCCTGCACTCAGTCGGTGGCACGCCAACTGGAAGGCGCTGTACGAAGAGTACATGCGAGAGGGATTGGCGCAGCTTGAGTAGAGTGTATGTGTTTGGTATGTCTTTTTTTGCACTGTAAACGGCTTGTCAACAATTGGAGCTTTGGATTAGACCCTCTGTTACATAATTCTCTGAGACTCTCTACTCCAACACTGTCCAACTTGGGGATGCCATCCAAACTAACCTCCGTTTTTCTGTTCTTATCCGCTTCCCAACTTCGGAGTAACGTTCGCCCCATGTATCGCCTTGGCCAATACCGGGCCCCAGAGTTTTACAATGGCCCGATGCCCATAGACGTCTACATGAACTTCCTCAAGAATGCTTATATGGACTTCGCGAACCAGTCGAAACATGTTCGCGTTCGTTATATCCGTCTGATAAGGAATTCCCGGAGAAAATTTCCTGGGAGGCCGAGCGCGTCGTCGCAATGGTCGAATACAAGTTTTCCGACACGCCTCACTATTTTACCTTTCGCAGGCTCCCAGACTTCAAGTTTGATCCAAGTATGATGGACACCGTTGACTGGATCTATCGAGGCAGATTTCGAACCAAGGGGTCTATTTCCTGATCAAGTCCTCTGGCAGATAGATATCGAGGACGATTTGCAGCTCCCTTTCTTTCAACTGGCCATTCTTGTAGAAAGCATCAACAAACGTTTTCCTAATCGCCACTACGAAGAGGATGACGGCTTCAAGTTGGCTGGTTGCATCATGGAGCTAGTCGAGTGTTACCACAAGAAAAACGCAAGTATTCTCAAATCCATCTCACCAAGTACTCTTTTTGGTACTTGCCGAGAAGGAGGTTGGAGGGGTAAGAAAATATGGGATAAATATGATATCGAAGATTTATATGAAGATTCCCTTGAAGGATTTAGGAAGTTTGAGGAGTTGGTCAGCAATTTCCCCAGTGTTCTTCTCTGGTTTTCCAACACACATTTTAGATTGAAGATACCGACCACGAAGCCCTTGCACATGCGGCAGTGAGTTCAACAATTACGATGGCCAGGCTTTGAAATGTACTAACAGAATGCCAAAGGAATGGCTAAGAAGGAAATTGTTGACTGAACCGGGGTACTTCCTCCAGGAAGATGGTATTATTTACTAGAGCTTCCGAGTCACGAACGATTCATCCCCTATGATTCCGCTCGAGATTGACTTAAATAACGAGAGCTGACGAGAAAGCCGGCAGAAAGTGCGGTGAGGAATTCAATTTCTGAGAATCCAACCGTCACGCTTTCCAGAATTGAGGACATTGGGCGTTTTATAACATTTCCTGAGTTATGCACGAATTCAATGCTGGATTTCCTGACGCCAGGTTTTCGGCATTCTATCCAAAGTTACGGCCTGTTACGGCCCGTCCAGTGGCACAGTCGCTCGCCTTCTCATACTTAAGGAGTTTTGCACCAGCGCAGGACAACTTCGTGGACGTCCCCTCAGTGTTTTCTCCATCACGCCGACTCGGACATCGGTGACGACCAGTGACCACAAAGTGACCACTTGCTATATAAACTCGACGTTCTCTGGGATGTAAAAATATACCCACCGCCAACCCACAGCGCAAAAGACTTCCGATGCGGACAGTCCTGGCAGAACCCCATCATGCTTCCCTCGAGCAAATTTTAACGGTGTCTGGTGTCTGTTGCTACGTAACCTGGCCAAACAACATCGATATGCGGCCTCTCTCCCCAGGGCCCATATGCGATACTTAGTTTCTTTCGAAAAGCCGCAGCTTCGACGGATCCTCAAAGAAGATTATACTTTCCCCTCGCACGCAATGATACGTTAAATAGGCCAACTGTCGGCTGATTTCTGCCACCGCCTCTTCACAAAGATAAATATGATCACAGACTATCGGTATTATCGAGAAATTCTCGCTCGACTACAGAAACCTGTATTCTCGATCGCTCACAACACCGGATTCAATGCCAGCAGTACGCCTTCCCTGGAGGCTTATATGTCCTATGGATTAGGTTCGGGAATACATGGGAAGACTGTTTCTGAGCTACTGTGTAGCAATGCATCTAATCGGGGGGCTGGTGGAGTTAGCTGTTCAAATACTGGATTGCTGGCCTGTACTCAGGTGAGGACGACGTACCAATTCCAGCAGATGTACCATTTTTCTAACACCCTTTTAGTGCTCTCTTGTCAAAGTGCGGTTACCGAGATTCTCCAGATTTCATTTTGCTCAGTGTGAATGAAGTATTGTTCAGGACGATGTCAAAGGCAGCACTGGTCAAGGCATCGACTTGTTTGTGAACATCCATACCTTGATTCTGGATGGGAGCCGTCCTGGATCATCGAAAACAGACAACCCCTCTTAAAAGATCCAACTTTTCTCCCGCCTTCAAATTCTGTCGAGGTCTACAAAAACTCGGGTTATCCCCCGTATGACATCTTGCAGCTCACATGCAATGAAGGGATCGACAGCCTCGACGACGATCTGAAGCTTTGTATGACAGGTATTTCTCCTCCAACTTCCATCTTTCAGAACTTGCTAAAATATATACAATCTTCAGCCGCCGGAGACATACGCAACCTGGTTGAAACTGTCAACCGACTCCCTCCTGGGTATAGCGGAAGGCTCGACATTCTCCTCAACAACAATAACACCATCCTTGTCAATCGAATGCTGGTGATACTCTGTGTGCTTCTTAGCCCAGGACCGTCCGTCGAAGAATCGGCAGAACTTGCCACGCACCTCATGTACTCCGCTTCTCTCCCAGAGACCGCTGCCTCCTATATGCGATACTGCACCAACCTCATTTATGGCGAATGTTTTAGTGAGAGAGAGATGTCATTCCAGGCTACCTTGAGAACAAGGGGACGGGGTAAAATATACTCGGCACAACCGACTGTCAGCATTAAACGACCGACGGAGATGTTCTCGTCTACTTACAGTTTGACTAAAGCATTGGATAGCAGGAGGGAAGTAATATTCGATCCACTCCATATGGATGACAGAGATAGAATCCTTTCCGGTCTTAAGCCAGCACATAGACAGGCTCTCAACCGCTTCTGGGAAACTGGAGTCCTCGCCCCATTTTCCCTGGACCTCAGGACTTTTAATTGTCCTAATAAGTAAGTATTATGTAACGATTTTTGCCTTTCTATCAGTCTTACAAAAGAATCATTTTTTGTCCAGGCTAATGTTTACCCCGCGAGGCGAGTGGATCGGCTTACCCAGCGATGCAAACCCTTTGCAAGGCTGGGATGTGTCTGCTGTGCGACGTGCAGGTATTCGACACGGGCTGGACCCCGCAGGCGATATCCTTGGTTGCCTCTTCTTCCACCTCAAATCCGAACTTCGGGAATTCTCATCGCGGATACAGGAGTACAACATCAATATTCACCTCCTTCAATATGATTCCCGCCTTCTCTCAAAAGGGATATCTATCGGGGTCCTCCCTGCGTTTTCGGAGGCGGCCTTTGATCGCATCGACATCGGCGATATGGCTGACCAGATGGGTGTTGCAGAATGTCTCGCCGATTGGGGTCCCCTGTTGAATCGAAAGAACAGCAGTTCTTGTTTGATCATGCATTCCAAGAGATGGTATGAAGAATCTCCAAACTCGATAGCAAGAAATAATCCCCGGGCCCTCAAAATCCTTACCGAGAGATGTCAGGCCACGCCGAAACTCGTCAATTTCGATTTCACTTCTTCTAGTCTGCTCAAGGCTGACGTCAAAGATTTTGTTAGGAGTTGAAATTTAAATCCTTTTTCGAAGTCCCTCAAGCCCCATCCATTTATCGTTTAATGATCTCATTGGATGCTTTTGTTGATCATGAAGCGGCGATTTCTTCAATACCTGGATGCTCAGGAAGCGCCTGCAATAGGGGAAAGCCTGGGCCTATACCTTCGCGAAGTTCACTCTATTCATTCAAAGGTAAAGCATCTGGATTGCGTTACTTTCATTAGAATCTCACAGATTTAAAATTGGACAGAGGATTGGAGTCCCACTACAATCTGGCGCTCAGAAACTTCCGAACCTCTCAAAGGAAGAGTTCTACGACTTGTGTAAGTTCGTTCTAAAGGTTTGAAACCTCGTTCGTCTGCTCAACTTCTACTGAAGTCACCATTGGGGCCGCGGACCTTACTATTCGTTTTGCCGAATTCGGATGCAGACTAACCTGAAGAGCTTGGTATACGGGGGCCGCAAACTATGGAGGTAGATATAGGTGCTGCTACAACAGATTCTGTCCTGTAAATCCGGGTTGAAATGCACATCGGACTACATTCTATGTAATACATGAGTGATAATATAATGCATATCGAAGGATCCAACAGACCGACTTCGAACATTTCATTGTACAATACTTACAACTACAAGACTGGAGGATAAACGGAAGTTGAAGTCAAGTTAGGTATTGCGATCCAAGATCTCCTGTGCCTCAACACACTCGGCCGCTTCCCTGAATACTCTCAATGGTATATGGCTCGGCATTTGAGTCCGTGCCCTGTACACCCGCAATTGCAGCTGTACCCGCCTTTTCTCAGCGTCGGAAAGTGAGGCCTGTTTGCCATTGGAGGCATGGGAGGATGACGAAGTAGTTGGCTGAGAATAAAGAGAGGCAGCCGTGAGAGAGGGAGGAGGGGTGGGCTTAGGTTGCTGGTTGGTGACATTGGCGCTGCTAGGCGATATCATGGGGCTGGAGTTAGACAGGGGGTGGGGCCGGCTTGCTGGAGGATCGATAACTGACGAACTCATCCGTGCCGATGAGGCTGGAGTAGGCGTTTTCATTTGATCGTCTGCAAAAGTTTGCAGTGTCTCCGGCTCTACACTTAATGGGCCATCCCCAAAAATTCCATTCCTTGACTGTTCCTGAACTCCTACGGCCGCAACAGTGCTCTTCAGGCTGTATTCACTGATCTGTGGCGCTTGACTAGCGTTGTCTTGGTCTATTGAGCTGGCGGAAGCATAGTTGTACTTTGAAAATGAAGGTGTGGATGATGTTGATTGAGTTGTCATATTACTCTCAGACCTCCCAACCAGCGGACGCTCGCTTGGTCTTGTACCAGCAGCACCCATGGCATGCCAACCCGTTGGGTCATCCAGTGGCTCAAGTGTAGCGTCGTCTGCGTCGCGAATAAAGACCCCAAGAATGCTATCTGGTCTTTCGCGTGCCAGGCTAAGAAAGGACATCAGAGACTCATAATTGCTTGGAATAAAAATGCATACTCCGCATAGAGTTCAAGGTCCTGTTCACCGGAATCACCGATGAGGAAGAATTTCGAATCGGGAAACGAGTCCAGCACGTCTACGATTCCGGCGCGCTTACGAGCTGCAGGCGCAGAAAGAAGACCATTGAACAATGAACGACCCGCATATGATTTGAGCTTGATTGAACCTGTAAAGGCTTGTCAAAAAAAAAAAGATAAAAAACGATGTAAGCAACGAACCATGTGGGAGTTGTGATATCTCAAAGAATTCGTTTAGAACTGGAAGAAGCTCAAATGGGCCATTTGACTATCAATAAAACAGTTTGTATCGGGTTGCAGGATGAAAGTGTAGGGAGAGGCTTACAACATAATGGAACCTGACCCCTCTACTCCACATTCCGGCATTCCATTCACCCATTCCAGGAATGACACTATCTCTCAGATCTTTCACAAATACGTTGCGGAACACGGCCCGCGCGCCAGACAGGATACCAGAGAACTTTACCGTGTCATCTATATCGGAAATAACACGGATCGGGGAATGAGTAATGGGAATACGGGTCAGCGAGGTGAGCGGCACGGGTGTTGGTGTTTGCATGAGGCTTGTGGGGGAATTTGAACGTGATGGTCGATGGGCGTCCGCTGGCGGGAGGAGCTGGGCCACGATTAGTAGCTCATGTTCCTCGATTTCTTCTCCGAACGCGATGTGTAGTGCTTGAGGGTGACGGCACAACTCCTCCCAATTAATGCGAAATTTAGCCTGGAAACTGCCATCGACAGCCGTAAAAACGTCCTGCGATACGAGGGGGCCATTATCCCCATCAAACGAGATATCTTCTTCGCTTTCTTCACCTTGTTCGAGGTGATCTCGATGAGGGGTCGCAAAGAGGTGCAGGCGAACAGTGCGATTGGGGATGACGGAGGACCAAAATGGTTGAAGTCGCTTTTCTAAATTTGCATGCAGCTGTCTGATAACTTCACCGTTGCCTTGCAATATATTTGAAATGGTGCCTGCATTTACGCCAATGATATTCGAGGACCCAACGTTAGCGATGTCGGGGGTGGACGATCGAGATGAGGGCGAAGAAGTATCCGAAAAAGAGGCCTGGTCATCGGGGATATATTTTGCGCGACGTAGCTGCCTTTCCAGAGCGTCGACATCATAATCATCCGTGATTTCTACAGGGCGGGGCGGCAGTTTGACATTTGCGAGCAGCGCTTCGGTGGAGGGAGAAAGACGAGCAAGCGAGGAGGTATAGGGCAAGACATCGGCTGCATTTTCTACTATCTTGGGCAAGGACGCAAATCCTAACGTTAAAGTTAGATGTTAGGGGTCGAATGAATGGTCAAGATGTCATATTTTACCCTTTGCCAGTCGAATGAAAGCACGTTGTGAACGACTCGCATTCTCAGGAGATCGGTAGCTAATGGCATAGCCTGATACAAAGACCTCCAGTTCGAAAGTACTGGGACCTACGCGCCAACCGCAGGATCAGAGAGGGGCGCCAAAAGTTGGAGCGACACGAACCTTGAGCTGTAATTTCCTGAGCGTACCTCCTTGCTGCCCATCCAGGAAACATGTTCACCAACTCTGTGTTCTCGCGCCCGGGAACCTGCTTGCCTGACCTTCTTACTCTAATCTTCTGACCCGCCCAAGTTCTCCAACTTTGTCGTTCCTCATTTGGATGGTCATTCGGGGCCAAAGGTATTCTGGACCGTGAACCCGAGCCAGAATCCCGAGCGAGATAGCCTTTGAGGGAGGAGCCTGCCGAGGTTATATATCTCCAGGAAGACGACATGTCTTCAGACATGGTGGTCAGAGATAAAGAGCAGGACCCAGTTATTTTTGGAGCTGACCTCTAGTGGGAAGCTCTGTGGACAGCTGTGTTGGGCGTTGTGAGCGTTACCGGCGGTTTTCTGGTGGTGGGGAAACATATTGGCAGGCCCGGCTATTTTTGGCCAACACCTCTTCGATCACTCACATACTTATCTTTCATGACGCTGCGCGTCTTTGGAAAATTTACCCTCACTCTCAAATCCATTTCCCCGTCCTCATGTCAAATCAGACATCTCCATGTGTCCCCACAAAGGCTACATTCCACGGTCTACACCGCCGCCTGGCCACGCGTGATCGAAAAGGAGATGTACGGAGAGCTAATTGATACCCTGACATTTCTTCTGCGTCGCGCGGTGGGACGTGAGCATGGGCTGCGTAATAGAGACGATGATTACCTTTCTGTTAAAGAATTAGTGGGTGTCCTATTTTCCTTTCGACTCCCAATCCTTACATTTGTTCGTTCTCTAGTTGAACCACCCACAGTACCGTTGGATGAATATGTCTACACTGCAGAACATCATTGACAATGACATAAAGCATCGTTTTATCCTCAACTACGATCCAATGAGAGGGGATGATTGCTGGTGGATTCGATTCAAACGGTGGGACGTATGTGCATCCATCCTATCTGTTTTCATGACCCTCGTATCCTCATGCGCACGCAGGAAAAACATTTTGTTTTCAAACCACTTACTCGGAACGAGGATGTCGAGACTGCTGTGTATACTACATCACCAAAAGCCTGGAATAGCCACATTTGTGAGAATCCATTTGTGTTGCCAACGTTTCGAACTTACGTTCTTTCCTAGCAAGGAGCGGAATTCCAAGGCCCCACGATGAATATATTCGTTTATCAAGAGTTATACCGGCGATCAATTTCCTCCAAAGTTAGTCATTTTTTAATTTGGAGGCTGTGATCAAGCTCACTTTAATTATTGTGCAGACTTATACAACGAATCCCATGTTTTTATCCATGTGGATGTCCCGAAATGTGTCAAAGCAGGCTTGCATTTCTTCTTACCAACACCAACTTCCCAACGGGGTGGCGTCGATACCCTCGTCACCAAAGGTGACCACCTCGGCTATATCCCCCCCGATTACTTCAAGCAGGTCCAGCTTGTGAGCGCAAGAAAAAACCTCCTATTTGGGGAACCAGAACCCTTGCCCAAGTTATCCTGGCCCAGGGAGGGTCAGGACTATGATGAGAATGGGCAAAAGGTAACCTTCCTCGCGACCCCGGAAAGGAATTTGAAAGGTTTTGTCAATCTTAACCCTCACCGGAAAATGGATATTGCAATACATCCCGAGACGCGACAAGAGGCAAAAGATGTTTTGAATCTCCACTAGAAATGTTCTGAGGGCCATTACATTATTTAAGTACTATCCCTATCCATGTATCCTTGACTATAATCCTCGTCCTTTACTCGTCATGATCTAATAATTGCATTTTTGTTTCCATATCACCTTGACTTTGAATCAGGCCCGTCTTCTAGTTCGTTGAGCTGGGGTGAACTGACTATTCGCGGTGCGAGGGAAAATTGCTAGGCGCTGAGAGTGATTCATGCGGACTCTGGATGCTCTGAAAGGTTCGACTCCGTGCTAGGATCCTCGGTCCATAGAAGAACAAAACCTAATCGCATATTTTTTATCAGCGTTAACGCGCATATGCTATTCACAACGTACAATGGGTACGGGGCTCATGGCCAACGCTATAAATCCAAACAGCGAATTGGCCCATCTGTAACCGAGGCCCTTGAACATCTGGTCTGCGAACAGAGGAAAAACAGTCGCGGTGAGGCACCCTAAGCAGAGAGGTAAGCACAGTAAGGGTAGACCCGAGGTGAGGGACGAACGAAAAAGACTCTGCCCCGCTAACGCTGATGAAGCGTATGGCCCATAGCTGAAATGACCAGTTCAAATGAGCGACAAGACTTCAGAAATAAACAGCTTTACCAATCGGCGAGGTATGTGAATATTGCCAAATACATCACGAAGACAGCCCATACAAAGATCTAATAATATCAAGCCAAGTTATAAGGTTAAAAAAACTTCGTTTGGAGAAGAGGCTCACTATCAAGGCGACAATCAACAGCGCCCAGGGCAAGGATGGGAGAGATGTCCAGGCGAACATAAACATGGATATAGGGAAAAGAAAGGCAGCGCCGCAGACAAGATAAAGCCTTGCCTGTGGTCCACGTTTCTCAACATTTCGCCTAGAGTAACAAAATAAGCGCGAGTTCCTTTGATTCCCAGATCGGAAGACATACTGGTATAGCTTTTCTTGGTAAAAATTAGTCAAGAAGCCAAGAAGACCCCCGAGACTATCATGGTATTGTCCAGTACACGAATGGAGCCATCTGAAAAGGAAGCTCACGCCATTGTCATATACACCGAGCCCACTTCACCCTGATTGAATTGGTGCAATGACTTAAATACTGGAGGGATCGACCTAGATGATTCTCGTTTGAACGACCAAAAGAAGCTTCCAGGAGTTTGCGGCATACTCAATCATGCAGTAATAAACGCCCCAGGCGAAACCCAACCACATCTACAAAGCAAAAGGCCGGTGAGCGCTTTGTCGTGCCATTGGCTGGGAGACTTACGCTGACAGCAAACACTATAGGTTCAGAAAAGAGTAGGTCTTTTTAGCAAGTTAGAATAAGCAAAAGCGAGAAAATATCAGGACTGGACCCACAAATAGGGCGTGTGCACGAGATATAAATCATTTGACGCAAGTTATGGTTCCTCTCCGATTCAGGGAGCAAAGGTTGATAGCGTTGGTCGCCAGTCTCTTTTCGGAGCTTGCTAGCGAGTTTGGCCAAAGTAACGGACGCTCGGGTCTCCTTCATTACGGGAATCATCCCAGGAAATAGGATCCTGTAACTCTAAATAAACGACACATTCAGACAAATCATGCACTGAAAGGATGAAGGTCTACGAACATCAAATGAATCCATTGGATCCACCGCCATTCGAGCTTGGGATTCGTCTCTGTCCAGCCCCCTACAAGCGCCCCAAATCCATTCCCCGCGAAGGCCATCAGAGAGTAGACGGACATGGGCAAACCCCTCCTACAAGGGTACATGCACATCAACGACAAAATACATGTCAATGACTTATTTCGCCTACTCTTCTGGAGACCAAATGTCAGCTACGGTGCCTGCGACCATTGTTGCCCCAGTCGACCCAAAGGCACCTTGAAGAAAGCGAGCGAGGAGGACGACTTGAATATTCTTTGCCCTATCGTATTTCCAATACATTAGCCTTAAGCTCGCTAGAGAATCAAGGTGACATACAAGGCAACCATGAGGTGCGCAAGGATGAGTCCCATTAGAGAGGCATAGTAAAGGGGCTGCCTTCCAAATTCTTCACTGAAGGCAGAAGTGACAAGAGGCAGGACTCCGAAACCAAAGATATAGAGACTGAGTCCAAGAGTCGCTTGTAATGTTGTGCAATTCAAGTCTCTAACCATCGAGGGTGTGCCGTTACTAAAGGAAGTAGCTGCCGAGGCTGATAGCATGTATTCAGGGTGTCAGAATCTGGTAACCAGGCAAAAAGAACTTACAAACGAGGGTCGTAAAGAAAGATGCAACGGTAGTGATCACCCATTTTCTCGGTTTTCCAAAGTTGATAGGATTTCTTCTGTCCCCAAGCGAGAAGGCGACCTTGAAAATTCTTTTTGTTAGGAGAAAAAATCCATCAAATAAACCGAACCGCTAATACCAGAAATTTTTGGTCCAACTCGACATCCTTCCAATCTTCTCGGACAGACACTTTCTTTTCGTCGAAACTGGGATGTTCAATAGGCGTAGTAGACTGCTCCGATTCCGATGAATTCATCCTTGACAGAGAAATAAGTTGTCGAACTAGGGAAAAGATTTGATTTAGACGAAGAGGAAATACGGTTACCCTTCCGCCCTAGTTATTTGGATATAGCCGTATGGCCAATTGGAATACAAGAAGATCCAGTTTTTGAACGAGCGAGTTTGTGAATAAACGCCATATGGAATCCACCTCGGAAGTCATACGGTAGCATGCTATCCAGACATGAACCTTTGACGGATGAAGTTTGCCCCTCTCCCGGTGCCCGGAACACTCTCGGAATTTTAAGCGAAGGTCATGGAGCCAAAGTGTGTGGGAGTCACGACGAATTTCATTTGAGGGCGGACCGGCCAGATGTTTTAGGGGTTTCACTACTTTCCACTTCCCCTCCGGGAATAAGCGAAGGGCAGGTCGACAACGAGTGCTTCCTGTCAGGAGATTGGAACGGGCTATATACAGCGGAGAGGCACTAGGAGATGGGAATGCACGCTGAAGAACCACGCGAAAACCGTATCAGATTCAACAGGGAATATCCGAGTGGTAAGTGATGAGGTGCTTCATCTTTGAACGACGTTTCTGATATAGGTAACTAAACATATACGAGCAAAGTATGCAAAGGTCACCGGCCAAAAAAAAGCATTCATGAGCTCACCGCAAAGCCTCTTGAAAAGACGGGAGCGCTGATATTTGACTGGATGCTTGAGAATGTGGCTTGTAAATCATGGTGGCAGGACCGGCTCGGTTGTGTCTTCCTGGATTTTATGACACCTTTTCCATTTACTCTTCTGTAAGTATACATGGATGCCAGGACCTCCCATTGCTTTTAGCACCCGTATCCGTTGCGACTGCTAGAATGCATCTGTGGGGGTATGTATGAGCCTAAATGGATCAACCAAGGAACCAAGAAATCAGCGTATCAAATGATGCCTGTCGTTCGCAAATCTTGGGGAATCTCCACACCAGCCACAACCAACGCTACCAACTTTTTCGGGGATTCCCCCATGAACCAAGCAAGTAAAGCTCCTCGAGATGCGTTGTCGATATCATTCCTTCTAATCCGCCTTTCGAATCTCCCTTTTACGGCCTGCGAGCTAGCGTTTTGTGGACCAGGTCTATAACCTTCCCTTTCCAGGGCCTTCGTTGTCTCCTCCCATTCTACTTCCTGGAGACTGAATAATGCGCCAATCCTGTCCCACACTTTTTCTATCTTGTCGAGCCAAATCTCTCCGCCATAGTCATCTGCGATGCGTTCTAGAGACCGGAGGTGCTCTCTCTTCTGTGCCTCCACTTGGGCCGAGATCACCGTGGATTTGAAGTGGTGAATCCGTAGGCGAAGATCTGTGTAAAGCTCTAGAATCCTGGCATTCGAGGGAGGAGTTGTTGGGGAAGCAGAAATAGGAGGATTGGACACGGATTTGGTCAAACTTTCCGATGATTTTAGATAGCTTTCGAATTTGACCTTGATACGCTGAGGGCGTCGGTCATCCACGGTTTTCCAGAACTTGATAACAAATCCTTCCTCATTCTCGGTGTTGAGTTTGCTGAGCTCCTTTGGATTTATTGAAGACACTGAGTGGACCCTTGGTCGAGGGAATGGGAAGATACTCCAGTCAAAGTTGTGAGGAGGCTCTTGGCCGTCTTTGGAAATAATGGATAGCAGATCCAGACACTTTTTCTTGTAAATGACCTTGATAGGCTGGCTTGGATCAATAAGTTCGAAGACGTACGACTTGTCTTTCTCGAGTTTCCCTAGGATACCTGGATATTGTTCGTCCAGGATCTTACGCGCGGCAATTGCATGGGGGCTGTCAAAACTAGAACGACTTATCATCATCCAAGCTTCTCTGTACCAGAAGAGATTTATGATGCTTCCGTCCACCTTCTCCTCGATCGAGAATGCGTATTCTTCACCAGTGGGTTTATACGCGTGCGGCTCGTGGAAATTAAAGAATTTCGAAAAACTCCTAGAGACGACCATTCCTGATGTGGTTTCCGTGACTAGAGTCCTGGCTGCTAAGGTCAACTCATCTGGTGCTGTTTGCTTCATAAAGGCGCGGTTAGTATAGTTGTGGATGGCGAGGGGAAGATTGGCATGTCGTTTGGTCGTAATCAATGCAAAGGCTTTTTGGTTCGGTGGCCTTGCGCGTTCTGCAGAATAATCTTTCAGAAGGGAAAGGTCGATGTGGAGGGAATGGAGAGGATTTGGGGGATTCATAACCGTATCCTTCATCTAAGATTAGTTTGAGAGGTGGTCCTGGAAAGGGAAGACGAAGGTGGTTGATACAAGAAACGGATTCGATATATTGATTTCTACAGGCCGGGCCGGAAAGATCTCCTCCCTCCCACCACCATTTCCAACCGACGCAATGAGCACAGAATGGGTCCCAATGCGACAGCGAGTAGAGGAGTATATCAATGTCCTTCAAGATGATATCGTCCTCGCGTTTGAGAAACTCGATCCAAATGCACCTCCATTCAAAAGAGATTCCTGGGTACGAGCGCAAGGCGGGACTGGCAAGTCCTGCGTCTTCGCAGCACCATTCGACGAAGACGCCTCTATCTCGCCGTCGGCACCGCAAACCATCCTGGAAAAGGCTGGGGTGAACATTTCCATCGTTCATGGCACGCTGCCTCCTGCCGCTATCAAGCAGATGCGCGCCGATCACACTTCGATGCCACTGCCCGACAGGCCAGATGGTCTCCCATTCTTCGCTGCGGGCATTAGCTTGGTCGTCCACCCGCGAAACCCCCATGCCCCAACCGTACATGCAAACTATCGTTATTTCGAAATCACAGAACCGGTTGGTTCCGATGATGTCGATGCCGAACCAAAAGTCCTTGCCTGGTGGTTTGGCGGGGGGTCAGATTTAACCCCGTCATATCTTTATGAGGAAGACGCGGTACACTTTCACACCATTCTGCAGACTGCATGCGACAAGCATGGGCCACAGTTGTATCCGACGTTCAAGAAATGGTGCGATCAGTACTTCTTCATCCCTCACCGCGGCGAATCACGAGGCATCGGAGGTTTATTCTTCGACGATCTCAATGAAGGTCCTCATCTGCGTCTTCCAACCCCTGCGAGCGAGATGAAGCGGCCTGTCACGCCTGACGAGATCTTCGCATTTGTGAAGGACCTTGGAAATGCTTTCGTTCCCTCTTATTTACCCATCCTTCAACTGCGATATTCTACTCCTTCCACTCCTCATCAACGACGCTGGCAGCTTATCAGGAGAGGGAGATATGTGGAATTCAATCTCGTGTACGACAGAGGTACAAAATTTGGCCTCATGACGCCCGGAGCAAGAATCGAGAGCATCCTGATGAGCTTGCCTGAAACGGCAAGATGGGAGTACATGTCAGAACTTGGAAGCGACGAAGGCACGGAAGAAGGAAAACTCATTACGGTTCTCAAAGAACCAAGGAATTGGACCTAGTTTGCAAACGAAATTACAGAACTAAATGCAGCTTTCTAAATAATTGACAACATGAAAATATTGTACAACAATGTGACCCGTAATCTGTAGCCAGCGAAATAAAATGGTGAGCTGGGTATGCAGTAAGAACGGTGGTTTCGGGAACATGTAGGGAGCATTTGGAAATCTCAAACCATCCTAGAGGGTGCGCTAGCCGAGTCTACGCGGCTTGCGGAAAAGATATTTTCGGACTCGCCTAGCAGATTGCGAGTTTGACAGTTATGGCTAGAACCGAGCAGTTGATACATACTTACAGATGATTGACAATACTCTCATCGCCACTGAACAAGAAAACATCATATAACATTGTCCCGACTTGGGCTCCTGTGATGGTTGCCATTACAGGACCCCAGACCCAATATTGACTGAGGAAGGAAGGGTCATGAAAGTAGTAAAGGCGGAAGAGCGTACGAACTGTCTAATCGTATACACCTGGGTTCCATAACCGACCATGGACGTGAAGATTCGTGGACCAAGATCACTGGCAGGATTAACGGCGAAGCCTACAGGTAATTGGAATAAACAATCTGGAAGAGGGGAACCCTCATACCGGTCTGCATTCCGAAGCTTGAAACGATGCCGACGAAAACAATGAAGAGTCCGATTGGTACCAGACCTGGAGTTAGCTGGTTCCTCTTATCTGTTAAGGCGAGGACGCCAACCATGAGGAGAGCTGTGCAGATGAATTCCGAGAAAAAGCAGGATACGTTCGAGAGGTAATCGGCCTAAGTATTGATCTTAGGTGGCTATCCATCACAAAGAGTATACTCACAGGTATAAACCCAAAAAGACGGGCTGTTTTCGAGGTTCTAATTCTTCGGCCCCCTTCAACGATGTCTATCTCATGAATGTAAATGCCATATACGATCCCACCACCGACCAGTCCACCAAGGAGCTGGGCAACAATATACCCTGGCACCTTTCGCCACGGGAAACCGCGCCAAACAGCAAAAGCGAGTGTTAGCTAAATGTGTGGGGAGTAGTCAAGATAACATGTTTGTGAAAATAAAGAAACTATAAAGGCTCACTGCAGGGTTTATGTGACCACCGGTCACCCAAACTCCCAAAGCGACACCTGGTGTTTAATAGCTTGAGCAGGGCCAAGAGACACCGGGGATATTCCAGAAAAAGCATCACCTGTTCCCCATCCCAAACTCCGAGACGTCCAATCCTATAGGAAAGCAAACATCGTTACGATATGTTGTAGTAGTAGATATTAGAACGGCATTCACACCAGCAGGAGTTGCAGAGACATTTGTATTGGCGCTGAGGTTGACTTGACAATTAGCTCCCGTTCCAAACAGAGCAAGAATCATGATTCCGAAAAATTCTCCAGCGTATTCCATGAAGGCAGAGCTAAGGCAATCAACCAGTCAGAGGCGCGGAGGAGATGACTAAAGATCTAGACTGACCGAGCATAAGAGACCCGGTTGTAAATTATCACATCAGCAGCATTCTCGAGCTCATGAGGTGTTGGTGGCTCTTGTACGACTTGTGCAGGAAGTGGAGGGTCATCCGGTTGGGAATTGTTCGATTGTGAATGTTCGTGGCTTCTGGAGTGTAAGGACATCTGAACAGTTGCAACTTGCAAATAAGTAATCAGAGCTGTCGAAGAACCTGCCGCGGGTACATTTGTGTGATAAAACAAGGTGAAGATAGGGTCATGTCTCAACTTGAATGTGCAGGATCGAGGTAAACCAAAGGTAAACATTCCATGAAAAACTCCTAGGCACGACACTTCCCTGGGACGTATGTACGTTCATTCCCATTTCTGAGAACAATTGGAGGACTGTAAAACAGGATTCAATGATGGTGGACAAGTTTGAAATGTTCAGCTGTCGTAAGTCCGGCCCGCCATCGTCCTGAAGCAATTCATCGTGATTTGAATGGACACGATGGGTTTCTTGAACCTTCCTCCCGAGGTGCAGTTGCTGGTGTTGAGATTTTTAGATCTGCCAGATCTCCTACAAGTTCGATTGGTGCGTTATGTATCCATATTTACGGTAGTAGAACCAGCTCATCTTTTTATGGACGATAGATATGCCGGACATTGTCCAACGCTACCTACGAACGCACCATTTGGATGTGGATATTGCAAGAACAAGAAAGATATCTTCCACTGCCTCCGGAGCTTTTGAGCGCATACCGGAGCGAAGATGAACACTTGCGTGCCTATTCTACATCCGTCATAGAATCCACAGTGACGTCTGCCCAACGCACAGCTGACGCATGGTCCCAGCCCCGGTCGGGCGTTCCTACCAAAATTAAGAGGGAGGGCGGAGAGGCCACTCTGATGGGACTTGATCTTTTTCTGGATCGTTGGCTGGTGGCTCTTTACTTCGAAGGCGGTGTCTATCTCTATGATACCTATGCAGCTGGGCAATCCAGCAATAGTAGATTAGCGCAAAATACTAGGCGTCTGCCCGTGGTTTTACGGTCCTCCCTCTCCACCGAAACATCTCTTTGGACCTCGTACTCCCTTCAACTTGACTGTTCCTGCAAAATTTTGTTCTTAGCACTCTCCCAGTCAACTCCGTAAGCAATCTCTACTCTGATTACCGATCCTGCTAAAGTTGTGAATTACAGGCTTTACGAAGTCCAAATCTACAAAGTCGACCTTGATTTGCTAGCATCGGATTCTCTTCAGAATGGGTTTCGGCTGATCCAGACGATACACTTACCATTTTCCAGGAATATTTATGGTATCGATACGACACAAAGGATGATTGCGCTCTCGGGCTCTGGGGTGGTGGAAGTATTGAAATGGGAGGAAAGCTTCGATCCATTTCCCAGGAGTCATGAAAGGACAGTTATCAAGTCATATTCCGAGGATCTTGAGGGCTTGGTGTGTCTTCAGCTATCAAGGATGACTTGAAGTTGATCATTAACCATTTAAACAGTGGAACGGTGTTATAGCCATCCGATTTGTTGGAGAATACCTGCTCCTTTTCAAGACCCGCACGCTGGAGGTACATCGATACTCGTCACCCGACCACCCGGGTATCTGCAGCGAGGGTCTTCCCTTTGCAATTCTTAAGCATACGTTTTCCATGACGTTTCGAAATGTGTCCTTTTCCCAGGCTACTATGAGCCGCAATCCTGTCTCCGAAGCCGAAACTCACGAATTGACCGTCTTCGCATACGACGTTATTCAAGGCATTTTCCACTATACAATTCGGATTGTTGTCCCGCTCAGTACCGAAATGCCGCCATCGCTAGATGTTCACCTGACTGGTGTCTATCCACTCTCTGTCGGGATTGCTAGCACCAATATTTTTGTTGGTCAGCTACCCCAAGAAGCCATGCCAAGTGGCACCATTAGCTCTCGTGGCTTTCTCAGCACCCATTCCCTCGGTCTGCAAGGCAAACGAGCAGTATGGGTGGAGCGTAAGAGATCCAGTACTACGAGGGAGGTCCACGTCTGGAGTCGAGAAAAACCACTTCTTGAAATGGATGGACCCGTCCAGATTGAGAGGAACGTTGTCTATTCGTCGGAGTCCTATGATTTGAGAGGTAAATGCTTATCAAGTCAAATCCTCGATACAGATACTCTAACCGATCTTATTGACTCAGATGATATTACTCATTGTACATTCGGTGAGTTGAATGGAAGAATTTTCCTAGGTTATAGATCTGGCGACATCTCATTCCTTGACATAAATTGAGCCGTTGTATCTAATCGGTGACAATCTAATCTTTTTCCGCATATGTGCATGTACATCAACGATCATATATTGATAAGATTTCATGAATCGATTCAATTTTGTAAAATCCTCGTCGAACTGAACAACCCCCAAAGCTAAGCCTTAACATGGCACCTATCGGTGAGCAGATCGTTCTGCCTTAGTGCAAAACCTGAAGGTCTTGAAAGCCCTATTATCTGTGTATGACAAGACCAATCTGTTGGAGCTCGCCAAAGGCTTGCAAGCCGCGGGCGTTCGCCTATTAGGTTCTGGTGGAACGGCGAAAAAGATCAGAGAAGCGGGGATCCCGATCGAGTGGGTTTGGTAGCCAGCCCATTGGCGAAAGTTCTAATTCTAACATATAGGGACGTTTCTGATATTACGAAGGCACCCGAGATGCTGGGGGGCAGAGTTAAAACACTACACCCAGCTGTCCATGGAGGTAGGTTTTCATCGCTGAAATCATTTCTATCGTAATTTATTTCGAGCCTCAGGTATTCTCGCTCGAAATATCCCTTCTGACGAGCAGGATCTCGAGGCCCAGGGGATTTCTCCCATTTCCATCGTCGTGTGCAACCTCTACCCCTTCAGCTCCACCATATCGAAGCCTGAATGCACCCTCGCTGATGCCGTTGAGGAGATCGACATCGGAGGCGTAACCCTCCTTCGCGCAGCAGCAAAGAACCATGCCCGTGTTTCGGTGCTTTCGGACCCGGCAGATTACCAGGAATTCCTTGAAGCGCTATCGAAGGGCCAAGGTGATGTTGGACAGACCTTGAGGAGCAAGCTTGCTTTGAAGGCATTCGAGTCCACAGCTCAATACGACGATGCGATTAGTGGGTATTTCAGAGAGCAATACGCGAGCGCCGAGTTACCAGAGGACAAGTTGGCTGCCCCTGTCCAGAGGCTTGCCCTGCGATATGGCGCAAACCCTCATCAGAAACCAGCGCAGGCCTTCGTTACAGAAGGAGAGCTGCCTTTCAAAGGTTAGCAATTCCACTTTCTCTCTCTGCTCCACCAGAAGGATTCAAAGGCCGGTTTTAGTTCTTTGTGGCTCACCAGGATACATAAATCTTCTGGATGCTCTTAACTCCTACGCTCTCGTCAAAGAATTGCAGGATGCACTCAATCTTCCTGCAGCCGCTTCCTTTAAGCATGTTTCCCCTGCGGGTGCGGCCGTCGGTATCGAGCTGGATGAAACAGAGAAGAAAGTCTATGGTGTCGAAGATCTTAAAGAACCTTTGACACCTCTAGCCGCTGCTTACGCTCGTGCACGCGGTATGTCGGAATCAACCCCTTCTGGTCTACCCACTGTATCTTACAGCTTGTTCTATTGTTGTAGGCGCCGATCGCATGTCCTCTTTCGGCGACTTCGTTGCCCTCTCTGCACCCTGCGACCTCGCTACAGCAAAAATTATCTCGCGTGAGGTTTCCGACGGCATTATTGCCCCAGGATACACCGATGAAGCCCTTGAAGTTCTTAAAAAGAAGAAGGCAGGAAAATATTGCGTGCTGGAGGTAAAATCATCCTCCGGGTACCTTGCTTAAAGCTAAGCGCCGGTCACTTTAGATCGACCCCTCATACGTTCCCCCCGAAATTGAGACGAAACAGGTCTACGGCGTACATCTCCGTCAAAAACGTAACGACAGCAAGATCGACAGCAAACTATTCGAAAATATTGTCACGAAAAACAAAAATGTTCGGGTTCAAATATAGTTCCCGACCAAATATACTGACATCCTGCACATCTCTGTAGCTCCCATCCAATGCCATTACCGACTTGATCGTCGCCACTCTGGCACTCAAATACACCCAATCTAATAGCGTTGCTTACGCTTTCCACGGATCGATTATCGGCATTGGTGCCGGTCAGCAATCGCGCATTCACTGCACCCGTCTAGCGGGTGGAAAAGCAGACCTCTGGTGGCTCCGTCACCACCCGCGGGTGCTTGGTCTTCCCTTCAAGAGCGGCGTCAAGCGTGCTGAGAAAGCGAACGCCATCGACCTTTACGTCTCCGGAGAGGTCTTGGAAGGCGGAGAAAAATCCCACTGGGAGGGTCTGTTTGAGGGTACCGTCGACCCGCTCACGGAAACGGAGAGACACGAATGGATGGCGAAGTTGGATGGCGTAGCCTGCTCAAGTGATGCTTTCTTCCCTTTCCCAGACAATGTCCACCGTGCAAGGAAGAGTGGTGTGCGATACCTTGCTGCACCCAGCGGAAGCGTCATGGACGCAGAGTGTATCAAAGCTGCCGATGAGCACGAGATAGTCTTCGCACACACCTCGCTCAGGCTGTTCCACCACTAAGGATTCGCTGGATCTGAACATAGGAAAACTAAGCCTGTATAGCATCATCGTGAATACGAGCACTAAAATTTAGGTGCAATCTATTGTTTTCCAGTAGAATTTGAATTATCTTTCTTTAACTGCTCCCTCTCGGACATAAGCTCTTCCGCCCATCCTTGTATTTGTGGATGGCGTAATTTGGGGATGCTGCTGTCGAAGAATGACTGCAGGGTACTCGCACCGTGATTGGTTTCGTATTCCAAGGCTGAAAACAGTCTTTAGCGATTGACAGAACGTTGAATAAAAACGGAAGAGGAAACCTTGAGAAGCCAACTCAAAATTGTCGAGATCTAGAAACGTTTGGAAGCTATCTGACCATGAAGGAGAAGCTAAAAGCATGGGTATATACCTTTTACAAACTTAGCCTCTTCAGTTTGGCCTTCTTCATATTCCTATGTGACTTTTGGTGATCCCGTCTATGATATTGAAAAGAGTGAAGGGACTGACACGCCACAGCGACTCTATTCTCTGTGCTGCAGGGCTGTTATGGAGCATATCGTGCACAAAATTGTGCATCGCTTCTGCTTCCAATCGGTGCTTTTCTGCCTTCGGGATGCCTTCCCATGGAGTAATGTCGCCCACTGACGATCCGGGTCACATTTCTGGTAGATAGTATGAGAAATAAAAAACTTGCCTTGAGCCTCTGCGATATCGTGCACAAGGGCCATCATGACGCATCTGGGGCATGAATTAGACAGTGAGAAGCCAGGAATCATGTCACTCACTTCGAAACGTCTAGCTTCGGGTCGTCAGATAACATGGCCAAAATTGCCATTCGATACATATGGTCCGATATGCTTCGGGTACAACAATACTAGTGTCAACCCGTTCCGGAATGATGCTTGCTGGACAGAACAAACCTTTCAGGGTTTGGGATCTGCAAAACCCTATGAATTAGCTCAGAGAACGGTCATTTGATTCCACTTGCTCTACCTTGTGATTTACCCATCCAGTACGTTTTTGAGTCTTAATTATAGCCATGAGATCGATGGAGGCGTCCGTAAGGGAGAATAAGTAATCCTGACCTTCAGTCGTTCAAGAATATGGATGAAAGCAAGCTTGTCTCTGGATGAATCTCCTGTGGCAACGTAGAGAGGAGGAAATATGCGTTTACTAGAAAGAGGGGTATTTTCGAGGCCCATTGAATTGACTGTTAGTGAATAAGTTAGCGAAGCATTTGCAGCTCCGACGACGATCTTATCTGTTATCTTACGTAACCGGGAAGTCTTTATGGGCGGAGGTGCCAAGAATGGAAGGTGAATTACTCAAGTGAACGTATCGTTGTTGAAATGAGGCGCAAAATCAACCTTCCAGTTTTTCATCCACCTTTCCACCATGAAGTCTTGGTTTGCGTCCAAGCGCTCGTCCGACTCTCACCTCCTATTTTCTGGACCCCGCCACTCTCATCCTCTTGGTTCAAATACAAATGATAGATTCAACTATCCCATTCTACCAGCTCGCCTTCCAAAGCGTTATACCCGAATACTCCTCGCCGTTCTCGTTTCCTTATGCGTTGTTCATTTTATACGATCCGAAAAGCCTTGGTCAAGTCATCGTGTCCACGAGCTAGAACTCGGAAACGAAATACCATTGTATCCAGAAGCCCAAGATAACCCACTCGATCACAATCTACCGCCGTTATACGAGGCGTACGCTGAATACGAGGACTTTCTTTCCGAACAAAATATTCAAAATTATACCTCTCAAAGGTATATTTCGTTTGCGAACCATGTCCACAGCTGTGGGTGGGGTAATGTCATGCAAGATATGGTGTTCAATGCGCTACTCGCCGCAGAAGCGAATATTGGGTAAGGAAGAATGGAATTATTAGTTCCTGGATATTCACGCCTTTTTTAGATTTGTTTATGACGACTACCTGTGGAGGAATTCGGATGGCTCCAACTATTCTGAATTCAACGGCAAACCCATTCCAGCGCGTATTCCGATATCCACCATGCTGTCGGGCAAGCATCCGTCCTTTATAAAATCCACACGTACTATTTCGATACACTTTTCTTTCTAAGGACATATTCTCGGACATGCATCCAGGAAGACTACCATACCTCTGTCTATTTCGACCAGGATATATAATAAAATATGTCCCTCAAGCGAACGTATCCTTATCCGCACAGAAATGCTCGAGGCTCATCTTCGTGCTATAAACTCTACGATCGAACCCAAGGAAGCTTCAGGTAAGGCGATATTGGACGCATGGGTGTCGCTTCTGGAGACCCCTGCACTAAAGGGGGCCAGGTGCATTGAGGTTTCAGAAACTTCGGAGCACTTATTTAATATCTGGTAGGCATTCTCTTGCTGTCAGTTTTATAGTTACTCAGTATATCTCCGTGACCGCAGGGTATTGGGCTCTCCTCGAGTGCAAAACTTATGGCCCACCCTTTCAAATTCCCCCGTTCTTACCAATTGGGGCTGGTCCCCACTCGTCCATCGAGCGTTCGAGAGAAACGCGCAATTCTTCATTCCAGAAGCAGGTTTTAACCTCTTTGGCTCCAATAGAAAATGGGCCGCGGATCAGTGGGACTTCCTAACTCAACGAAGGCCTAGGGTCATACTACCATCAAGCTCACGGTCCCAAGAACGGGCAATCAGATCTTTTCCAATGCTCCCTCGCCCTTCTATCGAATTATTCAACAAGCCGATGCTCTCGAACGATTTTTTGCCTATTCCAGTCCTTGTCCTCCATATACGACGAGGCGACTTCCAAGAACACTGCCGAAACCTGGCCGAGTGGTCTGCGTCGTACACAGGGTTCAACTCGTTTCCAGAATTCAGGGTACGCGATAAATTCGATGTGCCACGCATAACGGGACACCAGGCAAAGAAGGAAGCGGACGCTTTCTTCGAGGTGCCGTCCATGGATGAGAGGAAGGCGATATACGCACGACATTGTTACCCAGATATTCCGCAGATCGTGAAGCGGGTGCGCGATGTGGTGCATGATTACAACAAGTTTGTAGAGACCAAGCGCAAGCGGAAGGATGTACAGAGATGGTGGAATTTTGCGAAATTGAGTCGTGGAGACGACCCCACGGTGAATGAATTCTTGTTCTATTCATGAAAACATCCCGCATGTGCTAAACTCTGTGAACAGACCAGAGATATCGTAACCCCGACAATTGTCAAACAAAAATTACAAGACCAGAATGACGCAGAGATTCTTCGAGCCAGAGGCAGTAAAGCCACAAACGGTGTGGGCAATGCTGCTCTCACGAGACTCTACATCATGACTAATGGCGACCGAGCTTGGCTGGAAGAGGTCAAGGGGGCTCTATTGAGAGATGCTAAGCTTTCAAGATCCAGTACAAGCACCGAATGGCAGTTCGGCTGGGCATGGGAAAACGCGTCAACGAGTCGCGATCTCCATTTGGGCTGGGAAGAGAAAGGTGTGGCGCAGGCATTGGATATGTACCTTGCACAGCGAGCAGAGCTTTTCGTTGGGAACGGGGTGAGTGGACACAGGAAATTTTGAGCGAGCCCGAGGGAGACATTTTCAGCGCTAATTTCCTTCTTTCTTGATATGTAGTTCTCGAGCCTGACATCGAACATCGTCATGCTCCGCAAATGGATGGGATTCGATCCAGTTCAAACTCGTTTCTGGTAATTATCTCGTTATCCCAATACTGTATATACTTACCATAGTTACGTACCCGGATTATTGGGATTGCATCATGCAAGCCTGCTCTCTGCAATAATACTACCCGCATTAATCATATTCAACCTTAAGTAGGAGGAGGGCACCTAACAATCAAAATCTCTGTTTGTTGAGGACCGTTCTCGAGAAAGAAAGAAAGAAAAATTCCGAGGGTTATTCAGCATCAGGGTATGGGCAGATCGACAGTGTGGTTTTTGTTGCAAGACTTTGAATGCTATCGCAGTTTTCTCGTACATCCGATGAGTGAGATACACGACGAGATGGCCCAGAAGTAGTGTCATAAGCAATGACACCAGAATGCATTAGCCCCAGAAACACTAGGTAGTAAGCATTCGAATTGCAACATTTCGCTCTCATTCCGCGCGGCTGTATTGACGGAACAGGACAAAAGAGAAAACATCCCGAGGATGCTGAGTATATCGTTCCTTGGCCGATACTTTGATGAGCGGTCGGAAGAGATATGCATGCGTGAACATGAACTGTCCGAGTTTGAGCCAAGGGTACCAACAACAAAGGAGGGTTGGCAAATGCATCCCAAACGCGGTCGTCAAAATAGAGATAGAGATAGCGGTATGCCTCCTATAGAACGCCGGCCGGGAACCATTGAGCCAGGCTGGCAGATAAAAGAAGGTGAATATAGAAAGGTAGGGCGGTGTTCAGCCTAAGAAGCCTGGTCTCGAAATCACTATGTACATATAAATTCCCACGGAAGAAAGCTGTGTGTACTATGGCTATGTTGTAACTTGTCGCTCATCGGTGACTGTTCATCGCCCTTCTTTACGGCAACGTGTCCTTCAGATGGGGATAACGGGACTCATTGTGGCTGAAAGCCGACTCAACAGATTGTGTCGAGTCATATTTGCGAACACGGGGCCGTCGTCAACGCCTGTCAATGTGGATCCATCCAAGGCTTATAAAACCAGAGGTTCCTCAAAAGTTTCTATCCTTACCTTCCTTTCCCCGCCAAAATGGCGTCTCCTTTTCTACTTGTCCAGCAAGTAGTTACCGCCCTCACCGCTAAACCTGGCAATGCATGCCCAGATACTAGGGCAGTCAATGGAACCATCTCCCAGGATCAAACCCAACCTGGTCCCTCCTTTCCCGCTGACATCTCATCCATCATCGCCTTCCTGCTCTCTTTGTCTGCTCTCGGTGACTGGTTCAAACTAATCGTCCTTGGAGGTGTTTTGGAGACTTGTCGTCGACTCGCCTTCCATTTCTATCGAAAGATATACAACTCTTTTTTCATAACGGCCACCTTTGAAGAGGATGATTCAAGTTATGGTACGAGATTTAAATCTTTTTGATCTCAAATCTGGTATTGATTTCCCTTTTAGATTGGATGATGGTTTGGCTTTCCAGCCAGCCTTTCTGGAGTGAGTAACTTTCATGCATTTCAAGATTCCCACATTGATTCCTTTCCGTAGAACAAGCCCGGGACGTCCAAATTACTACCCGTAACTTTGGTCTTAATTCCAACGCCATCATGATTGAGGGCGAACCCGAGGACTCAAGTTCTGTCGTGAATGGAAACCGCCAACTTTCTTATTTACCCTCCACCTCATCTGTGCACTCTTTTTGGTATAAACGTCGTTGGGTCCGGGTTACCCGAACTGTCAGGGAAGGTTACTATGGTCGCCGAGAGGATGTTCTCGAAATTTGGTCGGTCTCTAATGTTCTGTTTCACGGAGTCTATATGCTCACCATTCTCCAGCATCCTCTCAATGGACCATCGTATCTTGAACGAGCTTTTGATTGAAGCCAAAAAAACCTACAAGGCTGCCGAAGAGCGATCTATCTCCATCTATGTTTCCGATACGAACAACAACTGGCGTCACATCGCTTCACGTCCCAAGAGACCCTTGAACTCCATTGTTTTAGACCCTGGTATTAAAGATCTTCTTGTCGACGATGCTAAAGATTTCTTGGAGAGCAAACCTTGGTATTCTGCTCGAGGAATTCCTTTCCGTCGTGGTTACCTCCTTGTGTGTCTTTATTAATCCCCTTCTCCTATTACCTTGCTTATTCACCTTGCTCTATAGTACGGTGCTCCTGGATCAGGAAAGACCAGTATTATCCACAGCTTGGCTGGTGAACTCGGTCTTGATGTTTATGTCATCTCGCTTTCTCGCGCCGGTTTAGACGACGCTGCGCTCAATGACCTCATTTCCGACCTTCCTGGTAAGCCCTGCAACCGCTCTCCAGAGACTCATATCCCGATTATTTTCTGTTTTGTAGAGAAATGTATTGCCCTTATGGAGGATATCGACGCTGCTTTCAGTCACACTGTGAACCGTGAGCAGGACAATGAAACTCCTTCTAAACTTGGCCACCCCGACAACCCTCGAAGCCCTCCTGCCTCCACCAGCAGGATCACTCTCAGCGGTTTACTCAACGCTCTTGATGGTGTTGGTGCCCAGGAGGGCCGTATCCTTTTTGCCACTACCAACAAGTACAACGCTCTTGACCCTGCCCTTTGCCGCCCCGGACGTATGGACATCCATGTCGAATTTAAGCTTGCAAGTAAATACCAAGCCCGGGAGCTCTACCGATGCTTCTACTTTCCAGACTCGGAGTCGGACGAGGAGGACTCGGCCGAAAAGCCTTCGAAATCTCCTTCTGAAAAGGATTCATCTAATTCTGAACCTACATCCTTCAGTGGTCACTCCCACCAGTCGCGTAAACGCAAGCTCCGCCCCGCCGAAGTCGACGTTCTTGCTGCCCAATTCGGGGATGTAATTCCAGAGCGCGAGTTTTCCATGGCCAGTCTTCAAGGTTATCTCATGACTTTTAAAATTCGTCCCGAGGAGGCAATTAAAGACGCGCCCGCATGGATCGAAAAGGAACGCGCTGAAAGAGTGAAGAATGCCAAGGCTGCCGATGTCCCAGTTGTTCCTGCTTCTGATGCGACTGGCGTGGATGAAGAGCCGTGACACTTTGGCCGTCCCTTCAAGGCCGTTCAAGTCACTGCGGCTATGTCAGCCGCGCTGGAACCCAATGGTTGATTTATATGCAGGTTCTCCGTCATAAAGACGATCCTCGTGCCACAGCAATGATACATTCCCCTGGAAGAGCCTTCCAGCCTTTGGGCTTCCAGCTTCATTCATGTGGTGCTAAATTGTAGAAATCATCCGAGTCGTCACAACAAGGTTGCGTTGTACATACCCGACTGGACATATAATGTTATATAACGATTAGATATTGCAACGTTTACACATACTTAGCTATCATCTCACTACACTTGTGAATGAAAGCCACCTGGAAGTTGTAATTTGTAAGGCCAGGGCAAAAGGACAGAGATTCTAATCCGAAAAGACAAGGTATATCACTCCAAACCAAGTCGTAGTCGTTCCGCTTTCTCTTTCTCCATTCGGGACAGCTTGTCTTCTGCGTCTGAAAGCGTATCATCCCAAGCGACAAATAACTCTGACAGCGTATCCACCTTCAAAAGCAAACCGTCGTCAGCGATTACACAAGGGTGTAAACACCAAAAACACGCACATATGTTGCATGTCGGTCAACCAACGAAGATATTCGGATTTCGAGAGAGGCAGCGAGCTTCGCATCCTCTTCGTGCGCTTTTAGTAGCGCTTGTAACCGAGGTTGCAACTTTTCGTATTCTTTTTTTGAAATGTGAAGTCAATAAATCGGTTTATAAACCAAAGAGTAATATATGTCGTACCTGGCAATTTACCTGCCCCAGTGATACCTTTTTTCTCCAAGGCATCTATCTCGAGCATGTCGCGATCGGCTGCTCGTATGTCAGGCTCCATTTCCGCGAGAAACGCGTCGACCTCCTCTGGGCTCATGTTATCGTATGTCGGCGGATCCGGAAGAATGCCCGACAGAGCGAAAGACGGAGTCAAGAGGTGTGAATTCTGCTCATCTGCTCATAAAAAAATGAGCAAGTGTTAAGAAAGCCAATCGAAGGCTGGGTTCCCCCGCAACGTACAGTTATCCATAAACCTCTTCAGACCTTCGTTTCCTTCCACAACTTTCCCAAGCTTAGCCTGTACCGTTTCCGCAATACGCGTAAGGGTCTCTCCGGGCTTCAGATTAGCAGCAGCCGCAGCCGCGTTGACCCCCGCATACTCCTCCCTCGCCTTCCCCTTCTTATCCTTGCCCATCTCCTGCTTCATCCCCACTATCAGAGCCTCGAGCCACCTTAGACGCAGCTCGAGCGCAAGGAGGGGGTCAACCTTGCCCGGCCTTTGGTTGACTTCACCGCCTTGCCGCACATCCTGTGCAGCAAAAGTCTTTGAATCTCCGCGATTAGTGTCCATATCGATGTCAAGTTCCTCTGAAGCAGTAGCAAGCGTGGGTGGAGGCGAGTGCGAGAAATGGAACAATGAAGTGGTTGATGGAGGAGAAGAAGGAGGGGTGCTGTGAGTTGAAGACGAGAGATGCCGATGGCGTTGGAAGTCGCCTAGAAACACGCTGCCAACTCTGTTCGATCCCATGTATTTACAGTAAGATTTATCCCCTCGGATAGTATACAATACCCAGGGTTGTGGTGGGATGCAATGCCTTAAGTCGGGGTATCACGAAGACATCAAGAATTGCTTTTCGGGATTCCTTGTGGCACCTTTGGTTTGCCTCGAGGACCTATAGCCCAAATGGACTTTTTCTAATCACTACATACAACACTCGAGCAATAAATAACCAATGATTAGGTGTGTAATGAACGAAAAATGGTATATGTACGAGTGTCTGTCAGTCACTTACAAGATTTCAAACTGAACTTCTTTGGCCCATTTCCACTGGCAGTTGACTGTAACCGTAATCTTCCGTCCTTCGACTACTCAACAACCCACCGATCGTCCGAATCCTTGCGCTATCCAACACGCTGGCCGCACTGTCTAGGAACATTCCCGTCCAGCCAGCACCGCTATCAGGCATCCCACTGGGTGTCCCAGCCAGAGCGATACGACCTTGCGCAGCATCCTCGGGAAGTATACTATCTGCAGGGCGTGTCCACCACTTCAAAGCGAGAGATGAACAGACGACGCTGACAGACGAGGAAGCCATCGCCGCGCCTGCTATCATCGGGTGCATGTATAATCCAAAGGGTAGGAAAAAGCCCATGGCTAGCGGGATTGCCAAGACGTTGTAGATGCATGCCCAGATGAGGTTGCGTCGAATCACAGAAAATATCGTCCGCGAGAGATGGAGGGCTGCAACGACGTCGAGAAGGTCCGATCGCATGAGGACGATATCAGCGGCCTCGATGGCCACAGACGTCCCGGAAGAAAGAGCGATACCCACTGTTGCTGCCACCAGTGCTGGAGAATCGTTGATTCCATCTCCAACCTTGAAAAAATTATTAGCATTCGGGATCGCAGGTATGGCGAAGTGGAAGGCGAACCATTGCAACACCATGTCCATTCTTCTCAATGAGTTCAGTAATCAGAGCAGCTTTACCCTTGGGGCTCATACCAGCCCAAACTCCTTCGGGTCTAATCCCAACCTGCTGGGCAATCGCCACTGCCGTAGCCTTCCCATCACCAGTCATCATGTTGACCTCGATACCCATTCGATTCAAAGCCATAATCGCATGTCGGCTCGATGGTTTGGGTGCATCTGCCAACGATACCGCCAACAAGGGTTGTGGGTGCATCATCTTACCAGACCCCGACAGCAAGGACACGAAGATAATCGTGCGACCAATTTTGGTCTCCTGATCCTTGTACGCAACCAAGGAAGATGGGATATATTGTGCTTCATTGTCTGCGCCAAGCCCATTATCTGCACCACTGAGCGTTTCGAAGCTTGCGCTGCCGATGAGCAACGTATGTGTCTTGCCCTGGCACTCAATCTTTGCTTTGACGCCCTGTCCTGTGACACTCTCGAAATCAACAACCTGTGCCTGAGGACCTGAGGATCCGAGGAGCTCCTTTCCGTACGTCGCGATAGCTTTAGCGAGTGGATGCTCGGACCGCGCCTCGGTAGTGCTGACCATTGCCACGATCTCCTTGCGCCCTGTGACTCCGTCCGCGCAGAAGCCTTCAAGGCCTGTGTCACCAGCATACAGTTCGTCGTTGACCAGTAAACCAGGTGGGGGTACCCAGTGCATGCCCATGACCGTGAGCTTGCCCAAGGTCACCGTCCCAGTTTTGTCGAGGACAACACGCTTGATGCCCTTGCTAGCCTCGAGTGCGCGACCACCTTTGATCAAAATACCATTCTTCGCGCCGACACCTGTGCCAACCATAATGGCAGTCGGCGTTGCGAGACCTAGGGCACACGGACACGCGACCACAACAACGCTGATACACATTTGAAGGCAGACGGCGAATTTGCTTGACCCGTGGGAGTGGAACATTTTCGGCAAATGTTCATCGTCGATGAAAGTACTGAGGAGAAGCCAACCGAGAAGCGTGACTCCGCTGAGGGCGATGACCGCGGGTACGAAGCGCCCAGCTACCTTGTCAGCGAATGCCTGAATGGGAGCCTTGGACGTCTGGGCATCCTCAACAAGTTTGACGATTTGAGATAATGCGGTATTCTTTCCTGCGCGGGTGACGATCATGTCGAATGTGCCTAATCCATTAACGGTGCCGCCAATAACAGCATCACCAACCAGCTTCGTAACAGGAAGTGCTTCGCCGGTTATTGCGCTCTCGTCCACGCTTGAAGAGCCTTTAACCACATTGCCATCGGCGGGGACTTTGTCGCCTGGAACTATTTTGATTGTATCCCCAACCTCTACAAGTTCAGTGGGAACTTTCTTTTCCTGAGTGCAGGCCGGAGCATCGGTGTAAATTGTGGCCATCGAAGGGGCAAGTGCCATCAGGTCGGTCAACGCCGCGCTTGTCTTTCCCTTGGCCTTGTTCTCAAGGTAACGACCTAAAGAAACGAACATGAAAAGCATAGTGCTTGTCTCGAAAAATAGATGAGGGTGATATTCTGGAGATGTATTGAAAATGGCGGCAATTAGGACAAATAGAGAGTAGAAGTAGGCAGCAGATGTGCCAAGAACGACGAGGACGTCCATCGTCGCTGAACCATGCTTGAGGGATTTGTATGCATTGCGATAAAACCTTGCGCCTATCCAGAATTGAGCTGGTGTGGTAAATAGGAAAGCCAACACGTCTCCGAGAAAAAGGGCATGGAAAATACGAAAGGCGAGGACGTCTTTGACACCAGGTATCCGGGGGCCAATCATATGGAGGAAAAAAACCGGAAGAGCGAAAGATAGACTCCAGAAGAACCGAGAACGCCATTCCATGACCTCCTTCATGCGGGTGAGAGACTGTAATTGCGTAGCATCTTGTTGATCGGCGAGAATGCCATCAAATCCCATGTCTTCGATATGGTCAACCATTTCTCGGGGCGTTACGACGGCTCTATCGAAGTGGACGGTACATGTCTCCGTGGCGAGGGATACAGAAACGCTTGTGATGCCTGGTACAGCTGAGAGGCCCGCCTCGACTGTGTTTGTGCATGCTGAGCACGTCATGCCATATATTCGGAGTTGGACGACATCTGCACGGATTGGAGGTATCAGGGTCGCATCGAATCCGATGTCAGATATTTCCTATGTACGAGACGCCCTCTAGTTAAGCCTCCGATGGGCGTGGGATGAAACGGACACAATGGACGCACACTAATGAGCTTGGTGACGGTCCAATGTGAAGGGTCGTATTCGATGACAGCCCGCTCCGCTAAGAGAGCGACCTTTATTGAATGGATGCCTTTTTGGTCTCTGAGCATGCCTTCGATTGCCTTGGGCAGGATTCAGTAAAATGAAAGAGGCATCCCCGAAGGTCACGTACCTCTACGCATGCTCCACACGTCATCCCTTCGACTCGCAGCTCGCACTTCTCAGAGTCTGGTGTAGCGTCCTTGAAATCGACGTCGTCCATGAGCGGTTGAGATGAGGCGAAACTAGTAGATGCATGAGAAAAGGAAGCAGAAAGAGGGGACTTTGCCCAAATATTGTGTAAGAAGGAGGACATTAGATTAGAAAGGGATGTGTTTTGAGAAAAGAAAAGCGCCTGCGCGGAACAACCAAGAGGCTGAAGCACAATTGCCCGGGTCCGCTCATCATTGTCTGATGACAAATGTACAGCACAGCCACCGCTGGATCAACAATGGTATCATTTCTACTTAGTCAAAGATGCGTCAAATGTACAGTGCATAATAAATACATGCGTGGGGAATGCGAGGCGAAGTGCAAAGAAAGCAGGAATAGAATAAATAAGGGAATGCCCCAGAGATCAGACGACCTGCCGACTCCTCCTGGATTTATTAAGTGTACCAGAACGCTCAAGTGCAGCCTTCAAGTTCTTGATCGTTTGGACAATTTCCGCTGAAAAAAAAGAAACTTAGTCCAGGATAACATGTGCACGCGTATGCGCACGCACCAGCCAGCCGGGGGCTTTCAGCCTCGAAATCGTAACGTTTGTTGCCAGCGCCACGATTCAATATGAGTTTGAAGATCGAAGAGGTCTTCGCGGACTGCTGGCAATCCGCGATACTCTTGATGTGGTATGAGGATGTCTTTCCGCTGTCAAAGACCGCTCTAGCTTTGTTGGCGGACGGCATAATCTGTCAAAATCTGTGTCAATGGAATGATAAAAGAAACAAGTCACTAGAGCCACGAACATGGATATAATCGCCATCAATTGCAAATATTCTTTCTTGTCGGGTGACGAGCATTGGCATTTTCCTGTAAATCGTATATTTCTAGAACATGAAACCGTTATGTAAAAGAGCACAAGTAGCGGTTTAAAAAACATTGCCTTGTATGCAGAAGTATAGTCCAATGCTGAAGACATTTGTTGCTCGGGTGTATCGGACATTCGTTTAAAGATGGATGCTAAGGTAGGTAATATTGAGCAGCAACATCAGAATACGGCCAGGAAACAGACAAATACCGTTTGGATCTGTGGTCTTTCCGATGCCCTTCAAGATGACACCGTCCATCTGCGGCAGCATGCTCCTCTTCACGAGCAAAAGCTCACGCTTTCCTTGCAAACTCGCGACCGTACGATCAAGAGGAATGAGAATGCTTTTATCCGCAAGCAGCAGAGCGTAATCATTTGGATTCTGTAACTTTCGCTTGCGACAAACAAGCTCAAGTGCTTCTTGCATATACATCCCCGCGGAACTGAAGAAAATGCCTGAGAACTCTGAAGCATAAAAAAGGGAAAGATGCATACACTGGTATAGTTGTGGAGATGTGGACGGCATCCGCCGTGTGGATGCGTAAGAATATCTGGGGTCCATGGCTTGAAGATGGTCCCAACGAGGTCGATAACACTGATCCAAGAGTAGATCCGTACCCAGCACTTCCAGGAGCAAGTGTAGATTGGGCAATAGTTGCTGCAAGTTTCTCGGGTTTCTTGGCCGCAGAAGTTCTTGAAGGCCGCCGTTGAATCTTGCCTTCCAGCATCTGATTTTGTTGGGCTACACAAACATGCAGAATGTCAGCTCGGGTTCTTCGGAAATAAATCACAGGCGCACCTTGAGTGGGCGTGGCCTCCAGAATAGCATATGCCTCCGAATTGAACTTAGTGACCTTTCCCATACGATCCGGCGCTAGATAGAAATTAATGATCAAAGCCGACGGGCGCAGTGTGAAACTCACGCGGAAAATCGTCATCAACTTCTCCATCATCCTCCGCGATCCTTAGAATCCATCCCACGGCAGAAAGTCGCGTTGCCCATTTGGGATCATCTTCACCGCTCAGCCCCTCGTCAAGCTTTGGCAACCAACCCATCTCCCAATAATTCCATAATGCAAAACCAATAGCCTCTTCAACGGTGGCATCGCGTCGCACATTGAGATTCATAGCCTTCCCTTGTGGCTGCTTGGCATATGGAAAGTAGATCTGGATATTTGTCGAAGCTGATTCACCGCGTCCAGATATAGCAGCATACATCTCCGCGAAAGGATTTGAGGAGCTCCTGGAGGATGCAAGCATTGCCGTTAAACTTGACTTCATAGGTTTGATGGGTGCGACTTTCTTTCGCGCGAACATGGTGTTTGTTGCAGAAGCAGAGTGTGAGGAGGGCGAAACAATGTGACTGCCACTATTTGGGTTGCTGTCACCTCTTGTCCTTGATGTTCCATTAATGCCATCAGGTCGCCTTGAGGGGTTGACTTCATCCTGTTTAGTAGTTGAGTTTTGGCGTGCATTTCGTCCCGTGTGCTCGGAAACTGGGCTTAATCGCGCCCTTGACCTATTGTTCGTTTGGGACGAGGAGATGTGCATAGACGAGTTCGTTCCAGCGGAGAAAGCAGAATTAACATCTGAGGCGCTATCAGAGGTGCCTCCAGTTCTCGTTGTCGCAGCGAAAACTCTGTCGATCGCATTAATAACGACTGTTGAATGTATAGATTTATACTCACGGGTCAAATTCATCCCCCTCATCCATGCTATCAACCGTCGTAGCCCCAACATCGTCGAACTCATCGGAAGACACCTCACTGATCACGGATATTTCAACCTCATCTTCTGATGACGAAGAAAAGTCGAGATTAGGAGGAGGTTGAGGTTGTGCTGCAGGGAGTCCACCAGGGCCCCTTCTTGCCGCCATTCGCACTCTCCTCCTTGCTTCCATCTCGGCAGCACCCTTGAACTTGGGAATAAACTGAACGACTTTCGCGACCGGTACCCCTTCTGGCGCCGTAGCTTGTTGCACTTTAACAGCCGGCTCGGAAGATCCTTCTCCGTCAGAATCCTCAATTTTAATCCAGCTATCTCCTCCAGGGGCTGACTGCACTAACGTCTTCGCGATAGGGACGGTGGTGCTCAATGCCTCTTGTACTGGCGCGTTGTCCGAAACGAAGTTCTTCATATCTTGCTGGTGAAGAAGACCCGATGCCCGTTTAGATGTGGATGCCCGTTTTCCATTGACGCGAAGACCTAGCCCCCCAGAACGCCCACCCATGATGGTTTGTGTGTGCTTCAGTCGAGCGCCGGGAAGACCCAACGGCCTCTCTTGCTCGTCTTCACTGACATTTGGACTTGACGGCAGTGTCAACCCAGGCCATCTGTCTGCGTCAGCAAGTCCAGCAGAAAGAATGTATGGGTTTTGCTGATAGGCAGAATCCAAGGATATAATGCGGGGTCCATAAGGGTCGTCCACGTCCCTCAGATAGGATAGACGAAGACTATGTATCAGAAAGCTGGCGAAGAGTAATGAGCAATAAGAAGATATTAAGTAGAAATTGAGCGTACTCTGTATCGCTAATTAGCGACATATTGCATAGCGGTTGCAATGGTTAACTGGGAAGTCGTCGCTGTTAGCAATGACGAAGGCTAATTGGTCAAAATTCGCACGGGCTTTTGGGATACGCGGACCGGTGACGGATGCGTCATTCATTGGCCAATGCCATCTCTCTTCCGACTTGCAGTCCAACGAGGCATTGGCGCATCGATTCTTGGGCGAACGCGTGCCCTTCATACATCTAATTTCGCCAATCCATCCATCCCACAAAGTTCAGTAAACCGAGATGAGATCGATCACTTTTCAAAGCTCTCCTCGGAATGGTGGGATGAGCAAGGAGAATTCACCTTCTTGCACAAGATGAATCCAGTTCGCATGCAATTCATCAGAGACAAAATTCTGGAAGTCGTGCAGGATGAAACGCCAGAGGTCAATATCGAAAAGGGAGACGTTCTCAAGGATTTAGACATTCTGGACGTTGGGTGTGGTGGAGGTTTGTTGTCCGAGGTTCGGTTTTCAACGACTACATATCTCCTACAGCATACTTACGCATATCGCCTCAGAGCTTGGCACGAATGGGTGCTAATACCCTTGGAATTGACGCGTCGGAGTCCAACATCACCATTGCTGCTTTGCATGCTTCCGCAGATCCAGCACTTTCGGCGACGTCTTCGCAGTCTAGACTCACCTACCTGAATGCTCCTGCTGAGTCTCTACTGTCGCATCCTAAAAGATACGATGTCGTATGTTCGATGGAAGTTTTAGAACATGTGGATAACCCATCTGCCTTCCTCTCCACTTGTGCCGAACTATTAAAGGTGCGTCCAATCTCGACCGGCTCTCATTTGTACTCAGTTAATCGTTCCTGCCGCAGCCTGGCGGACACCTCTTTCTATCAACAATATCACGTACTCCTCTCGCATATGCCCTAACTATCCTAGTGGCGGAAGATATTCTCCGTCAAGTGACAAAAGGGACAGACACGTACTCAAAATTTATCAAACCTTCTGAACTCGTTCAGTTTTTCCGCGATTATCGATCCCCACAACCGATTGATTCAGTGAACGATTCGCGTTCAGTCTCGAGACCTTGGATATCAACACCTCAATCAAGTAATTACCTGCCTCGACTGGAAGCGGAACTTCGAGGCCTTATATACAACCCCCTCAAGGCTGGCTGGCATCTTGCTCCAAGAGACGCTTGGGGGGCTTTGGAGTGCAATTATCTATTCTGGGTACGGAAACCCAAAGACCACGCCGTCTAACGACGTCGCCATCTCCAAAGATCCTAGAAGATTGTTCCTACAAACACAGGTGTATATAATGCCAAAGAATAACATTCTGGATTTAATGTTTGGACTTCTTCGTGCTGCGCCTATTTTTCTTTTCTTTTCCGCCTCCAGCGGCATCCGAACTGCTGATTGTTTCTGCCTTTCTCTTCTGTCCAACAGTGTTTCCGGTCGCCTTCACACTAACCACAGTCGACTTTGCAGGATTCGAAACTTGTGCCTCAGCTAAGGTCCAATCTGTTTGTGTGTCGTCGATCGCATACCTACCAAGTTATAAGATCAGGTCGATAAATAACAGTATAAAACACAAATGATTGCCTTTTCAGCTCAGCTTACTTTTTAAGATCGAGAGAGGTAAGCATTTCTCGTTGCCTCTCTCGCATCGCATTCGTGACTTCGCTTCCTGCCTGATCTAGTTCTTCTTCCATGGCTGCCGCGACATTATCAGTGGTCCCAGTATTTGCACCGTCGCCTTCGAGCCGGGAGGAAAGGGATATAGTGTGGGGGTTGGCTTGAGGGATTTCAGCACTGATGGCTGCCTTTTGGATGTCGATGAGGCGTTTGCTGATTTTACGAATCATTTTTGCGAATAGTGCGAGGGTTTGTGACACTGGCAGTTGAAGTTCCGACTCCAAGTCTTCAACGGCCTTTCTCTGCAACCCAATTGCCAGCAAAATGCTGCTCTGCACTGCCGTCAGATGGATAGCCCCTTCCCCTGGTCGACCATCTCCACTTGGGTTCGAGGCTCCCAATCGCTTTTGGAAATAAAGGTTGGCCACGCATGGCATCAGGTCAAGGATGACATGGTAGTCGAGCATATTGTTTGCATATGATTCGAGTCGCTTCAGATCGAAGGGAGTGAGCAAAACGGAGAGTTCTGAGGATTTCAGTGCTTCCGTGCAAATTTAGTTAAAAAAAAGGGATGAGAATGTGGCTATCAAACATACCAGTTTCCTCTGGCTTATCCTTGATTCCCGCGTTCGCAGCTTCCAGAACACTCAAAGCAGTAATGCTTCCAAATTCACGGAACTTGTATGAAAGCAAGGTGAGGAACCTCCGCCGGAAATCTTCATCAAAACATGAGACGAGCTTCCAGAACGTAAGAGGATGAAATTTACCCTTTGTAAACTCGTGAAGCCAACCTATCTCACTCTCTACCGAGCTATTTAGACCTCGCACCATCACACAAGTGTGTTCTCCGGTCAGTTCACTTGTGGTTTGGCGGAGATAAAGAGGAATATAGCCGGCGCGTTTCCAGAATCTGATCATGACCTTGTCAGCATATCCGCACTCCATTGATAAGTTATGAATCCCACCTAAGCAAGGAAGAGGTCAGACCATAGGATACACCCAAGTAATCAAGATTTTCGGGTTTGCGTTCTGTTAGCCGCTGAAGAAGCGGGGGCATAGCTGATGGAGCTCGCACTGTCGGCGTTTCTGACAAGAGGTCGGCGTTCTGGAAGCAGAAAAATGAGTTGAGGAAAACCGGTCAATTGGAATTTTAAAAACCCACGGGATCAATGGCAGCGGCGTCAGGATAATGGGCAACAGGTTTGGGCGACTCGTCAAGGTTGAAATACTCGCCGCTATAGAATGAATCAAGTGCTTGGAGGGCTCTTGAACCATATCCCATCTGAACCAAAGAAATTGTCAATATGCCCTCACGTGGAGTTCAAGAACCTGGGACTGACATTGGCATAATCAGGATGACAAGCAATCCTGACGACCCTGGCACCGCTCAACTTTGCGAACCCGTTCTCCTGGAACTGCTGTGCGATCAACCAGGGAATCATATCGCCACCTGCTCTCATGCCTCTGCCCAGCCCGTCCAGAATCGCGTCCTTACTGATTTGGCCCTCCAACGCAACTTGGAGCACGACAAGGGGTTCAGGTAAATGGCTCTCGTCGTCCTTGATCGGCGGCAAAAGCACGAAGAGATGGTGTGCAGGTGCATCCGACAGAAGTTGAAGATCGTTTGGTTGATTTTTGTAATGGGAGGCAACGTACAGTGCCATCATCCGTTGTAGGAATACTTCCGAAGCAGGGTGGTAGCTGAACTGGGTATCGCGACTGACATAGAAGAGCTCGCACGTCGATGGGTGGGGGCATCCTTGTGCGTCCGAACGGGGCAGAATTGTGGCGTCTAGGCACAGCAGCCCGTTCAGCCATTTTTCGATCTCGTCACCAGATGAATAACGTATAGGTGTCTCAAGCTTGATTTCCCGTAATGACCGCGACTTAGGTGCCGCCTTGACCACGGGCTTTTTGCTGGATGAACCGGTTGTCGTGGCCTCGTCCTTGTCTTGGCCGGCAATGTCTTTCGATATTGAAGGCCTCGTGCTTTCGCGAAGTTGTTGAATGAGCTTCAGAGATAAGGAACGACCAGTGCCTTCGTATCCATTGATCGTTGACGCAAGGAAGACGAGGTAAGGCCCAATGAGGTTGCGAACAAGTGGCAAAGGGATGGCGGCAGCTTCGTCGATGATGACCAATTCTGCTTGACCTAGAACATGGGCATCTTGAGGTTGGATATACTGAACATTGCGAAGTATAAAGTAAACGATGGCAAGAAATGGTCACGAGAAAGGGGAAAACGTACCTGAACAGTTTGCCGGTGATCTCTAAATACATTAACCCTCACAACCGACTTGCCAGATTCCTCCTTATTCTCTCCGAGCCCTTGAGCCACAGCAATATCGTAGTCCAAATGTTCCTCGTATCCCAAGGCATCCAAACCTTTAAACACAAACTCGAACAGAGTCTTAAGATTCTCGGGACTCGGGCTCGTGACAAAAATGTTAGCATAACCATGAGCTAAAGCAGCAGCGATCGACAACCCGAGAGCAGCACTCTTGCCCCGTCCTCTGGCTGCAGTAAGGGTAACCGTCGAAGAAAGTGTCTTCTCAGCAATGGCATCGATGAACGTAAGGATAGCTTGGGCTTGATCGATAGTTTTTGCCAGCTTAACGAGGTCGCCTGCAGGTTTTGTGTCTGCCAATGATTCCCTGAGTTCACGCAGCTGGTACTCCGCTGGGTCGGTTTCTTTGCCTTTGCCTGGTGTATCCTCAATGGGTTTAATGTCTTTTCCGCGAGAGATTGGCAAGACGTTGAGTTCATCGTCCAAGACGAGACAGTCCGGACAGGATCCAAGAGAGAGAATAAATCGCTCGTTAAACCGCGCCACAACGGAATCATGTGAGGAGGTGCGATATCGGGAATGCACGTCCTAAGCGTATGGATACATTGGTTGATCATTGGGGTAAATTGCTTGGCCATAGCACTCACCATTGACATTGTATACAGCTGCTTTAGGGACGTCATTGTCTTAAGCAACAAAACCACCAAACCACCTCCCTCTACAGTTTCAATCGTTCGAGCGAGTAGATTAGGTGTTATAGCTTCGAAATCCTGCAGGACCAGCATTCCGTACGTATTTCCGAGAATTTTATGAGATTCCTTGTAGTAGCTTTTGTTTGATTCCACCATAATTGAAGGCGTTCATGGAGAAGGATAAAGCGACAATAATGAGACCGCGAAAATAGATGAAATAGATATAGACGCACGTATATCGAATGTCAGTAACCGTCACGAAAATCTCGAACGGATTCTGGTCATTAGCCTCCCGAACGCCTCGCTTGACATCTCTCTTAATCCTTGCCTCTCTTTTTTTGCGATGGCTCGTAAATCCCAGTTCCTTTTTGTAACACCATAACACAGACGGTCGTGCAGATACGCGGGCTTGGGAGAGGAGAAAGTGAAGATTTACAATCTAGAAGCACGGTTTAAAAAGGAAAAGGGTCAAGGATAGAGATTCTCCCACTTGGTCGCGACCTTTGTCACCAACGAGCACTATAAATGACCGGTGGTTAAGTTTGACATTATTGTTGATGAGAATCGGTATTCGTGGATCGAGCTGCTTGCGCATTCTGAGGTCTTCGGTGAGGCAGGAGAGATTCGAGAACGCAAATTTTGGAACGCGCTCCCACGGCCCGGTTTAGTTCCATCAAATTTGGAAATCCTCCTCTTTCAACCTTAGTCTGTAGCGATTACAATATAGAGCGAATCTGGTATGTAAATCCATGACAGTGATTGTAATAGTCATTTCCATTTGTTCTCTTCCTCCACTTTTATTGCCTTCTGGACAAGTTTACCCACCCGCATCGCCATATCCACCGCCATAATTAGTGGCACTAAGAAGAAGGGAATGTAACTTGAGAGCAGCATCAGGCGTTGCTCCTGTGTGAGAGCACCGACAGGGTTATCGAGTGCGGGGATGTTGGACCCAGGGACGTAACGGACGCTGGGCATCTGAATTACGGAGGTAAGGCATGCAAGAGTGGTTGTGGCGGAGGATGCGCCGTAAAGTACGAGAAGTGGGTATATCGAGCGAGAACCTGCAGGAAGAGAGCGGTTAATCAATTAAAATTCGAAAAGCTGAAAGCTTACCTTTATATAAACCTCGAAGGCCCAGAATAAACACGGGAACTTGGAATAACCTGGATTGAAAAATGAGGGCATATAGATATATATGAACGAACCGAAACATACGCCTCGAGCACAATGAAGGTCTTGAACCACATTAGATGTGTGCTATCACCAAACACGCCCGCAACGCCTCCGATTAGAGGGTCTTTCGACATGCTGATGTAGAAACTCAGGAGGTTATGCATGAAGCCTGGAATCCATGATGGTGGATAGAGGTATTGCAGGTCAACGATTAGCGTCGCTGGAAGGTGAACCTGATTTCGTGGAGACGATATCAAGAATTGGGGGAGATGCGGATTGTGTTTTATAAGGGGAAGGAGAGAAGATATTCGTTAAGGGCCAGAGCGAGGAGAGCAATGGAACTGAGCATACCGCAAAAAAGAGAAAATACAACAAGTCAAGTGGGCGCGCTGTGAGCGGCAGCTGCGAATACCGCTTGTAGACACCGTTACTTTGTTTCTCGTAGTTGATCAACATCGCTGGTTCCGCTCGAACAACGCTTGACCTTCCTTTAACAACGTTTACCCTTCGAACACGTCGCTTGGCGCGTCTACGTGGATTATGGAGGTTCAAGATAAATACTACTTTTAGAAATATTCTTTTGAGTCGATCACGTGATTTTTATTATCTGGCGACAGTTGGGGGTTCGCTATTGAACGTTGAACGTTGAACTCTGAAAATACTCTGTACCAACTCGTCCACAGCCCGTCCACAATGATCGATCGTCGAAATGCTACCGTTCCAAGTCTTCGTGGTCCGAGTCATAGATAGAGCCTGAGGAACCCGGTCTTCACCGGGTGATCACTCGAAAGGCGCATTGTAAGTCGATTTGGGTCGGCTCCCAAGTCCAGACTAAGTAAATTTCGTCAGTGTTTCTAGATTTTCATCGATGATGCGAGGATGACATAAATACGAACCTTCTCATAGACTTTCTCGATCCACTCCATGTTGTCGACGGAATCCTGCTTCTCAAGCCACATCTCTGGTTCACGTTCTCGTATCCGATCAACCAAAGCCTCTAATTGGAACCGGTAAGTTGACCACCACGCTTCGCCTTTCCCTTCCGTGCCTTTGTATATCTTCTCCACTCGGGTGTGGCCACCTTTAATTTTTACGGTGATGGAGTGATATAACGTGGGCATGACGAAGTTGAACATCTCGAGACTCCCAAGCTCGCCCTCAACCAGAAGCGTGATTTTGGGGATCTTTGGAATTAAGCCAAAATTGTGCGGAACACCGAGGTCGCACGCGATAGTCGCAGTTATATCGTTGGGAAATCCCAAGGTTGCCTCCATTCGCCGGTCGACATTTTTCACGTATGAGGCGGGAACAGATGCTGGCTCATACGCAACGGGCGTCGCAGCAACCACGGAGGTTGGATTCAATGATGTCATGTACCTTATGCAGTTCATCGCATAACCTGGATGGAAGCATGTGCTTTAAGTCGGAATGCAATTCAAAGAAGCGCGTGAGATGCCCACATCCCAGGTCCATAAGTGCACCTCCTCCCAAAGCGTAGTCGTATCGGATGTCACCATCCCCGAACATGCCTTTCGTTAATATCATTTTAACATCAACATTCTTCACCACCCCAAGTTCGCCACTATCAATGATGGCCTTCGCTCTTTTTAATGCGGGATGAAATCTACGTGAAAATGGTCAACGAATGTCAGATGCAGCGGGCGAAAAATAGCCTTACCGGTAATGATACGCGTCAAGGAGAACAAGTCCCTTTTTTTCTGCAAATTCAAACATGCGTTGCGTCTCTTCCGCTGTGTCTGCCGATGGTTTTTCGTTTAGGACATGTTTTCCCGCTGCGAGAGCTTTCATCGTCCATTCATAGTGCAATGCATTGGGTAACTGCGGGTCGATGAATCCCAGCCATCGCGACAAAGCGGGGAGAAAGAAATCTCACTGGATTATACACGACATCCACATCAGGGTCGTCCAGGAGGGCTGTGTGGCAATGTAATAAAGTAATTGAGAACGTACCACAGAAGCATACCTTGGTACCCTTCGTAAGCCTTCTCGATGCCGTGTTTCTTGGCAAAGGACTCAGCTTTGGCCTTACTACGCGCAGCGACGGCGTAGATAATCACGTCTGGATGTGAACGTGCGGGTAAAATGAGGGCCGCAGGAGCAATTGCAGCAGCCCCAAGAATTCCGAATAGAAGAGGCTTCGGACCTGTCGACTTTGGAACCGAAGGCGGGTTTGCCACCTTGAAATTATGGCGCAGTGATCATTAGGGTCGGACAAGAACAAGGATTGTGTTATAGACGCACAGTGTATAAACGCTTTACAAGTGAAGCCATTCAATAATTTTTTCTTCGCGCCGCAGTACTAAGTAGTGGGTGGTAAGTGAGAGCAACATAGATATATATGCCAACAATTGTAACATGTGGGTCGGTATTGCAGAAGCGTCCGGGCCGTAGGGCACCGGCTGTCACCAGCAAGTCACCAGGTGGTCTTTTTTTAAATACTTGCGAGAGGATCCCCTCGTTCGCACTTATGCAATGGAGAAATTTTAGAGTCTTTAGAGTGATTATTGGACTCGCAGTATAAGTTGTTGCTGATAACAAGCTGATAAGCGCTCAAACTCGATTACATAACCAATATCCATATAAGCGCTCAGGAGTTTCACATTCCGCAACTATATAAAGACTCATCATAGTGTACAATTCAAATATTCTATTACTGAACTCTGTCCCAGAGCCCACATCTGGTCTAGTCAACAGGCGCCTTGTCCTCTCCACCTATCAATGAGTTGCAGAACATGCGGTTAATGGGTGAATATCAACTCATCTTCCAATGCAACTAAGAATCACTAGCTTGAGAGTGACCTAGTTATTGTGGGAGCTGTTGGATCATTAAATTAATCTGGGGGAGAAGCAGGGCCGGAGGTGTTGGCAGTAGGGTTAAATTTGTAATTGGGACTGGCGCCTTGTTCAGGTAGTCAATTAATTGATTCAAGGAAGGCGAGTCTGAATGTTTTCAGTGTGAATGGTCGTTATGCCTGTTGGGGAGGTCCCAGTCGCCGATAAGGGGAAGCCTTGGTAAATGCTTCACACCAATGCTGGTCCGTCCGTCCATCCTCGACTTACTGACACCCTTGCACATTAGCGGCCCTGCTTTAGGAAAGCTGGATAAAGTTTAGAAAGTGCGGCGTGCCAAGACGATCTACGGTGTGGCGAATGCTGGTGGATAAAGAAGTGACGCCTGGGGTTGTACTAATAGAGGGTGGCAGGAGGGTCCCACATGTATGCGACTTGCTGTTCTCATTTGGCATACTAAGAGTCATCACAATTATGAATTATTTAATACAACTATGGGTACAAGCCTAGAGATACCGCGAACACCACAGCATCAGGGGAATCGATCTTTAGGGCTTTCGTTAGCCATAATGTGTGACCTTGTCGGACGTAGAGCGAAGTTAGCATAGAAATGTTGCGTCTAAGGAAATACACGTACCGGGGATGCCATCCCCGAGCACCATCCTGATATTTTCTGTTGGTTCAACTTCCATAAACGAAGAGGAAAATACTTATCTGGAGGAAAGGATAAGGTCGAATGCACATGGAACTAGAACCATCGCCTTCAGACATGTCGAGGTGAAGTGAGCACAAAAGCTTTGCAAGATTTCAACGGCGAAGGTGAAGATGTGGCGCCATAGACAATTTTTTCAAGAGCAGGCGAATCACAATGCATACCGAGCGAGAAGAAGCACTAGGAAAGAAAACTCGGCGAAACTAGACTGTCAACCGCGCAAAAAGGAAGACTTCGATGCACACGCTAGATCTAGAGCATTAAAACATGGAATCGGAGGAGAGTGTCAGGGAATGAGCTCAGCGAGGAAGATGACAGTAGGTTTCCGATAGATCCAAGAGAGGCGCAGCACACAGCAGATAAGCTTGACAATCCAAATCCCAAGAGATCTCACGCATATAGTCAGCCCAAAGAGATGCCAATGGCCAAGGGACGAAGTAAAGCAGCAATGGCGTGGTGTCTCTGATATCTCAAGGTCGAGTACGTGAGATGGTGTGCATTGAAGCTCTGGCCGGAATAGGGAGGTGGGATGAACCATCGAGGATGTGTGGTTCACTTGAGAATGAGGACTTCAATAGGAAGGTAAATGCACTCAGAGGGAGAATACGCAGAACACACAGAGCGAGACGAGTGGCACAACAGCGGGCGCTTAAAAGACGAAGAACGCGAGAGCAGGACAGAACTGACAGCCCAGAAAGACAGACCAGCGACGAGGAGTGGCGAGGGAGATAGGCGATGAAAGGAAAGAAAGGGAGGTGCTGAGGTGCAGTCATCCTAAGCCGCGTTTATAAAGGGTCAAATCACGTGGTCGTAAAAAAGCACCATTGCGTGGCGGGGTCTTGGCACACAGATGGGCCTTTGGTTTCTATGCTCAAAACAGCAAAATCTGAGCGCTTTGGTCGCCTACGTTTCCGAAAAGTCCAATTGTGGTCATGGGATTCGTGATGGGCCGATGTCCCAAAAGTGTAGAGTGACAATGAAAAAAGTGGCAAGGCCACCATCCATATTCGTGAATCATAAAAAAAGTGAGTGGTCGTGAATAGGTCATAACTGGGTACATAAAATTTGTCCGTGGCATCCGTACAATCATTCGAAGGGCATGCCTTCGACAGCGTCTGAGAGAGACTCCCAATTATTCGCGACATTCTCGGCATATTCATGTTCGTGACGAGCAAAATTCTTGACAGCCTCGCTCAAAAGGGCATTCTCTCGATTGTGCAGCACGACTCGGAGCTCGTGCCACAAACTAGGGGATTGGTTAATGGGTGGGATGCAAGGGGGAAAAAAGGGCGCAAACCAAGCACGGATGAATACCCTGCGGCTAAGTTGAGCTGCAATCGTAGCCTGATCCTTCTCAATCATAGCAGTCAACCGCTCTGCCTCGTCCTGCCAGTTTTCCTTCTGAGCTGCTCTGATTCCATCCATCTTTACAGAGGTTGTTTCAATTCGCTTCTTCAACCGCTCAACTTGATCGATAGAAAGTCGGTCATGACGTATAAAGAGATCTCTTGTGGCAAGATAGAGGTCACGTTGCCCCTGGACAACCAAAATTATAACAAAAGGGACTGAACACAATTAAAAAGGAATCTCACCTTCAGAGACTCTAGTGTGGTGTCCTGAAGGACCCTTGACTACAAACCAGTCAACACAATGACCATAAAGGAGATAACGCCATGCCTCACTCTGATTTCAGATATTTCAGAGTGTCTCTGGGTATGGGCAGCAAATTGTCCAAGACCCGAGCGTACACCATTGGATAATTCGCAATCGTCCCCACGCCAACAATTTTCATTAACTTCCACGATCGAACGTAAAGTGTTGGTCAACCTCGAAAGATCTCCCTGTGATTCCGTTAATTCCGTGATATCGAAACCCAAGAACGATTGCGTGAGAGATCCAGTCATAGAAGGGAGTGACCCGGGCAAAGGCGCAGTTGTGGAAGAAGGAGAAAGATCGGGCAAGGTGAAGTGAGTCGGCAGAAAGGCTCGACGTAGGGCTGGTGATCGTACCGCTGCTGCCTCACGTCTTTTAATTATCCGCTCTGAAAGTATACATATCCGTTGCCATTGCTCGATTAGAGGGACAATTCTTCCTCTCACAGCACTGTGCTCATGATCCGAAGGCTGCGCGAAATATAGAATTTTTTCTTACGCAAGTTTGTCTTCCAGATCGCTTGGAATTGACATTTCCTCCACCCGGTCCACGCGCCTGGACGCCGATTCTTCTTCCAAAGTAATGGCACATTGTTTACGCCATGTTTCAAACGATGGCTCTGTCAAGAAAACAGCCAAAACGCCGTCCTCTTTGAGGATTGGATGATTCCTGGGCAACGATCAGTCAGGTAGAGCGTTCAAAACAATTATCAAAGGGTCCATACACGACAAAATTAAGGGATCTCGCCAAACCCCGTCTGAATTAGGAGATCGTGAGTATTTGAAAGCGTATCTCACGAACATGTTACCTTCGTTGCTCCAGGAATTGCTCGTCAGCTGCAAAAAGAGGTTGGATAGGAAAGCCTGAAAACTGTGAAAACACTGACCACCCAAGCGTTTCGGTGGCAATGCTGGGAAAAGTCGGAATGGATATCGGCGAACAAGAACATCCCAAAGGTACGCAAACTCAGAGTATCGTCGTATAACAGAGGTTTCTCTTCGCTAACAGAAGGTATGGGTGATTGAGGTGGGAGAAAAGCCAACTAGGGCTACTCACATCCGAGCTAATCTCGTAGACCGTGTATCTGTTGAGGATAAACCCTTGCTGACCTAGAATCGAGATTTTGATGTTCTCTTGTTTCTTCCACCATTCGTTTGGTAATCCAGTTCCAGCAAGAGTCGAGGGAGTCCCATTCGGTAAACCGTCTATGGCCCCTCCAAATGCTGCGTTGTTGGGCACACTTGCAAATCGCGGGTTTGAAGTCCAGGGATCATCGGACGAGTATGCAGGGAGAGGGGCGCGGACAGTTTGGCTGCTGTTCTTTCTAGGGTTGGGTATCGTTGACGGAATCATGGACACAGATGGCTGGAGCCGGTCGAGGTCTAGGGTTGGTTCGGGTAGGGTGTTTTGTGAAGATAGCGCAGCAACTTGTTCAATGCTGACATCTTGGAAGCAGGGATGAGAATAAGAAGCAAACAGGCGAGGAGAGAATGACCTTTTCCGGTTTGTGCAAGCGCAACGAGGGCAAGGGCAACAAAAAATTCGAGCTTTGATACTCGAGGACGTGAGCTAACGAGGTTGACGATCTCGATTGAATAACAGTAAGTATTAGCTGGTCTCCAACCTTCAATGAATGTAGGTTGGCTTGAGGGCTCACCTTTTCAATGGTGCTCGCAGGAAGTGATGATGTATTAAGCACACGAGATAATGCGTTCACTGATGTTTCTCCTGTGTTCTCGGGGTCCACCGCAGAATAAGATCGGTGGTATATGGAGGGAACAGTTGCGTCCGCTGCAATGTGCATGCTAAGTTACGTCCTTCCGAGCACTGGAAGCAAAAGAAAACACCTATAACCGCAGTGAACACAGAGGCTGGCGCCTGGGGCATGGGCGTTGGAGTTGGACTCGGTGCGGCACTCCAGGGATCAAGTCCGTCGTCATAAACAGAGCTGGAGAGAGGGTTCTCGTCGACAAAGCTACCCGTGAACCCGTTCGAGGTGGAACCAACGTATCGCTGGGCAGGCCGAGGGGCGTTGAACATGATGAGGGGGTAGCGCTGATTTGGTACAATGGACTGCGAGAACCGATTACCTTCCCCTGTGTGGCCTTGTTGTCTGCTCAGATCAATGTTGGCTCAACTCTATTGTAGTGAATTCATGGTATCTCTCATTACGCTGCTCGGGCATCGGAAATAATATTTATATACAAAGGCCGCTAGGGATATTAAGCAAACATGCCAGGAGCAACTCTCCAACTGCTCTTCGTCGGCCAAGCGCCCTTTACGAGTCTCCCGTTGTTTTCGCAGCAAAGTGCAGCGTCCAGGTCGACAGTAATCTCTTGCTGTTCACTTGTTCGCCAGTCAAGCTGAGAAAATTGACGCAAATGTAAGCTTTAGAAAATGAAAAATGAGCCAAACATGACATACCCAGGCGTTCCGTACGTTAGCGGTGCGATAAAAACGAACATGAGGAACAAGATGAAGCTGAAGAGGACAAGAATTATGGGGCCTTTGAGACCAATATCAGAATACTGTGAAGGTCGGGGTTTTGTTTTGCCACTGATTTTGGAGATAGGGTAATTGATAGTTTCGCTTAAGACAAAGTTGAGGACCGCTCCAGCGATGAGAGCTGAGGCAAGGTGGGAAGGTAGGTAATGATGAACGAAGAGTTGACGGTTCATCAAGAAGAACGGAACATAATGGACTGCCCAGATGAGGAGGAAAAATCCAGTGTTATTCCAAAGGCGGTTTCGAACAGCTTTGCGGAGGTTAAAAGAGTTATATGGCCACAGAAAAATGAAGATTACTCACGATCCGGGATCGGGTCCACGCCACGGCGTCTCGCCAGGAGATCAGCTCCAAGGATGCCGACATATATCGAAAGAGCAACCGTGCAAGTCCACCAGCCAATGATATTACCAATGAGATAGATTTGCTTCTTGTTGTCGTTATCTGTCCAGAAGCTGATGCCACTGAGGAGGAAGGGCCAGTTGATAGGATTGCTGGCATAAGGGTGCGAAGCTGTCAATCCCGCATTGTGCTGCAGCATGAGCAGCTGCAGTTCGCCAAACTTGCGCAAGAAGTACATCGACTTTGGGACTTTGGCAGGTTTCTTTTCTTCTTCCTCTCGATCAGAAGAATCTGGCGCTATAACCAGGTTAGCTTAGACTAGAAATCAGGTAAGAAAACAAAAACAGCATGCCTTCCAGGATAATTGAATCATCGAACCATGTTGCGGTCTTTTCCGTTGGGTTTTTGTTGCCATTGATCTCTTGCTGTTTGAATGCCCAGTCCGGAAGTTGCTCCGCATGAGTCCACATTGACACCTTGGTTGGTACGTGAACGAGCCTGAAGTGGCCGGACTTGGTTTTCCATGCCTCGTTGGGACTGCCGTTGACAAGCACAAGTTGGAAGAGGGTATCGTTGTGCCTGGCATGGTCGTCCTTGGGCCAGGTGGTGAATTCTTGGTTAGTCGGCATCAACGGGGACGCAACATCGTGGGTAAGAAGGTAGGTTTGTGTATTGATGTGGAGGAGCTGGAATACATCCTCGTTGCGCACGATACGGCCGCGTCCTGTTTCGGGCAGAGCCTTAGTTGGGATAATTTTCCAGTTGTTGTTGGTATCGTTGTGTCCATATCCGGTAACTTGTTGGCCTTTACCAGAAATCAGCAAACAAATCGAAAGGATAGAAAAAGTGTCTTCCACCTTGACTGCTAATTCGTCCGTCGGCATATGTCAAAGGATAACGCTCGGGATGAGAGTGTAAAAACACTTTTGTATCCTTGTGCCTGAAAGTAATTGTGTCGTAGTAATGGATTTCTGCAGCTCGTCAGCGAACGATGTCGCAAGGGCTAAACAAGTCGTGATTACCTTTGCTGTTGAGCAACATCTCATTTCCGGCAAGGGTCTCTTGGAAGGCAGGGCTCATGAAACTATCACCAGGGCCAGATTGGGTAAGGACAGCGAAGTGAACATAGAAGAACGAGAGGTAGATCATGAAAGGAACAACAATGAGACCAATCGCCCGTGCACTGAAATGTTTCCAAAAGTAATCCTTTTCAAAATAGTAAGTTGGTGAAGCAAAATCTTTCAAGAGCACACTCTCACCATGGTGTGGCCTTCCTTCTTGTGGTCGAGGATATCCCATAAATCAATCAGGACCGCCAGTCCAATGGCGACGACGGTTAAAATTCCGTTGACCTTGGAGCCCCAAGTGCAAGCCATGAAAACTCCCGTGAGGACCAACCAAGTCCACCATTCGGGGGTGAATTCCCTGAATCACGCAAATAAGCAACAAAACAAAGGACTATTTGAAGCCAAAACGAGGTACCAATAGCGAAGCTTGCGGAAGCGAATGTAAGCATATATCGTGAGGGACATGAAGAAGATCAAAGTCGCGTCCAAAAGAATCAAACGCGATTGGGCAATGTGGGCATTATCTTTAATGCAATGGGTTATAAGAAATAATGAATGAGATGAAAGCGCGAAAAGGACACACCAAACAGAAGGATAGAGGCAGAGAAAGCCGCAATGACAGTCGAATACCCACTCTCCTTCATGATCGCATAAACAACGGGGATGGTCAGACTTCCAAGGACCGCAGGAAGCGCGCGCATGCCGACATATGGAACGTGGTTCGTAGTATAGCTATCGCCGATATTGTCGAAGTTGAAATGTCCATCGAAGCCTACGAACCAACCAGCCAAACCGAACAGTAGTTTTGCGAAGGGGGGGTGAACGTCGAAATAGTATTGACGCATGATGTAGTGTGACGCGAATTTCCCAAAGTGGACTTCATCGAAGCTATATGGAAGAAGAGGGATATAAATTAGGAGAGCGTGAAGGCGAGAGAACCTCTACTACGACGTACACGACCTGGTCTGGATGGTTAATCTTGTAGAACCTCAACGCGAACGCGAGGGCGGTCAATGTGGCAACAACCACAACGCTAGCCTTGTGGGTTTCCAAAAGAAGTTCTAGTCGATTTCTATTTCTCTACGCAATCCATTTATCCTTTAGCAAGACGATACAGCGTGTCATAGCTCGAAAGGTCACGTACCGGGTTCTGATACACGACATTGGCATGTTCGTCGTCTTGCGTTTCCTCATGCTCAAGGTTGGATGATGATTCCGAGTAAGGCTGGTGCCTCTGTCGGATAGTGGACTTTCCCCTTCCTGACATGGTTGGGGGAAGGGAGATTTTGGCGAAAGGTAAAGGCGTTCAAGTTGAACGGGCAGCGTTTGCCACGAAGAATCATTACGTAATAATCTCAGGGGCGACGAACAATCAACGTTCAACATGCGGTCAACGGACGACGACTGCGGCAGATTCTCCGAATTCAGCAACAATGACAGGCTGTTATTCGACGTGTACAGGGAGCATAAACAATGCAGTTGCATTGACAATTTTTATCATACTGAATTCCAAGCTCGACCGTAGGACAATGCAGGCCGCAAAGAGTATTCCAGACTACAACAATGAAACAGGGACATAGGATGGACTCGGTAATTCGATGTGGAACAAGGATAGAAGGGTGAAATCGCGATCCCAAAGAGTGTAAGGCCTAATAACAAGAAAGTTCGGCGGATAGGTAAGATGATATTAAAAACGACGGAAATGTCCATGTAGGGTATAAAGTTAAAACGAAGGGCTTGGTTCCAGAAAAATCGAGTCCAGAAGAGGGTGTCACAAGAAGTGGAAGAGAACCGATAACATGTTACAATACGGTAATGCTTGACAAGATAGAGGAGAGGGGATTGGAGAGCACGTTACAGTCGTAAGGAGTGTGTAGGAGGGAACTGGAGAGAGGAGGAAACAAAAAGATTACTCGCGTGCCACCCAATCAGTACTTCTCGAGACCAGCTCGATCGAATTATCTGTCGTCCAGAATAGACGTTCCGTTGCGCTCCTGCCGCTCCAACTTTTCTGATCTCTAAGGATCATGGCCTACATACAAAAATTAACGATGGAAGTCTAACGGAGATTGACCGAAACACACCTGCTGTGCCCCAAAATTCCTTTGATCATGAGCAAAAAGCTCAACATTATCTTCCAGCGCATCTGAAAGAATTTGCAAATCCTGCAATATTGACTGCATCGCACGGACAGTCGCCAGTGTCATCAACTCCTTCCTATTCCTCATACCACCACTACTCGGCGCAGACAGAGACCGCGAAATGCTCTGCAGCACTGTATGCAGGATCCTCTTCGTCTCTCCCATAATCCTCTGTGCCTGGGGGAAATTCCGCCTTGACACAAGCACAAGCGCACGCGTTATCATATCAGACGCGAGCAGCTCCATTCGTCGGCGCACGATCACGGGATCTGACACGGTCGACTGTGGGCGTTGAGAGTTGGCGGGCATTGGCAGCAGGGTCACTGTGAGGAGTACAGGGTGCGCGAGCCGCGACACGTTCTTCGCCGCCATAGGGTCGAAGAATGACCCGTCGACCTCGACCACAGGTACTTCGTCGATCATACGGTCCATCATACCATCCACCAAGTCTGCATCATCAATCGCCAGTGCATCGAGACCCATAGCCTGTACGAATTGATCAGTCGCGTTCATGGATCGGTTCTGCTGCCGTTGTTGAGCAATGAGTTTTTGTTGATCCGCGTTATCCAACTCCAGCTCAATGAGCATCTCCTTGCGCTCGCCGTACCGTAGCTCGCCAACGTCCACATCCACATTTTGTCCATCTGCGGAAAGGATCGATTGCGGGCCGCCAGAGACCTTCCTGATCCTAAATCGGTGGCTGTCAACGATTTTGAGATGCAGCTTCATGTTCATAAGCCCAATAGACATCATTCCGCCAACGCATCCGGCCACACAGTCTCGTAGATCGTACCAATCCTTGACGAATGTATATGTCCCGCTGGTGTGATTCGACATGAGCCAGAGGGATGCAGGGTCATGCGAACGCCCATAGCCAAACGAATGGATGGGTACGTTCCCGGCCTCTGCTCGTGCAAGTACCAGATCCATCTGCGCCCGTCGAGTGCTGTCCGAGGCGTCGCTGACAAGGATCATCCCTGACACTGGGTTTCGCGCTTTCCGTTGGAGTACGACGTCAAGACCTTGCAGAAATAGTAAACAAAAGGTGCAAATAGAAAAACGCCTCAGAACATACCATGATTCACAGCAGTGACAACGTCGGTTTTCTCATCTTTGGACCCCCTGACCAAGAACTCGTCCTGGTTTTCGTCAAGCCGGACACCCAGTTCATCGATAAATTTCTCGAGGCGCTGTCGGCTTTGTGTTTTTCCAATGCTAAGGTATGGGCATTTTCTGACTCGGCCTGCTGCACCAACCTCGAAAGTAACCAAACTCAAACGATCTTTGGGTCCAAGGGAAGCGACGAGGAAGTCCAGGGTGGCCTTGATGACACGAATTTTGAGCTGGGCGGTACTCGGCACTGCGCTCGGCGGTGGAAGAGAGATGACCAAAATTAAATCCATAGATGGGTGAGGAAGGGGTGAGAGCGAATTGGAAGGTCCAGAGGAGGTGTGGGGAGTGACAAGGTTTGTGGATGAATCGTATGCGCTCAGCTCGTCGTCCTCTCCGAGGGTTGCTAGCTTGTTGGAGCTATTTTGGCGCGCCATGACACCGGATCCATGGGATGTGGACGAGGACATTGTTGAGCGGGAGGAGCCGTTTAACAGACTATCCACCGTGCTGACCGTTGTCTGCGTGCTACCGCCGCTCAACATTCTCATGGCTTTGGCGCTGCCGCCGAACTCTTCCATGTCGAGTGGTCGCTGGGGTTCTTGGGGTTGTCGGGTGATACCATTTTGGGCCTGGAACATGTTTACAAGGGCTTGGATGTTGTTCTTCCATGCCTCAAGGGACGATCGTTCCTTGAAGATCAAGATGAAAGAAGCTAACTCGTCTTCCATGTCGATCGTCAGACTCATTTCGCCGGCCGCTGATGAGGCGGTGACGTTCTTGATGTGCCTCACGTAGATTCTTCCCTTGAGACGCAGTACGCCTTTGGATTGTCCGGACATGGAGCTACCAGTACTGTCGGTAAGACCTGATGCGTTTGAAAGAAGTCGACCGAGACCGCGCTTCTTTTCCTCGACGACGCAAATGATGGCCTCCTTGAATAAGTAGACGTAGAATTCGCGTATCGCAGAGTCGCGACGGACGGACAGGAGATCATACATCTGAAGGGGACCGAGGTCGGAGAGGGGGTGACCTTTCCAATCTATGATGCGATTTCGCAGGTCCTCGGTGATGGCAGTAAAGGGGGAGTCTTCTTCAGAGTGAATAAGGGTATTTGACCCGTAGACTGGCGATTCGTGACCGTTGGAAGAGGATTCATACTGTGTACCCTGACCGCTTTGGTAGCTCCGATGGGGATTGTCCTGTTGTTGGCGGCGAAGCTGGCGATCAGGATACGGACTTGATTGGCCTGAATTGGGGTCGGGACGAAGATGGCTACTATTATTACCATTTCTGCCATAATTATCGGGAATGACAGGGCCGGGTACACTGCCAGAAGCTCGTTTCCCAGGGAGCTCTATGACAACGATACAAGTTAGAGGTTGATTGGCATCATTAGTGCGGGTAAGGGAAGAAAATTCAGGGCGGACTTGAATAGATGGGGCAACGATGTATGGTGCGTGGTCGTGGATAGGATTTGATTTGACAGAGCCAGTGTGATCGAGGGGGTCGTCTGCTGAGGGATCGTAGGGGCGGGGAGGGTTGCGGGCACGGCTTGTGGGAGTGTCGCGTCCAGGGTAGAGAGCAGGGGTGCGACTATCACCCATGCCCGTGAGAGCAGCAAGCTCTACAACAAGATGAGTCTGATGGCAACGGATGTAAATAAGGAACAGGACGAACTGTTGGACTTTCCACTATCACCATCTCCGATCTTCATAGGTCGTCTACAAACACCGCACACGCCAAGATTGGATTTTCGGGGGGCGACTCGACCTTGTTGACTGGGAGGGGGCCCATAGACGGCAGTAAAACAGGCCTGAGAGAGGATGAATAGAATGCAAAGGGCGATGAAGAAGAGAAACAGACCTCGTGAAGGGCATGACCACACTCTGGAACGATATGAGGTTTCTCGCCTGGGAGTCTAAAGCTGAAGCTGAGGGGCTCGAGACAGACTGGACACTCGTCATCGTCGTCTGGGGTGGAGTGATTTGAGACGACAGGGAGAGGGGCCATGTGGGCGGAGGAGTAGGGATGGAGGGAATGAGTTTCGCTGGAGGAGGTGTGGGTAGAAGCGGAATAAGTGGAATGGATAGAGGGAGGCTTGTTACGGAAGGCGGCCTTGAAGACGGATTTGGAAGGGGCGGGTGGTTTTGGCGCGAGACGAGGGGTGATGTAAGTGGGTGTGAGGGGAGGAGTCGGTGAGTCACGCTGATGGGATCTCGAAATCCAGGAGTTGGTGGATTTCATGAGAGGGAAGGAAAAAGAGTAGAATGCTGGAATCAAACCTCCCTTTTTCGCCAAGTCGAGCTTTCCCACACTCCTTTTACATTGTCACTCATCGACTCCCGCCCAATTTGATGGACGCTCCGAGTCCTAAAGCCTCCATCAAAAATAGCTCCTGATCGATCGCTCTCATCCACGCGACGACCCGTGACCCCTTCCTTTTCATCATCCATCTCAATGCCATCAAGTCCTTGGGCCTCCCCCTTGCAGGGTTTCGAAAATGCGGATCCTCTCCCCACCGGTCTCAACCCCGATGGAAAGTCCCTCATCAACCCCCCAGCAACCACAAAGTCCTCAACTTACGAACAGTTTCCTCCCCCAATCGATTCTTCAAACAATGGCTTTGATTTCCACAGTAAGCTAATCGTCTTATCCATCGAATTATATAGACTCTGATTTTTACAGTTTATTACATGCCCACCAACAAGGACGATGCCGATTACGCAAAGGCGCTCCACGAACGCATCAGGAGAGAGTTTCCAGAGGTGTGTTACTTGCTTTGGGTGATCTAACGATGATACTGAATACAAAATTCAGCTCCGAATCTATCGTTTCTGGGATCGAGCAGTTGGTGGGTATCCCAACAATTTCTCGACTCGGGACCAGCTGACTCACAGACTTCTTCGATCTTCTTCAACTCTGCCCTAACTGACGCTCTTGCGCATGCCTCTCATCGCTTCCTTTCTTGCTCTGGGATGCACTCGCTCTCTGATCCCAATCACGGAACGCACCGGTCATAATAGGACCCCACCCGACCGCCATGTTCGAGGTGAACACTTTCACTCCTCATCAAACCGGCGCCTTCTTCTCCTTCCTCACAGTCTATCGTGGACCGTGCTCGTGAGTCCTCTTTCCCTTATCACGGGTGTTTTATCCCAGTATGACTCGCCGCTGATATTTTTCTCCTTCTTTTTCTCTTCCCATGACGCACCCTCTCTCCTTCGGCCCTTTTCCAACTTCCGAATCTGGTCCCTTCTCTTCCTTCCATGTTGCATCTGGACTTCTGCTTCGCGTGCCTATAGCGTGCTCATCCACCCAAACACGGATGACGAATACAAAGACCACACCGAGCTCATGACTTGGATGGGCAAGCCCTGGCCGCTCAATGATTCGTTACTGAAGCATTGAATAATGTCGGTCTGCAGAAAGAATACCAGTGGAGAAAGCATTATTATAAATATGATTTAGGCGCTTAAATTTTTGAATAGTTTATCTTGTATATTTGTTACTATAGCTTCATATGGTACAAAGCGACCAGCCGGCGCAAGCATTGAAAATCAGATGGAAATGAATCGATGGGCTGGGAGTTGGACGTCAACTTCTGAATTCAAGTTCTATGTATTGAGATCTATTCGCCGCCGGGCAAGCCTATCAAATAATGAACATATGCTACCTCTTCGTAAAGCATGCGATACAGACTGACATGTCCTCAAGAAAACACGCGCAACATCAGACATGTACTGTTGATTTCGTGACTTTTACCGAGTGAAACTTGTGAAATCTGATGTTTGCATCAGAAGTAAACAGAAATGCCATCTCTGCAACAGCATGCTTTACGCCACCGGGTGTATCGAAGAAAGGGCTATACAGTATTATATACTATACATCCAGTCTATGATGGACTGGAATTTGATAATCTTGCGGGGCACTACTCTCCCTCTATGACCTTGTTCTGGCAGTGGTAACATAATCAAGAGCGCTCGTCGGAGGATGATCTGATTTTCTAGTAGAAATCTTCTTTTATGTGAGGCGACGAATAATGCAGTCAACAGAGAAAGAAGCAGGGAGGTCAAAAATGACTGTCCGACTCTATTCGTTGGAGGGCGGAAATCCAAGTAGAAATATATCCTCCCAGTCGCCGGAAATTTTGCGGGAAGTCGCGGACGAGAGAGCAAGAGAATATCACCAGGTGTAATTGGTGTTTGAGAACGGGGGGTTACTTAGAAAGCTAGGTAAGTTTATCCTGAGGTGTTCGAAATCGACTATCTATAAGCTTGACGGTGAAGACCCCAGGCGGCGCAATGGCAAAGGCGAGACAGAGACGAAGGTTATTTCCCCAAGACGAGGCGTAAAGCGCGATTTTCTGAGGGCAGGGGCGTGATAATTCATGTTTGAGATAGCCTCCAAGAGATCCACGCTGAAGCTCGCCGAGATAAAGACCGGGCGCCTCGGCACATCCAGGTACAGCGAGACTTCCGCCTTTAGATCATAAATAAACTTCCTGGGAGGTACAGACACAAGGCAGATAGAAGCTTAGAAATATTTGTGGACCACTAAGACGTGGTTACAATTCACTGGCGCGCGATTTTATATGATAGAATGGCCATTCTTCAAGCATGGTCTCCCGTAACCAAACCTGACGAGAACCTGGGTATAGGCAACCTTTGGAAGCACGCCAAATGTTCATCGAAGCCAAAACTCCCCAGTGGACACGTTCTCCGAGTCTTCAAGTGCTCAGAGAGTCAGAGTCTGTCGAAATCGTCCAGAAATCGTCAAAGGGTGTAGGCCGAGTAAAATCTGGGCAACAATTTCAGCAAGACCAAAAACAAGATAGGTAGTCAGAGTCCTCATGAAGACTCAAGTTCTCGTGAGGAAAGCAATGGCGGATGAGCAAATTATTTAATGCGCGAATTTCGAGCAAGGATCCGTCCCGCCAAGTAAGCGGCAAGATCCGTCCGTCCCCCGGCGCCTACATATGATAAGCCGAACCCCTGAACGTTGTATCACATCCACAACATCCACCTCTCTTCAAGCAAGCATGCCCTCTCATATTCTCGACAACGCCCTTGGCGGCGTAGGCAACACCCCTCTTATTCGCCTCGACAAGATCGCAAGTGCCAATGGCTTCAAGTGCAACCTTTGTAAGCACCATGGGTTCCAAGCCTATAAAATCGAAAAAATTTACCGGTGCAAATTTCCAGTGGGCAAGGTCGAATTCATGTCTGCCGGTGGATCGGTAAAGGATAGAATCGCGAAGGCGATGGTGGAGGCTGCAGAGAAGGAGGGGAAGCTTATCGCGGGCAAGAGTGTCGTCATTGAGCCAACCTCCGGCAATACAGGTTTTTATCGAGTATTTCGGGATTTTAGTTGGTTTGCTTACGATCCTCTCTTTCAGGCATCGGTTTGGCCATGGCCTGTGCTATCAAGGTAAAGCATTCAACGAAACACAGCAGATAGACAAATACTGAATACATTAGATAAGGGTTATTCGGTCATCATAACTCTGCCCGACAAGATGTCTCTTGTAGGTTCTCTCCTTCGGCGAGGGAGGAGAGGGAGCATGTCGCTCATATCTCCTTTTCAATAGGAAAAAGAGGCTATTCTCCGTGCACTCGGCGCAGAAGTCATCCGTACACCGACCGCAGCAGCTTGGGATTCTGACGAGAGCCACATAGGTAGAGCCCAAAATTCACTCTTTGGTAGTCTCGTGGCTGAATTCCTTAACGATCGCAGGAGTGGCAAAGCGACTACAGCGAGAGATTCCTTATGGAATTATTCTTGACCAGTACAGAAATGTGTGTCTAATCTGTTTCGTTCCATTCGATCTTGATGTTAATATTTTGATCGTTTAGGTGAATAACCCACTGGCCCACGAGCTAACGACAGGCGTCGAAATTATTGACGCTGTCGTCTCAACGCCTTCCACGCCATTGAAACCCTCTTCTGGCAAGGTTGACGTTGTCGTCGCTGGAGCAGGCACTGGTGGTACTGTTACGGGCATCTCACGCGCAATCAAGAAGACCCACAACAAGGGCTGTACGGTTGTCGGCGTAGATCCTGTAAGTTGCATTAGGCAAGTTCAAGGGGCATAGTTTGACCTTTTTTTATTGTAGAAAGGAAGCATTCTCGCTATTCCTGCGGACCTGAACGTAGAAGATGACGGTGCACAATATGTTGTTGAAGGCATCGGTTACGACTTCGTTCCTGATGTGTTGGACCACGACGATGTCGACGCCTGGCTCAAAACTGACGACGAGGAATCTTTCGCAGCCGTCCAAGCTATCATGCGAAGCGAAGGTCTGTTGGTTGGGGGCAGCAGCGGCAGTGCGCTCGCTGGGGCTTTGCGGTGGCTGAAAAGTGACGCCGGAAAAGACATTGCAAATTCACCCGGCAAGAACGTTGTCGTTCTTCTTCCTGACGGGTAAGTCCACATCCTGCCGCGATTCGAAATTGGCTGAAAGGTTATGCCCCTTTCAGAATTAGGAATTACATGAGCAAACCATGGTTCTTGAAGATCGCCATGGAGTCTGGGCCAACCCCACTTTCTGGAACCATTGCTCAGATATTGGAAAGGAAAGAATCAGTGAAGGGGGCGGAACAAAGCCCCACCCTGCCTGGAGTTCAGACTGCGAGTCCTCCCCCAGCATCGCATTAAATTAATGCTTGGTTTGATTTTGATAAGACCTGGCAAAGACATTCATGTTTGTAGAGATTCCCTAGACCTCCCAATTACTATCCAAGACCCCGTGCACCTTGAAGTCGATCAATTCTTACGTGCATGCTTAGTACCTTGCTTTGCGGTGTTCGCAATTTTTTACAGCTTTATCAAGTTCATGTACATTTCTTTCAAAGTACACGACACAAGTATGTACTGGAACGGAATGTGGGATAGATATAACCATTGAGCACCCTGTAGAGAAAGAGGCTCTGTTGTTTATCGACTACCCATCCAACTGTTGATTAGACAGTCAGAGTTCGTCATTCTAGGCGCATCACCAGAACCGATTGCAGCATGGATGCATTAAAGCACTGCTCGGGCAGAAAGTGGCCGTTGAAAGAAATTTAAAAGTGCGTTCCCTCGAGCCAGAAAAAAAAAGCAGACCATACTGATTGAGATGGAAGAAGCGAGAAAGCCGAAAATTTAAATGTTTTCTTCCAGGTTTTATACCCCCGCCGCGCTGAACAAACAGAACCAAATAATGACAGGATCACGTGTAACTTATTGACTTTGTCGTGTGGCAGTGTTAGCTCCTAACTTCACAAAGTTCATGTTTGAGATCATCCGGAAAGCGTTGGGATCCAACGCCACGGCGACCTCAAGTTCTATCCACTCTACGACTTTCATGAACGGATTGCTTTATCTGCATTATTTCTAAGCTGGACGACATATATCATTCCGAAAGACTGAGCGCTACTAGTGAGTCATGTCCATCAGTTTGACGCGTTTTAAATGTATCTGATTACTCGGAAATCTGCAGATTTCCCTCTCCAACTGGGTTTAACACTCTCTGATAAATTCATGACCACTTTGGCATCCGTTCTCCAGAATCTCAAGAGCGACAAAATCAAAGTTCGTCAAGAAGCACTATCAAAGATTCGAGAGGTCTTCTCAAAAGACCACGTCGTCGAGAATTTCACCAAATCGTCTAATTCACTCTCATGGCTTGCTGTTTTTCAAGCACTCTTCGAAGCTGTGATGGCCGAGAAGCGGGCAGTGGTCAAACCATCCACCCAAAAAGCAGGTGTTTCGTCCTCAGCAGCAACGAGAAGGCTTTCCGACGCAGCAAGCGTCGTCCGATGGCTCACTGAGCTAACAGTTCAATACATGAACATGAAAGTGGTCAACCCTCTCATGCGGCACTTATGCCAGACGTTGCAACATGAGGGGGAGTTGTTGGCACCTGTGGCATTGGATTATGTGAAGGCCTTGAAATGCCTGGTGAACTTTACACCACATCTCGAGCATATAGATGATAATTCCTGGGTTCGTCTGGCCGAATTATCCTTCAATGTCATATTAGACGACCCTCTGGAAACAAAGCTCGTACTGGATGGCAATGATACAGGCGCAGACGGGTCCGACTCCGAGATGTATATTGATGACGATATTCTAGAGGAGGCGACCGACTCTGGTGTTGGAAGGGGTAAAAAGCGACCACGACGTGACCCTACGCCGACACCGATTTTATCCCCCCGGAAGGCGAAGGCAAGGCGGAATGTTATTTCCGTCTCGCTTGAACAAGTTGAGTGCGCCTCCTTGCTATCCATCTTGCTCTCCTCCTCTGTCGCCCCAATTCTATCGCCAAATTACCCAGGTCTAGCCACAGCCATCCTTCTCCGCCTGCAGAGATTCCTTGAACGCTATCCCGCCGATTCTTCTCTCCTCCATGACTACCTTGCCATGCTTTCATCCACTCTTCAACATCTCTCCTTGAACAAGAAGCTTGCCGTGGAGAAGTTTGCCCGCTCAACCTGGGTTGGACTCGTTGGACTATTAGCAACCAAGGACCGTCGTATGAAAGAGGGTTTGGTTGTCATTCTCAGAAATTTGTTCGAGTTCGTGACATGCCCAAGCCTTTCCGAGGGATCAAGATTACCCACGTTTGATCGTGTAGATGGAATTTCCCGCCTCTGGAATTTACTCGATGGGGAGGGGGAAGGCAGACGTGGTTTGGATGGTTTATCTCTGGAGGCATTGAGGCTGCAGATATGGAACCCAATAAATCATGCTGAAGATCCCTTTGTGGCGAAAACATTCCGCGCGGGATGGAATTTTGATTCGGGCCAGGCTTTAGCCTGGGCCATCCTCGAATTACAGGCCGATTGTGCTGCTAAAGTGAGCCTCCTGTCTGCTAGATCCAAGTAGCCTTGTTAACGCAGCCTTCTCAGTTGTTTCAATTTTCCGAGTCAATACATTCTACGACACCTGGCCCCTCGATTCCGGATGCTAAGCGGTTCAAAATCCCAAACCCTATTTTCGATCTTTTAAATTTGAAGCAGGACAAAAAGGCGACGATACCTTCCCATATCCGGGGCTACCGCCTCCAAATTCTCCTCTTCTTTGTTGATCGACATTGGCATATCGTTCACGATACCTTAAAACACGATATAGTGAAGGCATTGCTTGACCTTGTTGCGTTCGAAGACGTTGAAATCCAGTCCTGGGTATTTCTAAACCTGGCGGCCATCGCACATGAGGAGGGATCAATACCGAATCGAAAATCGGCCGAAGATGAACAGGCGCTAAATGCCACCATCTGGGATTCAGCATGGGCTCACGCTATCCGAAAAACCAACGTCCCCGCCATTTGTCGTGCGGCTTGCCATGCAGGTCTCAGCCTGTTAACCTCATTCTATTCCAAGACACATCGACCGCATCTTCTCACCTCCAATCGTGTTCTATTGGAGATCGAAACGTTTGCAAAGGACATGGATGTTCAAGGCCCGTCGTACCCGTTTGATTCCGTTTGCATGTTTCTATCGCATTGCCTTACAATTGCGAGTCAAGATGTTCGCCTCTATCGCATGCATTTGGAAGACAAAGTCCTGAGCTGGTTTGTTGACAGCTGGAAGATTTCTGATAGCCGTATTAAATTAGCTCCAAACACCACAGCTGATATTTTACTCCTGCTGGAGACGCTGTGTGGACTCTCAAAACGTGTGGATCTCATCTTCCGGCCCCTACTCCCCCAAAGCCACGTCGTGGACAGCGTGATCGAAGAGAAGAAAGTTAGGGTCATTCGGGACTTCCTTCTGTATGCCAAGTTGCCGCCTTTCACCCAGCACTCTGAAGCCCGTGAAGGCCCGTCCAATGCTGTTTACAACAATAATGCAGGAAAGGCCATCGATTCTTCTGAACAATTTCAAACGGTCACGCCCCGAGGACGGGAACGAAAGTTGTCATCTTTCCTTCTCAGAACACTCGAATCTCACATCTTCGATTGGGAAAACAATAAAGATGGCCACAATCATCCTACTGCTGAAATGGCCCGTCGGTCGCTCGATGTCGCTGCCACTGCAATAGCATTTGAATCAATGTTACTACTAAATGGCACTGTATCAAACCGCCAGGTTTTGCAAACCTCCGCCAAACTTATTGCCCTGTTGACGCGGTTCTTAGCCCAGTCTCATTGGAGCATCGCCGAAAGGTTATTTGTTGCCCATTCCCTCGAAATTTTTATTAGTTATGACGATCAGGGCTTGGATGGTACCTTCCGCGAAGCTTTTGCTCAACCAGGTCCGGGTTCTGGGATCAAGAAACAGATTCTGCAAAACGTGCTCCTTAACGAGGTTATTGCCGAAGACCGCTCTTGTCGCAGGCGGCTTGATTTTCTCCGCCTTATTTGGCAGAATGTCGATGTAAGCCATCACGATGGAACCAATGGAATACTCAACTAACGTAGTTGCATCTTCAGGCGCAAGAAGCCCTCGGTGCGGTTAGGACCAATTTCCGGAGCATCCTCAACCAAACTCTCAACGGCTCATTGAACAGCGGCGAAGAGGAAGTGGCTGACCTCGATGATAAGGATGGATTTGGACCTATTCGCACGATTCATCAAAATCCTCCAAATTCTGCCACCGGTGTAAGGAATCCGGAAGAAGACCGCCCCACACAACACCTTCTCCAGCTATGTGCCGGATTCTTGGCTTGTGGGCCATTCCTACAGTCCCCTTCTGCTGAGCCTACGAGAGACAAAGAATTAGTTCAACTCCTGTTGGAAACTGCGCGGACTATGCCTGACAAAATCTGTCATATATCATCCATTTTCTTTCGTCAAGTTCGGCGAGGCACCCTCTCTCTAAACCCAAAACACCTCTGCGACCTGTACACCCAGTTTGGAGATCTGCTGGGACAATACTCGTTCTCCAAAAGTGAACGGTTCTTGGGTGTTGTTCTGGACCTTCTGACTTGCAGTTTCGGAGCTCGCTCTGATCCCCATGCCAGCGCGGCGGAGGAGGTGCAAGAAAACTTCTGCCAACTCTGCGGGTGGTTATCAAAAATGTTGAAAAAGAACTTGATGCGCTCGTGGCGGTTGCGGGACACATTCGCGAGATTTATCGAATTGTACTTATTAGACGACCCAAGTCAAAGTTCTTGGACACCTGATAATAACGAACCTGGGACCGATGACTCCCCGCAGTGCCCTCCACTTTGTCTTCCTCAGCTCAGTGCCGACATCGACATCAGGGTCCGGTTCCGTGTCGCTGTTATCAATACACGACTGTTGGCCTTCTCAAAACACATCAATCTTGAACCTCTCCAAATGTACGATATTATGAAGAGGTCATACACCCTTCACCTTGACAAGTGCGCCCATCTTAGCGTCCTCGTCGTTCATGATTCTTACTGTTGTTTAGCTATGAACATATGCTTACGAGGATGTTGTCGCTTGGAAACATCATGGTGGTTAGCTCCGCCGTTCGACGCGGTCCTTATTGGCATCTACTCGAAACTTGCCTGCACAGCCAACAATATTCAGATCATATCGAATCCATTCTTACTGGAGTCTCAGCCAGATTGGGCATGTCATCTTTATCAACGCTCTTTGAAGCATATGCTTCGCAGATCGCCTACTCTGTTTCCCAATCAAAAGGTGACTTTACTGGTGTCCCCCCACATTTGTTGGGCTACCGTGATAGGAGACGGTCAGCGGAGGCCACCTTCCGCCTGTTTTCTCCTACCAATATTCTAACTAATGCACAGCAAGCCTTTGAACGACATTGCCAACTTCTTCAAAAATCTTCAGAGGATGGAGTGCGGGAATGTTTTGGGAACATTGTCGGATTGTTAATTGTTTCTTGGGTGCTCAACCGTCCTGACGGTGAAATCGTACATCTCATCAAAAATGTAATCGGTTTAGAAGATTTTCAGTCAACGTTGGAGGAAAACGTTGATGCTATTGTCACGACTATCTTACGATCCCTTGGTGACCAGGACTTCTCAATCAATGGCCCTATCATTCCGGCATTGCAGGCCTTTGACGAAACCAACAAGATTGCCCCAACATTCCAAGCTTTGAACAATTACCGCAGCGCCGATGATAATTTTGCATGTCACATTCCAAACCTCCCCGCCTTCCCAACTCAGAACACCTTGAAGAGCTTGCATTGGCTTTCTTCAACCATCCCTTCTGCATACACGAAAGCAACGACGTACCACGTTTTGCAACAATTAATGCGGGAGATATATACAACGCCTCTGGTTAATGAGCAATATCGTCTTATAAACGCCATGACCCTCTGGATGGCCTATCGACGACACGACTTCGATGATGTGACGCTGTTACACACTGTGGTCCATGGAGCGAGTCTGCTTCTATCTCAATACGACCTCGCTCGGTCTGCACAATCGATTTTGGAATGGGCCTTCCGGTGTTACCGAAGAAACAAGCTGAAGGACTCTCGCCTGCCCGACGTCTTCATCCGCATATCTTACATTGCCCATGGTTTCGCCTCCGACACCCGCGATAGGTCAACTTCACAGATGGGTGCTACGCTTTTGACTTGGATTGAAGGTCAACTCGATAGCCTTTCTGCAGTTATGGAAGCCTCGATCCTTCGAGCCCTCACAGTTTGGCCACAGGCGCCTTCAGACAAGTTGATGCCCATTTACAAACAAATTACCACCCAAACCCTTACAACGGTTCTTGAAGATCATCGTATCACCTCCAACAAATTCCGATTAGTTCGCCAAATACAAGATCATACTCGGTTTGAAACAAATGCACAATCGCAATTTTCCAAATTTTATTTCTGGCGCTTGAAGGACTGCATGCCACTCTCGGGTCGTCTGCAGGATGAAGACGTGCAGTCATTTACAACGCTTCTTGCACAAAATTATGGAAAAATCGGGAGCTTCAGTGTGGAACAACCAGATTTGAATGCACCTCGTCCCCGCCATCGCCGTGTATTTAAGAAAAAGGATTCAATTTTGGATTCTTCAGCTGCCCGTGACGCCATTACCTTGGGCATTTTCCTCATGCTAGAGGACGACGACCCGTCACATGTTTCCAATGCCTACCAAACCTTACGCCTGCTCACCTCTGTTTCATCTCCTAATCATCAATTCTTTCACTTGCCCTCCGATTATCGCGCAGAGTTGGAGCTTCTCAAGATCTATCGATGCCTATCCATAACAAGGCCAGTCGTTAATATACACGACGTGCTCAAAAGTGATCTCTACTTAGAATCTGCCAATAACTTCTCTAAGTGGATATCATTGATCGCCGTGCTGCTCAGTGATACACTGGCCACCATCGATCCATACTTTGGCCAACTCTCTTCGTTGTTGATCTCTGACACGGAATTCGCAGATCAGATATTGCCGATCCTCGTACATACACTCCTTCTCCACAATTCGAAAAAGGCAGAATCCCGTTCTTATAGAACTACCCTGTCCGAATATTTCACACTGATTCTGACCTCAAAAAATACTGATCTTTCCTGCATCCGCGTCATCGTGGATGTTGTCCTTCATTTACGGTATTTTAACCTTCAGCCGGGAGATGCTCTCGCCTACAACAAATGGCTCGAAGTCGATTTTGCGCTGCTTGCACGAGCAGCAATCCTTTGTGGTGCATATACGACCGCTTTGCTCTTTGTGGAAACCGCAATGGAGCAAAAATCATCACAAGGGGAAGATTCCACGACAGAGGAGGTTCTTTTCGAAATCTACGCCCACATCGACGAACCAGACGGGTTTTATGGAATTGAAACCAAGGACCTCCATCAGTTCTTGATTAAACGCCTTCATCATGAGAAACAATGGGACAAAGCATTTCGGTTTCATGGTGCCGCTCTCGAAGCTGGTCGCGCTCGAACGGGCGAAGGGGATGGACTTCTTCAATCTTTTCACTACTTTGGATTTGATCGTCTTGCTATCGATACCCTCCGTAACACTGCAGGACAATCAAGAGATAGCGACGCCGCCTCTTCGATGGATTATAGGTTAGGATGGCGTACTGAAACGTGGGACCTACCGGACCGAGCCAAGGAGTCGTCCAGTGCACCTCTCTACAGATCTCTCAAAGCTGTTTACCGAGAAAGAGACCCCCGGATCGTTGAGGATACCATTCGATCCTCCCTTTTCGAGGAAATGGAACGTCTACAGTCCCTGGGCACAGAAAACCTGGTGGAGATACGTTCGGCATCCCAAGATCTCATGTGTTTGGGCGAGATCTTGGGCTGGATGCGAGAGGATAGACAAGACCTTCTCAAGCCGGAAAAAATATCCTTAGAAAATTGGGAGCCTTTCATCAACCTCAGCGAGCAATTTGAGTAAGTCGGGTAACACTTTTTCTCGAGTAAAAAAAATAACTCTCCCGCAGATTTTCTGATTTCGAATCGCTTATGGCAACCCGCATATCCCTTATACGATCTGTCCGGCAAAGAGAGGAACGCCAACGGATTGGAACCTTTGTGACATCGTATGTTAGGGGCTTAATCGAGATTGAGAGGAGCTGCCTTCTTCGCCTCTCAGCAGCCGCAAGGGCATCGGGTCAAATTCAAATTGCTCTCAATTCTGTCATTCGCGCTCAATGTCTGGAGACAATTCCATCAGCGGAGGTTTCAGAGGAGTTTGCCATTGTGCTTTGGCTTCAGAAGGAAGAAAAACTGGCCGTACAATTTCTAAAAGACCTTGTGCATCGGGCGCATTCGTCCGATGACAATAAGCAAGGTCTGTCAAGAAAAGCCCTGTGGCTATCTCGTCTGGGGACTTGGACCGCCGAGGCTTGCATCGAGAAGCCAACTGAAATATGGGATCGATATTTCGAGCCTTCGATTTTACTTCTCGAACGGGTCCAGGAACTGGACTCCAAAGTTGACCTGAACCAGGCTACGATTTATCGTGAATGTGCCATGTTTGCTGAGCGGCAATTCCACGCGACACTGCGATCACCCGACGCGGTCCGATGGAAGGTTTATGTCGACCGAAAGAGGCAGGAAATCGAACAACGAAGCGTGGAGCTACGGTCGAATTCGGACGTGACAAGGCAAAAGACACTCGAGCACGACCAAGCTAAGGCGCGCAAGCTGTTGCAAGCCGATAGTGAACTGTTCAAGAAGCATAATACCTTGCGTGAGACCTTCCTCAAGCAAGCCATGGATATGCACTCTCGGTGCCTGCAAACTTCAGATAGCTTTGACAACGACTCGGCCATTCGTTTTTGCTCCCTCTGGTTCGCTAATTTCGACGACGAATCTATTCTAGAATGCGTCAGGATGGCTCTGGCAAAGATTCCATCTCGGAAACTTGTGTTCCTCGCAGTAAGTTTGAGCTTGGGTACCCACTTCTGTCCATATTAACCGCGCGTTACAGCATCAAATTACGGCAAGAGTCGCGAGTCCCTCCAACGCAATGCTAACAGACCCTCAAGACAATCTTCATAAGTTGGTCGTGAGGATGTGTGAGGAGCATCCATTCCACGTTCTCTATCAGGTGTATTGTTTATCCGACCATTCAAGCCCACCCATCGGCAACACCCGCCAATCTGGACGCTTCAGCTCTCAAGCTACCCAAACTGACAGGGGCACAGCTGCTAGTACTTTTCTTGATCGTCTCCGCGGCCAAAGTACAACATCCCAACGCGTTCGAGACCTAGAAACGCTTTGCGATGCATATCTCCAGTGGGCGAAGCTTCCCATTGCTAAAGACCAGGCTTATAAGGTCAAGCCAAAGCCCCCTTCTTTCAAAGTGCCTTCACGCCTAAAAATCCTCCAAATTTCCAACCTACGAGTTCCTGTTACAACGGCGAGCCTGCCGCTGGATTTAACTTTGGAATACAACAATTGTGTCTGGATCAAGGGCTATGAACAAACGTTTACTACCGCCGGTGGAGTTAATATGCCAAAAATCAGCATATGCCAGGGCTCTGATGGGCAGGGATATAAACAGCTTGTATGAATTTCTTTGGACTTCTTCTTTAAAATCGATGCTCATGCCTGGCCTCTCAGTTTAAAGGCGAAGGGAATGACGACCTACGCCAAGATGCCGTTATGGAGCAAGTTTTCGACCTTGTGAACAGTGTCCTAAGGCGTGATAGAGAAACCAACCGTCGAGAATTGAAAGTACGGGATTACAAAGTCATACCCCTTGCTAGTCAGGCTGGCATCCTCGAATTTGTTGGAAATACATCGCCTCTCCGAGATTGGTTGACCAGAGCCCATCCTCGGTATGTTATCCAATTTTCACGGAGATGCGTTAAATCTTACAATGTTCCCAGTTACAACCCGACAGACATGAAACCTGGCGATTTCCACGAACGCCTACAAAAAGTTCAAACCGACTCACCAAATGATCACCGACGGCAACTCAATACCTTCATGGCTGGACGCAAAAAGTTCAAGCCCGTAATGCGACATTACTTTACCGAGAAACACAAGACGCCGATAACCTGGTTCCAAATGCGCCTTTGCTACAGTCGCAGCATCGCCACGACATCCCTTGTAGGCCACGTTCTAGGCCTGGGAGACCGCCACGTCTCAAACATCCTGCTTGATAATGTTACTGGAGAAGTTGTTCATATTGATCTGGGCATTGCCTTTGATCAGGTACGTTTTTATAACCACCCGATTGTTCGTCGATCGCTGAACAGTTCCTTCAGGGTAAACTGCTCCCCATTCCTGAGCGAGTGCCCTTCCGTATGACTGCCGATATTATCGACGGAATGGGGCCATCAGGAACTTCGGGAGTTTTCCAGAGATGCTCTGAAGAAACTCTTAGAGTACTACGTGAAGAATCGGAACTTATCATGACGGTCCTGGAGGTTTTCAAGCACGACCCGCTGCATTCCTGGTATGTATTTCATTCTTTTTTTACGCTTTCCGACTTGGTTGATGATGATGACCTCCTCACAGGACTGCCAGCGAGGTCAAGGTCAAGCAGGCGCAAACTGGGGTGCCTACTAGCACAAGTGTCAACGACACGACCCGTTTCAACCTCGGTATTGGTATTGACATGAGCAGTGGATCCGCGGACGAAGCCGCAGACCGAGCCCTGAGTTCAGTTGCAAGGAAATTGGACACGTCTCTCAGCGTAGAGAGCACCGTCAATGAATTGATCGCTGAAGCTACAGATCCTATGAATCTTGCTACCATCTTCTACGGTGAGTTTGGTCTCGTAAGTAATTTGGCGTGCAAATGCTCATCCTTTTTCCAGGATGGAGCCCATACTTGTAATTTTCCCCCGGAATCACTTTTCGTACAATCGAGAAGCACATTTTAAAAGGCTATCGTTTACATTCATGCATTTTTTATACCCTTCACAGCTGTTTGGCGATGTTTGTGGTTATGGACTCATCGCAGCTTCGACACATAATTTATCATCTTACTACAAAGACATTTCAATGGAAAGGGGCGTTCAGAATATTACAGTATTTTTACATTAAACATAGACAGATGCTATCATAGAAACTCACGGGCGCGGTCGAGCTTCTGGGTACAATAAGGGCCAGGAGGCATGCCGCCTTGGCCTAGGATGGTCGATTTCCTGGGGATGAGAAAAGGTGGCAAGCATCCGTCGACTACCTGCAATTCTGGCTTTCGCAGCCACGGCACTTTCAAGATAATCATCGCGAAGATGATAAGAATGTTTCTTCTTCTGGATGATTCGGGTCGGAGAGTTCGTTGTAGAGGTCGTAAATGGGCATGTGTTCGCATCATGTGTCTTTATTTCAAGCCCCTCCGTAGACTGTGATTGACGCGATTCGTAATGCTGGTGCTTCATACCCAGAGTAGGGTTGTTTTCGTTTCGGGTGTGGACCCCTTGAGTTTGGGATGGCATGATTGGTGGGGCGCAAAAAATTGATATGTGATTTACTGTCGTGAATGAGGCTGTAATTTCAGGCTCGGAGAATCGTTTAAGGAGTTCGATATTTCATTTTGGCATGTCGTGAGCAAGAGAGGCGTTGGCACTGGTGAGGACTCATTTCATATCCGACACTACGACGTCATAGGCCGACGAAGATCGACGTCAGACATTGACAACCGTGTCTACTGGTACCGGACATTCCAACGTCGAAACAAGTTACTTGTGATCATCAGACGAATCAATAATCGAAACAATAGTTACGCGGACAATGTTGAGATTTCTCCATGGTCTTTCAGCGTGACGGTATCGTTCCTAAAATTCCCAATCCCTTGCGGTGATGGCGTTACGTTTGCCAAATGCTGATAAGCGGGCTTGCAAAGGCCGAAATCAGTGAACGATTGGGGCTATTCCCGACCGATGAACGGGTCGCAGCAGGCACTATTTATGTCCTGGTCGCTGGGATTTCAGTGAGCGTTGTAAGCGGCCTTGGCCGCGGTGAGAGTGTTGAAAACAAGTTGAAAAAATTATACAAACCGCTGCGAGAGAGAGATCACGGCTTGATTATATAATACAGAGATAGGGGCTTTTATTGTGAAAATTAGCTGGACACTCCATGTCTGTATAGTTCAAGTAGTATTGGAGAGAGACTTCGGAGGACGAGAAGGCTTGGAAGGCTTGGATTCGGAAGGGAGGAGGAGGAGAGTCACGTGTTTTAACGTAGTAGCAATTTTGCAAAGCAGACTAAAGGTGCAATCACTCTGCTCTGCTGCAGTCGCCTGTTCCTCGTTGCCACCATCATCCTTGCATTCTGCTCCCCCGTCTTTCCCCGGGGTCGTTGTCGTCGTCGTCCTCGACATCGTCCAACCCTTGAACGCGAGCAGAAGCCCGCTCTAACGAAGCCCGTCGTCATCATTGATATCCGTGACAACCAGCGTCTACAGGCTTCTTGATCGTCATCGACCGCCATCTCTCCCTGTTCTCTCATCGCGCTCTGCATCGCACTTCCAGAAATACTTCCGGTTTATTCCTTGATCCACCTGGGACATGTCCTTTTCCCAAAGTGCAGTCAATCAACGCTCTTTCCCCAACCAACCCCATCGTCAATCGAAGACGGTAGAATACCACCTACCTTCACGCGCGTCCATCCAGGAATACCAGGCTCTTCTCGATCACCACGCCGAAGAGGCTGCCAAGTCAACAGCTTTTATTCCTTCCAGACAAGCTCCTGCACCGCCCCCGCAGACAGCCCACCGGTCCAAGACTCCCACTGAATCTTCACCAGCACCTCCAGCATCCGCTCCTACCCCTCCTAGAATACGCAACTCTCTTCAGAAGCCAAACCCACGTGCTCGTAAACACAGTCTGACTTCCGCATCGCCATCGCCTCGTATCGTAGAGCACGATCCTTTCGCTGCAAACGCAAACGATAACCCTCTCACACAGCATCTAAAATCACAGAAATCAGGATCAATGGCTGCCGGTGCATCTCCTCCTCCACGTCCTTCTCGCGCGAATACCGCCAATCTGAACGACATCATCCCTAATCCATCACAACTGGCTGCCCGCCGTCTCTCACAACCGTCCACCCCAATGTTTGAGGATGGCCATTTCTATGCAGATCCCTCCGAGTCCCTGCCTTCTGGCCCATCCCAGGATTACAGCCCCTCGGCCCCTGTAGGTACTAACTCAAGGATAAGGTCGCGAAGTGGAACCACGTCCAAGGCTAAGAAAGGCGTATTGGGCTTGATGTCGGAAATGTTCAACCCAACGAAACGACCCGAAATCAGCACGCCTTACGATCCCGTTCATCTCACCCACGTTGGTTTCAATTCCTCGACCGGCGAGTTTACAGGCCTACCAAAGGAATGGCAACAACTTTTGCAAGAAAGTGGTATTTCTCGCTCCGAGCAAGAGAAGAATCCTCAGGCAGTCATGGAAATTGTCAAATTCTACCAGGAGGGCCACGGAGACGTTTGGGACAAGTTAGGCAATGTTGGAGCAACGCAAGAACTCTCTTTCTTGCAGCCTAGAGTAGACGAAAGTTTCCAAAATCCGGTGGGTAACCAGCATTCAATGCTTTCTCGTGTATTTATTCCGTTTTCAGCGCTCTCCGCCACCTCCTCCGAAAAAGCAACCATCGCAGGCATCTTACTCTCCCTCCGCAGCTCCAACTGCGTATCGTCCGGCACCTACACCACCTTCCACGGCTACACCTGCTTTGGATCGCTCAACCTCTCAGCGTGCTCCTTCAAAGGCAAGCAAATCAACGGATCTTGGACGTGCTAACACTACGCGTGATCGACGATCCCCTGCGGCAGCGCAGGTACCCAGTGGCCAAAGCCTTACGGCGCAGCAGAAACCTCAGTCAACAAAACCATCGCCTGTTTCATCGTCTTCAGATCTTCCCTTGAAACAATCCCAGGCCCAAACCGCTTCCCCCGCGGCCAGGGAACGCACTGATCCTCGGGTCCATAACCAAGCTCCGAGCCCAGCCGCATCGAGCCTGGCGAAAGTTTCTGGCGTCGCGACGCCTCGCAAAAGAGAAAAGAAGGTCGACAAAGCCAAGGAAGAAGACATTGTCAAACGCCTGCAAGCGATTTGTACAGATGCCGACCCAACAAGGTTATACCGTAATCTTGTGAAAATTGGTCAAGGGTAAGTCTCTTCCCTCGGGTAATGCTCTAATCTTGACTAAACTTCTCCCTATCTCAGTGCTTCAGGCGGTGTTTACACAGCTTACCAAGTTGGCACGAATCTTTCGGTGGCTATCAAGCAAATGGACCTTGAGAAACAACCCAAGAAAGACCTTATCATCAATGAAATTTTGGTGATGAGATCATCGCGTCACCCGAACATTGTCAACTATATTGATTCGTTCCTACACAAGAATGATCTTTGGGTGGTAATGGAGTACATGGAGGGTGGTTCACTCACTGATGTTGTTACCGCCAACTTGATGACAGAAGGCCAAATTGCGGCAGTTTCTCGAGAAACTTGTCAAGGACTGGAACATCTTCATCGGCATGGTGTCATCCATCGTGACATCAAGAGTGACAATGTGTTATTGAGCATGGTCGGCGACATCAAGCTCAGTGAGTCCGAAATTATCATTTATTTGGGATGAATATGCTAAAATATGTGTATAGCTGATTTTGGTTTCTGCGCTCAAATTTCGGATCCGGCACACGCAAAGCGAACTACGATGGTAGGTACTCCGTACTGGATGGCTCCTGAGGTCGTCACCCGGAAAGAGTACGGCCCCAAAGTAGACATCTGGAGTCTGGGTATTATGGCCATCGGTATGTCAAAAATACAGCACAGTCCTCCGTCACCTTAACTCATAGTCAATCTTACCTAGAAATGATTGAAGGAGAACCCCCCTACCTTAATCAGAACCCTCTGAAGGCTCTGTATCTTATCGCCACAAATGGCACGCCGACCATTGCAAATCCAGAGAGCCTGTCTCCTGTGTTCAGTGATTACCTTGCGAAGACCTTGGAGGTGGATGCTGAGAAGCGACCCAATGCCACAGAGCTTCTGCAGGTTCGTCGATTAATCGTCTCTTTCGAAGATGTTTGTTAACGTCTGCTGTAGCATCCATTCTTCAAGCTCTCAGAACCTCTTCGGACGCTTGCCCCTCTCATCAAGGCTGCGAGAGATATCGCCAAAAATAAATAATGATCGTTGTGAAGCATTCATCATTCCAACCTTTTCTCCACGCATTGTATCGTCTGACCACGAAGAAACTGAAAACGGCGATTTCTTACATGTTTGGCTCTTGTACCCCTCATTTTTATTTTTTTTTGCCAATTTCCTTATTACGCTCTCCAATTCCCATTTCTTCTTGGTGTCTTTGTTTTATTTCTTGTGACAAGATATGTGGAGTTGCATTTTTCCTTGTCGTTTTATATACACTGTTATGGTCAGGAGCTTTCACCTTCCCCGTTCAGGGGTTGTTTCTTGGTTGGAATAATACTTTTATATCTTATCATCGGCAAAATTTTGTCTCGAACTATCTATATTTTCTGGACGCAGAAGTAAAAAGAAGATATATAGAATTGCAACATGTGTACGAATTCAATGAAACTCTCGGTTTTCTTTCACGTTTCAACCCTGCTGGACCATGGCTGCCTAATAGTCCCAACCGTAATCGTAAGGATCATAGTCCGAGTCGGGGTCGAAGTCATCGAAAATATCGCCGTATTCATCTTCGTCTTCTTCCTCGGACTCGTCATCAGTGACATCCTGTTCAATTCCATCCCAATGAACATCGCCAACGAATTCTTTGCAATCATCAACGTCATCAGTGTACAGGTGATAGCAATTTCTGAGGTGAAGTTCAGGCAGTTCTGCCCCATGCATGTGCCTTTGCTTGAGAAAATTCTGCAACAAATCGACAGGGATGCCATCGGACTCCGAGCCATCGTCATCCGGCTCGAAGATGGCATCAGCTAATGCAAGAGACCGAAGGCGAGGGAAAACGATGTTAGCTTTGTCTGGCGATGCCGCCTGTCCCAGTGTTTGTGTCCCTTGCAGAGCTTTGAGTAGAGCATCGGTGCTGGTGTCTGTCGAAACTATTGACTCCAGCCGACTCAGCGTGCTGAATAAATCGAAGAAAATCTGCGAACCAAGCGCCAGGTCCGAGAGGAACAAGGAGCTTAGATTGTCCAGTGAGAAGGCATCGAATACCTGACGCAAAACCGAATCTAGGAATTGCCCGAATGACCCCGCGTGCTGTCGGTACCTAACGTTCAACTCGATGTCAGGATTCTCTAAACCAGACTGGAATATATCCGATTGGGTTTCGAGTCTTGAGGATGCTTTAATCTGAACACCATGGCATTTGACCAAGTCCGATTGCCCGATTAACAGTCTCCGGCCATCAAGACCGCGTCTTTTGTCCGTGGAAGATAAAGTAGAAGAAAGTGCCGAAAGCATTCCCGAAAAGTTTGGATCTGGAACCTGGGCTGTGGTCGTGACGATTTTGACTCTGGTGGATGGAGGAAATGTGATGTACCGCAAAAGAGTTCCGATTTCTGCAGGGAGCGAGGAGAGAGATAAGTAGTGTAGCCCGGACAGATGGATCGTCTCCTGCGCTGAACCGGAGCTTTCAACCGGAATAGCATCGAAAAGCTCTAGGCTTTCTAAGTTGGGCATCCTTTTTAACATCTCCGAAAACTGTTTCGTACTTGGTCGAGCAGCGCTTGAAACGCGGTCTATCTTCAAGTGGGAAAGGGAGCTAAACAGATGCGAGTCCCAACAAGGGTTGCAACTTTTCAATTCCACGGAACGGAGGTTTTCTGTTTCGCATAGCATCGCCTCTGGTAGATCGCAACCATCAGTGTAAGCGGAGAGGGTTTCGTAGTATGATGAACGGTAAGCGGATACGGATAGGACAAGAGAATGAAGGCGCGGCGCTGATTTCGGCAACTTGGAGAGTAGGTCGCGGAGTACAGTAGCATCTCCGTTCTCCAAGGAGAGGATCCTGAAGCGATCAGCATGCTGAAAAGCAGATTCGAGGTGTTTTCTCGTGTTGTGTCGGGGGTTCATAAAGTCGACTTTGACTGTAAGATTCGCCTCTTGGATCTCTCTAGCATTACGGATGCCCATTTGCCGTACCCAAGCGGGAGGTTTGTCCAGAGATTGGGGGAGTTCAAAGCCACTGTTCTCCATTGGCGACACACGTACGTAATTTTTATCCAGTTAAAAAGACTATAGCTTGGTTTCTCCTGGCTGAAGTAAAATATCTGACAAAGAATTTCTATCGGTAGCTTCGAGATGGGCGAAAGGGTGTTCCGTAGGGTTTTCAAAGCGATAACGGATTTTTCGTGTCTGGAGATTTGTTCGTCAATGATATTTTGAGCTCCTTGTGGGTTATTATGCTCCAAGGTTGAACAAATAGTTTCAATTTGTTCGTTCAAGTCTGCAGTTGGGGTTAAAAAAATGCAATATAAATGTGAATGGCAAACAGACTCTGTGACATGGTTATTATGGTATCGCGAATTTAGACTTCGGATAAAATAGACCTCGAATTGACCTGCCTTGGGCAGTATCGGGATTGGGTCCGTTCGTGGTGCTGCGCCTGCTTGAACTATGTATGGAGGTGCAGCTTTGAACATGAAACTGACGTAATCAATCATTATGGCGGTTCACGTGAGAAGCCTGGAGATCACATACTTCGGTGACCTTAAGTTACAACTGCAGATATAACTTTGTTCAGTGCGCTAACAAGTCCTAAACAGTAGCGCTCGGAGTCGCCCACAATTGATAAGCACAACAGTTGCTATGTACGAGAATTCCTTTTATTCTGGGACACAATAACACAGGCCCAAAAACCTCCCTAGATCGTCGACGCCCGACTTGAAGAACAACAGAACCCGCTGTGTTCCTATTAGAAATTCTTTTCACACCGGCGAATACTTACAGGACCCCTGAAATTCGTGTTAAATCCCTGATCCGTATCCGGAGGAAAATTCGAGAAAAAAACGGATAGGCCTCAGGCCTATCCGGAGGAAAATCGACGAAATTTTGAAAAATGCCTCAGGTCTGGGATCCGGAGAAAAATTGCCTAAAGGCAAAGAAATTGGGCAAAATGGTCAAAGTTTTCATTTTATTATGATTTTATTACCAAATATAGACTAGGCCTGAGGTAAAAAAGAGGTAAATGTGCGGATAAAAATTGGGAAAACCCTATGTCTGATCCCCCATCCGGAGAAATTTTTGAAAATTCTGTCCGGAGAAAAATCCCCAATTTTAGCGATTTTCGGATCAGGGATTTAACATGAATTTCAGGGGTCCTATACTTACATCACAGTGCTCAAACTATGCCCGAACTTTGCCCACAAACTTCCCTGGATCAGCGACCAGAAGAACAACAGAATCATGCCACGGGGATCCTATTTCCAGTATCACACCTTCTATCACAGGACTTGGTTGTTGTTCACAATAGAGGCTGTCATACTTTCGTTTGTGGGCGAATTTGTTCTTGGAAACGAACAGTGACATAGACAGAACGGTAACATTGCCGACAAAGTATCTTGTTCTCAACGGGCGATATGTCAAACACTCTGTGAGCGCGTTTCAAGGTTATCTGGTATAAAATCTCGACGTCTTTCGGACTGAAAACTCACCATCGCATCCACAACCTATACAGTGTAAGTAATTCTTCGTAAAAATTTGAAGAACGTTGCTCACACCTTCCCTTTCCCTCTGCAGTGAACATTACATCTATGGCATCATCAGCCTTCCTTTTTCTGGCCCTCTACGGCCGAAAAGACCATCATTGGCTCTCGTGGTGTCCCCATGGAATGTCCTCAATGAACGAGTGGAGATATTCCAAATTGTACAGAATGCCGGCCCATGGAGGGACGGTCACGTAGAGCGGACCTACCTTCTGGGTAGCTCTACCTTCTTATGCTGTATTCCGCTCTCGCCAATCGCTCGAGACCGCCTGGATGAATTTCGCAGCGTTCTCCTGGCAGAACCCGTTGAACAAGGCGACACAGCTTTGACGACATTACACCCTCGATGGTCATGCGAACAGTGGTGCATGAGGTCCCTGGAGCAACTCGTTCGCCAAGGTCAGGTTACCGACCAATTTTCCATACGTCACCCTAGATGGAAGGAGGTATTTTACATGGACGTTATGAAGACTGCGAATAGGGCCCTAACCAACCCGAGAGAAGGGTCTTACAACGGTCAAGTGCGCGTTGTGCCTTTAGTCCACTAACTGCCTATAAATGGGAGGGCCATATCGATATCCCTCTTGCTTCCTCCTGGACATTTTTTTTTGTTATATATATTTGCCTAGTATACATAAAGCAATTCACAATCGCCGTTTACACATTCTGATCTAGCCTCCCGTAGGCAGAATACGTAAACTACTGATAGTCGATCAACTGAAGTTACAGGCTTACAGCACCCCACAGCCTCAGAGTAACTGCTCCAAGGCCGCCGCCCACATGCAAACACGATTGGTTAAATAACTTCGGGGTAAGCAAGTATAAGTAGTAGATGCGTCAGTGCGGGAAGAAATACGTGCTCATATTGTAGGGTTGTTGGACACGGACGTGGACCGTTAGATGAGCGTTGTAGTAATCACCGTGCTGGTATACTATGATTGTCCGTGCATTTGTGAACCTTTTACTCGTGGTGAATTTCCATGACTTGCATCCATCTTCCCATTCTCCAAACTATATAATATCGAATTGGCTACATGACTGTATTTTTTGGTATTTATAGGTGAACTATAGGCTCTTGTGCTTTGAAAGCGAGAGGAGTCCAAAATTCCAGGAGATTGTAAAAAAGACAACGCTGTGTCACATCAGAATTTGCAGGACTTTTCGGCCGGTTACTTATTTCAAGGATTTAAAAATAAGGAGCTACGAATACAATGAGGGTTTTCAGAGGGCTAGCGAAAGAGTCATTTCTCAAGCATGTACCCAAGGGCTCATGTAGCTGCTCAAGTTGCAGTCGTACATCAAGGCTCTATCGGCTTCCGCCTCTTCCTCGTAGACCGGTATAATCCGCTGTAGGTACTTGGTCCTCCACTCCTCTTCCACTTTCCACGTACACCAGTTGATGGACTTACAGTATTCCCAATGCGACGGAAACCAACCCGCTGACTCCCAGTCAAGGACTGCGACTACCTTCGCACTTTCCTCATCGATCATGATATTTCGCGGAAAGAAGTCGTTGTGCGTGAAGACTAATGGGTGCTGTGTGGAGTGCACTTTACGTACAATCTCTGGGATTCGAGGGTCGTCGAGAGGTTGCAAATGTCGGAGTTGGAGGTTCATGTGTTCCTCGTCACGAAACGGCCCGGTGGTGGCATCTGCGTGGAGGCGGAAGCAGCGTATAGGACCTCCCGTCACAGAGCAGATACTTCGGAGCCCACTTGGTGGAGGCAACGCGCGGAGCTGAGATACGTATCTCTCCAGTTGTTCAGCGATGATAGCCTTCTTATCGTCTGACAGACGGTGCCAGGCATCTTCTAGAGAGGTTCCGGTGAGCTTGTCCATGAAGATGACTTCGGTGCCACGACGGAACGGATGCGGAAAACTCAGCCATACTCGTGGTAGGGGAATTGCCGTGCGTGATGCAACGAATCGCATCGTCGCCGCCTCTCCACGGCCGTGGGCGCACTTCACATATATCCAACGGCCAATGGTGCCTATCAAGCGAGGTCAGGAAATTGGATAGAGGGGTGGTACCGCACGCATAATTACCATGCCATAGGTGTGCCCAGCCAACTTGCAGAGCACGGAAAGACAAGGAACGGTGAGCTCTATCCACAGCTCTCCAAAAAGGCGACCGCAGAAGTCTCAGTGCCCTTTGTCTTGAGCTGCCGAGGTGCGCGATATCTGAGTCCAGCGTAGGGTCGGGAAGTCCAAAGAACCAGCGAAGGAAGCGCATGATTCAAGAGATTGAAGGCGCCAGAAGTTGTACTCAGTGTAGAGACGTCGCCGCAGCTTCAACTTGAACAGCAAGAGAACCGTGCGAACGGGAACGAAAAAGTGATAGCACACGTACTGTTCATTATTTGTGTGTCTGCGGATTCAGAACACATCACTTTGCCCACAAACTCCCTGGATCAGCGACCAAAAGAACAATGAAACCATGCCACGGAATAAGTAAGCATTCACAACAATGAGAGACGGTTGTTGTTCTCGATCAGCTGTCACACTTTCCTTTGTGTGTTGCGTTAGCCTGCTTGAACTATGTATGGAGGTGCAGCTTTGAACATGAAACTGACGTAATCAATCATTATGGCGGTTCACGTGAGAAGCCTGGAGATCACATACTTCGGTGACCTTAAGTTACAACTGCAGATATAACTTTTGTTCAGTGCGCTAGCTTGAATCAAAGGTTCGCCGGAAATTAGCCTCACACCAAGCTAGCGTCATAGACTTATTTGTCACACCGATTTCCCCCGTCAGTGATCCTACGCTTGTGGAAGTCTGCCGCCGACAACGAACACAGGACTCATGGATTCCTCAGAGTTGTACCACATCAAGCAACAGTTCACCTTAGGTACATAACCTGATTTTCTGGAATCTGCACCCAATGTTGATAAAATTGCTTCTAGGTGCATTCAGAGCCCTCGTTCGCCAGCCGCTTCCAGATAAATCATCCCCGGACTACGTTTCCACCCTTCTTTACAAAGCTCGGTCATACATCGCTCTCAACCAAGCAAAATCAGCTTTGGAGCTCATTCCGGAAGATGCTGAGGACATTGCTCTCAAGGCCGTCTCGGCCTTGGCGCGTTTCGTTGACTCCACAAAATCCAGCGATGCAGAGACCTCGCTGGAGGAATTGCGAGACCTATCTGTGGAGATAGAAGGCGATGATGTGGATTGCACTGAAAAGGAAAAAGCCCTCGTCAGAGTCCTCGCGGGCACTGCTTTCGCACGTGCAGGCGAGATAGAGGAAGCCCTAGAAACCCTTGGATCAGACTCAGAAGACCTGGAAGCGTGAGTTTTTCGTCTCTAAATGAGTCTTATGTCCTCTTACATCGTGCACACACATTGAAAGTGTCGCCCTCATTGTGCAAATATATTTGTCAATCAACCGTCCCGACCTTGCCAAGAAACAGTTCGATCGATCCAAACGTTGGGCAGAAGATGATCTCCTTCTGCAACTCATTGAGTCGACCATTGGATTGGTGACCGGAAAAGATAATTATGCAAACACAAACTCCTTCTACACGGAACAACTGGGCAATCCATCATTATCATCACCTCACCTTCTCACAGCAAGAGGCATAACCCGTATCCTACGAGGAGAGATTCAAGAGGCGAAATCGGACTTGGAGGAATCATTGGTGCAACAAAAGGGAGAATCTGAGGCGGAGGCGGCTTACGTGGTTGCTGTTGGACTAGGCGCGTCGAAGAAACCTGAATCAGAGGACTTATGGGCGTAAGCGTTTCTGCCTGAGATTTGTCGTTTTGGTGATTTAACTCTTCTCATAGCAAATTCGTCTCCGAACACGGATCACACCCCCTTGTTCAGGATATAACTCAAAAATCCGAAATGTTTGACCAATACGCGGCCAACTATGTTGTCCCCCCACAAATAACTCTGTCAGCTTAGTTATCTGTCCGTGAGAATATGTGTCCCGGGAAATGTCATGTTAATGAGCTGTAGGAGCGTTGGGATAAATATGTTTGTCCCTTTATCTATCTTTCTTCGTGCTCCCGTGGATCACATGAAGATTCATCGGCCATTCGAACTGTCGACAGTGTGACAGCGGACCTATTTTTTTTCTCTCTTTGTCTCCACTGCATTTCATGAAAACAGCCGGAGAGAGCTAATGTAATGAATCCTGGATGAGGTGAGTATGCAGTACTTGTTATATATTACAAATCGATTGTCATTTGTTTATTAAGGTCTGTTACAAGAGACTAAGTACTTGTTAATTTTCGCGAGAGAATGAGGCTCGGACGTGCCGTCCTTGGCATGCCAGTTGTGTGCCGAATAATCAGCATCGGCCTCTCATAAAGTTTCTTCTTCAGGTTACCGATATGCCCCGGCTAAATCAATGGGACCATTCCACCTGTCAAAACGCCTGCCTGCTTTGTAAGCTCAATCCCCTCTCACTAGATCGTCCACGAGTGGACGATCTTGGAACGAGACTAGCCTGCTTTGAACCGAACTAGCCTGGCTATTATAAAATGAACCCCAAGATGACTTCTCGCTACAAGCCTCCCTGCCCTAGCCTTCCCAAGCCATGTCTATCAAGCGCATGTCCACTATTTTCAACTCCTCACCCAATAGCGATGTAATTACTCTCATCCACTGTGTTGTCTCTTTCCCTAGGTCTAACTGTTTCCCAGGCTTCTGGTGCACCTGCCACTGATAAGGAGCCTCCAACCCTCGGCCAAGGGGCGCCAAAGGTCTTGAAGGACCTCCGGGAGCAGGTCAGTTAACAGTTTTTATCACCTTGACCTTCATCCCACAAGATTGGTCGTCAGATCAAGAAAGGCTCGCCATTGTCGTTCAACACGAGCACACTGGTGAGTTCCACCCTTGTATGTCTGGAGGCTCCTTTTGATATGTATATCGTACGTACGCAGTCTGCAATTGTCGATGCCTTAGGCCACAAGGAGGCCATTGACGACCGCAAGTTATTGGTACCTAAACTGTCTATCGCTTGTTGGTTTTCTCTTCATTATGGGTTTCACAGCTTGAGCACATCCTTGCGTTTATTTCTAAGCTGGAGGATGGGAAGGTTTCGCGTGCTCTGAAGACTAAGATCATCCAACTATGTTTGTGTATCAATCGGCATATCGCATATGAAGGCTAACAAAGCAATGTCTTTAGTGTATAATGACCTAGCGCATCCCGCTGCGACCAGTATCAGTAACAAGTATGCATGGCGGACGGCGGACGGGTCTTACAACAACATCGACATCCCGGATTTGGGCAAGGTGCGAGCGTCGCAACTCCAGTTATCAAAGGCTTGCTCAGCTATTTTCCTCAGGCTGGTACACCTTATTCCCGATCAGTTCAACAAACCCATCCATTACCCCAAAATCAACTTCCAGATCCTGGCCTCCTGTTCGATACGTGAGTCTTGTATAATACGTTTACGTCGCAGGCAGGGGCTGATTTCTTATCAACAGCCTTCTTCGAAGGGAAGATGTAGGCGAACTTCATTTCAACCCAATATTGATCTGATGCTGCTGCTGTATCCAAGTTTGTCGAGCATCCAGGTGGCCTTTCCTCGCTGATGTTCTCTTTCGCGGCCCTCGTTATTCATAGGTACTGTTTCTGCAGCAGATATCATGAACATTTTGTTGATGTGAGGCGCTTCACGCAATTAGTGTTTTCCGGACGTCCCATCGCGATTGGAATATCAACGAGACCTCTTCATATGTTGATTTGGCACCCCTCTATGGAAATAGTCAGGCGGATCAAGACAAAATTAGACTTCGCGACGGCCGCGGTCTTTTGTACCCGGATGTGTTCGCTGAAGACAGACTGCTGCTTTTACCCCCAGCAGTTTGTGTTTTACTCGTGCTCTTCAACAGGAACCACAACGTTTGTTCACTCCAGCCCACTGCACTATTTTAGATGCACTAAATCGCCTCTAGTACATAGCAAATAAGCTCTTGGAAATCAATGAACGAGGAACTTTTGTTGATCCAGCCACATTGTCGACCGACGATCCTGCCTCAAAGGCGCAGCTGGTCGCACAAGAGGAAGAAATCTTCCAGACAGCCCGACTTGTTAACTGTGGTTGGTTTGGAATGGGTACGCATCACTGCTATTCTATTTGGATCCTCATTTTTTCATGCATCGTTAATACTTATAGTCGTGTTCTCGGACTACTTTTCTACCATCCTTGGCCTCGTACGCGATGGTAGTAACTGGAGTCTCATGCCATTCGATGTCAGTCATTTTCCGGAAGCGTTATCCCCTTGTGCTGACGCGCTATCCCATAGGAAATGCGAAACCCTGATCATTCTCTCTTTGAACGCGGAAGAGGTAACGTGTGCAGTGTTGAGGTATGTGCTCGACTTTGTGCAGAGATATTTCTTATTTATTTTCCATAAGTTCAACTGCTTGTATCGCTGGCACGCAACTACCAGCAGGGAAGACGAACAATGGACGCAAAAGGTTTTCGGAGACTTTTTCGCGGGCAAATCTCCAGAACAAGTCACTATCAATGACTTCAGAATGGCGGCACATAAAACCCAGCAGATGCAGCGTAACGTCAAGGAGTGGACATTTGGAGCGTGTGTTTTTTTGCATTTCATTGCCATTCAGCCTTCTTCCCTTCTTATGCTTGCTTTTTATCAGGATTAAGCGCGGAGCAGGAGGAGAATTTAAAGATGCCGACCTCGCCAATATCTTGCACAATGCGTAAGGGATGATTTTTTTTTGTTCTTTCTCTGTTGTTGAACCCACCTATAGCACAGAACATTCAGCCGGTGCTTTCAGGGCACGCGGTACCCCACGTAAGCTTACTCATTGCAACCATTGAGTCGCGTTTGACTTGTTTTCCTAAGCGGTCATGAGATTGAATGAGATTATGGGTATCGAGCAAAACAGGAAATGGGGCGTATGTTCTTTGAATGACTTTAGAAAGGTGCGACCACATTTAAGAACCCTGTTCCAAGCTCATGGCCTTCTAGTTCCTGGGGCTGAAACGTACGCCATCAAAAATGTAACGACTGTCTTAATGTCCCACTCACTCTTGTTGTAGCCTTCGCCTCGTTCCTGGAGTGGAATTCGGATCCTGAGATTGCGGATGCTGCCGAGAAACTCTATGGAGACATCAATCATCTGGAGTTATACGTGGGATTGCAGGCAGAAGAACCCAAACCTCTTGTGGATGGGGCTGGCCTTTGCCCAGGTAAATTTTTTGAGCGCCCTTCCTTTCTACATCCATCTGAGCTAATCCTGTCCAGGCTATACCATCAGCCGTGCCATCCTCAGTGATGCCATCGCACTCACTCGCGGTGACAGATACTTCACTCATGACTTCACTCCCTATAACTTGACCGCTTGGGGATTTGCTGATTGTCAGAGGGACCCCAATGCCTTTGGATTTGGAAGCACTCTCGGACGCCTCCTCCTCCGCACTCTTCCAAACCATTTCACCGAAAACAGTGTCTACACATTCTTCCCTTTAATGACGCCAGAATCCATGAAGGCCATCCTCACGAATTTGGGAGTAATCGATCAATATGATCTATCCAGACCGGTAGAAAGATCACCAACTGTGGCTATCAACGGCTATGCCCGAGTTGCAGCTATTCTCAATGACAAGAGTGGAGGTTTTAGCGCCCCTTACAAGGCGAGGGTTACTCGAGTCCTCAATGGCCCAGGGTGAGTGTGCTTCTGAATGGGCCTTTCAAACCAGAATAATTGAGAACATGATAGATTCTTCCCTGTCGAGGACGACAAGGATCGTCAAGCTATAGTTTCTATCCTTTCGTCGCCTGATTTGTTAGAGGGAATCGGCGAATATTTCTATGAGACGACCAAAAAGCTCTTGAGCGAAAGTTCTTTTAAGCTTGTTGGTGGCAAAGTCGCTGGGGTGGATGTCGTGCGACAGGTCATACGGTTCCTGCCTGTGCATTGGGTAGCCACGGATTTGGTAAGTGTTCAACACAGGGGACTTGATCCATTTTAATGAATAGTTTTTAGGCGGGAATTCAACTCAAAACCAAAGATCATCCTCATGGCTCATACACCCCTGAAGAGCTCCATGATGCTCTGGGTGAAATTTATGCGTAAGTCTTGAAATGCTTAAATGCATTAATCCGATTCCTTAACACTCTTGCATAGATTCATTTTCCTTCATGTGGAAGCATCGAAAGTCATGGTTCTCGAAACGAAGGTGAAGGGCCACATTGCGAAACTTTTGAGGTTGATCAAAGGCGGCCTTCGTGGCACCGTTGGTTTACGCGTAAGCATGCGTTTATGTCGCTAAAGTATACCTAGGTTCTCACAAGCTTACTTACCAGCTCACTATTCCTCACGTGATTGGAAGTGTTTCATCCACTTTTTCGAAATCAAAGAAACATGAATACCACGACATTGTCAAGCGACTTTATGAACTCGGTCATTCCACTGACCAACTAGCCAATACCATTCTTGCGTTGATGGTTACGTCAAGCGTGGAGCTCGTTCTTGGTTAAATCTTTCCATGCCACTCTTCTTTCTCCCTTTCTAATCTGTTTCTAACTTAGCTGCAACAAACGCCCTCAATTTCTATCTTGGTACCAATCATCTCGAAAAACTCAGTGCCCTTGTAAACGCCGATAAAAAAGCTCAACTTGATGGCTACATTTACGAGGCCCTTCGTACGTAAAGTTCTTCCTTTCCATCTATGGTTTCCTACAAGAAAAACGCAGGTCTCGACCCAACTTTCCAAGGTGTTTTCCGTAAGTGACTGCCTGTCGTTCGGTGTTTTGATTATTTCGATGACATGTTATACAGGTATCTCTAACAAAGAGCAAACCGTCAATGGTCAAACTTTCAAGAAGGATGATCGCATTTTCCTCGATGTTGGGTCTGCAAACTGCGATGTAAGTTGGATCATAGATCATGAAATAATATGGAGCTTATAACATCTTTCCAAACCTAGTCTGCTGTATTCACCAATGCGACTGGTATTGACGTTGAGCGGTCCACCAAAGATCGCCTGTATGCTGATGGAATCTTCAAGTCAGAGAAAACTTTACTCAGTCCGCTAATGTTGTCTGATGGTTTCTGACTTTCTCATAGCTACCTTGGTGAGGGTCTGACACTGAAGGTATCTATTAAAAGGTTTGACAGGATATGCTGGATGCTTATGATCAATTTTAGATTGTATCTCAAATTTTGCGTGGCATCCTCGAGTTCAAGAATATCCGGCGCGCACCCGGCCAGTCCGGTGTACTTCAACGGTATGTTGTCGAAATATGCGGCTCAGCGGAAGGCAGCTTCTCATTCTGAGTGTCGACTGTAGATATAAACATTCGTCACGTCCCGAACTTTCTTACGCATATCTTGACAAGGACCAAGCTCCTTCAGCCTGGCCGACCTCGATGTCTATTCAAGTAAGGTTTTACCTTCTATTCAACAAGAACCGTTCTCATCTTGCATCGCCAGTATGACTGCAAATGAATCTCATTTGAGAGCTGAATGTAGAACTTTGTCCGATATGTTCTTTCTCTGGTGTTGAATACGAATGTAATGCTTGGCCTATGAATCAATTCATTTTGTTATGAGACTAATATTATGGGATAATCCCTGGAGTAAAGATTCGATCCTTTCCTGTCTTTTCTCCAAGTCATCTAGGCGCTTCATTATTGCAGATTGTTGCAGATCCCCGGTCGTGTTATTCTCGATATCCTTTACGGAGGCTGCGGTCATCGGATGATCCACGGTATGTCGATCTTGGCTGGGTGATCGTAGGGAATCCTTGTCGCCTGTCCCGGGAGACCTTCTGAGCTGATTGGACGGGGATTGGGCAGATAATTGGTCAGGCTGAGGGCGCCTTTGTGAAGGTCGAATAGACAGCGGTCTACGCCTGGTGGCTGGACCATAGCTGACACCAGGAGAAATGTAGGGCTCGCGCGTGACGTCATCCTCCACAACAAGTGGATTAAAGACTTGGGCCAATGGGCTCAAAATCTGACCCTCGGTAACGCGGTTCATTGCTGAATTGAGTCTGGCTCGGGCGTTAGGTTTCGGAGGGGATGAAGCTCTTCCTGTCCTCATGGACACTCCAGAAAAGCGGCGTTGATTCTGGATCGAGAAGTCGTCATTGTTATCGGTAGTATCCAAGGCGCTATCGAACTCCTCCTCGAGTTCAAATACCTACCAGTACCGTGAGATACAAAGTAGATTAATTCGCCGGACAGAAAAAACATACTGCATCTATATCAGCTTCTGCGCCAGCCAAGCCTTCAAAAAATGCTGTCCAGGAACGCATGTCAGAACAAAGAATTTGCCAGAATGGATAACCTACTCATCCGCTTTAGCGAGCGAGGCAACGTATCGAAGACTTTTTCTGCGACATGAACGATCGTGTCATAAAGTGTGATTGTACCCGCAAGTTTCGATTGTCTTTCGTAGAAAGAGATCGCCAGGAGAATCGGGAAACTTGTCAACCTGTCAACACCGTCAGCCCCGAGTTATATATACAGAAAAGGGTGGTACCTAATCATGAAGACGTTCACCTAGAATATTGGTCAGTTGCTAATGGTGAGGAAGATGTGGCAAAATAAAGGAATACTTTATGAAACCAACGAGGAGACAAAATATAACTAGCGGGAAGCATGATGCAGAGGGCAACCAAGTTAACAGGGGGCTGGTATGAGAACAGAAAATCTGCCTTCACGCTAAATCAGATAGTTAAGTATCGAAATGGCCGAGTCAATTGATATTATTGTTACCCCTCAATGGTTAAAACAGCTCTGCGGAACATCGCCTAGAAAAAATCAATCAATGAAACAGTTTACTGACCATAAATGTTACCTCTGCGGCTGCGTCTTCGTTCACGGATGCAAAAGTATTGGACAATATCTATGAACTGCTTGCATCCAGGACATGTTTGTGGATCGGAGGTGACGTACCGAAACAAGGACTTCATGCACAAATACGTTAACAGACAATTAACCAGTTTAAAAACTCCTACGAACCTGTTAGCAAGAGCGTATTGCTCAGGCAAGCGTAGGTAACCATCAATGCAGGGCCAAAGACGGGATGAAATGTTGCTGTTCAGATCCATCAACTAACGAGAATGCAGAGTTGGGAGAGGGTGCTTACTTGCTCTATCAAACCCTGTTGCGTCGAGTCCGAACCACAGGTCCAGCATCCACCAGGCGATCAACCTTACATAACCTTCATTAATATTCTGTATGAGAAGCGGCGAGTACACCGACTGACCCTGGACCATAACTAGGACGAGGGAGGGGTTAATCTATGTGGAAGGATTTATCATGAAAAGAACGGCCTACGCCTCTTCATCACGGCTCAACCTAAGACGGAAAAAGGAAAAGATTAGGTATGCTTAAGGTCTACTTCCCGGCGCGGCCAACTCACGTCCAAAGAGCATATAGGAATCCACAGAAACAAAATGCAGCAATAACCATCAGGAACATGAACTGCATGATCATCGCTCGCAGGGACAACACCATAAGGTTGTCCTGAAAAGTAACAAATGCCAGTCTTCAATGGAAGTTACAGTCAAGGACGAGATTATAATTATTTTCATAATGGCCCACCGCGGAAATATCAGACAAGCAATCAACGCGAGAACATCGATGCCAAGCGCGCAAACCCGGGTGTCTGAAATTTAGTTGAGTGTAACATGCAGATATGACCTTTCCAAGAAAGAAGGCTCGCCTTGATGATAAACTCCATATATCCGCAAAAAAGCGTATACAAGGAACGTAGTGACTATAATGAGGATGTATGATAAGTGGGGTCACGGGAGCGACACTGGAAAGTGACCAACTGAAAGCTAAATCGAAACCATTCTATGTGATGCTCAACGGACAGCCATAGCATATTCCAATATAATACCCACCCAGGTTCCCTTGAAATAGACTAGAATAGAATATTGGGTTACTCTTGTAATAGTATCCAGACCAAAGCTCTGACCTTTGATACCATGTTCTTGCATGGCAGCAATTTTTTCCAGCGTAAAGCCGAACGCGTACAACATAAAGGATATTTCCCAAAAATTCAACCGATCTCTTTGATTGAACTCAATGGCGAGAAGGAAGAGGATAAACAAAATGAGGAAACTCGGATTGTAATTAGTTCCAGCTTGGCATTGTAAAGAGTAAGAGCACACTTAAGGTATTCAAGAACCGAGCGGATTGAAGGAACCTTCAGTCTGCAAAACGATAAGACTCGCAAGCAATACAGTAAATGGAACAGACCTGTAATGATCAAGAAGCGGCGCTTTGTGAGGATCGTAGAAATGGATCGGTGTCCTCTTGTATGTCTGTGGGTCGTCATAGCTCAGAGTACGAATGTGAAATGCACAGGATAGACGCACATCAGAAAGAATAGCGTGGCTATTCTGAGCCTGGTAAACACACTTCCCGCTATAGAACCCCATGAACTGTATACTGAATAAGGGAAAGGCATTCGCTCACGACCAGATCACATCAATAACTTTTTGGCATGCGGAACTCTTGATAAATCTTTTTGCCTTGGCTAGTATGGCCATTTCAATCGCATTTCCTACCCGTTCTTCCAAATCATCGTCCCGGGATTGTTTGGCCTGAGAAATCAGAGCTGCGTCGGCACCAGAATATACAGGCCAACTCGTCGTGAGGGCCATAGTAAGTTTGAGAAGATTGTTTGCGTTTGCTCGGAAAACTCGCGTTGCAAGTATTTCACAGAGATGGGCTCTAGAGCGAGATAACGTTTGCGTCGCCAGATTATCGTCGCGCGTGAAGTTGACCTGATTGATCAAGCAACAGAAAACGACAGACAAGTTCCCTTCCCGCTGGATCGTGTTGTATTTATCGACCAGTGGCCGGACGAGGGTGTACGTGAGGTCTGGGGCAGTTAACTGGGAAATTTTCGGTGAGTGTAATGTATTTATGTTAATTCCCACTCACTGCCTCGAAGGTCAGGGGAGTATCTAGAATTTGGTGTCAGGCGCGTTGGATATGACAGTTAAGTAGAAATACCGATGTAATGCTTAAATCATAGGAAAAGCGTTCAATATCAAGGCAAAAAGTGCTTTAGGGAACTGACCATAATATCCTACACATTGTTCGAGAAAGGGTCGATAAGTATTTGCAACTGTTACTGAGCAACATACCGTTTTTATCATATGGATTATGGGGTAGACTGGTGTCGCCTCGATATCTTCGCTGCAGAGATATTGGTCGCCTATTCAAGCAGCGAGACGTACAATGGGACTGACGGGCTTAGCAAGGGCTGCATTTCAGGCTGAGATTCCGTCATGAAGGTAGAATTGCAGGAAGAAAGGGCGCATTAGGCGAAGACGACTGTTGTGTATCAGGTTACTGTCAGAGTTGATGGCTGCATCATTCAACGGCAAAATCCCCTCACAAGATTGTTTGCAGAAGGGATTATAGTCCCAGTACGGTAAATGTACACTCTCTGCGAGGTTTGTTTATAGCGGTTTCAAGAATGTGTAGAAGCCAATCAATTTCATCTCCGACGCACGCGTCGAGTCGCGTTGTGACCTACCTTAAGGCACCTGACCTCCATCACTGACCGTCACTCCTCTCGTCCTAACTCATTGGCAAGATGCAGGCCGGTCCAAGAGCACCAGGCAGCACGCAACCTCCTGTAAAAATATACAATGCTGTGTACTCTTCTGTTCAGGTATTTTCTCGTCCGCGTTGTTAGTTATCCCCATCTGACACGGTCGCGTCTCGCTCAAGGTCTATGAGTGTATGGTTCGCGGTATCGCCGTGATGCGCAGAAGAAATGACTCGTACGTGAACGCGACACAGATACTCAAGGTGGCAGGGGTGGACAAAGGGCGCAGGACCAAAATCCTTGAGAAAGAAATTTTGCCTGGGAAACACGAGATCGTACAAGGAGGATATGGTAAATACCAAGGAACATGGTGTGTAGCATCGTTGAAAATAAAGGGAAACACGTAACTAACAGCCTGTTCTTTTTCTTTGTTCCAGGATTCCTCTGGAAAGAGGACGCGACATCGCACTCCAATACGGGGTCGCGCCGTTATTATCACCATTGTTCGACTTCACGCCAAGCACCAACTCGTTAGGTGCACTCCCAGTCAGCGCCCCCGTAGGTACAGCATCTCCTCGCCCCCTATCGGCCTCCTCGTCGTATTCTAGTATCGGCGCTGCCGGGAATTATATGGGAACCCTCCCATCATCACTGGCGCCGCCTCCCATTATGCCAGGTTCCGCTCTGCGACTTCTTAATCAGGGCAGAGCGCAGGGTTTGTTTACCCCTTCAACATCCGGCCTTTCTGCATTGGCTCAAGGGCGGCAGCTCGGTTTTGCGTCACTTGGACCTTATCAAGCCGCGGGGTATCAATCTCCACGCCCCCAGAGTTCTGAAACACCCCCACCAACCGCGAGTTTGAAGCGTCACCGCTCAGAGGCGGACGTGGAAACCTTGAGCGGTGTACATTCTGGTAATTCCATATTTCTCGCCTGCGTTGTTGTTGACACAAAGTTCGGATGCAGATTTCTCACAACTCGATCGCTCAAGACCCCCGTCTGTTAATTCCCAAATAAACGGCGAGGATAACCCATCGCCTGCCAAGCGGGCTCGTACAGACTCAGTAACACAAGAGACCTCATTATCGCAACCCGCAAGCTGGCAGGCGTCTTCACGAACTCAATCATCTTCTATACTCCAACAGGCTTTCAATGGTACTCCTCGTCCGCCCAGCGCTATGTCGATAACAAATGGAGCTGGAGGAAAGCCTATGAGTGAATCCCCTGAACTCGATGTCCACAAACCTCGTTTCGCGTCCAAACCTTTAATTCCACGGGCCGGCGACCCCATATCTCATTATAAAGACAGTCGAAAGGCAGCTGTGGTATCTTCAATCTGTCAACGCGATGAGCCGGGACCTGTGCTTGAACTTCTCCGAGAAATCTCTTCCGAACCATCCAATCCCGACGGTCCAGCGACCTTCGATATAGATACAGTGCTCGACGATCAAGGACACACAGCTTTGCATATTGCTGCAAGCCTTGGAAGGCAACAAACAGTTGATGCTTTGAAAACCCATGGTGCAGATATTCACAGAGGGAATTTTCTGGGCGAGACGCCTCTGATCCGGGCATGCTTGGCAACTCACAATGCTGACCAACAATCCTTTGGGGCGCTTGTCGTCGCTCTTCATCCATCTATCCGTACACTTGACACTTCACGGAAATCTGTTCTACACCACATCGTATCGCTTGCCGGCGTGAAAGGTCGCGTTGTGGCTGCTCGAGACTACCTTGATCAGATTTTTCTGTGGATAGCTCAGCAACAAAGTGGTGACTTCCGTTCGATTGTGGATCTTCAAGATGAACACGGAGATACCGCCTTGAACATTGCCGCCAGAGTGGGCAACCGAAGTCTTGTCAGGACGCTGCTTGACGTCGGCGCAAACCGAATATTGCCAAATAAGTTTTGGGCTTGCGTCCCGGCGATTTTGGTGTTGAGACTGAGGTAGGCACGCCAGCACAGCTATTTTATCTTGTATTTACCTTGATTTATTCAGGAACTAAGTGGTGGCCCAAGGGCAGAAGATATCTTGTCCTCCTTACGTTCTGGTCCCCCAGCCCCAGTCCAGAAAAGTCAGGATGTAATAGCTGGTCCGTTTCCTCTCATCTTTCCATGCTTCAAGATTTCCTAATCTCTCACTCTTTCCTGCAGATATGACTTCAATGATCCAGAACTTAAGTGCCGAGTTTCAGGGGGAAATCAAGACCAAACAGGATGCTCTTGATGTCACACAAGCGCATTTACGCGCTGCAACACGCGAACTGTCCGAGCAACGGAGACAGATTCAGTCATGGCAAGCTCGATGCGGTGAACTTGACCAAGTTAGTCAACGCGTCCGAAACGTCGAAAAAGCCATCATGGAGGAGGATCGCTTTGACTGGACGGGGCGCACAGATCTTGATGGAAACAACGGACGAGATTCCGCTGGGCCCGCTTTCCAATATCGAGGAGCCAGTTCGACGATGATCGGCATTGGAGGGTCGGTTGACATATCATTTAGTGTGGATATTGAGCCACCTTTGCCATCGACGGATTCCATCGCTACATTAATCAAACTGAGAAGGATGAAGATGTGGCATTTGCGGGTGGAAGAACTTATCAAGGCTCGGCTGAAAGGTCTCCAAGGTGCCACAGCCGAGAAGGAGTATCAATGCAAGAAGATTGTTGCCCTATGTACGGGCCTCCCGATTGACAAGGTTGAGGATGTGAGTGTTTTGATCCTCCGTTAAAATGATGTCCTTACTCTCTTCAGATGCTGGAGAACCTTGTCATCGCGGTTGAGAGCGAAGCGCAGATTGTTGATCTCGGTCGTGTTTCTGGATTTATGCAAAAGGCAAGCTAAACCATCAGCCGAGTTGTATAATACTGACAATGATTTTCCAGGTTCGAGATGGCATTATCTAGGTTTCTAATCATTGTACAAATTTCTCTTACCATTGTATACCATCTTACTTGCGAAGTGCATCATAACTTCATTAAATTATTACACATATACATACACATACATCACACATCCTCTGGGGCAAAAAGTTGGAAATTACGATTATATGTGCCTGACACCAACATGCTCCCGTCACTCGAGATATCCACTGACATGACTTTCCCAGCATCTGTTGACAGCCTTTTCAACAACTGCCAATCATCAGCGCTCCAAAGTTTGACAAAGGTATCGTATCCTGCACTAGCGAAAAACAACCCAGAGCGATACCGCCACTCCTCTTGCGCTGTTGCATACTCTTTTTCGGGGGCATCACGTTTCGTTTCAGCCTCGTCCGTTCCGCTCATTGCAACATCAGAAGGAACGTGTTTGAAGTGTATATCGTTTGCGTGGAAGAACCGGATGTCTGAAACGTTCGAAATGTGTGCAGGGATGGTGTAGATGGATTTTATGGCACGCATGTCCCAAATGCGTATGGTGTCATCTCCTGCGCCTGTGGCGACTTGGTAACTACAAGAAATAAGGTGAGATTTGCGCTTGGCATAGGAGTTCAATCCACAAACCCGTTTGGGGAGAAAGTTGTGGCGAATATTGCTTTAATGTGGCCATCGAGAACCATGGCCGTCTTTCCTGTTCTCAGATCCCAGATACGTCCAATGGCATCAAGGCCTCTGGGGAAAGCTCGTAAATACTTATTAAATCGAGAAGAAATGAAATATATATTACCCAGAAGCAACAAGGGCACCATCATTTTGAAACTCGACCGAATAAACTGATTTGGAGTGTCCCTCTTGTAGTAATAACTCCTTGGCGGTATTTACATCCCAGAGTCTCCATGTTGTGTCGAAACTTGCACTGGCCACGTAATCTCCCGAAGGATGGAATGCCACACGACAGACGCGATCCTGATGACCTTTCATGACTGAGAGCGGTGATTCGCTGGTATCCAGGTGAAATTCTATCAGCCAAGTTTAGGAAATAATAGACGTACTTATTAATTGACCACAGATTTACATTACCCTCAGCACCTCCACTTACTAGATTGACAAGATCTGGGCCATGGGATAAAGTCGCTTGAGGATGCCATGCGACACCTCCGACTCGATCGCTATGTCCCCTTAATGAACGGATGGGAGTACAAGCTGGAACATTCCATAGCTTCACGGTGCCAGACCAACTGCCAGTGGCAAGCATTTGATTATTTGGCGAGAATCGGACTTGTGATATCGGTCGTTCATCACCGATTTGCGAACCAAGATTAGAGAATTTCTAAGAAGAGCGAAAGTGAGTATAGAAACCCATGGCATGAAGAGGAGACACACTTTTACATCTGCAAAAGATTTTTTACGGATGTCAACGACGCGACCGAGATCCAGTTTACTGTCTATTCTCTGTTGGGCGATCCGTTTTTGAGCTCTGCGGGAGAAAAAAGGAGGAGAGAGGCATAGTAAGCACCTTTGCCTATTTGACCTAGCGGTAGCAAAATCCAACCTGGGAAGAGAAAATTCCGCTATCCGCCTTCGTGCTTCTAACAATTCGAGTGTCCCGGGCGAGTAGAATTCCTCCTCCTAGAATTGCGTTAATCATGGCCTTTTACAAACAAACAGCATACATACCTCTTCCTCACTCTCCTCCGATGATTCCTCATCGACGTGCATGGCGTCGTCGCCTCGTGCGGCATTTATTTGGGAAAGCACATAAATAAGACGATCGCGTCTATCTGCGGCCTGTAAGAGCGTTTGTAAACACGACAAACGGACAGTTTTTGCCACGTACTCGTTCTCCGAACAGAGTAATGGGTTCGCCTATCTCCCGTAACCTTGCCTTGACACGGTTGTCGTCTGTTGGGACCGCCATCGTGCGGGCTTTCTTCTTCCTTTCGAGTTCATCGAGAATCACTTTATTTTCGATGCGGGCTCTCTCGCTTCCCATATAGTTCCCATCGTCCATAAGTGTGTCGAGTGTGAGTTCCGCCATGATGGGCGATTTGAGAAGCGGTAGAGAGAGCTCAAGAGACTCGACAAACGTCGAAGAATCACGTGGCTAAACGATGATCTCTAGAAGATATCCATGGGCTCCTTGAGTCAACCTTGAGTACAATGATTGAAGCCCATCCTTGCCAGTTGGTTTTCTTCTCAAATGCTTTGGTTTCGAAAATTATCTATCTAGCACAAGGACAACCCTAGTCCGTGATAGCTGTAGTCACTGACCCCCTGTCCTACAATAAATATTGGTGGCTACAAACGGCGCCCCAGATAAGTGCCGTCCCTACATCGATCAAATATATATAGAGAAGAGAAGAAAAAAGTACTAATACTGTGAGGTATCAAGAGGTTAAAGATATCACCGATGGAGCCTGGGCGAATGCACAGATTAAATAAACACGTTAACCTGCAGCCATCAGGTCGATCATCCCCACCACATCTTATATTCAACAGAGTCTATTTCCTTGTTTCCGCTGTCATTCAGACAATCTCTCTAACCTTAAACCTACGCCTCAATGCATCAACCGCCACCTGGTCCCTCAAGTCCAATCAACGCTCATCATCTGGCCCCAGATCAAACAGCGAACAAATCTCGCCCTGACGATTGTAAGAGACTTCGTCTCTGTGGTAAAATCTGACGCTTAATCGATGAACTCCCAGATGTCTATTTCGAAAGAACGACAGCGGAATTCAGCTCGGACGCTTTCGCCCGATCCACAGCTGCCAAACTCAAACTAGAGTCCTATTATAAAGTAGCGGTGGATTCTGCAATAGAAAGAAATGCAAGGTGTGTGACCTATTATTGCTATCTTCTCTGATACTTGACCGATGTCATTCCTGTCCAAAGACGGATCGAGATGGAGACAAGGCTCTCCCAATTGCATACACCAGACGCCAAAGAGCGCGAGATACGCAAGTACAGCAAGACCGAGTCTCAACATCTACGACTAAGAAGGACGAAGATCAAGTTAACCGATTTCGTTACTGTCAAAGTCATTGGGAAAGGTGCCTTTGGCGAGGTCAGACCCCTCTGTGTCGCGTCGACCATCATGCTGAGTATTTTCGACCATCGTAGGTTCGATTGGTGCAGAAGGTGGATACAGGCAAAGTTTACGCGATGAAGAGCCTCCAAAAAGCAGAAATGTTGAAGAGAGATCAGGTCAGGCGCTGTTCTTTCATACACAAATCATCAGGCCCTCATTTCCGGGACATTAGTTAGCACATGTGCGCGCCGAACGCGACGTGCTGGCGGAATCAACGTCCCCCTGGGTCGTACAATTGTTCTATTCATTCCAGGATCCTCTCTATCTCTATCTCATTATGGAGTTTTTGCCTGGTGGCGATTTAATGACGATGCTCATGAAATACGACGTGTTTTCGGAGGATGTCACGCGCTTCTACATGGCGGAATGCATCCTCGCGATCGAGGCCGTCCATACCCTCGGTTACATCCATCGGTATGTACCTATACTTTCCCCTCATGGCATCTATCCTCACCCTGTATTCAGGGATATAAAGCCCGACAACGTTCTCATTGATAAAAATGGCCATCTTAAGCTCTCTGACTTTGGATTGTCCACCGGCCTTCACAAAGCCTCGGACGGAGAATTCTACAAACGGTATCTGGAGCAAGAGAAAACAAGGGATACTGCGCGCAATAGCGTTCAGGTCAACCCTATCAATCTTACGATGAGTCGAGAACAAATTGCAACGTGGAAGGCTAATCGAAGGAAGCTGGTAAGGAAATCGCTCTTTTGTAGTTCTTTCTTCACTAAAATCTACACGTTGGGGAAGGCTTTCTCTACTGTTGGAACACCAGATTACGTAGGTCGCAAGGTCTCCTTTCCTCTTATGAGTACTTACTCCTACGATGCTAGATTGCACCGGAGGTTTTTATCATGAAAGGTTATGGCAAGGAGTGCGATTGGTGGTCATTGGGTGCCATTTTCTTCGAGTGCCTGGTTGGCTATGCGCCATTCTGTTCAGATAATCCAGGAGACACCTACAAGAAGATTATTGACTGGCCGAAGTACTTGTATTTCCCTGAGGAGGTCTATATTTCTCGGGAAGGGGAAGATCTGATTCGTAGGTTCGTGATATTTTTCATATCTCAGACTTTTCTATGACTTACATTTCCGTGTTCGGAAAGTATGATGAATTGGGCAGATCAGCGACTAACAGTCAACCAGATCAAAGCTCATCCCTTCTTCTATGGCGCTGACTGGAATTCACTGCGCCACATCGAACCCCCTTTCGTACCACACCTCCAGTCCATTACAGACACATCTTACTTCCCAACGGACGACTTCGGCAGCTTACCTGATCAACTAGAAAAGGTAGAAGGCATAGGTGCAGAGAAAGACCTAGCATTCCTGGGGTATGTCATTGAAAAAGTGTCCTCTGTTCAGTATTTCTCAAGTGGTTTCGCAGTTTCACTTTCAAACGCTTCACTGGTGGAGCGCAAGTATCAGGATAGTCCGAGAAATGTCCTTGAGCAGTTGTAACATATTTACTCGCCTTTTCCCTGGGGGAAGAGGCTCCCATACACTTGGCTATCTACACATAAGTATTACCACTAATTGTCAATCGAAATATCTTGGGAAGGAAATCCGGGCCGTCGTGGTTCCCAGAAACGGAATGCTTCTTCGTTACTCCTCAATGTTCAACTCTCATCAGATTTGAATGTTGTACGCTGAACTTTGAATTCATCCTGCAATCTGCTCCAGATCCTTGCTTTTTCTCTAATCCGACTCTCAGTTGATATCAGCCACAAGGATGTCTGCAGAAACGACCGGTAACGCGGAGATCTACAACCCTCGCAAAGTTCTGGATCATCCTAGGTTCAGAGTTCTGAAGCAAGGAGAAAAGCCATCCCCCGAGGCAAATATCGCTGCCTTTTACAATCCAGCTCACGAAATCCATCTCGTCGAGAAACCTCGTCCCAAGCCTGGTCCTGGTCAAGTTCTCCTCCACGTTCGTGCAACTGGTATCTGTGGGTAATACCTGCCCCCCTCAAGCTGGGACGCGATGTTGACGCGACATTTAGGAGTGATGTCCACTTCTGGAAGCACGGTCGGATCGGGGACTCTATGGTAGTAACAGACGAGGTTTCTTTAGCGCTCCAGGGTAAATTTCCGCATCCTGACCAACTTTATGTAGTGCGGATCTGGTCATGAATCTGCTGGAGAAGTTGTAGAAGTGGGTGAAGGTGTAACGCAATGGAGAGCAGGTCCACCCATTTATTCGTTCTCCAACTTTGCCTATCCTAATCGTGGGCTTCAGGCGACCGTGTTGCAATTGAAGCAGGAGTGCCGTGCTCACAACCATCTTGTGATGCTTGCCGCACAGGACGCTACAACGCATGCCCTGATGTAGTCTTCTTTTCAACGCCGCCCTTCCACGGTAATTTTGGTATCCTTATCAGTTTTTGCTTGCTTGTGATCATTCTTGCGTTGCGTAGGTACCCTCACTCGATGGCACCTTCATCCTGCACAGTGGCTCCATCGCCTTCCTGATTCAGTTTCTTTCGAGGAAGGCTCTCTCTGCGAACCTCTAGCTGTTGCCCTAGCCGGCATCGAGAGGTCTGGTCTTCGTCTTGGAGACCCTCTTCTTATCTGGTATGTTTTTTTGCCGCGTCTATTTCCCCGAAATCCCTCAAAGATCAAACGGCACGTTAATAGTGGCGCTGGGCCCATTGGCCTTACCTCCCTTCTATCCGCTCGGGCAGCTGGAGCAGAACCCATTGTCATTACGGACTTATTCCAGAATCGCCTGGACTTTGCGAAGAAGCTTGTGCCTGGTGTACGTACGGTTTTGATATCCCAAAACACCACGTCAAAGGAGCAGGCCCTGCAAATCAAGGAGGCTGCAGGCTGCTCTTTGGCTGTGGCCTTAGAGTGCACGGGTGTTGAGAGTAGCGTTCATACAGCCATATACGTGAGTGTATTCAGGTGTTTTTTAAATTCTCCTAAAATTCTATCAGTCAATGCAATTTGGCGGAAAAGTCTTTATTATCGGTGTCGGTAAAAGCGAACAATTAGTGAGTGATTACAACTACCAGGATGGGATAATCATCACCACATTTTTCTAGTTCCCTTTTATGTATCTGAGCGCCAACGAGATCGATGTTAGTTTCCAGTATCGATATGCCAATCAAGCAAGTATAAAAAAAACAGAGTTCAGAAATGGAAAAGCGGTCTAATTTACCGTTCCAGTATCCAAAGGCCATCCGTCTCGTTGCTGGTGGCCTGATTAATATCAAACCACTTGTTACCCATAGATTTCCTCTCGAAGACGCAGTTGCTGCATTCCACGTTGCTGCGGATCCAGCACAAGGAGCTATCAAGGTTCAAATTTGGGATTGAGGCTACGGCATTTTTTTTTGGTTGCGAGATTTGAAGTAGAAGGAGAAATGTAATATATGTTTTCTGTGGTAATTTGATTGCTATACATCATGGGGTCGGCTTTCCAGGTTGGTCACCAAGATCGCGATGTAAGGTAAATACAACAAGGTTGGGCAGTACAATAAGAACGAAAAAATAAGTCTGGTGCGGTCGGTCAACGAAATATAGAGGCTAAGAATAATTTACAGAATCCTGTATCAGAAAATCGGCAGAACTTTCTTCCTTCACCAGTTTGGACCCCCTCCTTGACCTTCATTTCTGGAGCGACGAGGCCACCCAGAATCACGACGAGCACTGAAGTCTTGACCATCACCTCGTCCTCTACCCCTTCCTCCTCGTCCACCTCCCCGTTGGGGATTCCCGTGCCACCCTCTCTCGCCACGATGGCCATGCTCAGTTTGCGGATAGTGAGGACCAGGCCGGAAGTCTCGGTCATACTCTCGGTCATAATCTCGGTCATACTCGCGATCGTAAGGGGGTCGAGAAGGCGGTCGAAGTGGATTCATGCCCTGAGGGGGTGGTTGCTGGAAATTTGGAACATTTGAAGGGGGGAAACTGATCGGAAAAGGAGGCGGAGGGGGCTGTTGCATCCAAGCCTGAGGTACAGGGGGAGTGTGTTGGGTTAGCGGTGGGTTTGGCATGTGTGGAGGCGGACGGTTCTGGAGAAACGGAGGAGGTTGAGGCAGAGCGGGCTGAGGCTGCGGCGGGGGAGGCAAGGCTATCTGAGTCGTGGAGGCGAGCGTACGAAGGACTTCCTGTAGTTGCTCGGGCGTCAAAGATGCTACTTCTGCCGCAAGGGCGGCGGGCGCGATGGGCAAACCTGGTATTGCTGGCGGCAAGCTTGGAATTCCCTTGGGCAGGAGCTGGGGAACAGGAGGTGATGGATTGTATGGAACGTTCAAAGGCGGGGTCTGAGTGAGAGGAGGAGGTTGAGGAGGTTGTGCAGGTTGCGGGGGTTGATTGGCAATGGGTGGGGTAGAGCTTTGTGTAGGGGCCCCTGGGAGAGGGGCAAGTTTACCTTTGTTCAAAATCCAGATCCCAATCAGGTAGTCTCGAGAACGGGTCTCAGGTAGCTTCAATTCGTCCAGTAATTGGATGAATTCAGGCAGCGGCTCGCTCTGAAGCAATGGGATCATGTATAGCTCGCGGCCAGGGTGATATTCTTTGGGTCTACTACCCCATGGAAAGACTAGGCCATGGCGACTGAGGAAAAAGAAGTCAGCTGTTGATAGGAGTTATTGCAATAGTGAGAATACCGACCTTTTTGAGATTAAGAAATTACTGAATATTTTGAAGTCTTCTTCATGTGTGAGGGAGGCTGGGACGAAAGCTGCGGCATATAACTCTTTGGTGGCATTCAGACGCATTTGTAAGAGATATTTGATGGAATTTTCGACTGGCACACGACCTTCTATCCTGAGCTGATCTGAAGGGAAGAGTGTTTTCCAGAGAACGGAGTTGGGAGCGAGGGGTTTACCCGCAACCTGTCGAGCAACAAGGGAGGTTTCTTGAGGGACGCTGGAGTCCAATGGCATAGTGATCTGACGCAAATGAAGCCGCCTTAATTACGTAGGGCGATAAAAAATGAAAGAGCACTTACTTTGCCAGTCCATACAGTGGGCAGGGTCTCAACATTTTTCGGAATAATTGGAGTGACAGTGAATTCCTCGATAGGTTCCTGTGATTTCTCTTCCTTGTCTTCCAAAAACATATCAAAATCTTGATCGTTCGCCTCATCGACGCTTTCCAGCTCCATTGCATCATCCTTGTCGCTCCCTTCAGCCTGAGGTTCCTCCGCAGGAGCAACTGCAGATACTGAGGAATCAGCAGGAAGTGATTCTTCTTTCGGCGCACTCCATAACGAGTTCAGATCGAACGAAGCTCTGTCGGATCGGGCCGCGAATGGTGATATGCCTGTTGGCATTGTGGAAGTCGGAGGCGGGAACGCTGTGTCCGTAGGTGATGCGATGGACATCGACGCCACCTGAGACTGAACATTGGCAGACGGCGTCGAGGTTTCGTCGTCGTCAATATTGATCAGGTCCGCCAAGTTCATCTCGGGTTCTGCAGCATTCTCCTCTGGTGCTTGCACGAACGAAGGCAGCCTGGACATGCCACCGACGAATTCATCCGCTCCAGCAGCCTTCGGAGACATGGCATGTGCAGGCACAGGTGGTGGTGCCCCCCACGGCTGCTCAGCCGAAGAGGGACTTTGCTGTACAACCGGGGACTCAGGCGGGGCAGACATCGACGCTGTACGTTGTCGTTGAACCCTGAGCCGCGCCATACGCTCCTTTTCCCTCCTCTCCTCGTCCGCTTGTTCTCGTTCTCTGTGGCGCTCAATCTCATGTGCACTCGCCACCTCGCCATTAACATCCTCAATATCCTGCAGACCTTTATGCGTAATCTTTGCACGAGGCGCGGTTGATTTGAGCAAGATAGAATACTCAAGGGCCTCTTTCTCCGCGAGCATGATCGACTGCTTTGTCTCCTCGTCCGCTAGGTCAGTGGAAGACATCAGAGAAATCTCTTTCGGAGAAATGTTCCCAGATGTAATGCGTCGGTGAATATTAACACGGTCAACTTTGCTAAGGTTAAACTGCAACATCCGGAAACGATCCCTGGTTGAAAGGTAAGAGACGGTAATAGTCATTGAAATGATGACGTACTTGTACTTTCCTCCCGCGTGGGGTTGCCCAGCTTTATCTGGCTCAGAGTAAATCTCGAAGACACAACTCTCAAGCTCAGTGGCAAACTGGCGCGACTCGTTAACCAAGGCATCCTTTTCCTCATCTGTTAGTTCTTCCAATTTCTTAGCCATAATTGTCCCGCCCGCATCCTTAATATGCGGATACCGCAAGAAGATATCTCGGAATAATTCTTCGAGTTTTCCTAAACAATATTTTCGTGCTGGATCGTCGGCAGGGGACTGGGATTCGTGACGACTGCCTGATTTCTTCCGTTTCGATGGAGGAGGAGAGCTTTGTACCAGATTGCTGTGAGCCGACTTTCGCTTTAATTGGCCAGAAACACTTGGTGAAGGCGACGAGGAAACTTTAGCACGTCTAAGACGCCGTTTTGAGGATTCATCAGCGGATTCCGAATCTGATGGAGTGGAAAAACGGCGTAAGCGTCTGTTGCGCTGTATCGTGAAAAGTGGACATGAGCTCAGGTAGATGATAAAGAGTTCCAACGGCGTACCTGTCCTTGCTTCGCCCTGATTTCCCCATCTCTTTCCAAATATTCATCTTCGCTGCTCTCCTCTTCTTCTGATTCCTCCTTAACATCCGGTGTCGTCTTGTGTGCATTCAAAGCCAACTTCCTCCTGGAAACAATAGCGGACTCGTCGTCGCTTTCCTCTTCAATCGCCCCATCGCCCTCCCAAACCACTGATCAAAAGGAAAGAGAGAGAGTCAGCTGCTGCGTTTTTTAGAAAAAAAGATTCGTAAGGCAAGAAAAAAGATGGGTTAGACGAAAGTACACTACAGCCCCGCGCGCCATCTGGCGGTCATGTCAGGCACAGGTGTTCTAAAAACACTCATACGAGTCATTCGAAAGGCACCGACAAGGGTGGGTGCATCGCGGGTTTGGGCAACATTTGTGGCCATGACTCATATGGTATACCGCCATGACTGGGATCAGACGAGTGTCTTGATATCACGACAGAAACATGGCTGGCTGCAACGACAAGAAAGAAATGAATGCGGAATGCAGGCAACAAACGCATCCTCAAGCAAAGAATATTACGGTAGAGCATAGTTTCTCCAAAAAGACTACAGATGATAGGCGGGGCGGCGGCGATACAGGGGACGCCAGTACATAAATCGGAGAAAGAGACAAGCAACTCACAAGCTGTATGACGGCCACATGACGATGTACATGTCGGACAAATATAAACACCTGAGGGGAGGACATGCGGTCAGATTGTTTCAAGCGAAAAACAAAAAAAAGGGACTCACTAATTTCCTCAGCCTCCGGCTCAGTTAGATCTACACATGTAAAGTGGTACCTGTGCAATGAGCATTAGATATTGTCCGCAACATGAGGTGTGAGTGAGTGAAAGGAAAAAGTAACGTACCAAATCCTGCATGAAGCACAATAAACCATCGGCGATCCATCGTTGCCTTTCGAACAAACACAGTCGAGATCGACGAGCTTCTTCCTCGCCTTTTCCCTCTTTCCCTGTTTGATAGCAGTGGACTTGAGATTTTCTTTCCCATTGAGGCTATGAAGGTCCACATCCATATCGTCAGCTTGGGCGGATCTCGCCCTATGACCCCGAACTTTTGCTTTCGCAGCTGTCAGAGGTTCAGAATCAGTCTTGGATGTTAATCCGGCTTTCCTCCTTGAGCGGGTGCTCATTTTCAGCGAGCAATGGTCAACAGCGGCGGCTACCAAGGAGAATGTTGTGGCGTTGGTGTGACTTGTTCTTTTTTGTGGATTGTCTCATAACACGTAATATTCCCATCACGTGTTTATCGCGACACAGCCACGCCAAGCGCCTAATTGTCGAAGCCTTCAAATTTCAGAGTTCAGGACTCATGCAAGACCTAGGTGCAGAAAAGATTTGCAGGAGAGATTTATTGAGGATCTTCTCCCCCAAATATGGTTTTTAATTCTTTGTCCATCGCATACCTAAGTATTCTCACCAATTTCTCACCCACCCGCACCCGCACTGACCATGGTACCAAGAAACCACCTCCAGATCTTCAGTCATCACGCAGAGTTGGCTCGAGGCCTTTCAAGACTATTCAGAGCCCTTTATTTAAATGGCACCTATCCGACAATACATTCCTTGAATATCAGTGTCCAAGTAGTGAGAGTTGGCAGATTGCGATATATTCTTACTACAGGTTGGAGCCTTAATTCTCTCGCTGCGTGCTCCATGCCCCAACCTGTGATAATTAAGAAATATTGTGTTAGTATGTATTACGGTCTCCTTTGCAGAGCACTTGCGGCCGGGAATAGTTATCTTCTCAAAAGAGCTCCCCTGGCTTTCCTGATGCGAAATTTAAAAGGATTCTTGGTCTAAATTCACAGAACTGGATTGGTGATATATCCAACCTACCTTGATAAAGGTTGACAAACCCTGGCGTAGGCAGCGCAGTTCATACATACCAAATGCAAAGAGGACGAGTGACATGAGGGATAAATATTAATTTTAAAGTTGTTTATGGTTCATCATGACACCTACTGCCTCGCCGTCGCAAGCTCATGCCTGGAGAGACCACTGCGGATACCTACCTGCGTATCTGGAGGTCATGTCGAAATTTCGACCTGACCAAGTTGGCGATCATTGTGCGCCACACTTTATGTAATGTAAAATCCCGATCATTTGGTCGAGAAAAAAAGAAATCCTCGATATCGAACTTATGAACCTCCCACTTCATCCCCCACAACGAGCCGGTTCGACGAGTAACGACGACCACGTACAAAACCATCCCATGATCATATACACTGGCATCTGGACCCGCCTCCTGACAAACCCATCTTTGGCAAATGGGCGCCACCATTCCGGCCCTGAGCTTGGCCTCCGCCGCTCGGGATATATGGGTCGGGGAATTTACAAATACGAATGTCGGGGCCACTCTACCCACTAGAAGAAAGCAACCAATCACAACGAGCTCCGACTCCGTGGAAAGTTTGTGTTTGTTCCGTTGACATCGCGCGCCGTCAGCGCTCAATCAGCGCTTTCATGTTTGTTTTTGGATCCAACTTGAACCCCAACGCGCTCCTTCTGCGGCACACCTTTATCTTTGTCTCTTACTCCAAGTTTCGCCTCAAAACAAACATCGACGACAGGGTGTGTGCTGCGCCAAAGTCCAGAGGTTTGGTTCCCTTTCTGTTTGCGTCGAGTATAAGCCTGAATGTTCTGATTTGGATTACTCTTCTCACTCAGCGCGGAACCCATTGTTGACTCAAAGTGCATTATAGCTGCAGGGCCTCTGTTCTCTCTCTAAGTAGTCCACTGCCACGCCACAAATCGAAACGCCACGAATATGGGCAAGGTACTAAACAAACATTCAACCCGAGAAGTTGTCCTTGGAACAGTTGTCTCTCCATGCTCAAACAATGGTGCTTCGACTTTTTGCATGTTTCGATGTGCGGCCACCCTGACCGAATTCGTCGCCCTCTCCTGTGGTGTTTGCCTGTACCTAGGACTTCTGAAGCCAGAGACTGTGGTTCCAATCAGGCTTGCCCATTGTTCTCCACAACCTACTCCGGAATTTGGACTTGACCTGGGGTCTCGTTGACTATTCCTGGCTTCTTCTCCGCCTTTCCTCGCAAGTAAGTGACTCCGCGCGTCAATTCCAGCCTCAAGGGAACCGTCTACAAAGCCTCACCTCTCTGAACTCACCAAGTGATAATCAGGCCATTCGTTATGGCAGACTTGGTGGGATTTACCTTGATTGGTGGATGCACTCCCGAGATCTCGAAGGTTTTTCTGACTTGTTCACGGTGAAGCAAGCACTTGCGCGCCATATGCCAAGTTTGGATAACTCGGGCTGCTGGGCTCTCTAACTGAATTTCCGCTAGGTACCGTCCCCCGCGGCCAAGGGATTATACTCCCCCCGCGGCAGCCTGTGCTTTAGAACCCTCCTGTTTCCCTGCTGTTCTTCTTTCCGGTGTCTGGGCCTGAGCCAATGCGAATCAACTAAAAGTATCTTTGATGACCGCGTCTAGGCGTCTGTCTTCCTTCTCTGACAAAATGCGTTCGGGTCTGACTAGGTTTCTTTATCGTTTACAAGGACCTCGTCTTGGTGCTATTTCTCTTACCGCGAGGGGTACGTATCACTGGTCCCATTGGAGATCTTTTAATTATGCACCAGACCAGGTGCCTCTGCTTCCGGCGTGCTTCTGATTGAATTCAGCTGAGATCTTGTCTCCAAGTTCTCCGATTTCCCCCGTCCTCGGAATGTTTCTACAGAAAAGCGAAGTTCCCCCGACCCACGGTCAATTGAGTGGTTTAACATCCTCGCTCGTTACCCTACGATTTCCGGCTTTATAAGTTTTTCTATGATGTAAACGCCGTGGGAGGATTTAAAATGCAAAGGAATACATAGCTGATGGGGGGCGGCGCTGCTGATCATAGATCCATCATTGCCTGATAGAACATATCATCGGGGGGATATAGATATTGCAAGGAGATACACGGGGATACCGTAGAGCTCGGCTCTGGGATGTTAGTACCACCGTGACCACCTGATTATGATATGTATGTATATGGATACGTTTCGGAGACCCCTTTGGGTGAAGTGACCTCGAGATGTGATATTTATCACGGTACAGGATGAGTACGGAGACAGGAGGATACTGTAGAGGAGCGCGGCAGGTAAGTATCGTGGCGTCATTGGTGGGTCATTGGAGCAGGAATAAAAATGGACTTGGTGATGTCAGAGTTAACGTTGTACTACTCCTACTCGAATTCACAGGGCTTCTCAACAGGGCACAAGGGGCCGTCGGAGTCGATAAGATTTTCTTCGAAACTAGATCTTGTACAAATTTTCAACCCTACCCAAGGACATACCGTTCATCCACAAAAAGATGTGGGGGACTGGTATAATGACAGCACTGGACAAATATAGGTTCCTTATCGGTTTTGACTTGTGTTCAAAGGTTGGTACTAATCCATGAATTACAGAAATCGTACGATGGGTATTTCTATTGTACTTGTTCCTAGGAAGGACAAGAGTATAAGAGATAATGGAAAGATTGGTGGCAAATTGAATTAAGAGGTGCTCACTTGAGCGTATGTCGACTGATGGGACGGGAGGCTAGCCCTCGTTGGGTACTGTTTCCACTCGCCTTTGGATGAAAAAAGTCCCGGCGAATTTGACATGAGAGGATTCGAGAAGCGAAGTACACTTACGGCAGAGATTTGCCTTACAGAGACATGATGTCGTCGGCAGTGTGGAAAAACATGGACGGAATGAATAGGATAGAACAGGCGTGGAAACAGCGAAGCTGCCGGCGTGTTACGAGAATAGGTACGCTTAAAAGCATCGATACTAGAGTTATTTAGACTCTTCCTGTCTTTGATTGAGCGAGATCCGGTTCGTTCTAGAGCACAGCTTTCGTGTGTGTAGAGGTATGGGTCCGGGTTATCACACCCGATCTGAGCCTGGGTTAGGGAACGGATTCGCCGCGGAGAGGACGTCAGTGAGAAGCAACAAGGCAAGTGAAAGGTGGAATGGCCGGCATGGGAAGAGTCAAGGGCCTCATGTAGCGAGTTATTTCAGACGTTGAAAGAGTGTGGCAATTATGAATGTATGAATCTGGATGCAAGACCAAAGTGCAGAGCGAGCGGAAACGGGTTACAAAGCGGACCTTGTGACCAACGTTTGTTTTCCGAGCATAAGATACGGGGACGAAGAAGCAGAAGAGTCTGACAAGGCGTGTTTATCAGCGATAAGGGGTCGGTGATCGTTTTGAGTGGATAGACCACGTTTGCCGATGAGGCGGGGGGCGGGAGAAGAGGAGGATGGAAGGAGAGTGGAATGTTTGCGTCATGTTTTCATCATAAACAGGGTCGTACTTATTTCCGTGAAAGGTCACCTGTGCGCGCCTGCATCAAAAGGTCTCAACCTCAAGGCTGCCCCTGGTTGGTAACCGCGCGTTTATGTCGTCCTTTTCCTCTTCTCAGTTATGACCGTCCCCAGCAGCCCTCAACGCGGCGCGCGGCTCGCTTCTCCCATTCCCTCCTCTGCCTCATCTCGCTCAACAACCCAAACTCCCGATCCTCCCCCAGAGTCCTCCTCAAAGACTTTTCAGCGATTTAGATCATCCCTCGAACAGAGCATACGCACCGCGACTCGCTCAAAGAAAGTACCGCCGCCCGGAGTCGATGAGTTTGCAACGTTGACAGCAAAGGGGAAGGAGAAGGAGAAGACGGAGGACAAGATGGGTATGCTACGACGGGTCACCTTTCGCAAGCGAGAGTCTTCACCACCTCCACCACCAAAAGAAAAGACCGGAAGAGTCGCCGGCTTCACCAGCTTCATCACGCCGTCCATGCGCCAAGCCACAATGTCCTCCCCCGCGTTGCATCTCTCGTCCCAGCCCTTTCCTTCTCCAAAGTCCCGCCCCGCCGTTCCCGCCTCCTCGTCTTCAACAACAGACCCCATCGTCTCTCCTTCTCGCACCAGATCACGAAAGACTAGCTTGCAGCCTTCCCCAACGCCCGTCGGCGGTCCCTCACGTCGTCGGTCAACAAAATCCTACACCCCCGGCCTCCCACCATCGCCGTCTACACCGACCTTGAGCCATCCTTCGCAAGAGACACCCACTAGGTCCACACGAACTCGGGACAGGGACCTCCCTTCCTCGCCGCCGGATACCCCAACTCCCCGTGGTGGTGCCTTTCTCAATCGCACTCCTTCCAAGAAAAATTCACCGCTCCCTCGTACCCCATCACCAGTCAACACTCGTACAACTCGTGGCGTAACAACCAGAGGATTGACATCCGCCTCGACATCACATCTCCCATCATCATCACCGTCTCCACCCCCAACCCCAACACCCCGCCGACCCTCGATCGATCACAACCTTCCCCCATCCACACCACGTCGGTCCGATTCCAAGTCAAGGAGGGCGTCCGTTGACCACCCGCCACCATCTCCAGGTCTCAATGGCACACGTCGAGCGTCGGTGGACAGTCATTCGCGTCCATTGACAAGCCGCCCGCGAGGCGAATCGCCCAGCCCGAGTCCGAGTGGGGGGATCCGACCGAGAGCGATCACGCCTGTCCAGAGGTCGTACGCGCAGAACCGACATTTCAATATCTCGAGTGGATCGTTAGTATTGGGCTCGACGTCGCCGACTTTGAAGGCGCCGGCGAGTAAAGACGATGACCGAACGCGGGATTTGATACGGACGGCAACATCGATGATCTGCAGGGAGGTTTCTTGTACCAAGCCGCCGCTGCACATGAGTCGAACAGAGCAGGGAATCAAAGATTGGGACGAAGTAGAGCTGCGGATGAGAGCGCTGGTGAGATTGGAGAGGGTTTGGGGACGCAGTGCTCACGCTTCACCTGGCACGAGTGGATCAGGAGAAGAACGAGAGAGAAAGATATTCGTCGACGCGTTAAGGGATGGGTATGTGCTCTGCCAGTATGTTTTATTGCCCTTTTTTTGGCGACTACTTGTGCTAAGCGCCCTTGTAGATTAATGAACAAGCTACGCTCGTCCAACATTGTGCGCCCCGACACGCGGGAAGATGGGTTCGTGCGGACGTCGAATATCACCAAGTTTCTTGCATCTTGTGCATCCTATGGGATGGTGGACGAGGATTTATTTTTGAGAGACGATCTGATCGAGGGGACTAGGGAAGGGGCGGGGAGGGTGGCCAGGACGGTGACAAAGTTGGTGGCGTTCGTGGAGGAGTATGAGGCGGAAGGGACGGTGAAGCGGGTGGAGAGGGAAAGGGCGGAAGAGAAGACGAGGGAGAGAGCGGAGCGGAGGGAAAGTCGCGAGAGAACGGTGACGCCGGAGACACAGCGCGTCGTGGGCGGTGGGTGGTCCGGTGGCGAAAAGGTCTGGCTGAGAGGCCAGGGGCTAGGCAAGAGCGGCGACGGCACCGGGACCTACTCATCGCGTGGGTCGGCGTCGACCCCGAACCTCTTGGCATTACAGCCGCCAACGTCGCCGGTGCGTAAACGATGGTCTCCGCCAGAAGACATGACACCGCTCCGGTCCTACAGCCCCGAAGAATCTCCCAAATCCGGAACCGTCCAGGATGCCGCCTCGGAGGACGATGATCAGGAGCACCTCCAAGATGCCGAGGTCAAACCGGTACCTGTACCCCACATTCTTAAGCCGCCACCCCGTTCTCCACTCCGCAAGCCCTCCATCGACAAGGCCGGCTTATTCTCCTGGGCGAGGGCCGCCGCGTCTCCCATGACATCTTCCGCCGAGATCGCAAGGTCAAGTGTCGCGGATTCGACGCGGGCGTCAATCGGTGATGCCTCTCTTAGGGATGATATGAGCGATTACCGCCAGAATCTTAACCATAATCACCCGAACGTTCGTCAATCCGTCCTATCCCTCCAGACGGAAACAACAGCCACCAGTGGGACACCCAGCATCGTCTTTGACGCCGGTCGAAGCAGCAGTGGCGGTAATTACTCTTACGGCGGTGCAAACAACACTTTTGGTACCGTTCGCACAATGACCACCGACCTCACCTCCGAAGCCCCCAGCATCTCGCGTACAGAAGGGAGTGCTATGGCGGAAGAGATCAAGAAGAAACGGTCCAACGATTTCGGCTTGTTTACGGGCGCTGAAAGGGGCATTGGCAATGGCAGTCCTGCCAAGGGCATGATGATGTATAATGGCCTGAGGGAGAGGAAAATGAGTGAGGCGCCAATTTTAGATCTCTCAAGGGTGGCAGAGGAGACCGACGAGAGTGTGTCGTCCAAGGGTCACTCTCGACCGCAACAAGAGGAAAGGGCTTCTTCAAAGCCTACACCCATCCACCTAAGGAAAGGCAAATGGCCAGACGATTTCATCGACGCGTTCCACGCCCGTGACTCTCCGCCTTCTGCTTCTTCTACCCCTCCCATGCCAATCTCTCCCAGACACCAACAACCATCACCCTTCAACGACGACGAAAGCAACAACTCGTCAAGACAATCTACGCCCATATCTATCTCTCCTCCAAGGAAACTCGCCATCGTCGGCGCACACCGCAGACCTACCCATCGTCCGCGTCACAGCATCGACTCGACACCGACCAATGGGCTCCTACCGAAAGAGAATGTCTTGTTGTTGCGCCGCGAGGCAAGCCCGGACAGTGCATCCGCCTCATCATCCGCCAGCCGCGTCATGATTAGACGACATAGTCTTAAGCATGGCGGACTGGGCATGAGCGGTGCGGGCAGGGGTGGGGTGGTTCCTATTTCGGGTAGGAGCGTCAGTCATGGGTTCGAGGATTCGAGGAGGAGCTCGCCGGATAGTGAGGGAACTGGGACTAGTGGGACGACAGCGGCGGCGGGGGCAGGTGCTGTTGGTACTGCCACTACCAAGGTACCGTTTCCGCGATCCGTTTCAGGTGAGGGTGGGACGCCCTCCCCTCGTTCCTCGTCGGCCATCGGCGGCGCAGACAACAACATCAGTAACCTTGATTCAAGGCCCCGCCTCCTTCGCGGCCGGTTCCAGAGCGACATCGAGGGTTCCTCGAGCGCTGCTGCTCGACGGCGCGCGCGGCCGAGCTCGTACGACGAGTTGGGGGCTTCGCGCACGAGGTTTGAGAGTATGGTTAATCTGGGAGCGACCTCGGGCACGACAAGTGCGAGCGACTTGATGATGCCACCTCGGGATTCGATTGATGGGAGCGCTGTTAGAGCGAGGTTGGTGGTGAGGGAGGATGGGAAGCCTCCAACCCATTTCGTACGTCTCTCTTCTTTTTCTTTCTTTTCGTCTTCTAGAGTCAAATCATGGGTTGACCATTTGTTTCTCGTTTACAGCAATTAGGTAACTGCATCGGGCGTGGCCAGTTCGGGTCCGTGTATCGAGCGTTGAATTTGAACACGGGGCAGATGGTCGCCGTCAAGCGCATCCGACTAGAAGGCCTCAAGGAAGAAGAGGTCACCACGCTAATGAGGGAAGTCGACCTCGTGAAGAGTCTATCGCATCCTAGCATCGTGAAATATGAAGGCATGGCCAGAGATGAGGATACTTTGAGCATCGTACTTGAGTATGCCATTCTTGTCTTGTCTGACGCTGAGAGTAGCTGACCGATATCGCCCGTTTCTCCAGGTATGTCGAGAATGGATCCCTCGGACAAACGCTCAAGGCGTTCGGCAAACTCAACGAGCGCCTAGTTGCTTCCTACGTTGTCAAGATCCTAGAAGGGCTACACTACCTCCACACCAGCGACGTCGTGCACTGCGATCTTAAGGCTGCCAACATCCTGACGACGAAAAACGGGAACGTCAAATTGTCAGATTTTGGTGTTTCGCTCAATCTGCGCGCCATGGAACGAGAGATCAAGGATGTCGCTGGGACGCCCAACTGGATGGCTCCAGAGGTGATTGAGCTGAAAGGAGCGTCGACCAAGTCGGATATCTGGAGTTTGGGCTGTACGGTTATTGAGCTGCTGACAGGGAAGCCTCCATATGCAGAAATCGCGAATAGCATGTCGGGTATGCTTTCATTATTTTTCTCGGTCGTGCTGGGACAGGGCTAATGGTTCTTTTAATTGATAGTGATGTTCCGAATCGTCGAAGATGATATGCCCCCTATTCCCGAAGGATCTTCGGATTTGCTGAGAGACTTTTTGGAACAATGCTTTGATAAAGATCCTACGCGTCGTCCGAACGCTGAGATGCTCTGTGAACACCCTTGGTTGAAGAAGAATTGGGTGGCTTTGAAGGTTTGTGTGCTATTCTTTTCCTCCAACGTATACGAAAATATTTATGTCGACTGCGCATTGCCTCGTGTAGGAGCTGCGTCCTCAAGATAGCATTCCATTCCTCCGTCGTGTAAGCACGGACCTTCACAAGTCAGATGCCGTCCGATACTTGTCCCAGCTGGAGATACCAGAGTCACCCATATCGGCTTCTCCCAAACGCGATGATGTTGGGAAGATCACTCCCATCGGCCGTCGGACCTCGACCTCTTCAGTTCGGCCTGTCGAAAATGAATTCTCCCCTCGTGAGCACTCGTTTGTGAAGACGACGTTTAGTAAACGTAAGTCTAACAATAGTGACCTTTTTATATCGCATCTAATTTTACATAAAACAGCGATGGTCTGTCGGGTGTGTTTGCTCAACGTGAAGAAGAGCGCTGTGCTTTGTTCTCAGTGCAGCCTCGTCTCACATGCCAAATGCGCCATCAACGCCCCTCCCACATGCGATTTACGGGCGCAGCTCCTTTTGTATGCACAATATGCAGAAAAGGGAAACCCTGCTTCGGCGTATTCCAACCCAGCAGAGATCATCAGCGACATGGGCCAGAATGTCGCGATGTCTGATGTCCCTTTTGTGGACCACAACACGCCGCGGAATAGCATAGATTCACCTCAGTCTCCACAATCCCAGACGAACAATAACCATGTGATAGAGCACCCACCGACTGCGTTCAAGTTCATGGCTGCTTTCAGACGCTCGAGGACGAATTTGTCGCCGGAGCCTGTGGCGCCTTCGTCTGCGGCATCGAATGCGACGTCTCGCGATGGTGGAGATGAAGGCGTTCCTCCTGCACGGAGAAGACCTCAAGTGTTAACGAAACGTTCCGACTCGCGACCATTGTCGGTGACTAGTGACAGCACCGGTCTGAGCAGCCTGCGGAGTGCGGCTACTGCAGCGGAGAGTTTTTCGAGTCGGCAGAATACTTCGGGGAAACGATCGCAGGCTTCGAATGGTGATAATAAACAACGACCCATGTCAGATGGTGTGGCTTTGGAGAGGGGACGCTCTGGTAAGGCTAATATGATGTCGTCTGGGATCTCAGAGGCGGCGACGGATATGGACGATCCGCCATCGACTGATATACCTGGTGGTATGCCGAACGATGCGAAGAAGAAGAAACATCGTTCAAAGTCCTCTAATTCGAGTTGTCGGATCCAATGAACCCTCAAACCTCGCAAACTTTCCTTTATTTTCAATCCAACGCATTCCCTTCGTTTTCATCTACCTTCGTTTTTTTTTCTCCTTTCTCTGGTCGCATCAACTCAAAAAGACGGTTTTCTTTATTCGCATATATATATGTACTTGTAAATCTGCATCTCTCCTCTCCTCTCCTCGTTTCAGGGGCATTTCAACTAGACCAACCGATTACTTATACCAACGTTGGCACCCTACATTTTTTTCATTAATAATTTTTCTTATTCTTTTATTGCTGTTTTATCTCCTTTTTTTTCGTTACTTGTAACATTACCTACATGCATACCACGGAAATCAACCATGCAAGATGCGAAGTCCTTTTTTGTGAAGTCTTCGGACATAGACATAACGGACCGTTAGCTCGGTCCGATGACGAAATTGCACCGCCACGTTTTGCGGACCGCAAGGGATGCTATAAATATTCTGCCTCCGTTTGTTATCGCTTACCTTGGCTTACGCTCAACACGGACTCCACCATTGTCGGCTGTTCTTCCCATAAAACTTGCCAAAGTCGCTTACGCTCGGTCCCAGATATTCCTGGATTCCCTCAACGAGTTTTACAGTCGTGAGTGATGCATACGAAACGCATTGTCGTTCGGCCCCTGTTATTGGAAATAAACGAGCCCCCCAAAATTAGACATGAGGTTGGTTGGCTCATCAACACGCGTCAGCACGTCAATGAAGGTCAGTGGTGATAGGAATCAGTACGAATCTCTGCTAGAAGCTCATATTGGATCATTTTATTGCCTTAAAGCTTGACATATCGATAACGCTTTTCCGCCGATGTTTCTCCCGGAGGTGTTGCATTTCTGTGAGATGTCGAAACTCTCCAGGCTGTCCTCCGAGTACATCAGGAATCAGGATATGGATGGACGTCAAGGCTCGAGGCTTTCTTGGCTTCTCTGTCTTTTGTTTTCTAGGGCACGCGTCCCTACACGTTCGACCAATGAAATGTCGTTCCGCGAATGCGGGGTGTCGATGCCGTAGTGATTCAGATTATGATCAAAATAGAGGCATCTGGACGTGCCCGCACTAATGCTGGAAATGGGGGGTCCTGCACGGCCAAGTCGGATTGGTCGGATCTGCGCCACTTGATAAAAGAACGTTTCTGACCAAAGAGTATCCCTTCCTGCCTGATCTCTCTCGTTGTGCAGGATGATGAACCTCAAGTGCTCGCTGCTCTTGTGGGTCATTGCGGTCTGCATTGGACTGGCCCATTCTTCTCCGCTTCAAGAGACAAACGCACAGAGACTTGCAAGAGGTTTGCCGCCCAATCCCCCCAAATTCCTCAGAGACCTGCTGCCAACGCCTGCATTGGGTACGACCTTCCCGCTTCGTTTATAATGGTATCACCATCTGAACATTTCTCTCTATGTGCCGCCATTCCAGGTGCAAGAAGCCCCGCGCCTTCGCCTCATCCCCCGGTTACGTATGCCCTTTTATCTACATATCTAACTGCGTCGAAATGGCGTTGACATTTCTGTCAGCTTGACAGGGAAACTTGAAGTGCGATCCGGCGGTGGTACCCTGGGTCATGTCAGAAATTGGGCAACTGGTGGAACAATGTATATGAACATTGATATTCGTTGAGCTTTGGTGCACTAACCTGCTTTAACATCCGACATCATAGAAGTGGAATTAATTTCCTTGGAGCGGATCAGGATTTGTTGGTAACGTTGACTTACAACCCATCGCACCCGACGGAATTCGACATCGTGGCCACGGTATGCTGCTCCTCGCATTTTTTTTTTTTGACTTCATCACCCCATATCCGATTTACATAGAACGCCAAATTCCCCGCCCCCTTGAATGTCGGTGCAGGAAGTTCCTCGGTTGCAAGCGTTCCGACCCTCGCTGCTGGAGTCAAAAGGTCCGAGCTACCATTTTTTTGCGTTGCCTGTTCGTTAAACTGACAATATCGCTTTAGCTCTGTCGGTTTCACGAATGTCGCGTCAAGTGAATATCTACTTATCAACTACGATACCTTCGCAGCTAATTCTCTGTAACCAGCTCCTCCGGGTTCTCGACCTGTAATCCCTCCGAAAACACAAGCTTACGTCGAATCTGCAATTTGGTCGATCGATCCAACTACCCACCAGCTGAAGGGTATGAACTTTTGAATGTAGTCATTTGGGTCGCACCATCTACTAATCTGCAACATCTAGCACAATGGATCAACAATGATGGGTCCAAGCCTCCGACAGTCCTGGCCTATGACATTCGTGCGGTGGGTATTTTTCTCTGTATCCTCGTCGTCGAGATTCCTGAACCTGGTGCAATGTAGAATTCGTTGTTCTTTGTCGGCGACATTAACGCGTGGAATGCGAATAACGATACACCGGCATCTGCGGTCGTGGGTACAATTTCTTCATCACTTTAATCGCACCACTCATCCTCCATTTTCAGAACCTTTTCCTTGTCCCGGCATGAAGAACGACCACTTCCAAATGTTCCTAGATATAGACAATTTCTCTTTCACACTGGACTCTTTCGCCTTCTCCACATTTTCCACCCCGCGATACGACTTGATGGACTACTTTTTTCGATTATGACGGTCTCTGCTGCGTTCAGCGCAGCATTTGCCTTCCTGGACACTTCCTATTTCACCGCGTACATGGACTAAATACGAATAGCACATTTCTACGAACCTTCATGAATGGATGATGTACATACACGATGAAGGCGCACGTTTTGTCATGGGAGGCTGCAGATCAGGGAACTTCTACTCGTATAACTAGTATCGATGCATAAATGACGAGCCAGCGGTCACCTTCCTCGGGCTCAGTATGTCAAAATACAAGCGCCAGCGCCATCGAGTGTAAAATATATAGAGAATCTACATCCTTTCGTCAAAGGAGACATGTTACGAAGTTACACAGGCCAGGACAACGAACGGGCAGCAGTAATCCATTCCGACTTTGCTCTGATGTACTGCACAGGAAACATTGGGAAGCACATTTTGCGTAACGAATTGGAAACTCACCTGCCAAACCGCGATACCACCGGCTAAGGAAATAGATGAAATTGTAAACAAGACAGTGCTTCGGATAATGCGAATGCTCACTCCAGCCTTGTTGTTTTGCCTGTTGCAAGCATTTCGCCAAAGTGGATGTTGACATGTACCCGTTGATGGCGTCTGTTGTGGTAGACGGTTTACCGATGACAATTTTATTCAACGGCACACCATTTGACGCGATTTGAAAGACGGAGGTGTCAGGCCATGTGTCGGAAGACGCAGTGAGGAGGCTTGCGCACGTGGTGTACTCCGAGGATCCCTCTGTGGTGACCCAGTCCAGCTATTACGCTGTTGCCTTTGAAAGTTTGAAGAAGTCAGAACTCACGATTGTAGAACTAAGATTTTATTCAACAATCGTCAAGTACGAACGCAAACATGCTTTACAGACCTGAATGTTGTACCAGTCAATGAGGCTACCCACAGCAGCGTGAATTTTGAGGTACCCCCCTCCGCCGAATTTATTTGGTGAGAACCTCGATATAACACCATGCCAATGAGCAGATGTGACAGAGGGGGGAAAGAGACAATATACCAGGGGGCGCCGGCTTTATGAAATTATTTCGTCAGAATCGATGATTTAAGTTGTCGACAATATTCCCTTACGAGCATGAGTAAGAATGTATTCTCCTTGAGGAAGCTGAGTACGAAGTTGTTTGGTGAAGGAGATAAGCCACGTCTGACAAAACAGAGCTTTAGAGGAAGAAGAGGGCGTCATCGCTTATTAGTATTATGGTTTACCTCAGCCAGTCCGTTCCCTGCATCAAAAGCGTAGAAATCCTGAGTTCAAGGATAAACGCCGATTGAGATGGATGGATATACATTTTGAGAGATAACACATACCTCATAGTCCACATCAATACCATCAAGATCGTATTTCTTGACCCAAGCTGCCATCGTGTTCGCAGCAGCAATAGGATCGGCATTGATGGTGGTGGGAACATCGCTTGACCCGAAGACAGAGACTATCAACTTGATACCTGCGGCTGCATACTCTGACTTGATCGAAGAGCGCTGAGTTGCTGTCAAGCTAGTCCATTCATCTGCCTAGCATGGTTGACGGAATGATCGGTAAGTGAACAGGGACAAGAGTTGGAACAACTACCTTGTCCCATGCCCCTTCAAGGAGTAAGAATGAGAGGGCGCTTCATGATGCATAATAATACATTAGTCCCATCAGCGGACAGGGCTAGCCATTTTGATTTTCTCACAAAACACTGTATCCCTTTGGGAGGTAGTTCAGCCGCGTCGAAAAAATATACCAATACATTGAGGCAACATTGAATTTCCCCATACCTTGAGCGCAGATGCGGTAGGTGGGCCCACAATGCCATCGTAGGAATCTCCATAAGCAACAAAATGTGGTGCTGCTGGTGTGGCGCGCTTCATAAAGGACCGTGCATCTTCGTCCAGTTGGCTTACAGACGTTGTATTCAATAGGGAAGCGGATGCGATAAATCCTGCACGGAAATAGAACGCAAGCAGGATAACGGTCTGGTGCAGTTTCATCTCTGCGTCGGAAGAGCTTCAGGGTGGGGGAATCAAGTTTATTTTCCAACCGACAATCGAGTGGCTTGTATCCTTGAATGGCTTAACATTTGGAGATGTAAACGGGCTGCCGTCAGCCGTATTGTGTTGGATGCCAGCCACCCTAGCTGTACTATCCCATACACGACCGAGTAGCGGAAACTGGAAACATTAACCCCCGAGCATATCCAGGATCGGGGCAGGAAACAGGATATGTGTAATCTGGTTTTCGCTCTTCTTGTAGACCGGTTTGGCAGTCCGATGCACACAAAAAAGTGATTCCCATGCACTTGTCAATCCCTCGGAATGTTCTGCAAAAATATACAGGAGCGGGAGTGTCCTGGGTCAATGATGGAACATTCAAGGGGAACATTGCCTCTGTACGCAGCTTGAATACGGGACATTGTCGGCTTCCGCGCCTCGGTCATACACGACGCGCCACTGCCCATGGCACTGTACAAAGGCCATACTGGGTCCCGAATGGAGAGTCGTCATTACCAATTCTTCTTGAAGCAGCTAGGAAAATGTCGACGGAGAGATACAGCGAATGGAAATCAGATGATACTGGTGGTGCGGCAGAAAGCTTCTTGTTTGCTTCTTATCCTCCATGGGCCACGCAATCGCCATTGTAAGGAGCATCAGTATAAACTAATGCTGGTATAAATGTAAGTATATAATCTAGACAGTCTTAGTAGACACACCAGCCTAGCCATGGTTCTGCTGCATAAACGTGGTCCAGAGAGAGAAAAACAGAATAAATAAATAAAGTGTAATAAAATGTCCGTCATTTTTCGTCAGTGTTTCGAAGAGGAATAGTTGGTACGATGCTTGGGTCTACAAGGTTGACTTCGGCATTCCCAGATAGTAGCATGTATCAAAACAATGAAAATTTAGCATGAAAGCAAACCTACCCTGAGTGAGGATGATGGCCTTGACTCTTGAGGCCGTGCTTTCTTGAATTCTGCACGGTAAGTGGTCTTTCCATCAACTCGATATTTTTCTGAGTGCAGAATCTGCGAAAGACCGCAGGAGACACAGCCTGGCAAGCTCAATCATTCGTGCAGAAGCTGGCAGAAGGTGGAAAGCCAGCTTCGCGCTTATTCCTTTCTCCCTAACTTGCAGGCGATGAGCACAACAGTTCCCACCCAAGCTCTGCACCAGATAATCACCGATATCCAGGCGCCGATTCGTGATGATGGATGCGCATAGTGATCCAACAGAATTACCAGGTAATGTCACTTCTCCCAGGGATCTGTATCTCATTTTTGCCACAAGAAACAGATTAGGTTCGACGAGGTTGTCGAAGGAAGGGAGATAGCTTGATTTTAGGCCTTGATACATTTTTCCTGGGAGGGCTTTGTCCTGTACCATGTAGAATAGGTTATGATCCGCGTCCAGCGCATCGCCTCTGGATGTATAGACGGGCGTGGTCCTAGATCCAGGACGAGCGAGCTCGTATCGTTGGAAAGGAGTGTCAAGAAGGAACTTATGCACATCGCCAGCGGTAATCATGTGTTTCATTGCGAGAACATGCACATTCCTGTGTGTGGCCGAAATCCTTCTGATAATTTGAAGTGGGGCGAAGATAACCTTGTACAGAAAACTGTGCCTTGCGGTGGCCAAAAACGACATGGGCATGGAGACACAGGGAAGCAGAACATTAGGAGTAATAATTGTGGTGAAACGTGAATTACCGTGAATTACGATACCCAACTCACGGAACCTGATGTTTTGCCCCGTGAATTAGGATGCGGAATGGCGACGTCGGTTAGTTTCGAGAAGAAATTGCGAGATGGTATCCATACGTCGGTGCCAAAGGGTTTTTAGACCGCGCGGTTGGTGGGATGAGGACTAGAGACTTTTTTTTCGGAAGATGTGATTGCATGTACTTGACTGAATGTCAAAAGAAGGCGGCGGACCAAGTCGGAACTTCACGAGACTTTTATCGCTGCCGCCGTAATGGAATGTTCTCTATTGAACAGGCTGTAGATTGGTAGAGGCGAGGTGGCTGCGGTGGAAGAACCTGGACGAGCGGGCCGACGGCATTTATGGTGGAGCACGTGAATTCGATCAGATGGCACGAGGCCCCTAAGCCTGTCCAGTCTTTATGTAAATCCTCTCTCCCAAGTCCCTTTCCATCTTTTCTCCTCATTCTTCACCTTCATTTCCTTATTGAATCTGGATGTCCTCTAGCAGACCGCAGAAACTGCAAGAAAGGGGACAATCTCTGTTTGGTCAGACGTCGAACACTCTGCCCTCATTGAGTACTATCTCGACCAGGTTCGTCTCCTTTCTGTTTTCCTGATTTGATCAAGTGGTCAACCTGTGTGTACAGTAAACTTGAAGATTCCCTGAGGAACGCATACAAACAGAATTATAAGGTCGAAATTCTAATGAAGGGCCTGGAGGTACGTACCAACGTTAGCCTGCGTTTAGAACATTACTGAGTTTCGCTCCAGTCCAGGTTTTCTGACGATTTAAGCAACTTCAAAGCGATCGATAGCCTTCTCCAAGACGTTTACACCACTCTACAAGTTAGCCCATTTACCACTCAATAGTATCTTGGGAACATATTGATATTCATAACTGGTCCTCTGATAGCGCAATCATAAACGTGCCGAAAGAGCTCTGAAGCTGCAGGTTCCTCAAACCAAATCGATGTTGGAAGATTCTATGGATACTTTATCGGAGCTTGCAGAGACCCTCCCCACGACGCAAACTCAGATCTCAGATATTCGGGGTGCCTATGATTCTGGACGTGCTAAGGTCTGTAACGCTCGCAGCATAGATTCCAGTATTGTTTGAGGGGACTTACCGAGCTATTCTAATTGTAGGCCCACTCACTCGTTTCCGATCTTACATGGCTGAATACTGAGTTTTATGAACGTTGGCGAACCATCATCTTCACACCTTCCAGCCCAGTGTCTTGGCGATGGAAAGTATACATGCGCTCGGTTTTCGTTGTATCTTTCGTGATATGTTCGTGGCTATTCTGGATTGCGGTAACCGGCGCCTACCGAGCCCACCGGCATCGACTGGTTTGGGGAGAGAAACTCATGTCCTAAAGGCCAACACCTACCACTTTTGACTTGGACAACCCTTGGACCTCCAAAATCTTTCATTCTGCCTAACACTCTTTCCGTCACTCGCCTTTCATTACATTTTACTCATCTAGCCATTGCATATATCATTATCTGTTTATATAGTTTATGACTGCTTCATTGTTTTTTAGAATTTACACTTGGGAATGCAATGATCCTGCTTCCAATTACGGCAAGGCTATAAAGGGTAATTTTGAACTTGACAAGCCGCCAATACCACTGCCAGACATCCATGGAGGGTTTTGACGACCTTCTTGGCCCTTCACGGCAAGCACTAGAGGAAAACCCATTCGCAGACCCATTCCTCAAACGTTCCAGTTCACCAGATCCTTGGGCCAACCCCTTCGCCTCAACAGATTCTTCCGATGCCTTTGGGAATACATCTGCACATTTCGCGTCCCCGGAACCTTCTAATAGTTCGATTTCTAATGACATTGGGTCGAACTCAAGTGCTGTAGTGGATGAATCACCAATAGCAGATCCTCTGGATTCTGCAGCCAGTGCTGCCGACGACGACGACGACGATAATGAGCCACTGGCGAAACTCCGTTCTCCCGGATTCCGGGAGAGTGTTCCCCGTATATTTTCAGAAACTGTTACGATTCGGCCACCACACGACGAGGACTTGGATTCTAAATCGTCAATCGACAACGAGTCAACAATGCCGGGGCTACCAACCCCGGAACCTGCTTCCACCTCAACAACAGCCCGCACCCCCCAGCCACCTTCTCGATCCAATTCATCCTTTGCATCCCCCCCACCTTCTGCCACGGAATCTAACTTCAAATCTCCCTTAGAAACACCCTTTGGTGGGCTTAATCGGTCAATGGCTGGCCTCTCGTTAGGTGGAGAGGCTCAGGGAGGATGGAATCCTGCCGAAGCGCAAACACCATGGCAAGCGGAGCAAATAACACCTGTCCCTGCAAAGCCTTCACAAGGAGATGATGACAGCGACGACGACAGACCAATTTTACAATCCTACCATAAACAACACGAGGATAAATCCTCAGTAAGCGCGCGCCTTCCTCATTCGATAATGCCACTCAATTTGAAACACCCGAATTAGCCTCCGACGCCGACAAGAATTGATAAGGGGCTACAACCGGTATTCCTGATCTCGGTAGATGACCCGCAGAAGGTCGGGGATCCTATCCGTTCATTCACTATGTATACCGTCCATACTCGGGTAATGTGATCCCGATAATTGTCTGGGGTGAAAAATCTAACATTTTGGCAACAGACCACATCACCACTCTTTCAGAAATCAGCATTCTCCGTCCTTAGACGTTACTCCGACTTCCTTTGGCTCTACGAGACCCTCTCGAATAATAATCCTGGTGTTGTTGTTCCTCCAGTGCCAGAAAAAAGTCCCTTCGGAAGATTCGACGACCATTTTGTGAAGCAACGGCGAGTGGCCCTAGAGAAATGCATTCAAAAAACTGCAAATCATCCAGTCCTAGGAAGGGACCCCGATTTGAGGCTTTTTTTGGAGAGCGATAGCTTTGCACTGGATGTTTGTGTCCTCATCCTTTCGCGGAATATCGCTCACATAGATTTCTCTAGATCAAGCATAGGAAAGCAGAGCTTGCGAATGAAAGAGGTGGCCTCATTGCCAGCATTGGACAGACAATAGCCGGACCACGGTTCTACGAGACCGACGAAGTACGCTCACCTTTTAGCTCCATTCTGAACTTTCGATTAACATTTTTGAAGTGGTTTGATAGGCAAAAAATTTACCTCGATAGTCTCGAGTCTCAGCTGCGTGGCCTGGCCAAGGCGATCGAATTAGTTGCAAAGCACCGGTCAGGTACGCTTGTTCATCCGTCTTTCTAACTTTTGTTCTAAGGTATGGGTTATTTCGAAGAAATTTCCGTTGCCACAGGAGAATTTGCCCAAAATGTCAGTGATTTGTCGTCTTCTGACATCGGGAAACAACTTGCCCAATCTCTGAGCGGACTGGCGGATGTTGAGCGAACAGCACAAGACATCCAAAATGTGCAATCCGAACAGGATATGGCAACTTTGATGGCCACAGGTATGCTCTTTCCAGACCTCCATGCGTAGAGAAATTTACCGTCTCCGAATAGTGGATGAATATGCTCGTTTGATTAATTCTGTTCGGGTGGGTCAAACGAACCTGTTGCAGAAAATGTTACACTGATCAATTGAAAGCTTGCGTTCAGCTCTCGTATTCGAGTTTTCCATGCCTGGAAGAATCAGGAAAGCGAACTACTGCGAACAAAACAAACTCATGAGAAGAATCGGGCACAAGGACGGATCCCTACGGATCGTTTGGGATATTCACTGAGTCAAATCGCAGAGGTAAATTGGCCTCGTCTTGATTATCTCGCAGCTAATTCAGTTGTTTACAGGCAGAGCGAAGGGCATCAGAAGCGAAGCTCGAATATGAGCATGTTTCAAAGCTTGTCAAAGCCGAGGTTGCCCGGTTCGAGCAAGAGAGGATCGAAGATTTTAAGGATTCGCTACATGCATTCCTGGAGGGGATGATTTCGCGGCAGAAGGAGGTACTCATTTCGTGTTTTCCGTTTCGTATGTTACCTTACCATCTCTTCTAGTTGATCTCGGCCTGGGAAAATTATCAACAAATGCTTTTAAAGAGAGTCGGCGGAGGCGGTCCTGCTGGCACACGGTCAGCCAGTGGACCTTCCTCTTCCCTATGATAACTCAGTAGCGGTCCTGTTTTGCCATGTGAATGTCGGTTTTAATGGTCATTAAGTCATTTTATTCATGTGTGCAATGGAATATGAACGGTGTACAGGAAATAATGATACTATGCTATCTATGCTATGCTCATGTAGTTTACCAGTTATTCCCAGTGTCACTCCCAATATCTGGGCACCTTAGTGCCATCTGGGCCTTCGGTCTCAAAGAAATCCGTAGGTCGATCGCGTTTAGGGTTCCTCCGTCGGTTATTTACAGGCAAGCGCTGGTACGCAGATTCCTGCGCTGGGGCTTGTTGAGCTCCATATTGGTTCCACCCAGCCATCTGTTGCTGGAATCCAGGAATGTTGAATCCCATGCTCGAGTTTGCTGCGTTTTGAGCCACAACGGCTTGTTGTTGGAATGAGGCGACCGCGAGCGCGGCAGAAATAGCCTGCGCCTGCGATAATTGTATCTGCAGCTGTTGATGCTGCATTTCTGTCTGATGCCGAACGTGATTGGGTAGACTAGGGTTTTGTAGTGCCTGCGAAATTTGCGCAATTTGAGCCTGCAGCTGTGGAATTTGGTCAACGAGCATTTGAGACATATCCATACTGAGGTCTGGTTGTTGGTCCGAGTAGATGTCCTGTTCGCCGATTGTGCCTTCCTCAAGTGTCCCAGCCTACCGCTGTCGCATTAGAGGTCATTACAGAACATCCTCACAACAACTACTTACCTGTGGCTGGGCGTTCGTGTTCGTCTCAGCTTTGCCATTGGAGCTTTCCTCGCCGCCTTCCTTTTTGCTTTCCTCGATGGCCCTCTCAATGTAGTCCGCTACTTTTGACCTCGTAGGCTTGTCCGCATACAGCTTATCTAGCGACATAACCTTTTTTGTGCAGTTTGGACAGACGAAATCTCTCTCAAGAAGATGTGTCTGGATGCATTCCTCGCAGTAGGATGTATTACAGCATGGCGTTTTTACTGCGTCTCGGAAGAGCTTGTTGTCTATTGGACAGGCTAGCGAAGAGTCGGAAGGTACCTTATCGCGAACATCGGCGGCGGTGAGGCCCTTTGGTCGTGATACTTGCTTTTGCCATGAGGCCCTGAAAGACGGTGCGGTTCAGAGGCGATGAACGAAAAGCTTGCATGTGTAAAGGGACTTACAAATCAGGCTGAGCGACGACGTATCCTCCTTCTGGGGTGACCATAACTCCTTGCGTCAGATCGGAACCAGTGGGATTTTCAACGGCCTTCAGCATGCTTCGAGGAATTCCTGTTGTTCGCTTGATACGAGGTCTGTTATCGAATTCACGATCGTTGTTCGTTGGACAGTCTTGTATCCAGTGGCCTTAACGAGAATTTAGTATGGGATTGTAAGTCATTCAACGGTACGAACCTTTCTGTCCACATCGATAGCAAACATAACTTGGTGGAAGAGGTTTCTCGGTGTGAGCTGCTTGGTGCGGTTGATACGGTTTGCCGCCTCGATTAAAACCAGTACCTCGGCTGCTATAAACACGTTGCGAGCTATAGAACGCAGCAAGGAACAAAAACAAACATTGTTCATTAGACTTGAAACTACTACATGAATAAAAGCCGAGAAGGGCGACACCAACTGAGACATCTTTTCTTGAGTTTCCTCCCAGTTTTGAGTCTGGGCTTGGAACATAGCAGCCATAGCAGCTGCTTCATCACCTTTAGTGATAGCTGAACCCACCGGTGTCTGAATGGAACATGAACTTGGAATACCGAGGTTGTGCTGGAAGGCTAACGTACCGGGGTTGAGGCTTTGGTGGAAGTATTGGATGTTGGCTCGTCCTTGACGTCAAATCGCTTGGACATGGCTCCCTTGTGCCATGTTGAAGTGGCTGTGGGTGCACCAGCTCGTGTGACGGGCTCCGATGTGGGTATTGATGGACCAATACCGCCGCCGATGTACATTGCAGCCTTTCCTTTTCCTGGGCGAGATGAAGGAAGGCGCTTTACTATGACTGAGGATGAACGAGGAATAATTGTCGAGTCATCTTTGAACTCTGGTGGGCATGTTGGCCTCAGTGATCAGAAGGCTAGTTCAAGGCGACTCACCTTGCTTGGACGTGGCATCGTATATGAACAGGTCAAAGTCGTTTGCCTTACCCATGTTGTTGGCGAGAATGATTTCACGTTTCAAATCGAAGACAGAGATACCGGTGCCGTCGAAGGAAACCCGGGATTCGTCCCTCCTAGAATTAAACTTGTAAAAGACAGACGAAGCCATATGTATTGAAGAAGACGCTAATACAACTAGGTGATGAAGGAAGTGGAAGACAAGGACGGTGTTGTTGGTTTGGTTGATGGAAATTTGTAATTGTAACATCCTGTCACTTGTCAGCATCGGCCCGCCCGGGTCTAAATATTGCCAAATGCGGATACCGTCAAAGTCGTTCCATATAATTTCGCGTCTTCATTCACACTGTCTGTTCTCTAACCATGGTTGTCAATTCCAACGGTCCAGAGAACACTCTACGCCAGAGGCAGACTGCCAATGGAACACCCACCAAATTCGTGATCACCGAAGCTGGCAAGGAGGCCGACAGGCGCCTTGATAAACACGAAAGGTTGGCCAAGGCTCGACTAGGCGCTTGTTGTCAATAACTTATGGTTTCGTTTTGCTAGCTATGAATTCGGTGGACCATTTGGGGTGGTTGCGATCATGACTGGATTCCCTATCCTCATGTACTACCTCTGGATTTGTCTCTGGTTCTATGACGGAAAGCTGGTATACCCAACGTCAACGGCAGATATTCAACCATTCCTGTGGCGAATGTGGGCCCATGTTGCCACAGTGCGTTCCTAACCTCATGAGCGAGAAATAACCACTAATTTCTTTCTCAAAGGATGCCAGCCCGAATGCTTACGGATGGAAGGTTTATTCTGGAAATTTCTTTTTCCAACTCTTCATCGCGTGGGTTCTACCTGGCTATAAGCAAGAAGGTCTCCCAGTGCCGTCACTGAACTACAAGACTCTCACGTATAATTGCAATGCTCTCTACTGCCTTTATACAACACTCATCACTGCCGCTACTCTCCACTATTACCACATTTTCCGTCTCACAGAAATCATTGATAATTATGGCCATCTGATGACTGTCTCAATGATTTATGGGTTTGGTGTCTCCCTTATCACCTACCTTTATGCTGTCCTCACCGGCACCCAAATTCGCATGTCTGGAAACTTCTTCTGCGACTATTTCATGGGCGCTTGCCTCAATCCCCGCCTTGGATCAATCGACCTGAAGATGTGGGCTGAAGTCCGCATTCCCTGGGTCATTGTCTTTTTTTTGTCTGTCTCAGGCGCGTGCAAGCAATACGAACAATATGGATATGTTACGCCGGTAAATTCTCTTTCACCGATTTTTTCGGGGTGCTCGATATTGACGTATTTCCAGAACATGGCTTTTATGATGCTTGCCACAGGTTTCTACATTAACGCATGGTGCCCGCATATCCTTTCCCTGTTTTTAATGCCAAATGCTGACACAATACTAGTGCCAAAGGAGAAGAATGTATTCCCCAGACCTGGGACATGTTCCATGAGAAGTGTGTCCCTTTTTCATCTGCTGATATAGCTTCTGATTGTATCTTGTAGATGGGGTTTCATGGTCATCTTCTGGAATTTCTCCGGTGTTCCATTTGTACGTATTACATTCTCCTTTTTCTCCTGGTGTTATTTATTGAAATTCTCTCCGACAGTCTTATGTCTACTCCGTCGTTTACATGGCCTCTCACGATCCATCCACCTACCGTTTCACCACGGGCGGCTATGTCTTCATCTACACCGTTCTCTGCACGGCATATTACATGTTTGTATCCTGCCAATGTGTCCCGATGGCATTTCTGATATTTATCCCCATTCAGTTGGGACACAGCTATGGCTCAAAAAAGTCGCTTCAAAATGCAAACGCAAGGTATCACCACGTTCCGCAAAACTTTCCCACAGCTCCCCGGCTGTGTCGTCAAGAACCCCACCTTTATTCAGACGGCTCATGGGTGAGACAACCATGCATCCTCATTCATCGCTTTGGCTCATATATATCAATGAATAGTAACCGGCTGCTTACGAGTGGCTGGTGGGCATACTCTCGCAAACCCAATTACGTCGCAGATTGGACGATGAGCTTGACGTGGGGCGCCATCATTGGCACAACGACGATTATTCCCTACTTCTATTCCATGTTCTTTATCGTGGTTCTTTTACACAGATGTACACGTGACTTTGAACGGTGTGTTTTATTTTTGTTTTTTTAAAGATGAAATACTCATCGATGAGATATTTAGATGCTCCATCAAGTATGGCAAGGATTGGGAGCGCTACTGCGAAGTCGTCTAGTACAAATATATCCCCGGAATCTACTAAAAATACCAGCGATGTCATTGACATGGTGGTCGCCGACATGCCAGTGTTATTATTGCACTATTTAATAATTAATACCAGTCATTGCATTCGTTCAGAGGGAACCACGTTGTGTATCATGCTTCAAGCACTCTCAAGAATCAGTTTGCTGGCATCTTTAAGCAATTCGTCTTCAACCCATCGCCACTCCATTTAGCAACGTCGATCAGCAATTCTTTCTTCTTCTCAAATCCTGCTGTCGAGCGGAGCTCGTATAGCGTGGCTGCGCAGAGCAAAACAATCAGGTTTTGAAATAGCTGGGATGAATCGATATTTCTTACAAAGGTTGAAGAGGAAAGGTTCTGCGACGACAACACTCGATGGTGTTGCTCGCATGGCTCCTTCCAGAACTTCGATACCCTTTTACAAACCAAAGTGAGTAAAATGTTCCACATGCTTAAATGCTCTTTTACCTCTTTAAGTTTGCCCTGGCTAAGTAGAGCCACGGAAAGGTTATTAACAGCCTTGAATGATGGCGTCAAAAAAAAAAAGGGGAAATACACAACTGCCCAAAGGAAACAGCCACGAACCACGTAGTTTTCCGCGTCTTTCTCTAGGATTTCGCGCAGTTTCTCGCTCGCTTGGATCCAATCACCTTCGGCAGAAGGCAAGAGAGCAGCATTCATCGCTTTCAGAGTGTCTTCCGCGCCTGGATCGGCTTCCACCAATGCAAATTGCTTGGCTGCCATTTGGATATTTCCACCTTGCAAATAAATTCGACCAACGGAGGAACGCAACGCGGGACTCGAGATATCACCCTGTTTGCACAGCGGTTCAAGGAGTTTGGCGGCCGCCGTAATTTCCTAACATCATCGTTGGCTAGGTGTTTAGTCGCTGAAGAAATCAAATGGATCCAAGAAACCTACTTTCATCTCAATCATCTGCGACGCGATAATCAAACACACTTTCGCACCGCGCTCTTTCCACATCGGCACAAGCGTAGGGTCGGACCCAGACTGCCTGCATTTGATCCTGCATTTCTTTAACAGAGCGCTTAACGCGTCAAGGTACCCCATGTGGTCTCCAGCCCAGTACTTCAAACGCGTCTGCATCACCTCCAGCTCGAAGGGTAGGATGCGTTCGAAGACATATTCACGTGCTTCAGGAGGATCGATGGCGTTGAGGGCAGTGAAGAGGTTGGTACATTCTGCTGAGGTTTGGTTGAATAAACGCAAGCGAGCCAAACAAGACAGTCGGAGATGCCAGAGCTGTCAATAAAAAAATTATGTTTGATACGCATGCAGCCAAGAACAGATCTTACACCAAGGATGAGAGTCAGGTCCGATGGGTCTGAATTCACGAGGCGATCGCGTGCCATCTTCGCCAGTGCTCGCCAGCTGTTCGTCATCTAAGCATACCAGGGGTAGAATGGACATAATTCATTACTCATATGCTCACTTTTCCTAGATGAAATCCTGGAAACTCACAACTAACGTATGGAAATCACTTCGCTGCCAATCTCCTGTGAGATCTCTTGGAGGTCGTTTTTCAGGCGGATAAATATATTTGTTGAGGAGCGTAGTCAACGGATCGGTCTAATACAGGTACTATACATTGAATTTCTGCACAACCACCAGGTCAACGGATTTGTGAATAAGGGAAGGCGTACATTTGGTATCGGCAAGAACATGGTGGTCATGATGAGCGTTGGGACATAAAGATCGGGAATTTCTTCTTCCTGCTCGCTTTCGGACGAAGGAGGCGGTGGAACATCCTTGTTAAGATTGGGAAGAGGAGACGTTAGCGCTTGTCGTTGATTGTTGTCAGTCTCGGGCGATGAAGGCGGTGGTAGATCGAGTGGAACGTCATGGGCTGGAGAAACCGTGAGCTGGGAGACCGCGGCAGAGGAGTCCTCATCTTCTGAGAGAGCATCCCCTTCCTCATCGATCAAGAAAGGATCAGGTGTCTCTGCTTCAACGAACACCGTGGGGGGATTAGTGAACATTGATTCAGAATTAGAGGGAATCTCCTCATCGCGAGTCTCCTCGACAGGCGGCTCTGGTAGGGGATAACTCTGGCGGTGGTCATCGGACATTATTGGCGTTGAGAGGCCGAAATCCGCGGTGGAAGGAGGAAGTAGTGGAAGAGGGTCGATAGACAGGGCAACGGAGCTAAGACTAGCTCGCTCGATGCTCTGGAGATCAACTTCGCTGACGTACTTGATATCCCAAGTGCGGGAAGAGGAGGGCGATGAGGGGACAGTGGTGGTGGTGGTGGTGGTGGAGGAAGCCGAACGTGCTCGATGGTGGTGAGTTGTGTGTGTCACGTGGTGGAATGCTTCGTCCAGCTTCCAGAGCTGGCGCTTCAACCCTTTGGTGAGTTTACCAGGCAGCTTCTTGATCAAGCTTGACTTTGGCGATGGAAGCTCGTCCCCCTTCTCTGTCTTTGTGCTCGACTTTGAGAGGGAGAATTTGGGCATCGTGTAAACCTGGTGACTGGGGAAAGGCAGGCCATCGGCCCTTCATTTTATACCGGTGGGTGAAACTCTAACTCGGATTAGAATCGGAGAACAAAGCATCCCTGAATGACGAAACGAGAAGCCATCATGTCCAGTCTGTCTCCGATCGGTTCTGGTAAACCTGCGAGGTTTCCTTCGGCTTCCAGGCAAGTTCGAGGTCCCCGCAGATTCAAAAAGGAGCGTGTGCAACTGCAACCCGGCTTAAATTCTTTCAAATGGGCGGAATCCACCACACTAGACACCAGCCATGAATGCCGGTGAACGGAAGCGTCTCAAGATAAACGTTAACTAACTCCATTGTCGGGGCGGGCGCTGATCTATCGCTATCTATTTATTGCCCATCGGCACTCCGCACATAATTAAGTCAAGTGCCGCTGCCGAAACAAAACATGCTTCTCGTAAGGACACGCTATCAAATCCATGATCATGAGGCGAGGATGACAGGAATGCACGACTTTGTTCCGACTTGAGAACAATTATTTCATCTTGTCTAATGTCGGCGGGCCTGATACAGGATGCATGATGGTTAGCGTGCCTTGAACTCAATCCGGATTCACGGTGAACCGTTGACATAGGCGTTTTTGAGGATCCGGAATACTGGCGCTGTTTCATCTTGCAGCAGTGAATGCGGGAGTTGTAAATGGTTTGAGCATAACAAATCAACAATGACTTATGGGAACATAGCGACAACGACGACAGTGGGATGGGTGCTCGAGAGATGAATACTGACAATGTTAATGAAGGGCGTGATGATTGGTATGGGCGGAATGGGACAATAATAGGGAATGAGTGTAAAGTTACAACTATAACAAATGACTGACTGTGCTGGGTTGGAAAAAAAAATTGGGGTGCAGAAAACGTTCTGGTGTGGAGGTGACTCTGATGCACGATGCAGATCGGTTGAGGGTCATGGCCATTAATTAACCCAGGCCTGCTTGACGGTTGAGTATGTAATGGCTGAGATCCTGCCAACCTATTAAATAACGTAGTCAGTTCTCTGCCGGTCCCACCAAATAACTAGCCCAGCAACGTACCTCCACCAACGCGACACATCACTTTCTTTGTCGTCGTGTCTCCCCCCGTCTTGCCAGATCTTGTCAACGTTGTCAAACGACAAGTGATAACCTTCCGGCTGAGTGTATTAGAAAATGCATATTGTGCTTTAATCTCTTCCCCCTCCTTCGGTATCTGACTCTTCCGCAAAGGGGGATCGACGCGCTCAACGAGTAAGCCATGTGCAAGCGAGTTGACAACCGTTGCGACCTCAACATCCAGAGGATCAAAATTATTTCCTGGAATATACTCGTGCAGCGGAAGTTGGTCCATCGACGGCGTGTAGGCGCCTGAGCGAGAGCCAGGCCGAGATGGTACACGACTGCCACTACCATCTCTGAAACTGGACGGAGGAAGCTTGTTTGTCGCTGTTCTTGGCCTCGCAACCGATCCTTGGTATACTGGCACCTGTTGGGCACGGGAACGTAACGTATGTTCAGGTGTCTGTGCACGCAGTGCCGTATTTCTGAATCTCATAGTCGGACTTTCCGAGCGGCTGAAATTCGAGAGCGAAGAAGATGGCCTTGAAGGCGTGTGCAAATGAACACTTGGAACTGGGATCATGGATCGACTTGGTGGCCGTGGGGGATGAATGCCATGAGGGGATGTAGAACTCAAAGCAGATGTGGAAAATGCAGGTGAAAATGAACGGTTGAAAACCTGGTCTTCATCATCCCATCCACCAACAGATCGTGCTCCGGATATCGACTTCAGGTTCTTAGCGGGGCCTGGGATGTGGCTTGGGGTCTTCGGCCTCGTTCGGGGGGTTGTAGCGAGTCCAGGTGTGATGGCTCGTGAAGGCGTCTGGGCTCGAGACGGTGTCCTTAGAGCGTGTGCTAATACAGGTTGATTGAAATAAGACGAAGAATACGTCGTGGAATTTGATGAAGTGACTGGAGACCAAGGACGGGATGATGCCATTGAAACCCTCGAGAGGCTTCTCCTGGACGGGGTGCCAATGGGAGGCACAGGTGGAATATCATCATTGTAGTGGCTAAAATACCCTGTCGATGAAGGTGGTCTCCTTGGAGTACCTTTGATAGTCGAGTTGCGTTCTTCTTGTTCTACCTTTGTAGAACTATTCCAACGTTGTTTGTGAGAATTTGTCCCTCGAGAAGAAGCCGACAAGTTGCTTTCTGTTTTTTCCAGCTTAAAAGCACGAGGTGAAGAATCTGGTGTGTAGCTCTGGCTATGCTTGTGGCTGGGCCGTTCAGGAGTTGAAGGTGTCACAGGCGCGCTCCCCCGTACAGACCCAAACAAGGAGGTGCGCTGACGACGAATGACGGCCGACGAAGGTTCAGACGATACGACGGGGACTTTCTTATTTACCGCGAGAGGCGTTATAGGTGGAGCCACAGGTTTGTTATTTCCGGTGATTTTCCTGGCAAACTTACGGAAAGGTGATATAGACCCAGAGATACTCAAACTCGCGGAGCTTGACACCTTCGACGCTCGAGATCCGCTAGGAGGAGTAGCCAAATATCCATTCTTTGTGGACGCCGTGCCAGAGGTAGTTGATTCCTGGTCCGAGAAATCTCCAAGCAGGATCTTTCGAGCAGCCTCCATTTCGGCATCGGTTCGGGTGATGCGCTCGCGCAAATTTTTCCATCTCTGGGCTGACTCCGCATGTCTTCGCAAGGTTTCTCCATTTTTGGTGACACGGTCACGAACGCCTTTATCGATGATTGAAAGAACTTTTGAAGTCGCAGGCATATAGTGCCTGAGCGGTTCGGCATGAAAAAATAACTCGGGTATAACTCGTATGATACACTCACTTCTTCTTTGCTTCGTAAGAGTCCAGAAGAGAAGTAAACATCTCGAAGGTTGCTGGTGGTTTATCACTTCGAACTGATGGCAATGCAGCATTCGACTGAAATTCTTCTGCGCCCCGCCGATGGACTTGCCAAATAAATTCCTAGAGTGTAAATTAGTACACATAACATGTAAAACGTTGGATCACGCACTTGACAGTGGTTGACCGCCTTCTCCAAACTGGACATCATTCCATCCGCTTGATCCGTGACCGTTCTGAAAACAGTGAGCCATTTGTCCTCCTTTAATTCCTCTCGCAACACCTCGCTTTCATCCTGGACCGATTCCCATTCCGACAAAAGCGTGGAGTGTTTCCGAAGTATGGCCGCATTCTCGCTGGCCTTGCCATTTTCAGATACTGTCGGTGTTGTTGCGGTACGAAGAAGGGGTTCCAAAGTTTCATTAATGTTCTTGATGCCATTCTCCACGGATTCCCGACGCTCGTCCAGAGTCATAAGTGACTGGTCGATTATGGTGGTGGTAGTCGCGTCTGCATTGTCTCCCGCCGACTGAGATTTATGGCGGAGTTCTTGTATTTCTGCCCGCCCCCCAAAAACATTATAAACCGTTGCAAAATCAAGTGAATGTACCAAACACACCAAAGATGCGAGTCTGAATGTCGGATATCGCATAGGACAGTTCTGTCATGTGGGTCGATATCGCTAGAAGACGTATGTCCCTATTGAGGAAGTTAACAAAACGGCGAGTTACGAAAACTCAAGACGCACTCATGACTCTTCTGTTTCCCCACCTTCTTCGACATTGAGCGGTTGGCGGTAATCGTGACGTTCTCTGTTGAGGATGTGAGCATAGAGGAGACGCGCCAAAAATTAAAATCGCTCGCCTTCATCCTCGAGATCGAATGAAACCTTTGACGAGGAGGCCGAATGACTGGATGAGATTTGTGGGAGATGGTAGAATATAGTTGAGACTCGACTGGGATGGCGAGCTGTAGAGGGAACTCTTGGACGATGCCACGCTCATGGCCGCCATGGTGGAGGTGACACGATAAAAAGAAGAGATGAATGAGGGAAATTAAGTATGACCGCGAAAGAACAATGATTGGTTGAGGAACCGCCGAGGTCAAGTGCCGGTAGCCAAATTCGTTACAAGGAGTGGGGTATAGATTAGCAACGCCTGAGGACAGCGACGACGACTACGACGGTCCCTCTGCAGCCTGGCGGGGGGCGGGGTGCTGATGGACTTGCCACAAATCTGAGCGAATTGGCACCAGTCCAAGGCAGAGTTCTGGTCAAGTGGCAGTCATGGCCTTTGTCACACGAATGGTCACTTGCTCATTTCGGTACCAATGTTATATTATTTCATAATTGTATGTACATTCATCCGAAAATTTCGTCCACATCCATAACATCATCATCATCTTGCGTACTCGGCTTCGTCTCTATCAACTTGCGTTCTAGATAGTCCTGCAGCTGGGCTAGAGCTTCCTTATCCGCATCTTGCATCATCGCTATTCGACTTTTCCTGTAGATGCGAGGATCCACGGAGTTGAAGTATCCACCAGAAAGACCTTCAAGTGCCCACAAATTGTTGCTAGTGACCAACGGTTTGTCAATGGCGACTTTCACGGTGGATATCATTTTCGGATGCTGAAGGATGTCGGGATAATATCGCCCGCTAACCAGGCCCATCCCGCCAACAAATTCAAAGCCTGGGGTAAGGATTGGGCGGAACTTGAATCCTCTTGGAGGTTCAGGTAGAATGTTTCCCAGTGCCAGGCCAGAGTTGGGCAGATCGTTGTTTGGCGTCGTTCCGTTACTGGACTTGAAATGCAAGTCTGGTGTAATAGAGGGACCACTGACAGCGTTTTCCGGATGGGAAGGAGGGGGATTCATGGGTTGGGCATTAGTTGGCTTCTCTTCGTTGGGGTCGTCCCAATCATCAGCGGCAAGTTCGTAAAGCATGCCACAGACCCTGGCTTCCTTTTTCATTCCGCCTGAACCATTCGGAATATCAACTGCTATAATCCCATCTAGCCTGAGGAAAACACCTCTTGTCCCGGCCCCCAACTCGGATGGATCTCGTCCCTCATTGGCGCAGCATTGCAATTCCTCGCGTCCGGGACCCGACGGAGCCAAAATGTACTGTGCACCATTCGGTGCCAATGTTCGTCGAGGTATTTTGAGGCGAATGAAATCATCCGCCCAAATCCTCTCAGCACCCCACCAAAAACCTTGGAAGCGTCTTTGGACAAGTTCGTTGGGTGGCGGAGGTGCCCCCAAAATTTTATTCGATATCTTCCGCACCTCGCTTTCTGACAGGTTCGGGTCGACGGCAGTAACATTCTTGCGAGATGCCGTTGACAGTGCGAGGTCCCTGGAGAGCTGTGCATTATGTCGTCCAGCGGCTTCGATGGCCATTTGGAGTGTGTATACCTGAGGGGGCTGCATAGGAGGGGGAGGAGGAGGAGGAGGAATGGGGGTCTGCACTGGCGGAATTGGTTGCGAAGAAGGGAGAGTTAATGGAGGGGCGGCTGGTTGAGACAATCCGAGCGGGGCTGTTGATGATGGCGGTCTCTGGGATGGGTTTGGTTTGGCAGGGCTAGTTTGGATTGGGATTGAATATCTTAGTTCGTAGTCATCTGTAAGACACCAATATGTAGAAATTATAGAAGCGATTTGGAGAGCAGTGGCATATGCATTGACAGCCTCAGAAAAGGTTGGTGGTGGGAGGCCCGGACAAGGGTTAAATGCGGAAAGTGCATCTTTATCAAAATTGAGTTTATCCACGGGGAAATTGGTCATGGCACGGATGAGGCCATCCTGTGGTACATAGGCTTGGTATGGGAGAACTTGATCGTCGTCGATGGTATACGAGTGAGATACTGCCAAGAGTTGTACCTTGTATTTTGTCGACTGTCGGATGGTCCAGGGCAATGGTTGTTCGTTGGCCTCAAGTATAGGGCCTCTGGCACCGAAGCCTTGAGGAGAATCAAGTTGCATGGCTGACGAGCTCGCTTGAGGGACGTCGCATTGGCGAAACACTGGACCGCTCGCCGACTGTGGTATCGGCTCTGTCTTCAGCTTTATTTCGTCAATTACACCAGGCCAGAACTCGATTGAAGCGTCTTCCGGACTTGGCCCAGGTATTGGGGGTTCCAGGGCACACCAAACAACTTCACCCTCCCTAAAGAACCGCCGAAGACGCATTGAAGTTTTGGAGTATATGGCACGGAGGTCGTTGTTCCGTTCGACAAGCATTGGTTGCTTGAGAACGTTTGCAGACGGTCTGAGAGGCTTTATTGTTCGCTGCACAGCGGCATAAACTTTCGAGTCGCGTGGTCGCGAGCGGCCAGGAAACTCACGTCCCTTTCCTTTATCGCGGATAGATTTTATGCGGGAAGGCGATGGCGACCCAAGTGATGGTGTGATGCGCAAGATGTTACTCATAGATGCTGTGATTTCCCGTTGAGCCTTGATCCCACCACAATATTTACAAGTGCAAGGAGTCGCGGAGTCACCCATAAGCCAGATTGCATGCGGGATGAACTCGTTGACGGAGCGGAATTTGCTTTTGGAACCTAAAGAACGTCAGGTATGGTGCGGAGCAGAATACTGCGAATAACATACCATATAGATAGAGATCGTGTCTGGGAGAAGAATGGATGCCTTTGTTGTGATCAAAAAAACCATAGCCGTCGGGAAAGCTTCTAAATACATAAGTTGGGCCATCTTTTGGAAAAAAGTCAATGAGGGAGGCCTGCCAAAAGGAAGAGAAATTCACGGACCTGGCATATTGAGATGCCGCGCAACCGCATCTGCAACCGTTGTCCTCCATCGGATGTGTTGTGGATGCTCTGGGGTGAGAGGTTCGTAATAGTTGACGTGCCCTTCGTGGTCGATAATACGCGTCGTTTGTGTGGGCCATGTACTGACATTGCCGTCCGTTCTCAAGAAATCGAGGTAGGTTGGGTTGGCAGCAAGTGAAAAGTTTTCTGCGGGCCTTCGTGAACGCATTCTGGAAGTGATAGTTCAAATCCGTAGGCCGTTAGGAAAGAAGGAACGAGATGTGAGGATGTCTACTAAAAGTTATGCTAAACAGGTCACTTGATGGCGTTGGCGTCGAAATATAACAGGTATCAACACTTCTTTTTTTATAAAAAGTTCCCGACCAACTTTTTCAAATTTCACTTGAACATTTAAATTTGAACCTTCATCCAACTTTAAATAAATCTCCTTTCTGAATATCATGGATTCATGTCTTATCCCGACTCTTGTCTCCAACAAGGATTTCAAGCCGTGTATATCTACGTCTTGCACAAGTTTATAACCCCACTTGCATTGACGTTAAACAACACGGCGAGAGTTAGCTTAGGCTCTGCAGAATGTCTACCTTCGTAAATTACGGGAGGATGTTTTGAATGGGCCAGACATTTCCCCAAGTTACGTATAGCAATCCTTCAGTTTCGTATCCAAATACTACTTTTGAGAAGCCGAATAGCGTCTTACCGAGTCTATTTGCTAGTGTCGAATGCATTAATCTGCAAAACATTCCTCTCTTCGAGGCCCGGGCTTTCCAAAACAATCTCCTTTAAGAATCTTGGTGCCACGCCAAACCCAATTGGATTCTCAAGCATGAATTCCAGCTTCACGCTCTCGAGATTCTCGTACGAGTGTGGGTACTTGCTGCTCCGCCCCGGTTCGAACTCCATGCCAGGTTCTGTTCCGCAAAGGATGGAGTCAACTTCACTCCATCTGTCGAATATCGTGGTATTCGCAGACCGGTCCATGTAGGGAGCTGGGAGGTACAATGAATACACGATCCAGATACTTCGCATGGCATTTGCCCGGGTCGTGTACAATGAGTGGATTCCTGTTTGGAGGAGGGCGGAAAGCCAAGGTAAGGGGTCATCCAATTTCTGGAGCACATCAATGTTGACTTTGAGATTCCTTAGGTGAGGGACCTGTGAGAGATCGAATTGGTTGGATGAGGGCAGCTTCCAATATTCTTGCAAATCGACTGTAAAATGAGATTCTGAGAAACGCGAACGAAGGATTTAAGCAAATAAAGCCCACCATCATTCATTAGCACGAGCTCAAGATGTTCCACCGACAGTGAAGCATGCAGCAATCGCGCGAAATCTGCGAAATTACCGGATATTGACATCGCCAATTTTCTCACTGTCCCGATGGCGATGTTCGAAGACGGGTGCAAAAGATACGAAATCAACGCGGTGGACGTCCTTGGCCCAATGACCAACATATCCAGCTGCGCTCTGTGTGCCTCCGACCTAACCGAGGTATTCAAAGACGCCACATTCTCATCGGCAAAGATGACGTGATCCACCTCCAGCACCCTTAGGTGTCTGCAATCTCGAAGTAACTCCTCCAGATCTCCGACATTGTCAAGCATAAGACTCGACAGCTTGAGCTCTGTCAACGACGAAAGGCGAAGCACATGCTCTGATATTGCGGTCTTCAAGCCCACAGGTAGCTGACCCCATGCGATGCGGACCGACGCTGAGCGGCTGATTTCGAACCTCCGAAGGTTGGTGAACGACCTTAACAGCAGTGGCAGTGTGGGTTCATATGCGAGCCATTCGCGTGCGAGCATGCCCTCACAGAGGTGTAGCTCGCGGATATAGGGCGTTATGCCTCCAAGGCGGCCTTTGGCCGACCACTCGATGATGTCGAAGAGTTTCTGACATGGTGATGTCCGCGAACGAATGAAAAAGAAGGACGCTCCTGCACCACGGGTATTCTTGGGCGGCTCGAGTGCGATACGATGGAAAAGGTGCGCGCGGGCTGAAGAGAGCCATGCCAACGCGACTAGGGCGCAGGTTTGGAGTGTTTGAGTGTCGGCATGGAAATGGTCAATGACGTTGTCGAAGATTTCTTGAGGAAGGCCCGAGCCCAACATAGTAGGCAACCCCGCTATGAAGAGTCTTAAGTCCTTGAAACTTTACTGCAAGAAGGAAAGGAGGAGATAGCACCATTTCCATCGGGGACAAGTAATTGAAGGCGCCCAAAACCGATTGAGAGCCCCGAGTTGTACATACCCGTCTCTCAGACCAAGGTAATCGTCGATGCTATCACGACCATAATTTCACATCCTTTCAAACAGCGCCAGTGCCTCTCATTTACGTAAGTAACGGACATAGAGCTCAATTGAACAAACAACAAGCTTCGCTTGCCCGTGGCTTCGCCACGGGGGGGTGACTTGGGCCCTTCAGGCCTACATCCTATCAACATGAAAGACATATCAGATTGGTACTTTGGTGAAGGAAGGTTCGCTTCGCTCACCTTCCTTCACCAAAGCACTACATTTCATCCAATTAGTTCTTAAGTTTTTAATTTTGGTACTTGGATACAGGCAGATTCGCTTCGCTCATCTGCCTGGATCCAAGCACTACATTCTATTTTTTAACATATCTTCAGTCTATCAAACCACCACATGAATTAGTCCTTAAGTTTTTAATAATTTTGGTACTTGGATACAGACAAATTCATAGGGCTGCACACTGTACCTATAGTGATGGGTATTACAGATGGGTCTGGCAGGTATTCACCCAATATTCACCTGTCCCATCAGAAGATTGGGTCTGCACCATTGAAACCATCTGCCAAGACCCATTACAGCTGTTGTATGGGTACTACTGTACCATTACGACCATAGGTTCACGGCATGTTACCTGTTACACATATAGTTCATTTGAAAATAGTTCATGGCAGCCTAAATGGGAAATTAAGAGTCCATTTCAGACACCTCGGGCGCTTTTTTGGAGATTTTAGACCAAAAACTGATGATTTAAGGCCCTGTTACACGTTACAAAATATGAAATTGTTCAGTTCAGGCACCCCCATTACCCGTTACATGAACCTATGGTCGTAATAGTACAGATCCATAATAATAAAAATTTCCCATTACTTATCAGTCATGGATAAACTTTCAAAAGAAAATGCTTACTCAATCCCATGTTTTGTCTGTGTATAATCATTGTCTACAGAGCAGAATTTAACTCCAAAGGCTTTGTGCCTACCAAAAATGTCAGTGATTGCTCAAAATTCAAACCCCACACTTCATCAACTTCCACTGGGACCCTCACAAAGTAGGTTGTTGATGTTTAAAATTCAATATATTCTCTGTCAAGGCAGTTTGAACATCCTGGGAATTTAATAGTAGTTCTCATAGGCAAAAAAAGCGAACATAGAGTGAAATATTTCAGATAGTAAGAAAAACAGCCATCACAACTGTTTACCGCCATTTTTTTTAGCCGTTCATCCTGTTTAACTTTCAAGGCAAGCTTAAATGAGCAAAAAACTGAAAATATGTAATTTTCCACAGTGTGTCAAGGTGGAAGGCAGAGAGAGAGAAGCAGGCAGTGTTTGTTTCCAAAGGCCCTGTTTGGTTTCCAAAGGCTCGCGCTGCGCGCTCGCGTCGAATTTCAAACTCAGCTTACACGTAAGCCGTTCCCACCCCCCTTCAAATAATGTATTAGATTCAAACCCAAGGTATATCAAGAATAAATCACCGTACCTCACATGCATCAACCTCTAATACCCCCTTCTTGCTTAAACTCTGAAGCTGCTTGGTGAATTCATCTGCGATCTGGCGGGGGGAATCGTCGCCAATTGGGTTGTCCAGGGAAAAATCTAATCTAAATCTTTGGAGGTGCCCAAAAGACGGTCGGGTGAGAAGTTCGTCAAGGCTCCTCCACCCCATTAACGTGTTATCAAAGGCTTGTATCGTGAGAGAAGGTGGCGGTTTGTCGATGACACACGTTAGGGAAAGTACCTCTAGGGCGTTGTCTGGGGAGGCAGACGAGAGGAAGGCCAAGAGCCAGGGAAGGGGATCCGTGCGAGCAAGCAGTGCACTGACTTGTAAAGAAAGAGACTTGAGAGAGGAGAGAAGCTTAAGATTTACGACGTCTCCTTGGCCTAAACGAGCTTCATAATCAACTGAATCTATGTGAGATTAACACAGGACGAAAGAAAGTTGAAATCTCACAGGATGGATCTATTTCTAAATCCATTGTCTCGAGGTTAGGGAAGAATCTAAGAAATTCGACCATGTTGTCATAGTTGTCCATCGACATGTTTGTTGCAAGGAATGTTGTGGTGGAGAAACTGAGAGCCGAGCGAGGGTGGAGGAGAATGGGAATGATTATGGGCAAACCGGCGGACCTGAGTGATAGGTGCTTGATTTCTGCTTGGTTTCTGCTAGGTGGAAGAATGTCCTCCAATGCAGAAACAGAAAGGTGGGCTGTGGTTGACATGATACCAACGCGATCCAGCTGGAGAGTATGGGCCTGACGGCAAGTATCAATGAGCTTGAGAAAATCTTGTACAGAACTGAAGGTGAATTGGCGAAGAATGAAGGATTGTATGGCCATGGAGGACATGGCATGGCAGATATCCTTGATGACGATCGTCGACCATACTATCTGTGGGTCCACATGACCTGGAACGGGGAGGATGAATTCAAGTTGACGAAGGCAGGTCAGCTTCTTGAGAAGAAAGGGGAATGTGATATCTCTGTTGACCCAGCCACGGTCTTGGACTGAAAGTCTATTGACATATGAAGCGATGTGAGGTGAGGAGCGGATGGCAGCAAAAATGCGAGATGCGCCAGAATGCAGACGGAGATGGTAGAACAAATGGGAACGACTGGCAGGAGCCCAGGACCGCGAGACAAGAGCACAGGCTCTGAGGGCGTCGTGATCGTCGTGCAAAAAGTCGATGATGTAGTCGTACAGTTCTGGGAACAACATGTGACGTAATTGGCATTCGCTCACTTCCTTCATGTCAAAAACATCACCGACCGCCTACAAGGCCAGTGGCGGATTCGAGACCTCCACTGGCACTATTTATGTCTCAAAACCTTATCGTTCAACTGGTTCAAAGAAACTCAGGGCTTTGATCACATTTGCACCCAGAAATTCTGCCTTTGATATCAATAATGACAGCTCCTCCGCAAATGAATTCCGCGTGCGTCAGCCTCTCCTATCTCAGCAATCTGCCTCCCAAGCCTTCTTTAGGGATTTTACTCTCTGTTCTGGATTTCCATATTCTTGTTCCCCCTGCAATCATATGTGCGCAGCATAGAGGCCAGTGGACGTCCTCTCAATCTTCAGTTTGCCACAATGTTGTCGGAAGATGCTATCACCCTCGCGCTGAGCGACGCAGTCCTTGTTCTAAGTACTGGAATATGTGTACCGTTCGCCTGGGCCATGAAGAATGGCTGGATACGCCACTACTGGACCCGCGTCATCCTTCAGCATCTCCTTCAAAGCTCTATATTATTTGGCGCTATCAGCTGGACATTCAATAGGCATGTCCATGTCGATTACTTCTCGCTTTTCATGCTAAATAAATCCCCAGGAATTGGCCATGGGTTCAATCCGGTTTTCTGACATTACATTCACTCGTATGTATTCACGTCTTCATGTCCTTGGTCTTTTCCTGAATATAGCGCTGCAGGTTATGGTCATGAAAATGCACTCGTATATCACCGTCAACGCACAACTCCAACAAATAGCGGAACAAGCAGACTACCTATATCCGCAGCTGGTGGAAGCAACGGAATCCGTTGGCGGTTGGGATAAAGCCGTGGCAGTTGCTAGTGCCAGGCAAGCTGAACTGGATCCGCAGCTGAACTCTTCGCAACGCTCAACCCCACCGAATGGTAGCAGTAACACCTACGAATCCACCCCAATTGGTACGCCTACAGTCCCCGAAGGGTCAGCTACGTCATTCGTAGACGTCAAGACTGCCAACGCCCTCAGAAAGCGCCTCTTGACCGTGGCTGCTGAGTCCAAGACAGCCTCTGTGCGCGATGAGGACGTAGGGGCCCGTGCGACACGCAGGCTGCCGGTAAAAGATTATCCAGAACCCCCCAGGATGGTCCGACAAGAGGATAGATCCGAGGTTCTCAACCCACACCCGTTGGTTATGCACCCTGATCCCCAAATTTCGGACATGGCGAAGGACTATACAGAGCTGCAGAATGAGCTCGTGAGCTCTGGACCAACTTATGTCAAATGGCCAGAAAATATTACATGGAAGAACTTTGCAGTGTATCAGCTGATCCCAACCCTCGTTTATGAGCTGGAGTATCCGCGAACTAATAGGCGCGTGTCCCAAGGTGTCAAGTTTCTAACACGTATTGACAAGAGTTGTGACATCTAGGATACGACCGGTCTATGTCTTTGAAAAAACTGTAATTATGCCTGATATATATCCCCCGTTCGCTGGGCTGATATCAGGTTTAGGTTGCAACCTTTGGAACCTTTGCTCTCTTATACACAGTGACAGAGAGCTTCATCCTCCCGTATACGCCTCATGCCGACCAGTCATTTCTACGGTCATTACTCGATCTCGCACTTCCATTCATGATGGCATATCTACTGCTCTTCTACATTATCTTTGGTAGGTCTTGTACCCGACCATGTTGCCGTTCTTCACTCAGAGAATTTAGAATGTATATGCAATGGTTTTGCCGAGCTCGCCTAGTCAGCACTTTTTTTGACTCTTCTGATACCTAATCCTGATGTCCCCTCTTAAGTTTCGCGGACAGACAATTCTACGAGGACTGGTGGAATTCAACGTCATGGGATGAATTTTCTCGAAAATGGAATAAACCTGTGTATGCATTCCTGCTCAGGCATGTATATGCCGCTACAATCATGAGCTATCGTGTCTCGAGGACCACGGCTATGTTCGTAACGTTCCTGATAAGCGCGTGCGCACATGAGCTCGTGATGACTGTGGTGACACGCAAGTTCAGGATGTACTTGTTCACGTTGCAGGTATGTTCAATCTTGTTTCCGTTCTCCCGGACATGTGAATTTGAGATTATTACTACAGTTGATTCAAATTCCACTCATCGTTTTGGGTCGGATCCCCGCCGTCAAACGAAATCGGCTCATGGGCAACGTGGTTTTTTGGCTGGGACTCTACGCGGGATTCCCGCTTCTCTGTGTGGCCTATGTCGCATACTGATCAGACGTATATATGTCTGACTCCCAGAGCGATGATAGATGGGTAGGTTCAAAACAAACATACTATAGTCCACAACCCCAATGTCTGTGAACCAACCATGCCTTGGGGTATCAATCTAAATGCATATACATTCTATTTGTAAGACTAGTTAGTTCCTCTGTTCTTTATAATCTCTAGATATGCTTGCCATTCATGCATAGTGCAAGGTTGGCTTGACAGCAATTCGAAAGTTCTATACGGTGTACGACCGAACTTTCGAGAACCAGAATGGTCTCTCATGTTTGAGCGCAACAGGATTAACGTCTCCTGTTTCAATATTTACCGAATCGTAAGACTCGATGTCCATCTTGTTCCAGCGACCTAGTGGACGCGAACGGAGAGTAAGCGCCATCGCAAATACATATCGTGCCCGCGCACTGCCTGATGCTAACGTCGAAGAGGAAGTCGGATGTGTTGGAGGAGTCGAAACGTTGTTATCACCGGGGAGGGGCAATTCAAAGCGACCGCTGGCATCCACGAGGTCGGAGAGATGAACTGTGGTCCCAATGAGCTTCCAATGACCCAGGAAGAGGCCCTGCGGCACGAATTAAATATTGCAAAATGGTGGATGAGCTTCTTTATCAGAGAAGAGTCTCACCTTCATTCTCAGAGTGTACTTCAAGAGGGGTATCACTTGTTGAGGAGAATGCTCTTCATTGGCAAGGAGCGACAACACTTGGCCATTTGGAAAAAATCGCCTGGCGGATGTCTGTTAAATATCGAAAGAGCAGCGATGAAGATAAAGCACATACAAGTATCGATGGTATGTTATTAGGTGGCTAACCTAAACGGAAAGAGCTTTGAATGATTCGAGTAGATGTCGGCCAGAAATGACATACATTAACCCATGAATTCTCGCTAAGTCCTGGCCGCCTGTTTATAAGGACAGCGTTTAAAGATCCGGGGACAAAAGTCAAATCAATCGAACCTACACATAGTGGCAAGTTGCAATATAGACACCATCCAAGCGCACACGAGGTTGCTCGATATACACGCGTCTGTAATCCAAGGCGCACCGCTGGATAATTGGGACCATTGAATCATAGTCCGCAATTTGGGGAGGGCGGTACGTCTTGACAACAAGAGTCCTTTTATAAACTAGTTATAGCAAACGACCTCCTAGGGTTTAAAATATGCGTACCTCCATATTTGACGATCAAGCGTCAAGACTCTCGCCTTCTTGCAAACGCTCGCGAACCGTTCAATCGACGTTGGGTCCATCTTACCAACAATGAGCAGCAACAATTCGTTTGGAAGGGCGTTGAGGAGAACAGGCTCATTCTCGTTTTCTGGTTCAAAGCTGACGGTGGCTGGAATTCCTTCGAGGAAGTTTGCGAGGGTTTTAGTCCCTGTAACAAACGCCTTCGGTTCGATATTAACATCCTTGAGACCTGAAGACAATCGTTCGACGTCTTTGTCGGTAGAAGATCGTACGTGTTTAGGGGAGACCGCGGCTTGTTGCTCTCTTAAGATAGACTGGAGCATTTGCTCGCGACGGTACGCACGGTCCACATTGTCGTCCTGCAATGCGATTCAGGATGATATCAGACCCTTTGGACGAGTCAACATACCAATCGAAATGCTTGACGATAAAGTTGCAAAGCCTGGTCCAAATCGCTTCGCTGTTCATGCTCAACTGCTTGACGGTAGAAGCTCAACGCGTTCTCGAGAGTCGATGTATAAGATTGAGGGAGGATTTCCCCACGACTCAGCGCGGGATGAGTTGTCGGTAAAGGGCGACTCGGGCCAGGAGAAGTGGAGACTTCAACATGAGAGGTTCCGAAGTATGTCGGGGTTGAAGGTAAGTTCGACGATACATGAATGTCGTTGGAACCAGAGCCAATTGTATTAGCCTTGCGTCTGCGAAGCTCTGAAAGCCATTCCTCTCTGAACTTTTTGAGTTCCGAGGGTTCTTCTTCCCCGGTCTTCGAAGCGGGAGACGTTGCTGACATTACACTACTATCTGCTAAGTCAATTGACTGATATCTCCAAATTATTAGATCAACAATTTCCCACGTCCCTCCTCCATATCCCACCTCATCCCAGACTACTTACGCTGGACCGGCCGTCGCTGATACCCTAGCTATGGACGGTAACAAGGATGAAGCCGTTCGGTGTCTGGCCATTGCTCAAAAACATTTTGACGCCAACAATCTGCCTTCTGCGCGGAAGTTCTGCTTGAAATCCATAGCGCTGTTCGAAACACCACAGGCCACCAAATTACTAGCTTCAATAAACAGGGCTGCAGCATCATCTAGCAGGAATGAGAACGGAGAGAACTCTCCTTCCGTCTCGAATTCACAAACAGAGGAACACCCTTCGGCCGCTGGCATGAAGCACCGCCACGCGCAAGCCAAATCCTCTGGGAACGGAACCGCAGGTGGGATGGGTGGAGAAAAGCGAGAATATACCCCAGAGCAGGAATCTGTCGTCAAGCGGGTGCGGCGATGTAAAGTAACGGAATATTATGAAATCCTTTCTGTGAAGAAAGAATGCGAGGAGGCTGAGATCAAGAAAGCTTATCGAAAGGTGTGTTGCAACAATCCTTTCCAAGCTCAGGTGGACTGATACTGTCACTCAACGCTTGCTTTGGCTTTGCATCCTGACAAGAACGGCGCACCAGGCGCAGATGAGGCGTTTAAATGTGAGTAGTCTCAGGTGTGATCGGCAAGGAACTTATACTTTTTTTTTTGGGAATTTTAGTGGTATCCAAAGCATTCCAAGTGCTATCAGGTATATGCGGTGTTGGACTAGGAGAGAGAATATATTTCGCTCACCATTTCTTGTAGATCCTCAAAAACGAGCCGTATATGACAGCGGCACTGACCCAGAAGACCGATATGGTGGAATGTCTTCGCGTTTCTCTGGTGGGAATGGGCGTTCCGATGGAGAGCTCAGTCCTGAGGACTTGTTCAACATGTTCTTTGGTGGGGGTGGTAACGCGTTTGGCCCAGGTTTCGCCACAAGCTTTGGGGGTGGGCCTGGTAAGCGAAAGGTCCTTACCGTGCAGAACTACCCTGATCGCAAAAATTGTCTAGCTGTTTTTACATTTGGTTCGAATGGTTTTCGAACGCAGACCTTCACGCGGGGTGGGGCTGGCGCGGGAGCGGACAACGCAGCGGAGCCTCGATCTTTGCTTGTCCAACTCTTACCCCTCCTTCTCCTATTTGGTTTCTCGCTCCTGTCTTCACTCCCAAGCCTCTTTTCAACACCCCCAAGTCCAGATCCCCGATTTGCGTTCGCCTCCACGACGAGGTATAACACAGAAATGGAAACCGGTGGGCTTGGCATCCATTACTTCGTGAACCCCACCGAATTTTCAAGCCATCCTGTCATCGGTGCGGAGCTGGCAAAAGAAGGTGTAAAGTTGGGAAGGGTGATTGAAGAAATCATTCCACCATCTGAAACAGAGCAGTCGACGGGAGAAACGCAAAAAGGAAGCAAGGGGTCGAAACCCAAGACGAGAAAGGTGGTACGGGGACAGGGAAAAAAACGGGGACCAGCCCTCAAGAAATTCGAAGACACCGTGGATCGTGCGTATACGCAGGACCTTTACAGCCAATGTCGACAAGGAATGGACAGGAAGGAACGGGCGAAGGAAGCAGAAGTTGGGATATTTGGGATTGGGACAGACTGGGAGAAGGTCAAGAGGATTGATAATGAATTAATCGGAAGTTGCGAAGAGTTGAAGAAACTAGGGCTATTCAACAGGTGATATCGACACCAAATTTAATTTATTCTCGCTGGATTGCCTCGGATATATATCATGTAGTGTAGACTGTTTATTCGCTTCACGAAACTAATGCACATGCTGGGTTGGTCGAAGGACGTTCAAGCCTGAGCAGTCCTAGAACAGCATTGGGGTGTCGTCGATGTGTGTCGCGCAAACTGCTCTACTGCGCCGCTTTCGCTCTCTCCCTCTCCAGTTTGACATAATACGACTCCTGGCGCTCCACTAAAAAAGGAGAAATTAGCAGATAATCATGGAGGCAGGTTTGTAAAGGGATGGCCAGACAACGCTACTCACGGTCTCTCAAGTGACTTCCATACCTACATAAAAAATGGGTTAATAAACGTGGTCAATAAAACGGCGAGAGGTTAGCCTTACCAGTAAGCATATCCAGCGCCGATTCCAAGGCCAAGGGCGCAGCTCAAGTCGAGCCAAAAGCGTTTCCTGAGCTTTCCGGTGATTGGGGCAATGGCCATTGTGGTTTGTGGTGATTTCAAGGTGCAGCGAAAGGAAAATGTCGGGTTGGGAACTGGCAAACAATTACATCAGCAGCAGTCACGATGTAACAAAGGTGTCACGAGCAGGTGTTGTCCTCGCATTACACACGCCCCCTTCAATCTCGGCACACAATCCACCGTTTCTCGTGCTCTTCGTATTTTTTTGCCCATCACTTCCCTCCGAGAAAGTCTCATCCAGAAAGCCTTCCAAGCGAACCAGGCAAATCACTGAAATCGACGTATTCATCTTAATTACCGTGTGACACATCCCCAATCCAAGATCAGCATGGAAGACCCCTCAGGTTCTGGTGGCTGGCGCTTCGCCCAGTGCTTTGGCGACAAGGGAGATGTGGAAGATATAACAGAGGGTGAGCGTTGGTCCCATCGGTCGTCGCTTTGAAGGCACCTCCAGCGCCTGTCGAATCTAGATTGCTAACTATTGTTCTCTAATCGCAGCCGACATTATATCCACCGTCGAGTTTGATTCTACGGGAAACTATCTAGCGACGGGAGACAAGGGTGGGCGTGTAGTTCTTTTTGAACGAAATGAAATGGTCCGTCGTCTCACTTGCCCAAGCCCTATCTTCCAGTACAAGGCCAACAGACCAAAGGATCATTCTGGAACTTTTTACTTTGTCGTGGGACTATCGTACTCATTGCTTCCTCTTCTCGTTTAGAAAAAAGGATGTGAATACAAGTTCTACACTGAATTCCAATCGCACGAGCCAGAGTTCGATTACCTGAAATCGCTGGAAATCGAGGAGAAGATTAATAAGATCAAGTGGTGCCGGCGACAGAACGCTGCTCACTTTCTATTATCAACAAACGGTGCTCATGGCCCTTTATTTGCCCGTGGGCACCATGCTGATTCCTCTGGCAGATAAAACGATAAAGCTCTGGAAAGTTTTTGAGAAATCATTGCGAGTCGTGTCTGAGTCAAACCATTTTGACGGTCAACGCCCCGTAGCTACTCCTTCAAACCCAAGTCACCTGAGGCTCCCTCGCATGACACAGCAGGACAACATAATTGCCGCTGTGCCCCGTAAAGTTTACTCCAACGCTCACGCCTACCACATTCACTCAATCTCTGTCAACTCCGATCAAGAAACTTACATCTCTGCGGACGATTTGCGGATCAATCTCTGGAATTTGAATACTAGTGACCAGAGCTTCAGTGAGCGACATCCTTTTGCTCCTGGGCAAATGCTCTGGGTTACGCTCAATGACTAATTGTCGTTATCCTCTTCACCCAGACATCGTCGACATCAAACCCGTAAACATGGAGGAATTAACAGAAGTCATTACCGCGACAGAATTTCACCCAACACAGTGCAACCTTTTCATGTATTCAAGCTCGAAAAGCAACATCAAACTTGCTGATATGCGGGATTCCGCTCTATGCGACCGACATGCGAAATGTGGGTGCCGTTTTTGTTCTGTCTAAATGGGGCTTTCCTTATTGTTGTCTGTTACAGGCTTTGAGGAAGAAGAAGATCCCACCAGTCGCTCGTTCTTCTCAGAAATTATTTCCTCCATATCAGATGTAAAGTTCAGCCATGATGGGCGGTACATCCTCTCTCGAGATTATCTATCATTGAAGATCTGGGATATTAATATGGAATCGCGGCCCGTCAAGACCATTCCAATCCACGACCACCTGAGGGGCAAGCTTTGTGATCTCTACGAGAATGATTGCATCTTCGACAAATTCGAGTGTATCTGGGGGGGCGACGATAAGTATGTGGCCATTTCTCGTTTGTTCCGCCTCGATTGGGGTAAACTGATCGGAATTACCTTTTAGACATGTGCTGACGGGATCCTACCACAATTACTTCCGGATATATGATACCGACACCCTAAGCGACGTCGTGCTGCAGGCTGACAAATCGGCTTTCAAAGCTAAGAAGATCGGTGGGCCATTGCCCGGTGGGAAACCTGGTTTGAAGAATGGACCGAGGGTGGGAGGTTTGAGGGATGCCATGCAATTGGAAACACTTGATTTCAACAAGAAGATACTGCATGCAAGCTGGCATCCCCGAGAGAACACGATTGCGGTAATTCTCTCCATTTATGATGCTGGTCCTAAGTCGCTCACTATCCTTCTTAGATTGCCGCAACGAATAATCTGTTCTTGTATAGTGCGGCATGAAATTTGTGTAGCCTGTAATTTGACCCATCCCTTCCATAAATGTTTACCCCATTTTGTATTTTTTCTTCCAAGGGTTTCTCCGGTGGTTTCTCCCGTTTCTTCCGTTTCTTCGCTGGGAAGATTTTGCATGGCAGAGTTGTGAGCTAGTGATGAAATGTGTCCCAATGATGGGCAGATTTCAACTACGACCCGGAATGCGACATCAGCAAAGCTTTCCAAATCTGCCCACATTCATCACATTTTTTATTCAACCCTGTGTGCAATGCCAAGCATGTACGTTTGAAACATTTGAACGCTATAATACCACCAATATCCTAGTCAAATTCTAATGGTTCTTTATACTTACCACCAACATGTCCCATCCTCGAATGATTATCATACCACAGTGCTAATTTCGTCCAGCATGCCATCTTTCACAGGCTCCTTTCGATCATGATTTATTCGTTGTACTTAAAAATGGTACAAGTCTATAGCGCCCGTCGTTGGATATTCAACCTTTGTTTAAGTACTTGTAACGGATGCAAATCGCATCAAGATAACATTAGCCTTTAGCTCCCGTTCCGCTGACCCCCGGTTCAGACAAGGGCAAACAATCAAGTAAATTACATTGCTTGGATTTGAAATTCACCACCGCTCCTTTTCATCATGGATCAGGTCTGTTAATCCCTGATAGTATTATTATCTACCCCTTATTAGACCTTTGTTACCAGGACTCCTTCCGCCAACTGCTCAAGACCCCCCGCGTCGGTGCTTCGTCGAACCTCGGTGCTGCCTCTCGTTCTCGCGGCTTCGTAGCCCCTCCACCTAAACTGTCGGTACATTACCAAATTTCAAAGACACTAGCTGACAAACGTGCAAAGGAAGGTGGTGGATGCGAGTCAGCCTGCTTTCAAGCCCAGAAACGTGAAGAAGGTCCAGGATTCCAAGTATCGAGATCGTGCAGCAGAACGTAGGGTCGGCGATGGGAATGACTATGCACATGTGCGTCCCATCATAATATTTGGATTTCTTTTATGCTTACAGTACCGTAATGGTAGGTCGAAGCCCTTCTGGAGGATTTTGAGAAACGGAACGCGGGTAATGATGACAAGGACAAGGTAGACCTAATCTATCCTATGTTTGAATATTCAGTCTGAGCATCGCGAAAAGGTTGAGGCCCAACGGAAGTACCTTGGTGGCGACAGCGAGCACTCCATCCTCGTCAAGGGTCTTGATTTCGCTTTGCTTGAGCAAAATAAAGCAAAGGTTACCATTTCTGCTGAAGACGTTGATGCCCTAGACCAAGCCTTTTTACAATCATCATCCTCGCAGCATGAACCGGCCGTCCCAAAGAAACGAACGAGAGAAGATATCATCCGGGAATTAAAGGAACAGAGAGCAGGCAAATCAAGCTCAGATTCTTCTGCGTCCAAAACTTCAGAAGAACTTCGATCGCTAGAAGAAGCGAAGCAACGAGGAAAATTCAAGCCCATTGGATTCAAACCGATAGGATCTTCAGCAGAAAATAAGAGGAAAAAGCCAAAAACCGACAACCTTGAGAAGGAGGAAAAGAGAAAGAAGCGAAAGGCTAACGGAGACGAATCCACCGTCGACAAAGCAAAACCATCCACCACCAACTCGATACCTACACCCGCTTCCGGCACTCGACCAAAGGAACCTTTGAACCCTGTTGTGCCGGAGGAACCAATGGATCATGACTTCGATATTTTTGCGGATGCCGGCGAATATGAGGGCATAGATATTGGGGACGATGACGAAGAAGAAGGCAATCTCACTACTCGCCCGCTTCGCGATGACATAGAGGAAGGAGAGGAGGCATCTACATCAAGCATGCCGAGGCGCTGGATATCGGATGATGAGCCAGCACCGACTCCAACTAGCAAAAACGTTCTTCCGTTAGCCTCTATGTCCAAGGAACATACCCGCTCATCTCACAGGGAAGCCATCAGCGAAGTCGATGAAGACATGGACTCCGACGAACAACCGATGAGGCTTGCTCCTCTTGCAAGCTCTGTCTTGCCTTCAATAAAGGATCTCCTGGCAATGGACAAGGCAGCAAGTTCATATGACAAGAAGAAGATTCGGAAAGACAAGAAGTCAAGAGGTGGAGGCGGTGATGCTGACGACAACGAACCAAAGAAGAAGTCACTCGAGGAAAAAGTGGACAGGGATTACAAGCGGTTAGTCTGCCAACTCCTTTCGTATTTCTAGCCTACTAAATGCTGCATTCAGACTGAAAACATATACCGACAAGAAGGCCTCGTCAGAAAAGAAAAGGTCATGAATCTAAATCGACCGTTCGGAATTAGTCCATGAACGCTGTGACGTATATATTGAGCTTATTTACTACTCCATAAACTACTGTGGCGCGACAGGGTGCCCATTGAGCAGTTTATTAATGGTGTTTGTCCGTAGTGATGTATCTGCAAAAAGCGCCCGAACTAAGTTCACCAATTCATTGACCTGGAAATCAACAAGCGCCCCTTGTTCAAACAGGTAAGAGATATCTGCCAACGAAGCTTCCTGTGGAATTGAATGCACATTAGCTTGGAATTTCAGAGAATGGGGGACTAAACAGACAAGAAGTTCAGACAGATACGAAAACTTGAGCCAGCTTGGTACATAGGCAACAACGAATGAAGGCTATACAGGAGAGGTCAATAAAGGAGAATGTGAAGCAAATAATAGAATTGACCTGGTCTGGATCCTCACTGAAAAGGCCTTCCATCGCGTTCAATATTCTACACAACTCACTCAACCTATGCGATTCTATCTCAGGGATATCCGGCAACGCAATTATATCTCGGAGAATCCTGGATAAAGCGGCATCTGCAACCGACCCAATCGCAGAATAATATTTGCTCTTTGTGAGAATGCCCTGTTTTTGGCAACTCAGATTGTATATGCCTAAGTAAGGTTTATCAACTCACCTTTAGACGCGGTGCCAGTCGCTTGATAGCTTTGAGAGCCTCATTAACCGCGGTTTCACATTCGTCGTATCGATCCTGATCACCGGTATATGTGAATCCTTGAGCGCCTTCAACCAGGATTCCATCGACGTGTTGGCGTTGTTGGTCCTAATTATCACAAGTGTCAAGAAAACAAATTATGCACAAAAAGGGAGCGCTCTCACAACGGTGTCATGGAACCAGCTGTTGCCCAGTATCTGCAACTGGTGCCTGCAATCCTTCAGCCTTTCCTTTAAGACGGGTTGCCCGAATATGGTGTCCTCGATTCGCTGCACGGAGTCCGCCATATAGATGCAACTGTTAGAAAAGAGCATTGCCAGCTCAGGAGATTTGAGATCTTCGCAAAACTTGTTGGGATAAAGCGCTTGGTAGAGGTCTAATATTGACGGCGCACATTGTGAAAGCACCGTCCCTGGAGTTGCGGAAGACCCTTGTGGCATGGGGAATAGCTTGGATGCATAGAAGAGTTTGCTTTCGTCGATGACGGTTTCAACCATCTTGAGAACACGTTTCGTTCGTTTGGGAACTTTGTACGTTTCCCTCGGGGCTATTGTAGTAACCACATCAGCAGGCCGTTTCGTTGAGTTGAAGCGTTTAGCTGTGGATTTGGAGATTGGTTCTGGCTTAGGTGACGGCGGAGTAAAGATTATCGTTTGACCGGATGCAGGTGCAGGTGAGGATGGAAGGGAGGAGATTTGGGCTGAATGGCCATTGACATGCTTTTTGTTCTTCGATGCCAATCTTTCCAGCCTCGTAGCTGCTTTTGCGGGAACGACAGGAAGCGGTGGAGACTCGAGGACAGAGTTTGTCTCCGGAGGATCTGACCAGGGGTCGTCATCCCAAGGATTGTCTTCTGGGATTTCTTCTGCAGGAAGCTCATCCTCGTCATTCCAACCCCAGGCATCTGCGGGATCAGGATCTGCAACCGTCATCTCAGGCGGGTCGATATCCATCGGTTCCTTCCCTGATGTATCGATATGGGTGTCACCCTCTGGTTCCGCTTCTACGTCTTCATCAATGTCATCATCAAAGCCCCAGCCATCTGCAGATTGTTCAACAGGATTTGCCGTTCCTGGTTCGTCGAAACCCCAGGCGTCGTCTGGGACATCATCTTCTATTTGAACCGGAACAACACTAGGTAGCGATGTCTCCGGACCATCATCGCTTATTGCCTCGAAAGTGATCATTGGATCGTCATGCTCGAGGATTTCTTTCCGGGCCGATTCCAGAATTTCTATTCGCCTCCTGCGCTCGTAGTGTCCGGAGACCCCGTCTGCCCATGCTTTGATGGTCCCTTCGTTCTTGTCGCTTTCGAAAAGCTTGCTGATGTCCCTTTCCTCAAACGAGACCGCCCGCTTCAAAAGGCCAAGATACGACGGAAGAAGACCAAAAGACGACGGAAGAGCCGGCAGCAGAAGATTATCGAGAACAGAAGACGTGACTGGCTTGCTTAATGAACGCGATAGCTGCACGAACTCATTACGAGGAAGATGACAGAGTATATTCGATGATAAGAAATCCAGAATTTTGGAGGCATTGTCCAGGCGAGAACCGAGGTCTTCGTTATTAGGTGATGTAGGGGTCAGTACCACCTTGGCCTCTTGGCTTTCTGAGAACGTTATAGAAAGTGAACACGGTTGTTTGAGAGATCTGTCAATAAAATGGACAAGAAGATCCCTGCGAAGGGTGGACAGATGGTTTGATAGGGAAGCGGGGGAAAGGGAATGGAGAATTGAAGGAAGCTCTAGCATGGTATCTGATTGCCGTACTGTTGGGAAAATAAGAGCTCATCCTATTTTGCGGCCGTTGAGAGACAACCATACCTCGGACGACAGGATTAACGCAAATTTGGGTGGAAGAAATGATAATGGTTCTTGTGTAGGCATCACTAAGTTGGTCCTGGAGTCGGGCCTTGGTTGCATTGAACTTCCGCTAGGAAAATGAATGAGCCAAAGAATTTCAAAAGTTAGCTTCGCCAGACGAACCTTCAAGTCTTCCGCCACCTGGGTATCCTGGACAAATATTGGCATCCTTTCCATTAAATGGTCGAATTCTTGAACTGCTACCACGGCCTCTGGGAGTTTGCCGAGTTGGGCAAGAGAAGTAAGCAACGAGAAGGAATCTTTGCATTGCAAAAGATAATGGAACCCTTCATAGATGATCTGCACGTCACTCGACTCCTGGGCCAAGATTGAGTGTGCCTGCAGAGTCGCAAGGAGAGTTGGTAGAATGCCTGTCTGAAGGATAATTCAAGATGCCATAAGTATACAAGATACAGGAAGGACAAAGACCTCTGGGTTTGAAATCGCGTCGTTTAGTGAGTCCACCCTATTTGTGAGGGAATTAAATCGAGTTTGTACAGACTTCGCAGTCTCGAGCTGGCGCCGAAATTTGGGAAGGTCAGACTGGATGCGGTCATGGATACTTTGCTGAAAGATTACGGGAAGTTGAATTAGATAGTGCAATATACAGGCCAAGATAAACAGACCTTGGTAGCCTGAATCGACTCGTCTAATTCATGAATCCATGAAGCGGCCAAAGAGGAATTTAGAGTGTCCTTTGTCGCCGAGTCGATTTTATACAGGATCGTGGACGAAACGTCGACAGGTGTTGGTCGTTTTGGCAGATGGTCTGGTACCGGAAAGGCCATTATGTTAGGGAGTGGTGTGAGTGTCACCAATAAAGCATTTGTGCGCACGTGGACGCGTGCCACTCTCTTTCCATCTCTCAATGTTCGGACGCGTTCTTTTGGTCGTGGCTACTCTCGGCATGTTTCATGGTGATATCCCTCCACCCTACTGACGGAAAGATGTTGATGATTGTTCTCCCCAGCTGCCTTCTCAACCTATGAGCGTATGAAACTCTAGATGATGTTTGGCTCCATCTTACCGTCATATCTCAACAGACCTTTCTCATTTAAAAGCTCTCGAGCGACCGGAAGGACCTATTCCTCAAGATGTAATTATCCTTGTCCTGTGTTCTGTGCACCTGCCCAACGGGTTTCCATCCACAGATTGTTCTAGAGATCTTCGTCGCCCTCTTTTTGGGAATCCTTGGGGCATGTCTGAATACCCCCCCGTTCAAAGAGATAACCTGGGCAAGCGAAATGAGAAAACAGTGCGTAAATGCCTCAATCACTCTTGCTGTTTCTTACCATCAATAGTAAAATTGACGAGATGGATTCGAGACTTGGATTTGCTAGCTTTGTCAATCGAGGCAAACATATGTTTTCGATGCAAAAATCCAAGTAAACCTTCAAGTTCTCAAGCCTCATTTTAATTCCACTGTCTTTATTTCTATTTTATTCTTGAAGCCTCACCTACTGTCGACCTCATGTCTGGGTCAGCACAACATTCTCTGAGTTACGCTTCAACATCAGAGCGCTGGCTTCGCCTTATGCAGCACATAGTCTCCAGACCGAAGAGGATTTCAACCTCTGTGCGGCGGATATATCCTGTCTGGCGCAATCATAAATGTACTGACCCTTCTCCTTTGGGAATAAGTATTCGTGCACTTATGTAAATGGAATGTACATATGTCGAATCCCTAAGTAGTCTCGACACAATAGTGCAATCCCGTGTAAATCGTAGTACGAGTAACCAATTTAGGCAACCTATTCGCTATGTGCTTATCTCCGTCTTGGCTCCGTCCACAACGTACATCGGAGAAGCCCCGAATGTCGCCCAGCTTGCCCCCTTTCAGGCTCCTTCCCTTCCTTCCCCAATTCCCGCCAGCTAGTCCCACATTCTTTACCTTGCATTTTCTAGGTATTCCGCTATGAAGAATACAACCAAGATAGGAGTCGTCCTCGCAATTAGCATTGCGTTCTTCGCAGCTGAAATTGCAAGTACGTCACGAATTTTTTTCGTCCTAATAGTATTCCGAGTTATCGCCACCAACGCTGACGACCATCCTTTGATCTCTAGTCGGATTTAAGACCAAGAGTCTTGCTTTGATAGCAGATGCAGTTCGTTATGCATTTTTTCATCTCCGAGACTGGTGCACTGATACATGCGCCTCCCAAAGTTCCATTACCTTAATGTGAGCGAATCTGCTGCGATGGGTTGTAATTCATTGACATTCCACTTCCTAGGACATTGTGGCTTAGTAAATATTCTTATTGCTTTTTTCTGCGTATCCACAGCATTCATCTCAAAACCAGTGCCATTGCATTTGCTGCAGCATATGTTCGTGGCGTCGTGTCCTGTCATTCATGATTGCTGCTCATAATTCCATCTTTCTCCACGTTGCAGCTTCAAGAACGAGGACAACACGTGAGTTCGCACCCTTTCATCGTGCGGGTTTGTGGGCCTCATGTTCCACCAGACACATAGCTTTACATACGCATTTCATCGCGCCGAACTCGTCGGTATGAACCCATGCCATACATATGGATAATGGATGCATTGACCGAACTTACTTATGTATAGGTGCATTTTTTAATGGCGTGTTCCTGCTTGCATTGGCTCTGTCAATATGCCTTCAATCAATGGAGCGTTTCGTTCATGTGGAAGTCGTTAATTCTCCAAAGCTTGTCCTCATCATTGGGTGCATTGGCTTGGGATTGAATATCGTCAGCGCCATAGTTGTACATGGTGAGACACAATTAGTGGATCGACGCGCGATTCACCGGTTAAAATATACAATCATTCAGACCATCATGGACATGGGCATAGTCATGGGCCTGGAGCCCCTCCTGACGTGTTGGAGCTGAGGCCGGTCAATGCCCAGAGGGATCTCATCGTGGGTTACTCATTCCTCGACGCATGCGCGCCTTCTGATGCGAGGAACAGCATGGGACACACAACCATAGAATTGACCCCCCTTCCAACAAACCCCAGGCTAATCTCGGCCTCGTCGGTGTCTTAATCCATCTTCTGGGCGACGCGGTAAATAGTACGTTACCGTTCAACCTTCCCAGTTCATATTAAGCTCACCCCAAATTTCCAGACATTGGAGTCATCATCGCAGCGGTAATATTTCTCAAGCTGAGCTCCCCAAAACGTTTCTATGCCGATCCAGCTGTTTCTCTGGCGATCAGTTTCATTATTTTTGCGAGTGCAATCCCCATGAGTAAGAGAATACGTCCTTTTCAGGAAAGATCCTCGATTAATGCTCCGATCAAGCGCTCAAGTCCGGTAGAATCCTTTTGGAGGCTTCCCCAATACATCTCGACCTCGCGAAAGTGAAAGAAGACCTCCTATCAGTAAGTTATTTCACACCTTATCCCATGGTTGCCTACCGAATCTCCAGATCCCCGATGTCCTTTCTGTGCACGATCTCCATGTCTGGCATTTGTCGCAATCGTAAGCATCTGCCAATCGCCGCTAGCTCAAGGAACGCAGCTAATGTTTTTCCTCAGGGTCATCCTGGCTTCCCTTCACGTCTGCGTCCCGCTCGGAACCACTCTTGAACAATGGGAACAAACTGAGCGCTATCTCCAACATTGCTTCGAGGAATACGGAATAACCCATGTTACGATTTCCCCCGAAATTCAAAGGGATTTCCAAACGCTTACTCAGTCAGCTGAGGACATGACGGGTGGCTGCAGATTGCCATCCCACGATGACTTTGGTTGTGCTGTTAGTGATTTAAAGAAGCGAAAAATAAAGGTCGGCGATGCAGCTTGATCCAGACTGACGCCCCGGAATGGCCTAGTCACAAATAGTTCGATAGTTACATTTCGCTTCATCCGCAAATCACCTTATTGCATGTGCTGCTCGGTTGGGATGTTTAAATTCACCTCTGTTCACCTGTCCCAAACCCTTAAAAAGCCTTGTTCCGTGACTAGAAATTTACTCCGTTCCGGGCTTGTCCCTCCGAGGTGCAGATCTAATTTGTATTGAAATTAACAATTCTTATTGTCCCGAGTGAACCTTGACCCCTGCGTACGTGGTAAGAATGGAGGGGCATTCGAATGGATAACGAAATTCTTTCGCCACCAAACCTGGTGACCCAGCTATCGATCAATTTTGACAATGGTTCTTGGAGTAAGTGGTGGATTGAGTTTGTCGTTAGGACGTCGAAAATGATCTTTTGCTTACTACCGGATCACCAGGGGTAACCCCGCGAGCGCGGGTGGTGGTTCAGAAAGCGCTAAAAAACTTTTTTCAGCGGCGACCGTGGGTGAGAAGAACGATACGAAGATGCGCGAAAATCGTTAGAATTGAAGACCTTTCTGCGATGATATTACGTCGAACCATAGCGCTGACGCAGTCCAAGCGTTTTAGAGATGTGTGGGCTCCAAGATATTCACCGTAGTTCGTACGGAGCTTAACTTGCCAGAAATTGGTTTGACCGATAACATAAACCACATGGAGTGTGGGGTATTCCGTCAAGGGACTGCGCAATGTAACCCAAAGAATGGGGCTGATCATGGCAACAAGTGCCTGTGTTATGTTAAGGAATGAAGGATTAATGAAATCGAGCTGACTCTTTTTTTGAAGGCCGCCTTCCCTTGCATCTTCTTCGTAATGATTGGCAACCAATTCATTTGGAGCTCGACGTGGACGCTGGCAGATAAACGGTGTATTTATATTCCGAGCTGTATCCTAGGTTCGGATAGTTGTCGAAATACCGGAGCACAGGAGACAGGACAACGCATCCGGTGAGCCTACGAGTAACTGGCTCGGAATGGTTCGAATGGTTCAGACACGGCACCCTATACCCATGGCAATCCCCGATACGGGATTTATCCTCCACCCACCAACTGACGAGGTTGGATATAACCTCCTGTGGCTGTGTTGCGTCCTTTTTTTTCACTGTCGAATACCTTTTCGGTAAGAACACGTAGATGTTCCTCCAACGCTCCATTCTTCCTGGCAGCCGAGAAATGATGACGATACTGACAGCTTTTTAAAAAGGGGGGCATGGATCGTGGGTATGAAATTGCTCACGCCATTCTTTCTTAATGGCCCATTGGCCATAACAATTTTTTGGGGCAAGGAAGCAAACGATGGGGGTGCGTACTCGGATAGGGAGTGAAGCTGTGGAGGGGTCGAAGGCTATGATACGCAGCAATCGGGAGGCAACGGACGTCCTCGAGGCAAGTCTTGGTCTCTGAGTTGCAACGTGGTAGGTCACGCGTTGACGCGAGGCCAACATGAGGCCGGCGCGGTCCCAGAATGTGAGCGATAGGAGCACACTGGGGGATTTCTGGACCTCCGGAACACAAGTTCATGGCGCTCTATGAAGTAAGTTCTGCCAAAATTGAACGATTCACAAATTTATGAAAAACTGGAACATTTTATGAATTTATTCGGTTCACACACCTCATTCAATCCCTGCGATGGAATAAATTTCAACATCGGCAGGAATATATTTGATATCTGTATTAACCCGGTGGCTACACCTACGACAGACCCCAAGGTTGATTATGAGGCCATCATCGTAATGAGTAGGTGCTGCGGTTATTTGAAGCGGCCTTGTAATGGCGAGTCAGAATAAGTTTGGAGTGAAATTGTCTGAATGTGATGGTGAATGCCATATAATTTCCGCACAGAATGGAATGACCGAGAATCAACGAAGACGGGCCACGAATGCGGACGAGAACAGGTGGAACTGGTTTGACCTCGCCGTCCAAACGAACGCGAACCAACAGGCAAGGGTGCAAGGTCCGATCAGTAGAAATTGAGATCGGTCAAGGGCCAGCTAAGCGGTTCGAGGCCACGAGGGAGTGTCATCTCAGAAAAGTAAGCTGGAGGAGTGCCATTGTCCGCCAGTGCCTTATTGAGATAGTTTGACAAAGACGTGGCATTACCGGTACAACGAGGGAGCGGTGAATGTGCGCAACGAGGCAGGTTTTTTGAGGCCAAGGCTCGTCGGAAATTGGGGAAGGAGGAGAACCGAAGCAGGAACACAGCCAGAACTCCAGGGATAACAACGGCGCACGTGACCGGTTAAGGAATGTGGAATAATTTCCGGATCGGGTAATAAAGCTGTGCCCGATTTGCTTGAATACCTCCTCGACCCCTCCGAGATCCCAGTATCCGATATCCAACCTCCGAGTCATATAAAATGATTACAAAGTACAGTTTCTTTTTTTCAGTGATCCGTCAAGGCCACAGCGCCGCTCTCCTTCTCTCCCTTCTCCATCCTGGCGATGTCTACGAGCACGCCCAAGGGGTCCAAATCCACCCGGAGCAAGGTTTTGAAACCTCTCAAACGCGGAAAGGCGTGCATGAGCTGCAGGTTAGCATTGACGCGTCGTTTTCCATCTTCTGGACGTTTTTCTGATTTATCATCCAGATTTTTGAAGATAGTTCGTTCTTGCTTCCTTCTTCCTCACCTTCCCGCTAACTCAACATGATTTCTAGAAATGTGACGGAGAGAAACCAATTTGTGGACCCTGTCGAACCCATCCGAGAGATGACGAATGCGAATACGCGGATGGACCTGGGAGGTCGAGGACGAAAGTGCTGGAGGACACAGTGTCACGGTTGGAAGCGAGGTTGCTCGAGTTGGAGAACCCAGAAAGCTCAACACCTTCTGTCATGCTTCATGACCCATACCAGGGTTACAAAGTCCAGCGCCTCTCGAAATCACCTCCCTTGAACATCCCAGAATCTCCGGCTATCTACAGCTCGCTTTCGTTGTCACCATTTTCGCCGACGTCGACGACTTCGAGTCTCCCTTCTGGTAGGCACTGGAAAACATTCTCCGCTCTCAAGACAAACACTGAATTAACAGGGTCGTCGAGTGGATCCTCTACATCGCCTATTCGATATCCCATAAGCATGCCCTACCTAGGATTGGAGGTGCGCTCTCGACTATTCTCGCATTTTGCTGTAGCTAACATGTCTTCGTTTCCCCCAAAGGAACCACCTCTAGGCCATCTCCAGGCATCGTGGGTTCATCCTTCCGGAATCCCTCTCCCTTCTAACCTTATTTTCAGTCTTGATAATTTTATACCTCATGCTCAACAATTCGGTTTCTTCCTCCATGTTTCCACCTTCCGCGCCTCTGCCCTCCTGGCATTCCAGTCAGGCCATCCCTCTCGCCCTACCCCCGGTCTCCTCAGTGTGGTTCATCTCCTCGGCGTTCATTTCTCGCAACCGGAAGCCGCGAATAACCAGGAGCCTTCCTTGTTGAGTCGGGCGGTCCAACATGTCGCCACCGACCTGCTAAGTTCGCATCCCAACAAGGTTATCCACACCCTCCAGGCTGAGGTTCTGCTTGCCTATTATTTCTTGCGCACTGGGATGTTACTTGAGGCCAAATATCGTGTGGGCACAGCGGTCTCTCTTACTCTTGGTGCAGGTCTCCATAAGATTCGCTCCGCAAACATCACGACACCATCGACGATAGGCATCATCCATGACCAACCTTTTGCCCTTCCCTTACCTCAGGACGGCCTACAAGAAGCCGAGCGCATAAATGGGTTCTGGACTGTGCTCATGCTCCATAAATTCATCACCGTCGCATTGGAGTCGCCTGCGCACGTCTGTGGTGCCCTTGAAGCTCCGGGAATGCAAATCGACACACCTTGGCCCATAGACATGGACCGTTTCGAAGAGGTGAACTTGATTTTGGGTTTAATTCTCAAGGTATCGCTAACATGCTCTCTAGGGCATTCTTCGACCAGACCTTCAAGGGAATTCGACGGTCAGAGCCTTCCTGAATGGATACTTGTCGGATAATGTGCACGGTGACTCTTATTTTGCCTTGGCTAGCAAGGCGGCCATCCTCTTCCATCGCGCTGCACATTTGACAGGCCAGTGGTCTCCCAGTACGCAAATTTATATATCAACGAATCTTGTCATTAAACTCACGCACGCGATATCTTACAGCGATGACTCATCGGGACCAGCTGGCTTACGATGCCGCAGCGCGATCCGTCAATGTGCTGATTGAATCCTTCCGTGCAAACCTTGCTCCAATACCGAGATACAACGCGACTCACGACCCGAACATCCGCTCCATCATCCTCACCCACGCGCTCGTCGATGCAGCCTCAATTAAGCTGCATTGGATATTTGCCTACGCCCTTTCGACATCGAAAGAGATTTGCCTCTCTGCCGCGCGCAATATGGTCGATTACGGTGACCTAAATCTACAAGACCTCGGGTATATGAATCCTATTATGGGTGTAAGTTCTGGCCTTAAATCCGCATGGCTCCGTGCTTATTGACATTGAACAGAACTTGTGGATGACTGCATGCTTGGTCTTTATCGATGAAATTTCGCGCACCCGCCAACTCAGGTCGTCATGGTCGGAAGCCCCTGTTGTGGAAGATAGCTTGCTCGAGAGCTATCGCAACGGGCTGAAGGCAATGAGCTTGTTTTCACAGGAGAGCAACCTTATGCGTGAGTTTGCAACACCTTTAACGCCATCTTTCCAGTCCTGATATCCTCCAACTCTCCAGGTTATCAACTTACCAAGGTTCAAGAGGCTTTCGAAGCAATCTGACTACATTGACACTTCTATCACCACACAGACAGTGTTATTCCCGCATGCTTACACCTCCCATCTCTTGCATTTACTTCACGAATCTAACCTCCATCCTAATTGAATTCCCCCCCACATCATACCAGAGGTCATACCTCCGCCTATTTTCACGTTCCTCGCCCACGAACTCTCATGCCATTTTCTTCCTGTTCGATCTTCTTCACTACCATTACTCTTTTTTTCTCGATTGTTGTAATGCGCATATATCTCTTGATCTTGTTTTTGTAATACTGTTACCTTTCCTTTTACCGCGATGTACTCGCAAACTGCATCATCACTGTATTTATACTCAAGAGTCTCTACGCATTGAATGTAGCCCCAGAAACTCCCGTCCTCGTTGTTTGTATTTCTATCGAACATTCTCCACGATTCAGTAGTGTTTCCTCAATGCATCGTACCTTAAATACCTACCTACCCTTCCTTGAGCACCATTGTCAAATCCATTCAATAACATTTATCTTCGGTATTCAAGATTGGTGCTGATATGTTTCCGTGCGGGTCGACCAACCCCTTCGAACCAGTTCAGGAACATCCGCCGACCTCGGAGGAACCAGGACCTTGAACTCATCCAAGTATAAGTGTAACCAGTGAAAAAAAAACCGAGAAGAACTGGAGGATATGACCGTGTGGCGAGGTCGATTGTCAAAGTTGTTTATTAGCTAGTCTGTGCAAGCTTTGAATATGGCATCGCGTTTGACCGTCCGAAAAACCATATGCCTGCGATCTCTGTTCGATCTTCTTTTTTAACGCGATCGAGGACGTCGACCAGCGATCATGATCGAGCTGCGAGTGCTTCGCTGTATCCTGGCTGTATCTACGATCTCTCGACAGTTGTGGCTGCTCCATGGCATTGACAGGTTCAGTATCTGATGCATGCCTTGGGGACGTGGTAAGTACCGTGTACGTGCCTCAATTTTTGCGGGACTTCGGTCTTCCTCTCCTGCAGGGAGCTTTGGCTCTATAAGGAACAAATACCATTTGACGTGTTATGCTACCTTTTCTGGGTATCAAATTCCTCCTTTCTCCATGCACTCAACCTATGCAGCCATCATTTTCAAGCCATATTGCAAGACGAGTTGACACCGATTTTTATATGGTATCATATACGGATTCAGACGGAGTCGGGGGATTGTGTCACACCGGTAACCCGTTTTCGCATAGAGATGTAGCTGGATATTTGAGTGGGGACCAGCTGATTGGTTTGTGATCATGGTCGACTGCGATGGGCACGGCATTCAAGCTAATGTTGGACGGAGTAGTGAAATCGCTCTCCTTGGTGCTTATTATGATTAAGTGGTCTATGTCGATTTGGTGGACAACTCGATAGTGTTTTTGAAAGCACCGAGAAGGGCGGTCAACTGCATCTTTTCACTGCCGCCGGAAGCTAATCGGTGTCTACAAATTCATCAGCCATCGACTTCTTGGGAAAAAAGTTATCAGCTCACTCTGCAGTTGCCATATGGTCCAGAAGATAAACCCTTGCATGGGGTTTGAGCTCGATGGATTCAATGTACTCATAAGCGCCTGTCAGAAGATCTTGCAAGGCTAAGCCTCGCTCAGTCTTGAGCTTTGATATCACTTCTCTGCTATCAGCCAAAAAAGTTGAAGACCAGCTATTACGAGACTGACTTTGGTATGAAGTAGTGAATTCATCAGAAAGCATAGAGTTGACGATAGCTTCAATGTCCGAAGGGTGAGGGTTACCAGTGCAATTATAGATTTCTGTTTCGCCGACAATATCATATGCAGCATGGCAGGCCTGCAGAACATTCAACGCTCGCCGCATGTCTCCTTTGGAAAGCTTCAATAGGGCCTTTTTTCCATCACTCGTCAAATTTACACTAAAGAAACAAGGTCAGTAAGCCACAAAAGGAAAAGGTGAAGACGCACTTTTCTGCATCCACAACCGTAGTCACTCGTTTCTCAACCTGTGCGACTGGCAGAGGTGAGAATCGGAATCGGGTGCATCGACTTTGAATGGCGGGAGTAATTTTGTTGACATAGTTACAGATAATGCAGAAGCGAACATTCTTAGTGTATTGTTCAATGACGCGCCGGAGCGCTGCTTGGGCTTGTTGTGTCATCATGTCGGCTTCATCGAGAATAATCAGCTTGAAGCCTTTTGAGAACAACGTTCGTGTCTCCGCAAATTGTTTGACCTGTTCCCGAACGACATCAATGCCGCGTTCATCCGACGCATTGAGCTAAAACGAGGTACGATTTGATCACAGTCGCTTCCAATTGGTGAGAAAGACACACCTCAAGAATTTGTTTTCGATAATCCGCCCCATATATTCGCCGTGCAACCGCAAGAATTGTTGAAGTTTTCCCAGTTCCCGGAGGACCGTAGAATAGTAGGTGTGGAAGTCTATTCTTCTCGATGAATCTTTCAACTAGAATTGCCAGATCAGTGAGATTCCATGACGGCGTGCAAATGACTGACTCGTATTGATGATGTCTTTGTGAGATACGACGTCTTCCAAGGTCACAGGTCTGTATTTTTCAACCCTTTGGGTAGTGGTTCAAATGGGCTGATGGACTTGCACGCCATGAATCATACATACCAGGGCAAATTGTCGTTGTCGGATGGGAGATCGTGTTCAGTTGCTCTGCTTTTGCCCTTGGAGATGGCCGATGGAAAGTCAACATCCATGAGCTCGTCGCTGTCCATGATTGACGCGTGAAAGTTGGTTGTGGATTGAAGACGCGGTGTAATCTATTCAGAAATTGGCGACGCGTTTCAGTTGCTTGGCAGTGTTTGGACCTCACGTGAGCGGACATGAACCTTATTTCGCTGATGCACGGGCCATACACAGATGACAAATTTATAAATCCTGAAAAGTTCTCTTGCTCGTACCGGCTCGTGCTTTTGTCAAAGACTCCACCGTTCATATCGTTGGACAGACCGAAGCGTCCGTGAACATGCAGATTTTCGTAAAGACGTAAGCCATTCACCTTTCAAGTTCTTCATGTCCTCATCACTCCAAAAAGCCTTACGGGCAAAACCATCACCTTGGAGGTGGAGTCCTCGGACACCATCGACAATGTCAAGGCCAAAATTCAAGACAAGGAGGGGTACGTTCTCTCCCGTATCGTTTTCAATATCTGCTCATTTCTCGATAGCATCCCTCCCGATCAGCAACGCCTGATCTTTGCCGGCAAACAGCTCGAGGATGGTCGCACTCTCAGCGATTACAACATCCAGAAGGAGTCTACTCTTCACTTGGTGCTCCGCCTCCGTGGTGGTGCAAAGAAGCGAAAGAAGAAAACCTACAACGTATGTCTTTGATCTCCCATAGTTTGCCGCTTGCTAATCTCAGTGTCGCCCTCCAGACCCCCAAGAAGATCAAGCACAAGCGCAAGAAAGTCAAGATGTCGATCTTGAAATATTACAAGGTCGACTCTGATGGCAAGATCAAGCGTCTTCGTCGCGAGTGCCCCAGCGCAGAATGTGGTGCTGGTATCTTCGTATGTTCTCATTGTTAATTTCATCTGTCAAACAATTACTGAAGGGTTATGCAGATGGCTTTCCACAAGGACCGTCAATACTGTGGCAAGTGTGGTTTGACCTACACCTTCCAGCCGGGTACCAAGCCTCCCGTCGTTTAACCGTCGCGTCGCATTCAAACCTGTACCCATACTCTTTTTTGATGTTGTATGAGCAGTGTACCTCAATCAAATACGCGTTTCCCGTTGGTGCCGCCTTGTGCATGATGTTCTATGATGTTATCAGAAACGTTTAAAATGAAATACATAAATTAACTAGTGATGGTATAAGGATGCGCAATCCAAAATGTTCTACGATCTAATCTAAAATTGCTACGAAGGATATGCCAGTGAAGGGTATCAAGCTTATCCAGTCTAAGATCTAAAGAAGGAAGTCTAAGGAAATGGATCGTAAGTAAAACGAGGAGGGTAAAGATTAAGAAATTCTATGTTTGACCAGGGACGCTTTTGTATCCGTCCATATTCGAGTGTCGTCGCAAGGACCTTCAAACTCTTCTAGCAAGGGGAATAACCGGCGTAGATATTCGGCAAGTTCCAAAGGTTTGCAGCTTGTGAGTTGAGCAATGGTAAGCGATCGTAGCTTGTTGGCGACGAGTGGATGCGAGGCAGGTGGACGTAAAGGGTGGTCTCCAATTCTCAAAGGCAGGATCAATTTTTCGAGCTTCGGAGACTGGGTTGCGAAGGATGCAAGGGAAGCAATGGTAATTTGGGCACTCCCAGTGACTCTTGATTCCGCCTCATCTCCTTGGGGTGCAGAGCCCAATTCGAGGTGCTCCAGGTCTGGCCACCAAGTGGCGAGGTCTGCCATATCCTTGTCTCGGAACAGGGGGGGCAGCGTAACATCGCAAGCAAAATGACGAAGATTCTTGATAACGCGTAGAATGTGGATGTCGTCGAAGGACATGGTGGAGATGGTAGAACCCTGCGGAACATTAGCCATGTCCAGTAGAGACGATGTGGGTATATCTGGAGCTTCGAAGTGGTGTTCTATTTGTAAATAGAGGAGAGAGGATGCGGCTTGGTCGCATACCAAAGACAGGATGCTACTCCACAAGGCCGTTGAAGGGGAAAGATCGTCTAATTCTATGTGTAGATAGCGAAGGTTGTCACGTTGGATTCGGTGTAAAATATTTTTGACGAGCTTTGATTTGGCACGAATGCGGAGCTTGCATAGCGAGGGGAATTGAACCTCCATATAATTTCCTTCCAAGTCATCGACGTCGACATGCCCTGCATGAACTTCCAGTTCTGAAAGGTGGGGGAATGACATGATGGCGCGAAGGGTGCTGGGTAATAATGACTGTCCAAGTCTAAGGGATAGGTTCTGTAGCTTTCCCATCGATGATATGATATTGTTTAAGCGCAGAGAGGAAAGCCCCCGAAGGTTTACGCCTTTCAGTTCAAGACAGTCCACAAAGACCTGTTCCATGAAATCGCAGAAAGCTACTTCATTTGATGATTTGCTGAATTTGAAGCCAAGGTCGGCTTCGATATGCTGCAGCTGTGGCGACATATAGAGTGACATCATCGGGGCGGGACATCTGGGAAGCGACAGATATACCGTGGAGAGGTTTGGCAATGCGACCTGAGCTAAATGTGTCGAGGGCGAGTACGCAGGAGATCCGAGATAATCCTTGACTTCCAAGCGGTGTGCAATATGTCTGACTCGATGGGCATACGACTGGAAGTTGTGGGCCTATGAACAATTTCAACGGGGTAAGGAATGGAAGCCAGATATTCACGCACTTCTCCGAGGCTGAGGGCACCATGTAGGATCGGGAGCAAAGGTTCAATAGATGCAAGACGATACCATAAAAAATCGAGGGCTGGGTCCTTCCATGCTTTGCAGGTTTGTGCGGCGAAAACGAGGGAAGCGCGGTCTTGATAAGAGCAAAATAAGAAAATATGCCGCAAGATCTCGTCTATCAGTAAGACTGGATGCATTTCTAGTGTCCTGCACAGAAATGACGAGTCGATAGAATGGAAACAGACGTTGGATCTGTAGACGAGATATCAAAATCAGAAAAGAAAAATTAGGAAAGAAGAAAATCCACACAGTCAATATGATCTCTGGTAGCAATATGTAGTCGCGTCAGTGGTAGACCAAGGACATGACGGAGAAAATTTTGGCGGATTGAACACTGCTTGGTTGTCAAAATTTGGTTTCAGGAATGATCGTAAATAATGATTGATCGATCAAATCCCAAATCCTTTTGGTCGTTCTCGAAGATAGATGGCGGCGCAGGCGCAGCGAAAAAAAAAAAATCTGCCAGTAAATTACCCTGCACCGGACTTTGAAATCATGAAGGCGAATGGCGGGAAATTTCACTTTTCGGAAGCTGGGGCTTTAGAGAATATTAATATATATGTAGATGCGCAGAGGTTTTTACGGATAGAGGGGGCGTGGAAGCTTGAGGAGTAGCATGGAACCAATAAGGTCTACTGGGTTGAATTTTCTATTCAACTTTCATGAAAGGAATGGGAGCAGGGGTACTGACTGCCAGGAAGCTTTAAACATCCGAAGCTTTCTTGACCTTCTGAACCTGTTCATACCACTCTCTTTTGCGTTGAGATGCACGGAGGTCCTCCTCTCTCTGCTTAAGTTTCTCGCGTCGACGCTCGTCATCTCGCAGTACGCCTTTGTACATGGTCTGCGAAAGAGATAATTAAACAGATGTCTGAATATGTCTATCGGAATATAGACCCACATCGCGTTCCTGTTGTTGTTGAAAATGCACAGCCCAGATAGTTAATGTTGAGAATATAACCGCTCCAAAGAGGGTTGCTTTAGCCATCCTACCCGCCATTCATAGAGAAGAGGTCGTGGTACAGAACTATTCGATGAGGATCGGATGAGACCGCTATCAGCAGGTCACGGTGCACAAACCAACAATGCCAACATGTGCAAATACCTTCTTCCCTTTCACCATCCACCAGCCGTTCTACAGCTCTTGTTCCCTGATGTCGCTCTCAGAGGTAATGTTCCGGCTTGCCTGAATGCTTTCGCTGCGCACTGTGTTGATGGCTGGTTGCAGGAGTTTGAGACCCTTCTGAAGGAGGTCGTCCTTGCAAAACGACTATCTGCGTCAAAAATGAACAATCTTACGGACATCGCCGTAAGGAACATGGAAGTACGTCCCATCTTAACCTCTTGGGTATAGTCCTTCTTAACCTCAAAATTTCAGCATGACACACAACTGGTCTCAATATTGTACCGAACTCACAAGACCCTGCCAACTCCTGCTGCCAAAGTTTCTAGTTTGTATGTTTTCGATGCGCTCTCAAGGGCTGCAAAGCACCATTCCATGAAGCATGGTCTTTCTGGCGACGCGTTTACATATCCAGGGAACTCAGCTAGTTTCCTGTTCAAAGTTGGTGGCGTCGTGGAAGGCTTATTCCAAGACATGGTTACCTCTGGGTCCGTTGAGTCGAAGGTCAGTGGTGATGTATTTCTTAGTTGTCGCACAATTATGCGCTCCCTATCCCTTGGCCTTACACGCGATCTGGTCCCAAAGATTTATCCGAGCTAGCGACCCCTGGACATCTTTAGTAGTGGATTGGAATTACTTCCAGGCATAAACTTGGTGCAGGCGGTATCTCTTGGTATTTGACATTCTCGCGTCGGGTTTTGGGACATGCTCGATGCACACCTTTGACTGAAGTATCCAGAACAGCCCTAACCCTTCTCTCATTTATATAGGAGAAAACGAAGAAAATCCTTGACATATGGGTAAAGGGGAATACATTTCCGTCTACCATTCTATCACTGCTCTCGAATATTCTAAAAGGGACAGAAAAAGGTGCTCATCACTATTCATACAATGTGTTCGCTAAGTATTTCTTCTGCTTCTGCAATTCAATGCATTTTCTCTACCTTCTATTACGTGAGGCAAATAACTGAATCGCACCCCGGTTTGTTTCTGTATCAGTGCTCGAACCGAAAGCGCCTTCAACGGTCGATCCTCGGATATCACGTCAAACAACGCATACCCCGCCAATCCCTCCACCTGTTCAAAGTCCCCCAATTGCGACCATGGACCCACAGGCGACATTACTCGCATTATTAACCCAGGCTGCTGCGACTACTGCAAATATACCTCTCCCGTGAGCCTCCAATTATCATAGATAATCACTGACATCTGAATACCTTGTTTTTCAAAGGCAAACACCAACAAATATCATGAAAGGAATTCCACCGCCTCAGTTAGACGCCGCTCAGCTGGCTGTGATTCAACAATTGGCTCATACGGCCGCTTCTGTACCGTCTGTGTCCCAAACCTTAACCCCTCCAGAGCCTGTAAATGTCCAGAATTTTCCTTCTTCGTTTGGTGTTAATGGTAGTTCGCATTCACCGCCACGAAATGAGCCTCCCGTAATGGTCAAGAGCGAACAAAAAATTAACGGATACCGTAGCCCCGAAAGGGAGATACGTCCAGATCCTCATTTTGACGAACGTGACAACATGAGAGGAAGGTACAGAGGTGGTATTCGAGGCCGAGGTGATAGATTCGCAGGACGCAACTGGGATCCCCGTGACCGTGACCGTTATCGAGACACAGACAGAGATCAAAGTCTTCCCCGTCCAGGCAGAGGCAGAGGAGGACGAAGCAGATCTAGAAGCCCTCCTAGTAGATATACGGAGAGGAGGGCAACCCGGTTCCCAAGCCCGCCGCGGAAACCACGAGCTGTATCGCCACAACCTTGGCAACCATTGAGGCGCGACTCACATGAACCTGGAAAAGATGAATTTGGCAGAGATATCAGACCTGAATCTCCAAAATCGCCTAACCAACCATCGCAACCGCCCCCAGTCCCATCTCCTAAACCACCGAGTCAAACAGAGCTACCCAAAGATCCTCGAATCCCACATACAAAGTCCCCTGACCTCGACTCTAACCCTGGCTCAAGTTCGAACCTGTTAACAAACAATATATCTTCGAACAATCCTAATGTGTCAACTACCACAAACTCAAATTCTCAGGGACCAATGGGAATGGAGACTTTCGATCTTGCGAAGTTTGATTACACCTCTCCAGCCTCGTGGGAAGCGCTCGGAGAGTTGTGGCAGGTCACAAATGGCTATCTCCCATCTACTGAGCAGCTCATGCAATTCGTCATGACATCTGCAAGTATGCTTTCCGAAATGACGCCTGCGCTGGAATTCAAGAAGAATGCGTCGTCTTCGATACCAAATGCAGTGACAACTGGAGGAAAAGCCTGGGGGGGAGCATTTCTTGGAGGCGCGGGATATAGTAATCGAAGTATGCATATTGAAGGGGGCATGGGCCACGATAATGGGCACGATAATGGGCAAGGAACAGACGCTGTAGTACTTGGAGAACGTTCGGATGGAGGGCAGGCTGCTGACCCAAATAGCACTTCCATGTTTGGTGTTCAGAATGAGAGTGCATCGGTGTCTAGTTCAGGGCGGATGCAAAAGGTGGGGGATAAATGGGTATTTGTGCGCGGGACACCTGTCGGTTTTTCGTAGTGTTCAATTACCAGGGTATATCGGCTTTATTTATACTATATTCTCTTCCTCGAGTTCATGTCTACCCAATTCAAAGTCAATATTTCTTGACCTATACTCTCCAGCTGTGTACAAGACACGTGGCTGTCCATAGATTTGGTGATCGAAAGAAGATGGCGAAAACGGATTCGGCCAGAAAATAAGATAGGAAATGAATGCCGATGCAATTCCGATGAAACCACCGACGCAAACATCCTCCTTGTGGTGCTTCTGTGTCCGAGACTCGGATTGTTAGATTGATAGCAGTAACGTAATGAAGTCACCAACATAATCTTGGATGCGAGTCACCGCCACATGAGTAGCCCAGAATAACGGGATAATGCTGAGGAAAAAGCTTGTCATACGACTTGAGCGTAGGTTCCTGGGCGGCATTTGCACACTAAAGCACCAGGCGGCAGTTTGACCTGCCATCCAAAGCGATAAGAAGAACATGCCCGAAAATGCGGTGGATGAATGACCGGAAGGGAAAGATTTGCGGCCGTCTATGACCGTCTGCTTTTTTCTGACCCACTTAGCCTCTTGAGGAGAAAATGCCAGTACCAAAAATGTAGTACATACCCAGTGCATTCCAAAAGGATTTCGTCCCATTTGCATCTAGCCAAAAAGTCTGGACGCAATCGGCCTGGAGCGAAAGATCACTTGTGCCCCATATAAAAAGAAAATAAGATGAACATACCGACACTGTGCTTCAATACTACCGTGATAAGTCGGGCAAGACCCCTGTGGAAGGTATGAAATTTCAAATTCTGGGGGAATATTAATACATGGTACACCAAACCTCGCAGCACAGAGGCCAATCGCTCCGTGATGAATTAGGTGAAGCGAACGCTGGATGCATCCTACAAGTACAAAGATGGATATAGGCACAAATAGCGCGAGCAGGTGGTTCAAGGCCGATCCCACTCTATCCATGACAAATTTTCGACAGGTAGTTCACCAATGAGTTCGCATCCACGTACTGGCTTTCCCTGTATTGGTGATTGATTTGCTGGTCCGAAAGCAAAAATTCGCGCTTGTACACAGGAGATACAGAGACCATTCCCGAAAGCAACCATATTATAAGTATTATCGCCCTGGCATCACGTTTTCATCTTCAATTGCTTGGACATGAACGGTGCAGCCAACACATACCAGTCGGATATATAGGAACGGTCAAACCAGGAAAATGCATCCTTTCCAAAGTAACGGTCGATTGCAGACCTAATGCGAGGCGACATATCTATCTTGAGGTATTTGTTTCTTCCGCGCCCGACATGAGTGTCAGCAAAAGGTCAGCGTGACGTGACATGACATGAGTATGACATGACCGTTCGCGCGACGCGTTCACCTGTTTAACACGACACATCTCTTTCGCGATGGCGAAAGAAAAGCTATCCAAATCGCGACAACAGGGCCAAAAATCAATTGCCTCATTCTTTGGGAGCAAAAAGAAAGCCGCAGAGGACACCGACATCGCGTCGGAATCTGCGCATGACACCCAAAACGAGGACCCCGAGGATGGCGACTCTGTTGCGGACGGTCCTTCGTCGGACGTAGACATGGACGCGTCGAACGTGAGTAACAAAAAGCCGACCAAATCAGCTGCCCCGGACGCCTCAGACCTTCCACCAATCAGCGACATCCCTTCTATTTTCGACGACCTCGTGAGCCGAATCCCAGAGATCAAAGAGGTTGCTGAACACGTCCATGGCCGAAAATTGCGCATTGCAACGATGTGCTCAGGCACTGAATCACCTCTCCTGGCGCTAGAACTTATCCAAAAATCTATTCTTGAGCAGCATGGCATGAATTTCGATATTGAACACGTCTTTTCTTGTGAAATTGAGCCTTTCAAACAGGCGTATATCGAGCGCAATTTCCATCCTCCCCTTTTATTCAGAGACGTTTGCGAACTAGGAGATGGAGACGCGTAGGTTTTCTTTGGCTCAACGTCTTGCTATCCGATCTAAATATGCTTACAGTCATACCGCATATGGTTCTCTCGCTCCAGTCCCAGGCGATGTCGACATCTTAGTTGCTGGAACTTCTTGTGTAGATTACTCTAACCTCAACACGCAGACGCAAGACATAGACGCAAATGGAGAATCCGGCCGTACTTTCCGTGGTATGATGTCCTGGGTGACACAGCACAGGCCTCCACTTGTCATTCTCGAGAACGTCTGCTCAGCACCTTGGGAAAGGGTTAAAGAGTATTTCGAGAAAAACGGATACAGCGCTGAATATTCTCGAGTAGACACGAAGGCGTATTACATCCCCCATACACGAACCAGAGTTTACCTCATCGCCGTCAACAAAAAGGATTCGAAAATACCGAAGGTCTGGAGGGATTGGGTCGTCTCGAAATTAAAACGGCCCGCGTCTTCAACTCTGGATGCATTTTTGTTACCGTCGGATGACCCACGTATTCATCAAGCAAGGCAGAAACTCGTTCAGGAAAGCTATGGCGCTCTTGACAGGAAGACAGGAAGGACTGACTGGGGGAGATGCGAGTCCCGCCATCAACGAGCGAGGCTTGAGGAATCCTTGGGTGCAAAGCGCCCTCTGACCAGTTGGGATGAGGGTGAGGTCAACGGATTTTTGAGAAATCTCCTCTCATATTTTATTAGGTGGCTTTTGTAAATTGCCCGACTTCGCCTGGAATGATTGGGGGGTCGGTCAAGTCGAACGCGTCTGGGACCTTATGGATATCAGTCTTTTACGTTCTGCCACAAAGGGCGTAGACCCTTCCTACAAGACGTAAGCCTGGTACCTTTTTTTTTGTCTCTACTGAATTCCATTACAGACAAGTGTGGAATTTGTCTCAAAATGTTGACCGAACAATCGGGTCCAACAAAGTTGGAATTTGCCCATGCCTGACTCCGTCAATGATTCCATACATCACCAATCGTGGTGGTCCAATGGTTGGCTTGGAGGCTTTGTCGATGCAAGGGTTGCCGGTGGAAAAGCTGCTTCTTACACGCGAGAGTGAGGACCAATTGGCTGACCTGGCAGGAAATGCTATGTCCACCACTGTGGTAGGGGCATGTATTTTGGCCGCTCTTGTGTCCGGCAAGAAATTGTTGAAAGCGGGAAACGACGCGCAGACTTACGAAGCCAAGTACGGATGTCCAGGGGCAGAGGACGAGACGGAACTTATGGATATCGACACAAGTACGCCCTCCAAATTGCCGGAAAGTCGCGTGGTTGGCGAAGAAGATCTTCTGAAGAAACCTCTGGACTTGTCGATTACGCAGAGGAGCTCCTTCTCAAACCTTCTTGATAGCGCAGAGAAAAGTGAACGGCTGTGCGCCTGTGAAGGACGCATCGACATGACAACGCGCCCGCTTTTCCGCTGTCAGGATTGTGGAAGCTCCTTTTGCAAAAAATGCGGAGGACGCCCGGAGCACAACCCAGAACCGATCGATACTATTCAGCATCCTCGCGTTCATCCCTCCGATTTCTCGAAGATGCTGAAGTCGACTTTGCCTATGTGCTTGACAGTGACAAACGTCTCTGCTCTGCTTTTGGATGAACTTCGACAAAAGGCGAAGGTCACTATCTCTCAAGATTGTTGGTCAAACTGGAATGCTGCCGTCCTTCGAGCAACGGGATCAGAGCTCCGGTTCGTGGAATTGAAACGACAAGAAATCTGGAGTGCCATCTACCAATCTCCGACGGGAACACTAGAGCTGTCACTTCATCCACAACAGCCAGAATGGCGCCTATACGCTGTTCCCGAAGCTAACGAGCCTGCAAACGCAGATATCCGTCAAATTTTACAATCTCCCGTCGCAAGGTTCTCTTGCGACGGCGATCTTCTGACAGGAAGCTGGCATTTTGCTCTTCCTTGCGCGTCTACAATTTCTATCAACATACGAGGAATGGACGAGTTGGTACCTTCCTGGGAGTCGCGTTTGGGCCTGGTCGCAGAGGAATTCAAGAACAAGTTGGTCTATTCCAAGCTCCAGATTACGGTTCCTCAGAGCAGTGTTCAGAAGTTGGATCGAGATATCTCTGGGATTTACAGCCTTCTCGATAAGTGCGGAACAGCCAACGGAGGGCTTCATCGGAAAGACGAGACTGACGAGAATCTACCGCCTCTCTTCCTGCTTTTTGATCCCCATCGCACCAATGACTCCGAAGACTGTTTTGTTTTCTCGATCAGCACCAGGCGGTTGGAATACCAAGAATCTCGCCCTATTGTTTGCAAATTGGACCCCACATGGCGGCAGTCAAGCAAAGTGGAGGAACAAACAGTGGACTGCCATCTTCCATGTATGTGGGTACCCGCCAGCCCGGTAGGCTTGAAGGTATGCAGTCTCATGCTTGATTTTTCGAAAAATCTCTGAAGAATAGCTACTAGCCATCTACGGGGCAAGATGCAGTGTTTGGTGTACCTGGAAAGAGTCTCGACATTCAACTTTCCAATGAAGCGTGCAGTCATGCACATGCGTTGCTAACGTGCGCTGTTTCCTTGCGTGGACAAGCTGGCCCAGAATGGCCCAAGGGACAATGGGCGGATGTCGACAAAATACATGAGAGAGGGACCTTCAAGTCTTTGGCATGGCTTTTGGAGCGTATCCGGCATGTCGATGACAATTTTAGTTCTTGGCAACAAATCGATTGCAGTGAGCATCATTTCAACTGCGAGCGTTGTGCCCCTGTAGCACCTCAGCTGCGGTGGGTGGTGCAGACGAATAAGAAGACAGTTCCTGTCGAAGACCCCGTTCAGGCAGGGGAATACGAACGACGCCTGAAATCTAGACCAAGTCCATTCGTCACGCAACTTAAATTGGCGGAAAACGGGACTGGCACAGTCAGAGTGGGTATCAATGTCCCTTCCTTGCTTCACCGTGCAGCCTCGCGCCTTCCAACAAAAAACCGTAGTGCGAAGATAGCACTCTCCTGGCGCTTGGACACCAATTTTACACCGGCCGCAAATTTGAATGTTCCAAAATTTGTCATCCTCAGCAACAAGCTCGACAAGGAGCACAGCCAACCCCCAAATTTTGTTATAGATCTCAGGAAGGAGCAATTACGTTCGCTCGAATGGATGATTCGCCAAGAATCCAAAGATGCCCTGCCTTTCGTTGAGGAGGAAATTTCGGAAGCGATCCTTGATCCTCTTGGTTGGCGAGCGGAAGGTCGTGCTCAGCGACCTGTATTTGTGAAAGGAGGTGTCCTTGCAGATCAAGTTGGTTATGGGAAGACAGCCATAACTTTGGGGCTCATAGATTGCACATCGAAAATCGTGGCAAGTGAATTCAAGAAACGCACCAAAATCCCTGGAAAGATCCCTGTCCAGGGTACGCTAATCATCGTCCCCCCACATTTAACCAGACAATGGGACTCGGAAGTCAAGAAGTTCACTAAGAAACACTTTAAAGTCTTCGTCATATCTTCCGTGGCTGATCTGAATCGCACCAAGATCGAAGACGTCCAAGAAGCTGACATCATCGTCGTGGCATCTAACATTTTCAAGAGCAACGTTTACCTCGACAACCTTCAAGCCCTTGCGGGTGCAGGAGAACTTCCGGCCAAAGAAGGCCGTCATTTCAATGCCCAATTGGAAAAGTCGCTTGATTCTCTCAAGAAGCAGGTTGATCTCCTCCAGGAGGAAGGATCGTTGGCCGTTCTCAACGAGATCAAAGCTTCTCGAAAAAGAGGTATGGGTCGAATTTTTTTCCGTTAAGTTTAAGCACTAATCACCTTCTGGCTCTAGTCGATGATGAATTGCTAGCAGCAACAGCCCTGGCGACGTCGAAGAGGTTGAAAGGAAAATCTTATCGCGAGGCAGCCACTGCTCTCGAAAACAACCGCGAAAAGAAAAAGATGGAGACACTAAAGGAAACGCGACCAAGCAAACCGACCCCTTCGGGACTCATCATGGAGGTTGTTATTCCAAAGCATCCGTCGGTTAAAAGCAATCGCACTTCTCCAGCCTCTTCCCAAGCTGCAGATGAAGATGAGTTGGAGGGAAATGGAACACGCAAGCGCAAACGTCGTGCCACCGTCAACAGACGAGTCATCGATATTTCAGACGACGGCGAGGGTTCGGCGAGTGATGCTACAAGCAAGGCAGCGTCGTCGATGAAGAGCTCGAGAACCTCGGCGTCAAGTTCGAAGAAGAAACGCAGGATTGTAAAGAGGGGCTCGCCGTCTTCGGACTATAATGGCAGCTCATCGGAGGATGAAGACTCAGACGTAGAGATGGTTTCGGATTTCGAAGACGAGGAAATCCCAGTCAAGAAATCTTCGAAGGCGAAAGGCAAGGCTAAAGCAATTCCCAAACCGAAAGCCCAACCACGCGGCAAAAGTTCAAAGGATAGTGAGGTCTCAGAGGATACTGGTAATGACGATGATGCTATGGATGTGGACGACGAACCAGCAAGCAAGGTTGGGAAGAAAACGACGACCAAGAAGCGCAAGAACGCGGACGGTGAAGAACGACCTCAGAAGAAGACCAAACGCGCGGACAGTGATCCTTGGAAGCTCGGATCGAGGGCTGTTCAAAACGAATGGACATATATGCAGGCACCTCCTTTCGAGATGTTCCATTTCGCCAGGGTCGTAGTCGATGAGTACACGTATTTGGACGGAAAGATACACTCTCTGGTGACCAATCTGACAGCGGAACGCCAATGGGTTTTGTCTGGTACTCCGCCGATCCATGATTTCGCAGCGTTGAAGACGATTGCCGCTTTCTTGAACATCCATCTTGGCGTCGACGACGATGGTGAAGGGCAGTCAACTGAAGTCAAGAAGCGTCGTCGGGAACAAACGGGTATTTGTTGTTTCACCTCATGCTCTATCCACATTTCTCATTTTTTTTGTTAGCGGTCGAACGTTTCCATTCTTTCCGCGAAGTCCATAGTTTTCAGTGGCATGCTCATCGACATACAGTCGGTCAAAAGTTCCTTGATCAATTCGTGCGCCAGGTACGTTTCTCCCTTTCCCAACTGTTGCTCATTACTGACGCTTAAAGAATAGAATATTGCGGAGATCGACGAAATTCCTTGGTCTGCTAAAATTGAGAACATTATCCTGCCAGCAGCTGAACGTGCTATCTACCTTGAACTAGAGCATCACTTGCGCTCTCTTGACATGACAATCAAACGTGGAAAGAAGACAGAAAGTGACAGGGAGCGCCGACTTGCTCAATCACTGGGCGAGAGCAAGTGAGCCCTATTGTCGTACTTCATTCATTCCACATATTTAACCAACTACGCCAGGTCCGCGGAAGAAGCTTTACTGAAACGCTGCTCTCATTTCGATCTCGAGACATCCAATGAGAATGCGATGAAAGCTTGCGATGTGATCGTGCAGGAACGCCAGAAACAACTCGATGAATGCAAAGCAGAATTACTGAAAGCAATAAAAGAGGGCGTCAAGCGGGAAAAGAACCTGGGAAATGTGGGCCAGGAGTCGATGTTCGTTGAATACGTCAGAATATCGAGAACAGAAGGTGTCGATGACCAGAAATCCACCGACGTCGTCGTCGAATTGCTTGACGAGGCCGGCGCCCAGATGCCAAAGACGAAAGTCAAGGCCCAGGATATCCAACTTTCGGAGAAAACCAAAGCACTCGTTTGGGAACATCGCGAGAAGACACACGAAATCCGCCGTATTACGAAGGAACTTGTGGGCCGTGTGCGCTCCCTCCGATATTTTAGCGTCGTCCGCGACCTCCAAAAGCAAACCGACACTCCCCCTCAAATTTCCTGTCCAGGATGTAATCGGGAAAGTATCCCTATCAGCGAAGCTGCAGTTCTCTCTTCATGTGGACATAAGGGATGCCTCACATGTGTCAAGAGTTGCGCGGAAAAGGAAGAATGTGTTTACGCAGCGCTGGGACAGTGCAAGTCTGCTGCTCGAGTTCTCAACGTGATCAAAGCGGACACCCTAGGAATCGATGATGAGGAGCGACATGGAAAGGGGCGACACTTTGGAATGAAACTTGAGAAGGTCGTTGATTTGATAAAGTAAGTTCTGCTAGGAACCTTGACCTCGGCGCGCGCTGATGACATTCCCTAGAAGACGACTTCCTAAAGATGAGCGGGTACTCGTCTTCGTCCAATTCCCAGACTTAATGAAGAAAGTCACGGAGGCGTTTACGGAGCACGAGATCAAGTTCCTCGAAATCAAAGGAACCGCTAATGCAAAGAGCAAAAACCTGGAGCAGTTTCAAAACAACAGCAAAGAACGAGTTTTATTGCTCAATGTCATGGATGAAAGTGCTAGTGGGGCGAACTTGACGTCAGCAAATCATGCTATTTTCCTTTCCCCCCTGCTCGCGCCCTCTCAAGAAATTTACACTGCTTGCGAAACCCAGGCCGTGGGTCGTCTTGTCCGTTATGGTCAGACCAAGCATGTTACTGTCTGGAGATTCTTGACCGCCGATACGATTGACGAGGAAATTTACGACCAGAGGAAGAAGGCTCTTGCCCATGCTGCGTAGGGCCACATTATATCCAGTCATTTAGTCTTTTGGATAGAATCTTGATTTAGGTTGAGACTGACATCGTGTTAACCTTTGTATATAGAACGTACACATAATTATAATCGTACAGGACTCATCGCAAGATGCCTTCTTGTCCCATTTTAACACGAATACTGAACGCATTGTCGAGGTGCTGGGGTCGTCGTCAATTCCGGGTTGGAAATAAACTGGAAGACGTAGTGAATGATCATTTGCTTGACATGACATAGCCGGTCGTGTCCAGGATCTGCTTTCCGCATATTGAACAAAGCCCTTTCTTGTAGGCGCAACCTAACCGCAGCTAGCATTAATGAAACGTGAGGACTATTTCGGCAGAGGGGACATGCCATGACAATACTTGGCTTTGTTCTGAGTGACTGGCTGTTTGCAGTCCTTGCATTTGCCTTGATATGGCTTTTTGTGAACGTCAGTCAGTAGCAGTGATTGCGTCAAAGAAGATTTGACTTGCCTGGAAACGATTCTTTGAGCTTCCCGGTCGCGATAAAAGCTTGTTCTCGCCAACTTTCCTCGAACCCTCCTTGATGCTTGTGGAGCTCGAGGTGCAAGGGTCAGGAGCGGCCACTTTGGACAGTTTCTATGGATATGATGAGGCTATGAAATAGGAGAATATAGAACAAAAGACACATACGGTTTCACACTTCTTGCAGACCATGACAAACAGGAATAGGGCGCCTAACGGACGCGTAGTGGCTACTCAGGTAACCCCGATCGCTTTGTCAGCAGCCAGGATCGGCAATCGGACATACGATCTTCAACATTGCTTTTAACACATATCGACCCGTTGCTCCTCCAGACAATCAACTTTGTGGCTTATTCTTTGCTGCATTAACCTACTTACAGATACTCCCGACCGTTGGGTCGTTCTTGCCTTATAGGTCCTATACCAGACGGGGAACTTTTACCCCGACATCAGGCTCTTATTGTTGAATTTTTCGCGCTTCCCTCGCGCACCCGATTCAAGAACCCTTGATCGCTGAACTCTCTGCTCAAATTTTCGAACTCAATTCCGTTGACATGGCACCGTTTACAAGAATATGTGAGACGCGACGCCTTTGGTTACAAAAGACTTTGACCGTACACAATATGCCTTACCTGCCGACGACGTCCTTTCCAACCGTTTCCTCCTTCAATCGCGATGAGGATAATACAATCTCTGTCAATCTTGTCTCACAAAGATGCGCTCCGACCACTGGATAGCTCAGCAACGGCCTTTTCTTTTTTCTTCTTCGTTGACGAGAGGAACGAGTATAAAATCTTCAGAGATGGGAATGAGAATGCCAGTTCAAAATGCCCCACCGAGTTACAACTTTCAAACGCCATAGGATCTCCAACGATGTCTTAATATTAATCTTGGAGAAACTAAACCCAGTCACACTTTATCGGACTTGTCAGGTCAGTATAGACTTGACTTTCAGACACCTCTCGGGCAACCATATCTTTACGATCCTCTTTTTTATGCACAGGCTTTTCAGCGAGTTTGGATGCTCGTAATGGAGGTCCAATCGCTCCGTTATATCTTTGAGTTGGCTGTTGTTGGCATGAAGGATGGCGCGGCTCCTTACTCAGGACGTTCGCACTTGCTTCGCCTTCAGCTGCTGATGTCATACAAGAAGGATTGGCCGAGACTCTACTGGACCGACGAAAAGAAGGTTAGCGTTCCTGCAACTGCGACCAAAGTGGATGTCTCTGGGAGTTTTCTGTACCACGTCGGACACCAGTCCTTGGACCTGCTCGAACTTCCTTCCTGCCGTACCTCGCGCCCTCCCTCCCAGACGCGTCATTTGAAGTACATTACCAGTGCAGCAGACCACGTTGCGATTGATCCAATCCAATCTCTCATTGTAGCCAGCCAGATCACTGGGTAATTTTTATGATGGGAACTTGTTCATATGAATCTAACACCTTGCCTTCAGGAACCCGAATGGCCAAATTGGCTTGCGACTCAAGATCCGCAATTTATGGAACTTTGACAAGCACCCCAAAGGCTCCTCTGCAACTTACGAGTGTTCGACTCACATGTCACAACCGATCGCCAACGTCTCGACCGTGATTTGCGGGATGCGAATCGTAGTCACTCTGGAATACGTTGGAGGATTGACCAAGCACTTGCTTATGGACTGGTCCACCTGCCAGGCCATGGTATGTATTCAGCCTTCTATCATACCGGTTAACTTGCCGACCCCATTTTATTTTTAGTGGCTTGAAGAACAGGATGTCGTCTTGTTAAACACTTATCACCTCCTTGGCGTGCGAAAGGTTCCCAACAAGACAGTTCTTTATCTCTACAACATTTCCGACATGCGAAGCGTGGCCATCGAACGTGAATATGAATTGCCCCCCATCTGGGCAAAATCCACGATGCGATTTGCTCGGAATACCTCTCCAAACTCTGATAACCTCGCACCCTCCAACGCATTGTTCTATTCCGACCCGACTGCCCGCGTTCTGGTTTTGATGGCCAAGCAACAAGGTCCCAGCGCAACCGGAATGCATTGGATGTTCATCAATGAGTCCTTCTTCAGGCCCACTTCTCATCCCGATAGGCGCATGGTCCCTTGGAGCTACTGGAGCCAGTTCTGCCTCATCCGCGAACTCAACCAAGGCGTGGTCGTCGGCAACCCACACGTTGTCGGAAGTCGTGTCGTTTATCTCGAGAAAGATGGAACAGTGTCCAACCAAGGGAGCGATCGCACCCGCTTGAGTGTCATCGACTTTTCTCCGTACGCAGAAATTCCTGCGCCGCCAGCCAAACTATGGACTCTTGTTGGGAAGCAGTCTCCTCTCAGACCGAGCGAGATCCGCCGCGAATTCCCGCCTACCTCGACCGGTGGCCTCGCAGTTGAAAGTGTTCGAGCTACCGAAGATAACGTGGTTCTTGTATTGGTGAGGTTTTATCTAAATTTGCGAGAATGGATCTTTAATGCGAACGAGTTCTTCCAGGAAAATCACGGAAACCTCAAGCCAGTCAACATCCTCACCTTTGGTGTTCCAACCCCGCGTGCCTCCCGCCACGACCAAAGTCACCCATCTCTTTGAAGAATCATTTATTTCTAACTTGTACACATCACCCAGGACTTTTTTCAAACGGTGTAGTATAGTCGTTCCATGCAGACAGCTCTAAACCTCGCTCTCCAAAAAAAAAAACAGAAAAAAAAAAAAAAAAAAAAAAGATTAACCGTATGCATATCCGCTCATTTGTTATCCTGATATATACCACTATGAAAGAAAGACCAGTAACCAGTAACTACAGTGATTCCCTTGTCCATTTCAATTGTATCCATATAATCCATCGTCTTTTCTCTCTCTCGTCCCCATTTTCTCGTGAAACATCCCAAGCTCTTACCGAGGACCCTGCGATTTCCCTCTCCACAACACCCTCCACATCGAAGCCAAACTCTAAGACTTGCTTCAGAAAGGACTGGATGGTGTATCTGCCGGTATGCAGGCCAACAACGAGGTGCACGCGTGATAACGGGGACTTCCGCAGAGTCGACTCCAGTGTGTGGATAAAGGTGACATGCAAGTCCGGATTCCAGAGCGTATCTGTTGCAATGACCAAATCAAACTTCTGTCCATGTTCGAGGATGGGAGACGGGTCCGATCCCCAAGCAAATGGGAGGGCTCGACACCGTTGCGCCACACCGTTTTGCTGCACATTTTCCGCCAAGGTTTTGATCAACCCCACATCGGGATAATCGGTTGCCGTAACGGACAGTGCGGGATATAGCTTGGAGATTAATATGCTTGGGAGGCCAGCAGAGGCGCCCAACTCAAGCACACGAACTGGGTTTCCTGGAGCTTGTGTCTGCATGTGGCTTGGTATATGGAGGTCCTCTAGGTGGTCGGCAAGGTAAATGGATGAAATCCAGATAGATGAGGCGTGCAAAGCCCAATTGGCGCCATCTGTGTCCGGTGTGCGGAGAGAAATGGTGAGAGGTTCAGACTGAGGGTCCGTTGGCGTTTTTAGCGTATATTTAAAAGGAGCACCCGCCATTGTTACGGTGATTGGCTGATAATCATAGAGCGTTTGCAAAGATTCAGATAGAAAATCCTCTGCGGTAAGTTCGAGCATGATAGGAAGATAAAGATAAGAGATTTTTTTTTGCTTGTCTGTCAAACTTTCCAACTGATGGACGGTAGACGCCGAAATTCCCCTAAACTGTCAAGTTAGCGTCGAGTACGCTACCAGCCATGGCCTACCTTCGTTCCACTTGAGCGTCATGGAGTGTAAGAATCAGTTCTGACGTGCGCTGCTAACCTGAAAACGATATGTTTTCTTGAAGGTGAAGGAATAGGAAGATTCTGGTGTTAGAATTATTTGGTTCGTATAACATTTAATCTGCCGTCCCAACCGCAGCTAGCCAAGACGCCCTCTTCATACAGGGACCAACCGCAGCCAACAACAAATTCCGTGTGGGTATCATGTATTTGTAACAACTGGGTTCTGCCAGGAGCCGGGGTTGTGGTCCATCTGTACATGCGGATGAGGAAGGAGAAAAAAAATGTTCAAACGCGAGTCAGACTTACACTCGGCACGTCATATCGTAACTGGCTGTTGCCAAAATATCAGGCTGATGGGGGCTCCATTGTACTTTTCGCACTGCGTATTCGTGGCCCAATAACTGGGTTTCACAAATTCCTCCAACCTGGCCTACATCTCCAGACTTGACCATACGGCAATCCCAGACTTTGACGTGTTTATCAACACCAGAGCTTGCCAACACCATCGGCCTATATTTGTTCCAATCGACGGATAGTACCTCCGTACCCGAAGCAGGTACCGTCAAGACAGCAGCTGACATAGGATTTGTAAAGGTATTCGCGGTGGGACCAGTGTTCACGTAAGAAGGAGAACGGAGGTCAAAGATTTTCAAAATGCCGTCGGTTGAACATGTTGCAAGAATATCTGGTTGATGTGGCGAGAACACAGTTTGGTAGACACAAGCATGGTGAGCCTGCAGGGTCATGACGGATCGGGGCATCTCTGGCGACCACTGAAAGTACACGGTAAGTTATCAATAATAGTCCGACGAGTTGAATCGCACCAGCTTTACAGTCCCATCCCATGATGAAGAGGCAAATGTATCTTTCTTGATGTTTGACCAGTCTACCGAAAATACCTCGCGTGTGTGTTCTTGCCATGCACGGATCGGAAGATCCTAAGAAAGGAAACATCAGAATATAGACAGATAATAATTAAGAGACGATCTTTTGACGTACATTTAACATGACATCCCATAGCCGTATTGAACCGTCGCCCGATGCCGTTACAAGTTGATTCTCATGGATTTCGGACCATGCAAGGTCATACAACCCATCCTGGGTTTCATATCTGACGCCTTGAACGTTCAGTCAGAAAGGCGAGGAGATTCAGTCAATGGCGCACTGTTTGTCGAGGTTCAACCTTGGGAGACTCCCAGGAATTGGATTTACAGAGACAAGATGGAGGCGGCCATTGCCAACCAGACCAAAGTTGGCAGAGGATGCGAGAGCGATTCGGGTGGTGTGGAAGGGCGACCAGGCGACAGAATAGTGAGCAAAACCTGGCGTATGAAGAGTTCCTGGCTGTTGTTGGGGGTTCATGGCAAAGGAGGAAGAAACGCGGGAACAGTAGCCGGCCTTTCCACTGACTGTCACATGCGAGTTTCTGTCCCCGGCATTCCACAGGCCATCCTCGATGCTAAACATGATCTCTCTATAAAATCAATCTCCGAGGCTACCAAAAGATTAGCCGAGTTCATTGGTGGCGCCAATGTTACCCTCTTAACAGGCGCCGGTGTCAGCGTTGATTCAGGCATTCGCGCATATCGTGGGGAGGATGGGAGATACATGAACCCAAATTACAAGTAAATCGAACCTTTTTTGTGATACTCTACTGTATGTTGACGAGTTATCAATAGACCCATATTCTATCATGAACTGATGGATTCCACCGAGAAGGGCCAAGCGTATAGGTGAACACGGCCTTGTTGCTGCATGAATTGGAATTCACAGCTATCTTAGGCGACGATATTGGTTATACTTCCTCATCCTTTCCAGGAAACAAAATGCTCAAAAACTGCATTCTAGGCTTCGCTCGTATCTAGGTTATCCTTCAGTCCGTGACGCTTTGCCCAATACCACACATTTCTCCCTTGCGGCCTTGCAACATACCTCCCACATCTCTCATATCATTACCCAGGTAGGAATCTAAGGCAAAATAGAGAATATCGATCCGAACAGCTTCACCACAGAATGTTGATGGTCTTCATCACAAGGCTCTTCGAAATTCAGCCTCATTGTCTGGGGCTGCAGCGCGTCTACAAGATAATATTCTGGAACTCCATGGCACACTTCACGTTAGCTCTGCTCTGCTGGCTCTCTGAGCATTTCACCGAACCTATTCCTATCTCAGCGTGTGCATTGTTCCAGTGGACACAAAGTCGACCGCGACACCTTTCAAGATTGGCTTTCTGCAGCCAATCCGGAATGGCGCCAGTATGCTGAAGACCTCGAAAGGACTGGTACTCAGCCAAGAACAAACCCCGATGGTGATGTGAGTGCTCAGGATAATCAGCGTTATTCCTAATGTCTAGGTCTAGGTCGCGATCGAACATCTGGGGATATCTTACAGCAATTTCGTTATTCCGGAATGTCCGCAGTGCATGCTCGGCGATCACATCAATCCGGTTGTAAGTCCTATGTTTTCCCTGGGTCATGCCAGTGTTTTATTTCGTTTAGCATAAACCTGGAGTCATTTTTTTTGGAGAGTCCATACCCAGTGCGACAAAGGAACGCTCGTAGGTCCTGCAATTCCTTTTTTCCCCTCTTCTCATTGGGGTTTGTTACAAGTTTTCGGGAGGTAGAGGCATCCGATAAATTCCTAATCATGGGGACAACCCTTGCAACTTATTCAGCTTTTAGGTATGTCTGTAACTCCTCGTGGCAGTTAAAGCCAATTTGACACCAACCAGATTGGTTAAGCACGCCCTCGAACTCAAGAAACCCATCATGCTTCTAAATGTTGGACCCACGCGTGCTGATGGTCTTCCAGGTGTAGAGAAGATAGATGTCCCAAGCGGGGCTGTCATGCGTCAAGTCGCGAAAGAAGTCATGTTGGTCCTTCTTTTCTCCCCATTTTCGCTGAGTTCTGAGTCGTTATTACTTTTTTCGCAGAGGTACTCGGGCAGGAATGGACCCTGTCATCATCGAAATGCTGGAGAGCGGCACTGAGAATCCTCCTCCACCAGATGATGATGACCGTGCGCCGAGAGCAGCTGGTTAACTACATCCAGGTTCATAGCTTGTGGCACTTATCAAAAAGGACAACTTGAATTTTAAAAAAGTACGCTTCACTACGATATTACGGATATAATACACAACAAAATCGTGTATTGATCTTTATACATGGATTTCAGACCACAATTCCGCGACACGAATCTGAGAGGAGTCTGTACATTGCCAAAAAAAAAACTGAGGTGCAAGGGTCAAGGAAACACGGATGAAAGCAAAGGACAGCGGTACAGGAAAGCTAAACACAAAATTTAAAATCAGCGAGAAAGCAAAGACAAGGTGTAGGTGGCTTCATGCGATCAGCGGGCATGCGCTGCGAGAACGAGTTCAAGGGGGGAAGGAAGTGTCGTGATCCTCTGCAGTGTTAAACCGGGGTGGCCTGAGCTGCGACCAGTTCCAGTTTTTTATCTCGGCGGCGGTCACATAACGAGAGCGATCGAAGGATTCTGGATGTACACGGAGGATGTAATCATCCAAGGCATCGTACGCACGGGGAGGGCTAGCTGGATATGATGTCGATTCCACAGTAGAAGAGGGATAGGAATGCAAAAAAGGTCGAAGTGGCGGTTTCAGTCTAAGAGGTTCTTCAGAGTGCCAGTAGCCACCACCGTCACCATACCGAAGGGTTTGAGGCGCATTTATTTCAGCGGGCATGGACGCCGTCTTCTTCGGGAGGTCCGGCAGCGGCTGGTCGTCGTGATAGGAAGGCGATCCACCATTACTGGTTGTACACGCAGTGAGTGACGGTGAATGCAAGGGCCAGACCTGGATATGAGGTACACCCGACGGACGTGAGCCTGACTTTTGAGAGCCAGGAGATGCAACGGGCTGCAAGCAAGACTCGTTGATTTTTCAAGGACGCCCGTTGACAGAAGATGGCTTACCAACTTGATTGATGCGTTCTTCTTCTTCTTCTTCTTGGACGCCTTTACGCATCGCTCGCGATGTGTTTTCCAATGGAAATTATCGTACGCGCATTTCATGGACAGCTTAATCTCCCGATTGCACTGTCTGCACTTCACCATTGTCGGACTGACGACCAAGGCCATAGGATCGCTCAAGAGCTTTTGTTCGCGTTTATATTCTCCCGTTGATTTATGTGATCCCATCCGGAGGTTGCTGTTGAGGGCGACAGGGGTTTCAGAGATGTCTGATATAAATGCGCCAAACACTTGCCTGGAGGAAGCGCCCAGCGGCGCTTCCATGCGAACGTTGACGTTGAAGTTGGGAATAGGAGGGAAAGATGACAAGGGAGAAAGGCGGTGGAGGCAAAAAGAAAAAAGGTACGGTGATGCGGTGACCTTGATTCCCACTTGACGGAAGAAGGTGAACGAAGCTCCGAATGTCGACCCTGCGACAAAAAACGTTGAGCAAATTTGCATTTCGATTTTGATCAATGGGGGGAAAAAAAACCTGCTTGTAGACCGTTCAAATCAGATCTCGCACCTCTGGATCATGCAGAGAGCCGTATCAGAAAAAATGAGTCAAGTAGAGGGGCTGAACACACCTGCGGGCGGAGGAGGGTTTTTTGGAAGGTAGATGAGTTGTCGCCGTTGTTCGATGGACAGGAGGCTGACGACGAGGACCCTGAAAAAAAGGTTAAATAAAAATGAGATCTTGTACACATGCGGCATCATCCGTTTATGTACATTTTTTCAAAGTTGTCGCCGAGCCGAGCCAATCCGTCGTGGGTCCTCGAATGCTCCTCTGAGTTTCAATGGCAGAATGGTTAAAAAAAGTGAAGAGTTGACAAATCAAGCCAATCAGACAGAGCACGAGATTGGTTAAACATGGATTAAGATTTAAAGCAAAAAAAAAACAAATGAAAGATCAACAGGTGTCGGTGTTACAAAAACGGTGAGAGAGAGATAGCCTGATCGTCAATGATGGTGTCACTGTATGGGTTTAGTTCCTGTCTTTCATGCCCTCCTTGAATCCGCGAACGAACTAATGGAAGGGAAGCAAAAACCATCCCATAGCAGTAGTTGGGGGCTCCATGTCGGCGGGAAGGTAACCTGCCTTCCTTGGACGAGTGGCGGGGCGAGCGTCCTCCTGGGGAATCTCCTCGGGTTCTTCCCGGGAGCGCTTTGTTCCTTTGGATGGTCGAGTAACAATGGGGTCGACGACAACGGTATCTTCGGTAGAAACTGAAGATGCCGGAGGCCGCGAGCTAGGGAAGGTGATGGAATTCATACTGTCGCTTCTGAAGATTGGCACAGATCTAAGGGCGCATGTATAAGCATCAATATGATGAAGCTGATGCGGACGGCTGACCTGGTACAATCCGACTTATGTTCATCCCAGCTGGTGAGATTAAATTCGCCATCTCCCACGAGCTGGACAGTGATACCGCAAAATCCACACTCAATCCATCGAGCCGAAAATGATTTGACCTGGGTGTCATTGACAACGCGAAGCTTTCTCTTCGCGGCAGCAACACGGTCGCTCGGGCTAACACAGTAGATCAGTAAACGTTTTACCGGATAAAAAGAGGAAGTAACATACATTGCTTCAGAGCACCTAATCTTATGCTTAACCCAATTGCTAGTCACATAGGCCTGAACTGCCGAGAGGTCGATCCATTTTTGACACTTCCTACAGCAGACGCGATGCTTCTCGACGACCTTGATCTGCTTCTCGGCTTCCAAAAATTCCTTCCTTTCAGATTCGCTTAAGCGGCGCGCAGGAGTAGGTTGCGATGTTGAAGCCAAGATTTGCGAGGGAGAATCGTCATTGATGGCTTGGGAAGCCGCTATGGGACTTTCTGAGGGTTTCGGGGTAGTTCTGATATGCCACTATTACGATAGGTCATAGTGAAGTTGATACATGGACTCACGGTACAACACTGGCCGGTTTCTGGTCACATCGGGCGCGATGGATTTCCCAAGGACGGACAGCGTAGGTCTGTTTCCGACCCAAATTCACAGATTTGTTACATTTGGTGCAAAAAGCCGAGTGGGGTTCTGCTTTGCCACACTCGGGTTGATTATTGTAGTATTCGATGCGTTCGCTTTCGTTGCGTCGAATTTTGGTGCTGACAGTTGAATCCGCCAAAGAAATATTGTCGTCAAAGTCCTCGGAAGCAGCAATAGATTTCCTGAGCGGGGGTCAGATAGAACGATGATGAATGCAAACAGAAAGCCGTACGCTTTCTTGGACTTTGGCTTTCGGGAAACAGATGACTCGGGTTTCTTGGCTGCAGAAGGCGAGTCGGCCACGTTCTGGGCAACCTGTTTGAGGGAGCTGATTGAAGAAGCGGTGCGAATATGCATTCCTTTCCTGCCAATGGATATACTAGTGGGTTCATCGGAGTCGCGTCGAGTACGTTTCACTGGGGATGGTCCAGGAAGGCTGAAAGGGCCCAAGGTCAATGGAAATCGTTGGACTCAGAAAACGACAGGGGACTCACGGAACGTCGACTTTCTTTGGTCCTCTGCTTGCAGGAACCTAGAGAGATGCAGTTGATGATAGAACGAGCGAAAAGAGATAAAGCGCACCTTGGTGCCAGACTTCTTAGGACTGTTGGTATTCTTCTTGGGACTGTTGGATTTCATCGGAGATGACGTGGTTGATATAGACTTGGCACTCGAATCGGAATCAGAGCTGATACCCCGCAATGAGATTCGGGATGAAAAGCGATGATGAGGGGAAGGAACTGACTTGTCTGGTTGGGAGACGGTTCGTTTACGCTGTGGTTTTGGTTTAAGTACTCGGAAATGCTTCCGGCAATCGATCAACGAACCTTCTTCCCTTCCAAGTAGGTCACCTTACATATCGGTGGGCCAGGACTCCTGTGAACAATGGTCTTGAGTCACTCTGGCCCACTGTCAAAAGACCCCGAGAAATTTACCGATCGCTGGAAGACTGTGGGCTATCCATGATAAGAGAGAGATATAGAGAGAATTATATGGAAAATAAAGAGAGTGGGTTATTAGATACTTTAGAGAAGGTTGGTGATAAGCAGGTCTAGGGAGTTGAAAGAAGCGAAGAACTGTCGCACGATCACTGTGTACTTACGACAATGCGCTCTTGGCAAACAACGCGTCAACAAATAAATCACCGCGTCACGTAATTATGTACAAAGTCCAAGTGGCAAGAAGCCTAGCTAGAGCAGTAATTATTCTATACAAGTGGTGGCATGATAACAAGAATCATTCAGGGATATGATTGCTCGACGAGGCAAGCATTGGGTAAATTTCAGGGACTACCTGAGGCTCATTATAAGGCATGCTTGGTTGGGAACTAGGTCCAGGAATGAATGTCGAATTGGGCATCATAGGAAAAGGTAATTGGATTAAATGACCCGGCAGTGGTTGAGGCGGGAAATAATATTGCGGTTGGGGTATCAAGGTAGGGTACATCGGATGAAGCGGATGAGAATGGGGCCCTGGAGCAAACAGAGCCCATTGTGGCGGACGAGGGCTCGATTCTTCAAGTTGGTCTGCTGACTGTGGAGGGTGGAAAGGCCCAAGGACTCTCTGATAAAAAGGTTCGGTATGAATTACGGTTTCTGCGAACAAAGATATTAAACAAGAGTCTGCAACCTTAGGTGCGCTGTAAGCATACCTTTGACAGCATCGGATATTGATCCTCCAGCCCGCCTTCGGTGATTACAGTCTCCATCCGCGGTGCCTTCCTGTAAACATGTTTGGCATGGTCGCTCTACGCATGGGCAACCTTTCTTGACGCACGAAGTGCACGGTCTGCGGGAACAGAATTAAAAACCTTGATAAATGATAGGAGCAGCATTTACCGGTCACCATCACAGCGGATTTTGTCCCGTCTGCAAAGGCGTTCAACACGCCAGCGCAAAAAAATGTTGACAAGAGTTAATTACCTGCAAGCCATGCACGCCTAATTCACGCGATGAGCATCTTCGATTCAGGTAGAAATTAAATGGCCTACGGCTTTAACACGACCACCTTGCCCTCTTCCCTTTCTCGGAAGGGTAATGCACTCTCTTGCACTTTCAAGACAAGGCTTGCATGGCCTCGACTCTTCGCACTGCCTATTATCTGCTCTGCAGCCTTCGCATCGAAGTTTCACGAGTTTTGGAACACGGGTAGCCTGTATGCACTCTTGTGAACGTGCGATACACCTTGAACAAGGACGCTGGTCGTCGCACTTCCATTAATTCCAAGAACGATTCAGTCGGACCGCAGAGAAAAAGTAACGGAATAGTTTGATAGGACAGCTAGCACCTTTTTATTATCCCTCCGACAGCTCGAACAAGCAAGCTTGACGCGATCTCCGACGCGAATCGTTTTTGCAGGTGGAGGAGGGGCGGTCAGCGAGTGCTGGGCCGAAATAGTGTTCGTCCCATCATCGCACTCGAGGTTCATTTCTCTACATCGACGGCAAGGTTTGCCTTCTTCACAACGTATCCGGGCGCGCCGACAAGCCTCACAGCCGTCGATACATTGTTCCGCCGTTAATCCCTTCTTCGCACATCTCCCGCAGGGCCTATTGAGTGGCAATCATTGTCATGGAATTTACCATCCCAAAAATAAACATCGACGATAGCAAAAAAAGCGAACCTAGATCCATCACATCGAATCTTATCGCACCTATACAATAGTTCAGCTTACGCGTGATATCCCAACTCGTGTGCATAAGTACCTGCAGTTACTACAAGCCTAATGTCCACATCCCATTCATCCTCGTCAGATCAGCTGCTACTTCCGTGCGTCAATGGGATAGACACACCTTGGTAACTCTTTTCGGCCATGTAGATGGTGCTTTCTCTGGAATCGGGACTGTTGGAGACAAATTCATATTTTCATCGGAGGCAGTGGTTTTAATGAAGATGACTTCGGCGTTCCCCGCGATACGAGAATAGAAACGGTTGCAGAAATATGTAAGATATATACCTCACTTGACCTCTACAAAGTCGACAAAGAAGTTTCTATGGATATGATACATCAATATATTGATTCAGTTCGGTTGTAAGTATACTAGCATCTAGCAGTGAATAATGTAATGAGCGTAAGGCGTGAGAGCATAAATGAGAACAATGAAAATGCGTCGAATCATCGAATGTAGCTCCCCATCGAACAAAGTCGTAACTGATAATGTGGAACGCGATCACGGATCGTAAACAGCAATGTAATTAAGCTTCCATTTAGCAACTATGCAGATGAATCAGCAACCTTGCGGGGAGATGAAGCGAAGGCATGCACTCACACTTGAAGTTGACATTGTTCGCAACGGCTTGGTCGCATGTCCCCGGGCATCCTGAACCAGCGTAGGTCGGACCAGCAAAGTCACCGCAAATTGTGGTGTCTAGCACGAGAGTGTGTTCGAAGAAATGGGAAGCAATATCACAATTGGTGGATGGGAAGAAGGCAGCAGGGGTGCCCCATGTAGAAGGATCGGGCTTCTTCGCTTTGATATCTGCAGGAATGGAAGGTCGGGGAAAGCGCCATATTCTGATCCCAGTGCTATCCCACAAATGGGCGTAGACTCCACCAGCAAGCAAGTTGAACTCCTTTCCGTAGGTCTGGACGTCGGTGTCGAGGAAGCCACAGCCACGGTTATCGTTTCCGCTGCTCGCGCACTTGTCGTGAATGATGTTGGATAATGCACTCCTTTCGTTGAAATCCGACCCAATTTCGCAGCCTTCCGAGGTGTGAAGAGTATACTGATTGGTAGGTTGGTCGTGGACGCCTTCCAAAATGTCAATCTCCCCTGTGGAAAATAATGAGCATGCTATTATGGATATGATATACACGAGAAACCGTACCTGCAGATGGCCAGTTGGGGCCGACAGACCAGTATGCAGGCCAAACACTGCAGCCGTGTGGCATGGCAAAGAAGTCTGCAATGAAAAGACCACCGTTGTAGGTCTTCTTCGAACTTATGCGAACCCTAGTAAACATTCGTTAAAAACAACATTGATAACGGAGAAAATTGAAACGAGATTCACGAATCACGCTTGCCACCGACGGGAACGGTGGAGAAGTCGTCAACAGCAAGGATTGTGGTTCCGTCGTCCTGGACGAATGCCAGTTTCTTTTTCAAGGCATTTTGGCGCGTCTGGTAATTGACATTGCCGTGAGTGGGGTCATCGAATGAAAAAAAGTCCCAGTCGCTGGATGCAAGTTAGCTTTGTCCGCATAAGATTCGTGGTGAAAGGAGACTTACTCAAGGAAAGATTGGCCAGTATAGAAATCCGTCAATGTGAACTTTGGCTTTCCAGTATTATTGCGAGCTTGAATGGAACGAGCATGACCGGCATGACGAGCTCGGAGGGAAGATTCTTGAAACTTGCCGGCAAGTACTGAAAGTGGGAGAAGGCAGCCAATGGTGACGGAGAGGGACCAGCGCATTGCGAAGAAAGGGAGGGAAAGGAGAAATAAAAAGGACAAAGAAGCCCAGTGAGAGAGGGGCGGGGCAATGTGAAGGGTGGCGAGGGTGCTCGACCCGGTGGTTCAGGCCATATTTAAACACTGAAAAGCTGCGCCGGGGCAACGAGAAATTTTCGATCGGGATGAGATCGGGTGGCAGAACTTGACACCTCTGAAAAAGACAAGAGAAAGCAGCCGGTCCAAAGCAAAGAGGGGCCAAGCGAGGTTGCTGGGGAGGACCCATTGTGGACGAGAACGAATACAATGATGGCTTTCCGGGGAAGCGGAGGTATGTATCACGTTTTCGTTTCCAAGGGTGTTTCTAATATTCGATTACAAGGCCGTTCAAAGAGAGAAGGTGGACCTGCATATCGTTGACAACCAACCTATTTTAGGAACAGGACAATGCGAGAATCCATCAAAGCCGAAAATACCATGGCCATGTTTGCGTCATCCTTTGACTCCAACACTCGCCATGCCCATCTCGCGGACAATCGTTGAGCAAATTAAAAGACTCATTCCTCCCCTCGACGGAACTCTTCACAAGGGCCAATCGGGTCCGTAAAAGTTAGCGCCCAAATTCCTGGTTAATGAAACAGTATCCGTAGGTCGTGTTGGTGTTCTCGGAGGTGCCCTCGAGTAAGGTCGCATATCTTTTGCCAAAATGGGTTCTCAACGTGCAATCAGCTATACGGGTGCCCCTTTTTTCGCAGCCATCTCTGCGTTGCGATTCGTACAGTCGTTTACTTGGCTCCGTCCCAACACGTTAGCTTAGCGGCTCCTTCTCTAGGGCGCAGACCTATCGCATGTTATCTGTTCCCCAACGGCAGCTGGTGCCATTAAATCCTACTCCCCGGATCTCATAGTCCATCCCATTCTCAACGAAAACTCGTACGTTCTCGTCATCGGTGGTCAAAACCAATTATCATCTCAATTCTCAGTTCATCGGAAACCGTCAAACCGGAACTGCAATCCATACTGTCCCGTCTTCATGTGCTCATCGTCGGCCCAGGGCTTGGTCGAGAGTCGTACATGCAATCGTATGCCAAAATGGCGGTCTCGATAGCTAGAGAACGAGGCATGTTCATCGTGCTCGACGCAGATGGGCTTTACATGATTGGCCAAGACATATCTGTCATTAAAGGCTATCGAAGGGCCGTAATAACCCCTAATGTGGTCGAATTTAAGCGCCTCAGCGAGCTGCTAGGCGTTGATCCTGGCACTCCAAGCGACCTTCGTGCGGCCCTGGTTTCCCGTATACTCGGAGGAGTGACGGTACTCGAGAAGGGCGCCATTGATATTATTTCGACAGACTCGACGGGAGAAGAAGCAAGTCTCGCAGCCAGTCAAATAGCAGCCGCCGATTCCCAATTTGAAAAGGTGAAAGAGACTGTCCATGTGGACGTTGAAGGCGGTCTGAAGCGATGTGGTGGACAAGGCGACGTCCTTAGTGGATGCGTTGGAACATTTATGGCATGGGGCCGATGTTACGAGGATGGGGCCTTTGGGTAGGTTTGGTGGGAACCCGAATTCAGCAGACTCTAACAACTATCTGCCTTTAGGGATCATAAAATACCAACTTCGCGTATTCCGCTGCTAGCTGCTGTGGGGGGAAGTATGGTTACGCGTACGGCAAGCCGCTTTGCGTTCGCGAAGAATGGCAGGAGTGTTGTGACTGAAGACATGATCCCTGAGGTCGGCAAAGCTTTTACACAAGTATTTGGGCCCCATCATCACGGAGGAAACTTGTAAAATTATCAGGAAATGTCAAAACAATCTGTACACCGAGCAATAAATAAGAGATTAGAGGAATTACGGCGATTGCATTATTTAAAATGGGGTATAAGCTATGACAATAATGCCAGGATAGAATTAATTCTACGGACGACCAAGTCCAGATCATAAGGGGAAGCAAAATAGACAATATACTTCAAAGAATGAAGGACTGTGCCCAATGTCTAACGACGCCTTCTCCAAGGCGATGAATCTGGAACCGCTTCACATCTCGGCAGATAATCATGGCATGCGAATTCCGCACCGCAGGAAAGAATGCCAGCTCTTTCTTGATCGGCAGCGAGTTTAACCAGGTCGCAATCCGTGTGTGGTTGGGTGTGATAATAGGGTGTTGCTTGGAGTTCTCGGGTTGATAGCTGGGTGATGGGTCCGGGTTATCGATAAAGTCGACTACAGCCTCTTCCACTTCTCTCTCCAGTTCGGCGAAGAGGTGTACAAGAGTTTGTCGACCCTCATTGTGGGCTTCCCTTTCGAGCTCTTTTATTCGGGCGCGCGAGGAACGTGTGGCAAGACTGAGCCGAAGGATCGCCAGTGAAATAAAGACGGGAACTAAGATGGGTAAAAGAGAGTACAATACCTGGACGATAGCTGTTAGTACGGCTGAGAAAAAAAATAGAAATCATGACAGGCTAACGAGGTTTAAAGGGAAACGGAATTGAAGGAATGGAGGCATCAACGGTCTTGAAGGTGTCATGCTCTTGAACCAATCTCGCGTAAGGACAGGGGGTTTTGCTGGCTGGGGTGGCGGAACTTCTGGGACAGCATACTTCTGAATAACACGCGGATATTTTTCGTAGAAGTCCCTGGATATAAACATTGATTAGAAGATATTGATGGGTGGTTGGGGACAAGACCGACATTTCAATCCCACTCGTTTCATGCTCAGCGAACGGATCTTTCGTATCGATTGCTGCCGTAACGTAGGGCACAGTTATGTCGTTGATTCTGGTTTTAAAATTCATCAGGATACGCCGCAGGTACCAACGGAATGAAAGCTTCCTACGCATTAGCATAGATCCTGATTTGTTTGAATTTGGCGAGAGCCTGATAGAAAATTCGATCTATTTAGAACACGATTGGCGGGAATTCTTCTCAAGGCGAAATGAAAGCATACCAGGATCTGCCATGACCACCAACAGTGGCCGTCCTTTCGGTGACCACTTGTCGACACAGTAAAACTGTTCGCCGGTTCTTGAAAGAAGTTTTGAGCCCAGAGCAGAAGACACGGAGGACAAAAATGAGGGGTAACGAGGCAATCCACAGTGTGGTGTTGCGATAGTGTTGAAATTCACCGCTTCGATATCGTCAAAGAAACCTTGTTGATACAATACCCTGTCTGAAGTCAGTATTCGGCAATGAGTTTGAACATGCGATGCTCACCCAATACAGTATCGGGCAACCAGACCTCCAAGACTGTACCCCGTAACCGAAAAACGAACGACATGATCTCCCTTGCTCTCCAGTTCCTTGACAGTCTCGACCACCTATGGAACAAGAAACTCGTGAATTCCTACACTGGGTGCACGGGACCAAGGTATCTACCTCTTTGGCGATCCGCTCACCTCCCCAGTCTACACCATCATATGTCGAATCGTCTTTTATGGTCTCTGCCCGCAGTATATGGAGGGTAGTGCCATCTGCATTTGAGGTCGTATGCGTTTCTTCGGCTATTCGTGCAAGCTCGGCCAAATGCTGAGGATTCCCCCACATGCCATGAACAAGGACGAGAAGATGGATCGCGGTCATGACGTCTCTCCTAATATGAGCGTCAATCTAGCAGACAAGAGAAGGAAGAAGGGATATGAGGGAAGATGAAGAAGAGTACACGTTGGGGGCGATGCATATATTACTCCGGCACTCGGCCATTTCGGCACAAGATTGCGTACACAACCCCGCAGCAAGAACTCAATGGGTTGCATCAAGGTTGCGTTGATCCACATTGCATGCACGTAAACTACACAAAGTTTTGACGACTCTTGCATGATTGACTTTGCGTTGATCTTGACCGACGATGATCGGCGGCCTCCTACCCTGCAACAAGGTTCTACTTGAGTATATGTAGACTGTACGTCCGGAGCGGAATGTGGTCTTGGAAAGCGTGTCGCGCAGATCATGCCCCAGAAGGACAAAGGACGAACTTGCGACTCTGCCGTCCATGTATAGTTCTGTATGCTTCATGTGTTCCCGCAATAAATCCGTCTGTGTTGCACGTTGGATAGTGGAAGGGCGGATTTCGTGTCTCCGTCCTAATGGGGACAATGCTCGCATATTACCATGTCCTCAACAGCTACACGCGAAGAAGTCCTCTGGCAACTGTCGAACGTGTGTGTTTCCAAAGAATTCGTGCCATAAATCGAGAAAAGGTAGCTTGAAGAGGGCTCCTGGAAGGATATCCAGTGTTGCAAGGTATTCTGAGCCTACAGCTCTCATAGGAGAATTTTGGATTCAAAGTTTTATAAGTAAGAGGCAACGTTGAGGGATTGCAAAAAATCGAGCGCGAGTTTCGAAAGAGGAACGATCACGTGGTTCCAATCTGACATCATAATCGATACAGTAACAGGGGTAAGCCTTCCGATAGATTCCTTTTTCAACCCCTTCTTTTCATCCCACCACCACATCCATGTCTTTCAAGATAGAGGAAGTTCAGACCAAGCCTTTTGACGGTCAGAAACCTGGCACGTCTGGCCTCAGGAAACGGTCAGTTACACTTCCTCTGAGCCCTTCGCAAGTCCTGATGATACATACAACAGTGTCAAGATTTTCCAACAAGAGGTGCGGTTGTGCATGTCGAAAGGAAGCTCTGCTTACTCCGATTTTAGCACTACACGGAGAACTTTATACAGTCAATTCTTGATTCCATCCAAGTCAAGGATTCGACTCTGGTCATTGGCGGCGACGGTCGCTTTTTCTCGCCGGAAACCGTACAGACTATTCTTAAAATAGGTTCTGCCAACGGTGTAGGGAAGTTTATAGTCGGGAAAGACTCGATCCTGTCCACCCCCGCTGCCTCCAATATCATCAGGAAGTATAAGGCCACGGGAGGAATCCTCCTGACCGCTAGCCACAACCCTGGTGGTCCCAACGCCGACTTCGGAATCTAATATAACGTGTCTAACGGAGGACCAGCACCAGAAAGTATCACGAACCCGATTTATGAGAAGACTAAGGCCATCAAATCTTATAAAGTACTCGAAGCTCCTCCTGTATGTTCCTCGCAAATGGACCAGATTTCTGTGGTTTCTGATCATTTCACAGCTCGACCTTTCTAAAATTGGAGAGTACTCATATGGTCCCTCCAAGGTCTCCATCATCGACTCTGTGGCAGACTACACCATTCTCCTCAAGTCTATCTTTGACTTCCCCCTCATCAAAAAATTCTTGGACGAACACAGGCCGGACTTCCAAGTCCTTTTCGACGGTCTGAACGGTGTAACTGGCCCATATGCTCGGGCCCTCTTCGTAGAATCTTTTGGCCTCCCAGAATCTTCCATCCAGAACTGTGTCCCACTTCCCGATTTTGGCGGAGGACATCCCGACCCCAACTTGACATACGCACACACCCTTGTGGAGGCGGTAGAAGAGAAGGGTATCCAGTTCGGTGCTGCTAGCGATGGGGATGGAGACCGAAATATGATTTATGGAAAGGGCGCATTTGTTACTCCCTCCGACTCCGTAGCAATCATAGCGCACTGGGCCGACACAATCCCCTACTTCAAGGAAGGCGGCGTTAAGGGCTTGGCCAGGAGTATGCCCACCAGCAAGGCCATTGACCTTGTTGCTCAAAAGAAGGGTCTAGAGTATTTCGAAGTCCCGACAGGTTAGTTTGGCATATCTTGGTCCACTCAAGTGATCGAGACACAATTTGCGCGCAGGCTGGAAATTCTTTGGAAACCTCATGGATGCCGGCCGACTCTCAATTTGTGGCGAAGAATCATTTGGTACCGGATCTGACCATATCCGCGAGAAGGATGGTCTTTGGGCCGTTATCGGTGAGCTAGTGCCAGTCTTTGCATCGAAAGCAATCACCTAAGCTAACGGTACAAAACTATTAGCCTGGTTGAACATCATCGCGGCGGTGAATAAGGACTCGCCCAACAAGTTGATTGGCATCAACGACCTCCTCAACGAATTCTACTCCCTCTATGGACGTTCTTTCTTCAGCCGATACGATTACGAGGAGGTGTCCTCTGAAGGCGCCCACAAATTGGTTGACCACCTTAATGAAGCTTTGAAATCTGGCTCGCTGAACAAAACAGTACACACTGCTACTTCCTCATCCACCACGTTCGAAGTCTCAGGCCTTTACGATTTCGAATACAAGGATCCCATTGACCACTCTCTCTCCAAGAACCAGGGACAAGTCATCACTTTCAGCGATGGTTCCCGGGTCGTCTTCAGGTTGAGTGGAACCGGTAGTCAAGGAGCTACTGTGCGCATGTATGTCGAGCGTTACGTTGCAGCGGATGCTGGTGCTAGTGCCCTCAGCAAGCCGGCTGCAGAAGGTCTTCAGAGCTTGATCGAAGTCGCGCTTAAGATCAGCAAGCTGAAAGAATTCCTTGGAAGGGAAGAACCCACCGTCATCACTGTAAGCCTCCCAATTTGCTGAACTCGTCTTGATTCTAATCATTTCATGCAGTAATATTGTTGTCCGAGTCTGCATCAATTAACGCTCAACTATTCAAACAAGTCAAGAAAAGGTGTAATATGTATTGGGATTCTGAAGGAAATAGGCCGTAGATGAAATATGTTTTGAATATCAGCTTTACTAAATTGTTTCTCCAGCCGCATGCCCTGAACCGTTATTTGAAGCGTGATATGCTGCTACCTGACGTCTCGAAATGCACGCTTGCCTCTTAATGTGGCGAGGGTCGCCATAACTGCATCTAACGTGAGGGCCTCCTTTTGTTCAAAGGTGAGAATCTGTTAGTTGTCTGTTACTTCATTCCGTTTGACTGGGAAGGTCGGCCCTGGTCGGGGGAAGGTCTTTTGTAAAGATGAGATCATGTGATGAGAACGACGACCAGGAACGCGTTTGAACGTTGAAGGTCCTGCGCGCAACGGGACTTGTGCCCAAATCCTGATTGTCCACCTTTACCAAAGTGCCCTTTGACAGAAAGTACATTAATAAAGCCCCACCATGCTCCATAGTTCTCAAACACCCTCATTTTCTGGCCTCTCACCTCCTCAAGACCAGCTTGACCTCCCTCTATCGATTGTGACCCTCATATATCTGAGCTAGCCTCATACACCATAGGACCAACTCCGAGCCAGCCTCTCTGCATTTAAATCAATGGCTCCGCGTCACAAGAAAAAGCCCACTCGACCGCTACGACCTGCTTCTAAAGCCGCTAGAGCTGCAAAGAATGCCCAAGCAGAATTCTCTTTCCTTCGTGAGGTAAAATCAAGTAGAAGACTAACTTATCTCGACCGTGAGTTCTTTATTTCGATCTCTGGGCTTTTCCATGCTTATATTCTCGTCACCTGAAGGTGTTTTGGTCGGCCTTGTAAACTACATCGACGAAGTATCACCACCGCCGAGTGGCGAAATATTTGTAGATGATCTACTGGAACACAGTAAGCGCTTGATTTCTTTTGTTGACGATTTTCAGATTATTAAATAGCAAATTTACAGTCAGGACGCAAGCTGAGGGCTACGGTGAAACGCTCGGAAAGCGAGCCACTCAGTATATCAACACCGCCATTTCACGTCTAGTACGTCTTCGCTTAGAATATTTTTTTTCCCAGTACATAATCTCATAAGCATTTTAGCTGGAAAGTAAATATATCATCCGACACAATGACGTTGTCCGCTTCGAGATTTCACACCAGTTAAAGGCAATGTAAGAGAATTTACAATATCCGTTCTCGACATGTGCCTAAGTGGCTGCTTGTAGCATGTCACGGCTGGTGATTGAGGCCTCTGCGGCAGGCTTCGAAGATTTCGCAAATCTCTCGCGGTGTGAACACAGAATTTTGGCTGAATATTTTCGCTTACGCACAGAGGTGCGAAGGGCCCTAAACCGCCGGGAGGTGCGATGCCTGACATCGTTTTTGGGACTACATATTGATTTGGCGTGCATTAGTTGGAATTGCAGAACGCTGCTCTGGAATACCGTCTCGAACAACATAAATTAATCTGCCCCCTCGAGCAACCTCAGCCTCAACCTGCCGACGAAGAACCCGTAGTCCGGGGATTGCGTCTCGTTCAAGAAGAAGACCGAGCACTCGATCGTGCACACTTCACGGACTCCATGTAGTGCGTCGGTTCCTTCCCCTGAAATATTTACTTTCCTGACCAAGGAAACATTCACATAGCATGGATGATGTCCCAGCTGCTGGACCGTCAAATATGGCAGTGTAAGGGCTAACCAACCATTTTCAATCAAGCGCCTTGCTTACACTCAGAATTCCCCATAGCCTCCAAACCCCTCCACGCAAATCCCAATCAATGACCCTTAACAACCCTGGCGCTTATCCAAGCCCTCAGTCTCCTCCGCGTCGGACGGGATCACGACACATTTCAAGTTCTCGATCGCCCTCTTCCTCCCGTTCTTTCAGAATGCCCGGGACCTTGGATGAAGAACTTGGAAACGATGATGATATGGACATTGATTTCCCACTTCGACCTTCCCCAGTACCCACAGAATTGATATCCATTGCGGGTGACCCTGATGGGCATGCAACGCTACCCAATGACTTTAACAGTAGTTATGGGGATCCGTCAGCAACGATGGAGGTGAGATCATGACCTCCTGCTTTCCCTTCATTTTTTCCTCAACGTATTTAGGTCCAACAAATGTTAGATGCTTCGCGTATTGAGGTAAGTGTTAGGCTACTTTTTTTGAACCACTGGAGCTGAATTTCCGCCAGGTTGAAAGCCTCAAGTGCGAGATTCAGAAGCTTAATACGGAGGTGAATACTATATTCTAAAAATTCCACAGGCGGTCTGATATGGTTGACAGATTGAGAATCTCAAAGAAACCTTGGAGGCGGAAAGAAAGCACGGACTGCTCATGAAGGTCGCCAACGTGTTCCTAAGATCTGCAGACCAAAGGAGACTGCAAGAAGCAACCAGGGAAAGGGAGGAAATTTTTAGAAAGTTGAGAATGATCTGTGGGATACCCGCAGTCTAATACTGCCTTCGAGGATAATCTGGTTTAAATAATGCTAATTCCTCTCAACTTCTGTCTGTATACATGCACCTCTCATAGGTTCCATACTTGTTCATATTTTTTCTAATATATCTGGGTACATACGATAATCTATTTGCTACAGAGTTAGAAGGGGTATCGGCAATTAACAGAGGAATGGTAAAATAGAAGCTCATGTGCTTGTCTTGTGGTGAAACAGAAGGAATTAGGAGATCAACCGAACGTAGTGTAAATCGGGCGTCGCAGGGGGCTCTTCGTGAACGGTGGAATCACTTCTGAAAGCGATAAAGGTTAGGATGCATCGTACTTCTGCGTCGAGCTGTGATAACGATGAAGTCGGGGGAGATGTATGAATTACGCGGCTGCCTGCGGGCACTGCGTGTAACGAGCTTCCAGATGCTGATGAAGCGCCGTTCGAGTTGTTTTCCAAAAGAGGAGTGATGATAACGAGTAGACCTAATGATTATAATGTAGCATGAGATCGAAGTTCGGTTGGACGAGGTTTACGATTTACGAACCTTGGAAGATCATTTTCGGCCATGGACATGGAAAAGCGGGGATCACGAACAACGGACATGATGGTGCGAGCGTGTGTGTATGAGGTGTTTCGTGGGCGTTGAGTCGTAATTTTGGTGAGATCGTTGAAAGAGTAGGCTGGCTACCAGTACCACAAAAACGAGTGAATAAGTTGGGGGGGATAAAAGTTAGGTGGTGGCGCTCAGAATGGGAGGGTTGGTAGTATTGCACGGAAAGGGCTGATCCAGATCGCAAGGATTGCAGAGCCCCGAGACAGGATTTATATCTTGGCTAATGAACAATGGATCAAATAGAACAATGCAACAATAAGAATAGATGAACAAACTAGTCAGGCATGGGAGGCAGTTCAAGATAAGGTTTCCATGGCAGAATTGAATCTCCTCCAAGAGTCCCGGACTCGGTGAACAATTGAAGACCTGCCAGTTCATTCATTCTGTGTGGTTTCGGCCGTTCAACCTTTGTATTTGGTAAAGATTTCTTTGTTTGGCCATTTCTCGGATGGCGGGCCGCCACCCGTCTTCGGCCAAACCCACGAACCTCGATTTCCTTCATTGAAGCCTCCAAAGGTCCGACTCACTGTGCAATGGATTGAGGGGTCTCCCCCTGGGGTTTGAATAATGATTGGCTCTGGTTCGCTGTTGTCTATGGGCTAGACTCGTTACCGGTGTCGTCTCCTTCTACAAACCCCAAACCTCCTCTCGCCATTTCGGCATTCGTAATAGCCGCACTTCTCGAACCAGAATACTTATCGCCTCTTCCTCCCGAGTCCGCTTATCAAGCTCATATGGTTCATCGCGCTCGTACCCATAGGCAAGGTCGTTCTTTCTATTCACCGGGTTGGCGTCACAACCTGTTGTCTTTGGGCATTCCTTACTCCTTCATCCTCAAAAGGAAGTCAGAATGAACTATAATCATTACGCTCAGGCCCCTGTCCCTGCCATGTGCAATCTGTGGGTCTCCGTCTGTGGGTCCCCGTGAACTGCACTGGACACTTTCCTATCAACTTCGCCATCTACATAGGTCAGTGTTCAAGCCATTTTGAGTCCTTCTGTTTATCGTTTCTAGGTGTAAATGGCTGACGCTAGCCCTGGCATGAGTGCCGTGCCCGTTGTTTCCAACATCCCGACGCAGGAACCATCCAAGGCAACATCAACCGAAAATACCTTCATCAAATCCATGGCCAATTTATCGAAACCAGTGGAGACTAGCGAAACTGAAAACGAAGACTGGGACGAGGGTCTCCGGCTTCCCTGTGAGTAGCTTGCGTTTCCACGTATTCCCCACTCAACCATTCCAGTCTCCATTTTTACCCATGTTGCAGGATTTACCCATTTCATATCACAGCGCAACCCATCATTTCCAGACAAAATCTTTGCGGGCTCTTTGTTTGCTTCGGGCCATGGATATCCATTATTCCATCCGGACGCAACGGAAGTAAACGACGAAATGCGTGGGACCTGCATTGGCGACGTCGGTTTTCTGAGCGTCGACAATATGTTTCTGTTTCTATTCAATATTTTTCTCCCGCGGACCACCCTTACAACAAGGAACACGCCCCCGAATCATTCCTTCCGTTAAGTCCTTTACAAGACTTCGAGATATGTACCACGGCCGACTACTTCCCACGTGGTTGTGTTATTGCAAGCAAGGGTGTAAAGGTAACGCGACATTCGGAGGACCCACTGTGAGTCAGCGATTTACAAGGTGTTAAGTTCTTGCTAACCACCTTTTTTTCTCAAGCCGGAGTTGACAAAACTAGCGCCTGTGCAAATTTAGCCTTTCCCGTTCGGCCTCCCTCGGTGAAGATGGCTGCCACGTACCAAAACAGAACGCTTCGTGCTATGGAGAGGATGAGCGCTGCAAGAAGGACATTGGTCGACAAAACTTTATCACCCATCCCCAATTATCTATGCGTTTTCCTGCGAGGCATACGGATTGGACTCGGCAGAACCGAATGGATTCAAAACGTCGAAGGAAGGGCCGAGGCGAACACTTTTTACACTGAGATATATTTCGATACCCCTCGGCTTAGACTGCCCTTCCTCAAAACCATACACTTCGGCAAAGATGAACAGTCGGTATCTCTGAACGACAAGTCCTTTTTCAATGTGGTAAACATCCCATTTCTTATCTACAACAGATTTATTTCCTGACATTTCTATCCCAGCATGGATTCCATCCATCGGATATTGCCGCACAGATAATGCTCTGCCTGGTGAGTTTATTATGCCTCTTACCGGAGCTTGGTGTTGAAGTTTATTGCAGGATCAATACGATGCGACCTTGGCTTTGGTTGACGATGCCGTTTGGTCTATTTTCTCTCAGCAACTATCTAAGGAAAAAAGGGAGGTTCAACGAGATGCGCTGACATTCACTTGCACACGGGGTTGCTCTTTCGATGATCTTTGCTCAATATTCGAAGATGTTTTTAACCTGTACGAGGTGGTTAACGATCAAGGTGAGCTACATCCTCTGCTCAATGTACATCATAGTTGATTTTTTCAATTTTCAAGGTGTTTTGACATTATCTCGAATCTCAGAGGAAAGGATAATCAAGGTAACTCGGTTGCACCAGTGTTCATGATCGTAACTTTGCTCAATGCAGTTGATAGGACACTTGGCGTAGCAGGTTCCGGCGATGGCTTTCTGGAGGTAAGAAGGTTCATGGGGGCAACATATTTAAAGAATTGTTCCGCCAAGGCCAGTTTCATTTCAAAACCAATGATGCTTTGCGGTCTAGAAATAGGATGGTGTAGTCCCGGTTTACAAACCCTTTAAAACTTTGGCACACCTTGAGAGGGGATGGCTGGTTGTGAATACAAATGAATTTATGGCCTTGGAGTCAGTCCTTCTCAGATATCTCTGGGGGGGGTGCTCTGGTTCACGCTCTCCGCACTACCGCTTTACATCATGGATTCCCAAATTTTGGGATCACAATGGCTCTACTTTCCATTTGTCAATTTGACAGATCTGGCATGACAAGCGACAAAGAATAAAAAAGTAAGTGCCCACACCATACCGCAAATACAATATTGAATGAACATGCCTTTTGTTGTTCGTTGGAAAATTTTCATTGACAGGCGGTATGTATGTAACCTCTCGGTCTCAAAGTTGCCCACAAAATACTCCACAGTTGCCAGGCTGGACGAAAATCCTTGTTTCATAGCCGGGATGCTCCCAGGCTGTCATCTCTGATTATGCCATGCGAGTTTCGAGTTTCGAGTTTCGAACAACAAGTTTCTTGATAAGTGTTCTCCCTCGACTGTTAAAAATTCACCAAGATATGTAGAAACAAAGAGACCAGGTCTGTAGCCCGCAAATTCTTGGACGAAAACTTCACCGGCTAGTATTGGGCTACTACGACCGCATGGCTCATTAGCGCCCACAATCATCACGTGAGGTTTAACCGAAATTTAATCTTCAATACCATGAATGATGATTATCCTTCTTGTTATTCGTTGACCGGCAGTACGTTAGGTTCTCTTGTTCTCAATGTTGCCCACAATGTACTGAATAGCTGCCGGGCTGTGCTCGAATCCGAGCCCTTGTTTCTTTGCCGTAATGCTGTCATAGGGTTGCCAGTTCTCCCGACGTATCGTAGAAAATAATCAAGGAGGTCTCGACAAATGTTCTGCCTTGTATCTTGAATTCTATAAAAGCTGTTAAACGAGATTTACAACTTCATTCAAGTTTCCATTCCCTCGAGAAAGCCATCGTACTCAAATCCTGAAACCAATGCCTTCTATCCCTTATCAGCTGCACCGCGACGATCGCGAGAACCCTCGTACGTACCTTATACTCAATTTTGGCGTCAATGATTTCACCACATTCCATCCAGGAGATGAAGAGGTACTTTTCATAATCAATGTCCTCTACCTCCGATTGTAATAATGCTTTTAGGTCGATTCAGTCGAATTCGCTGGTTCCAGCGATGCCGCACCATTGGGACAGCCCAATGCCACTCATCCCATCACGCCGGTTAAATACGACAAAGGAGCCATGGTTAAATATGACGAATATGGGAATGGTGTAACGGGCACTGTGAGTGGGCCGGGCGACATCATACCGCGCAGTGCTCAACAGACCCAGGTCCCTCCTAGTAGTAACAGCCTGTCTACATCAGGCGGCATCCCATCCCAAGGACCTCCTTTAAACCAGACCCCAGGCCCTTCGAGCAGACCTGAATCCAAGAAAGGAAGATCCAAGCAGGGAAAGTCAGGCGCTAAATCTCCGTCCTACTCAGCTCCCACGCAAATCATCAGCGACTGTCACAAGCCAGAAGTCAAGAACAAAAACGCCTTTAATGTTCATTCCGTCCATCACCAGGTTGTCTACAATGGTGCTAAAAAACGCGATTGGAGCACGGAGTCCCAGGAGGACTCCTCTTCAGAGGAGTCATCCGATTCTGAGGAGTCATCCGATTCTGATTAGTCTACACAGCGAGCTATGATGGGTTCTATTACATACCTACACATCAGAATGATACTGCAATTGGTTTGTTTGTAAACTAGCCTCCTAGTAGTATGCAAGAGAAACGATTTGAACAAACCAAGCTATCGATAAAATTCCAGCAGCTAACTACCCACCATATTTACATCGGCCTCGTCCTCATTCATGTGATCGGCTTCAGGCCCACTGGCCTCGGAACGTGATTTCTTTGTCTTCAACTCCTCGTCGACATCCGAATCATCTGCCTTTCGTACCTTTTCGTTTGCCTTGGCCATCACGGCCTGCTTCAGCTTCAATCTGCCCAATTCCTTCTTGCTGAGCTCGGTTTTCCCTTTGCCTCTGGACTTTGCCATCTCCGAGGAGGAAAGATCTGGAGCGCCAATGGGCATGTCTTGTCGGGTGACATCGTTCGTTTCCGTGTCGTCGTCGACGTATTTGGGTAGGGTCACAAGGTCACTGTAAAGGTCGAGCCTTTTCAAGTCCTCCGAAGTAGCTTAATAGATTCACAAAATGAGTAATGGCATGACAGGGAGGATAGAAAGAAGGAACCTGGTAATAATGATCCCGAGTTCAATGAGTTAACAAGGGGTTTTAATGTTTCGGAGTCTTCAACAAACTTTAAAGAGGCGTGGGCATCAAAGCTCTTGGAATAAAACCAAGAGACGTACCTTTCCACCAGCTATCTTCAATAGTTTCGCCATAGGACCATTCAGACTGTCCATAGACTCGCACCGCGGCGAATCTTCCACGCCCTCGGGTAGCCACTCCCCATCAAGGGAAACAAGGATTGATTGCACATCCACAATGGTAAAATCCAGGACAGGTCGAGCGAAATCAATGCATTGTATTTCACTTGCTGACACGTCGTTTTTGAAAGGAAAGGCAAAAAGAGCTGTCGTTCTAGGTATTGCGTCAGTCGATTGTGCAAGATCTTGAGATTAAATAAAACACACCCAACAGCAGAAAACACAATGTGAGCGCCTGAATCTGAATTCACACTGGCAACTTTGCGTATTACCAGGACTTTTTCTGGCTTTTCTTCATTCGAATCTCCAAGATTCTCGTCTTTGCCGTCCGTATCAAGAATAGCCGCGTGGTCTCCTTCTGTCGCATGAACCTCCCTTTGCTTTTCTTTCCTGCCCTGCTTTCGCTTGCCCTTTCCTTTCAATGCTTTTGGAGTTTCATCCCCATCATCCTCTGCTTGGTCGCGCTTCCGTTTCGTGGCTCGCACAGCGATGAAGGGTTCGACAACCTCTAGAACCGGTACCTCATGCTTGACCACTCCATTCATCCAATTCCAGATTTTGAGCACCGGATCGCCGCCACCAGAAATTAAAGAGGAGTGATCAAAGCTCGGAATGTGTAGGGCAGACACGAATCTATCGAGATACCGTGATTCACAGGCCAAATAAACGTGAGTTGGATTGTTGCGAAAAAGAGGGCAACCCACTTCAAGTGTCCCAAGCAATACATCTCGATGTTGTATCCTTTAGGAAACCAGCTGACGCGAATATGCTCGTCTCTGTCTGCCGTAATGATGAATTTTTCATCCGCTGACAGCAAGAACGCGTTAAGTGGAGACGCGTGCCCCAGGATGAGTTGACCGCCTGATGGATTCTCGTGAGATGAGAGAGCATCCTTCGATTTTTCTTGTGTCCCTTTAACGGGTGGAGTGTGGTTGAATGGGTAGCTAGGTTTCATTTCATCAACAATCCAAGAACAGAAAGGCAGTGTAGAATTCACCTAAAAATGTCGCCGAATTTATCGGATACCAGCAATGTCTGTGCATCGGCTGTAAATGCGACATTTGTAGCCTTCTTGGGAAGTTCTCTGGGATAATGAGATGTTGGTTGGAGGTAAGGATAAAACTATCTTTATTACCTCTCACTGAGTAGTTTCAACCCATCTACCGCCCAAAGTTTCAGCAGTTTATCCTCTCCTGAAGTAAGGAGGTAACTGAAGTCCTGGCTGACGGCTGCGCATCGTATAGGACCGGACTTCAGGACGAGAGCAACGTCAGATTCTGAAAATCCGTGTGACGAGTGGAGAACCTCCCCCGAACTGTAGGCAGCATAAAAATGGCGGAGAGTTAGAGTTATGCGACGCGTGATACCTGGTATCCAAAACTTGGATGTGTGGGCCCGCAATGTCAAGAGTTGTCGAAGAGCCGACAAATATTCGCGTATGAGGGTATTTTGTCATTGCCAGGGATCCCTTGGTGTGCGTTCGGGAAAAGATTAGAAAAAGATGATATTTTATTGCTTCCGAGGGTTAACCAGAATACTTAGGAATTCCTTTTGGGTCGAAAAACGTCCATTCCCCAGCCACTACAAGCGGACGACGAGTCGAACTGGGAGTTTACACCTTAATCATTATGCTACAGGCTTGCTGTATGTATACACGTTAGTTATGAAGTAATGTACCGCAATGCAATCGTAAGTTAGGTATAATCCATATGTATACGTCCCAACGCTTTTTACTGCTCCGAGATCGTAGACAGAGTTTTGCTCCATGCAATCACTTTAGGATGTGCTTGAACCTTTCGAAAATTGTGAACAATTGTCAAACGGGACGAAGCAGAGCTATTAACATGCAGCTTACCTTGCTGGGGTCGAAATTCAGAACCTGAAGGCCATCAAGGGAAGTCGCGCGTGAAAGAGCAACATAAGCTTGACCTGTAATGAAGGATTTAGAGGCAAACGGTTTAAGTAATGTAATTATGCAGTACCCTTTTCAAAGACCTTCCCAAGGTCGACCTTTACTCGTTCCAGTGTCTGCCCTTGTGACTTGTGAATGCTCATCGCCCAAGCAAGGATAAGTGGAATCTGGAGGATGTCAGAAAATGAATTCACGATACAACAGAGATGAAGCACGCACCTGCGTCCGACTGACTTGCACCTCACCACTGGGCAATTCAACCTTCCAAGATTCAGGTCTGACAAGCGTTCGACGTTTGGACCCGTTTGGGAGTACAAACTCCACAACGGGGCAAAGATTCTGCCCAATTGCTGCCGCACTGGGTTTCTTCGCTGTCGAATTACTTGCTGCTGAGCCTGATCCAAGGATTTCCTCCCCGGGTTGGAAATCTGGGTCCGAATCGGTACCAAAAGCAGCTTCATCAACAAAGCGGAGAACACGACCCATGCTCCCGTTAACCAAAAAATCATCCACGTTCTTAATGAGCATGACTTGAGCATCGGCGCGGAGGATGAGAACTTTGGGGGCCATAAAATTTGCAAGCTTCTTTTCCTTTTGCATCTGGTCCTGGATAGAACCCCCGTCCACAGCCCTGAATATATGTTCAGAAGTGTTTAAACGTGTCATTCGTGTCGAATTCGACCTCTCGACGTCCTCCCTGCGCGGGAAGCTTTTTGAATGGAATAAGCAAATGAAGTTTACACAATGAGAGAAAAGCGCACAGTTCCGTAGGATCGAGCCCATCATCGTATTCGATCTCTCGTGAAAGTTTCTTGAACGCCTGGATTGATTTGGTCGATAGATTTCCAAACCGCATTTCATTGAGCATGTCCACAAAGGCTGATAGATGGTCAGCGAGAAGCATAAGGCAAAGGAGCGAGCTACAAACTTTGATCGCGTTGTCGGAAGACTTTGGTTAGGTTGAAAGTATGTTTGACGGTTTGTTTCCACATCTCCGCCTCGAAAGCGAACTTTACTTCCTGAGCGCCTTTCGTTACCGGCGGCAATTGAAAGAAATCTCCGGTCACGATGATCTAGAAGAAAAGGGTTTAATCTTCCATGAAATCAAGACGTTAAAACATACTTGAATTCCTCCAAAAGGTCCAGTTCCTTTCCCGAGCATACTAGCTATTTTCGCCAGTTTATCGAAGAGATCTCCATCGACCATGGACACTAAGGATATGCTATTTAGTGCCGTTGGGACGCAAGGATTTATCGGAAAGAACCTTCATCGATGATGAGAACCTTTGTCCTCATCCACCGCGTTGTCGTCTTCCTGTTCTTCCTAATTTTCTTCACTAGGTCTTCCACCGGCTCTATTCCAAGGCCAATCCCAGCGAATGAATGAATGGTGACACCTCCGATATTACATGCTGCAATCCCTGTTTATATCCCTTGAGCGATGGATTGACGTGCAAGTAACGTCATAAGTACCAGTAGATGCAGTGATAGCCACAGCATCTGGTGTCTTAACATGCTTCCTACGAAGTGCCTTGATGATCTCCCTCAGAAGCACAGATTTTCCGGTACCTTGATTCAAATGTGCGTTAGAGGCGGCAGAGCAACATGGCTGGTGCAAGGATTTACCGGCACTACCAGTGTAGAAGACACTTTCTCCATCTTGAACCAATTTCAATATTTGGTTTTGTTCCTGGCTCAGAAAGACCGAAGCTATTTTAGACGACCTTGAACCTGAGGAACTGGCAGGCTTATTGGATGCAAAGTTGCGGATATCCCCAGTTCTAGAGTTCGAAGGCTTTGCTGATAGACTCGGTTTTGACAAGGAATCATTACCTGGCCAATCAGGGGGGAGTTGACGCGCCCGCTTCGCAGGAGGGTTTCCGGTGGCAGAACTTCCGGTAGGACTCGGACGTTTGTTCTGGATATGGGATTGCACAGGCAAAGGTGGTGCAGATGTAGGGTATCCAGCAAGAGCTTCCTGAATTGCCTTCAGACGCGCTTCCGAACCTGATAACTTCTTCGATGGAGCGGGAGGGGGCGACGGAGACCAAGGTATGTTCTGGGAGGATTTTGGAGGTTGAGATATGTCGGCCGAGGAGAAGTCACGCTTGACGGTGCGCAGCCCAGATTGAGGCTTAGGTTTTGACATGGTAGAGAAAGAGAAAGAAATATTGGAGAAATCACAGCAAAACGCGAACCAGAAGCGGTCACGTGCTGACGCGTTTATGGTTGCTCTCAAGAGGAGTGTCAAGGCCGCCCAAAGTTTACGTAAGCCTTCTGAACTTCCCTGTCACGTCGGCATTTCGGCACAATCAGTGGAACTCATCAATTTCCTAGCGTTCACGTTGCGGTTTGTTGCAGGGATTGACGTACTTACAATGCAATAGAAGTGCACCTTTAAGAAATGAGTGCGCCACATACACACCATAAATTTGTTGTGAATTTGAGCCCCGAGAGAATATTAATCACAGAAAATGAAGAACCCCTCGTAGTGCGTCCCGAATCAAACGATCATAATTCGTTGAGGTTATCCGCTAACATGTCCATCTTAGCTTATCGGTAAATGCACGCTGGTGCTTTCCTTATCTGGGTTCGATTCCAGCTACTTGTTTTTTTTCCTCCCGATGTGATGTCCATTCGATGGTTTATATTGTCAAACATTTTATTGTTGGCGCCCCGCCAGCTGTGAACTTTATCTATATTTTCTCGTTTTCTAAATCAAATCGCCCCCGGATCACGACCAAACGCATAGGCTGGTCTTGGTCGGAAACTATTCGAGCTAGCGCCTTTTTTATTTTATTTTTGGTACTTTTTTCGACCCTTTTTCTGATTAGATTGGATTATCAAGTAAATGAGGGAAATTGGTACATAGTCCTCAATTTCTATTCAATAAACAGTTGTTTTAACTCCTCTCGAGATCTCTCCAACAAGGCAGAAAGGGCGGATTGGGACTTCGTTGGACTTCGCCGACAACGAATTCTGACCTGCCGATGGGCCTGTTGCCTTTTTCGTTGACAGCTGTCACAGAAGCCTTCGATCTGCTTACTTACGTAAACTTTGGGCGAAGTACCCTCTCAAGAGTGGTCTTGACTCCAACACTGGAATCCAAAAATAATAGAGTGGTGATGATGCATTCAGAAAGCGGAATTACAATGATAGCGTATAATGATCTATGAGATAAAGTAAATAGATAGGTATGAATACTTTTAGAGGTATGCGCGGGAACTTCTGCGTGCCATCTAAAATAAATGCTTCAGATGCCATCGCGAGAAGAAATAAGGATCCTAAACATACCTCGATAACTTTCCATCCACCGGTAAGTTCGTTGCCCAGGTCTTCCGGAGCACGGGTGATTGCTGCGACATATGTGCATTGCTCGACCTTGTTCTCAGCCCCAACAGCAACCTCCGCCGTTTTCGCGTTTCGGAACACCAACATTTCCTGTGTGGCAAATGTGACGAGGAAAACAGGTACTTCATCCTCCAAAATTTTACCGTCCGAAACCTGTTAAACCGGATCCATTTTAGTGCCAAGTTATGCTAACAGAAGAAGAGTGCATACATCGACCTGCCGAATGTCAAGAACCTTACTATCACTGATCAAACCTTGACGAAGAAAGTGTTCCATAGTAGCCCAAAGTACGTTGTATGTCTACAAATGGATGAGTCGATATGATGGAACAACAATCGCAATAACTTACGGCCTCCCCGCACCATGCTTGCAATGCCTCTTTGTCGTCAGATAAATAGGCATCGACCACTTCAGGCACTATATACTCTCGGAGCTCCCGTTCGAAGCCTTCCCGGGTGAAGGTTGGGTCCATGTTCTTCATCAAGCGTGTAACCTGTGCCGTCTCATTCTCATCGAACCATGACCCAATGCCTTCCGTCACCGATCTCACGGATGAAATGACGGGGTGTTCGGATTCGTCATATGATTGACGCAGGGAAACGAAAGTCCTCAGAATTGGATTAGTTTCTTTCAGCCTGTTCCAGGCCTCCTGCTTTGGGGAGTCTTTGTGGAGAACCAATGCTTCTCCAGCTCTATTTTGAAAACGACATTAAATCCCGTATGAGGATGGGGAAAGAAGAGCGCACTCTGGGTTGGCAACGATCCGGCTGGGACCCAAACCGGCAGTGCGACCTGCCTTGGCAAGGCGTTTCTGTCTGCGGATACGACGGGCCTCCTTTTCTTCAAATCCTGCATGTTTAGCACTCCCGCTGTCGTCTAAGGCATCGACCAGCGTCTCTGCCAAGGTTTTATATGCAGCGGTCTTTCGTATTGGCTCGGTAGACTTTTCAACGGCAGATGAGACAGCCGAAGAGGCGCGAGAAATCTGAATGAAGGATGAGATCGGGAAAGGTCTGAAGAGAATTCGAACTCACGGCCCGCATGACTTCACTCTCTTCCATGGTTTTGAGGGCTTCCGTAACAGCATCTCCGACCTTAACTCCTGTCTTTTTGAGCTCTTCAGCAGCAGCGCGAAGACGAGGGTTCTCTTTGATACTCGAGGTTAACTGAAAGGTTATTCATCAGAGGATGCAAGAGGGAAAAACAAAATAAAAGAAGTACAAACCCTTGCCCTCTCGTAGGCAGCACGCGCGCGTTTCATAGCTTCGGAGTCCTGTAACTTATCCACATCTCCCTGCAGTTGTTTGACATTCTCCTGAAGTTCCCTATTCTTCCGGAGTTCATCTTTCAAGACGTCGACAAAAGTTTGGAATGGTGATTTGGGAAGTTCACTGTGTTGCCGCGATGACGAATGGAAGTTGAGGGTTTGTGAACCAGCTGTTATCCGGAACGGTGGAGGATGCGCGAACCGGCGCGCAGAAAGAACGCGACTTCGGTTCGCAGTGCGCACAACGAGGCTTTGCAGATTCCGGGGTAGCATGGTTTAGAGGAAGGTCCGTCACTATCCCATTGGCCAAGAAGAAATTTTATCACGTTTTATTTTCTTACATAATTACGTCTCATGCATTAAGCGCTCACTTACGGCTATATCCGGACCGTACCCTTGACCATCCTCAAAGACCATTGAACTTGCGATGAATAGACATACGCCACAAACCAGTTTTTTTGACTAATTACATTCCACTACATTGGAACGAACTCCTGTTATGTAAGTCATTTCCTGCTTGCACAATACTTATTGGCAAAACACTTTGGAACTACTCAAGGGAATATGTAGTTTTACCTTCTACTAACATGTATCCCGCTCATCTTATACGCTGAATAATGGATGTGCCGGAACCTCCGCATTTTCTGAGTTTTGGACCCTTATTCTTTCCCCAGAATTGACAACTTGGAATTAGCGCGCAAGAAAATGGCATGCAGTATCCGCGTTGGCATCCAAAGCTCATAAGGGTTTCCTTGTATGACGAGTAAGTTGAATGATACTGTAGGGACGTCGCCTTAAGAACCCGCGACTTGGAGGCGTTCATGTATAGTACGAGGATTGCTAAAAGGTCGTATGCATATTCAAGGAAAATATAAGACCTGGGGAACATAATCAGTGCCGATCCAGCAAGGATAGTCTGACGCAGTGTGTACAGAGCAGAACAGAACCGTTGCGTTCAGGAAAGGGGATAATACATAGGGACTACCTGGTAAAGCAAGATAAAATTTCTGTGTATACCCGGCATCAATTTCCATCATCCGATGTACTTAGGTGTTATAGAAATACTTGCGGTTTAATAATATATGGGATCTCCACGGTAGGGAAGGGCTAATAAATCCAAGAAAGTATGAGCGAGGGTTAACTTATATGTAGGTAACTTCAGTGAGTAGGAGGTTTATTCTCCCGAAGACTTGCCCACACTTCTTCTGTAGCAACAGCGATACGATCCTTTACACTTCCAAAGTTATCAAGAGCCGGCCGAACATCCAGAGAGAAAACGGGAGAGCCGTCAGGTTCGGGGGGTGCAGAATAGTAGTCGATGACGTAGCGGACTTCCTCCCCAGTCTTCGGACGGCGAACGATCCAATCGTGACGGTCAAACGGTGGTTCGGTACTATCCATATTTCCAAAAACGTTAAGCTAAATGTCCGCACAGGGAAAATAAACACGTACTTGAAACGTGAGGGAAGTAGCCAACCTGCAAACATCCAGAATCGTGCTTTCGGTGACAGCTCACCTGGACGACCCATGAAGCGAGTGAGTTGCAAATCATCATGGCTAAAAACCAAACTGTCAGAGACCCAAAAACCTTTTCAACGAGTATGGAACGGACCTATTATGCCTCTTCTCCCATTTGAGAACTTCTCCCCAAGCCTCTTCGTTCAGGAAATTATGGATTTCGACCATGGTTTCCACATGTTCTTCGGGGGTTTCCCAACCCTTTCGGACGAGAGCGTTGTAGAACTGCTGCGGTGACGGATACTCCCATTTCGCTTGACCGTCCCGAGGAATAGATGATTCCGTTCGATCCGTTGGCAGCTTGATGGATTGATTTTGGGCAGGTGTTTGTGTCAATGTAGGCATCTGGTTGAGAGGGTTGATACCGTCATGGTCGATAGGACATTGGTCTGCCTTTGAAGGGGATTTGTGGTCAATAGGACATTGCGCGGTAGTTGGACGATGGTTGTGGTCGATTGGGCATGATGCAGCACCACTGGGGGCGGCGGTAATTGGGTCATGAGGCACGGGACAGCCCGACGTCGAGGCCTTCAAAGAGGCACTGGTATCTGGACGAGAATTTGTCTGTCCCATGATGTCGAATAGTTTTTACTGGCTTTTCGAGTGACACGGCTAAAGTGTTCGCCGGAAATCACCGGATCATTTGAAGACTCGGTCCCGGAGAAAATGCCCAAGAAAAAAAAAGCATAAGCGAAAAAAAAGGAATGTATCCCTAAATAACAAACAAGGATTACTGGTTACCACTCCGCTATCGACGAAATTTACTGGACCCAAGGCAATTGCAAGGCAGTCCAAAGGTTTTCACTTGTTCATGATCAGTGATCAATCGATCACCACCCACCATTTTTACGCCCCATTTTGGATCACGATATGGTTACCCGCACCTACATGTACGTATACCCGTACTCAGGCCTTAGGCCTCAGGTACCATGCGTTCATTCGGCGAAAGACATCTCGAAGACTGAAAGCCACACGCCTCTGATATCCGCCCCGCCGATCAAGCTCAATGAAATTTCTTTCATCCCCGATTCCCCATGTGGCTTTGCTTGGGCGCTTCATCGCCCCCCAGTCCATTCCAGATTATCTTATGTAAAGCAACTGCAATGCATCTCAGTGAATTGGCAGTCCCAATGGGGTCCAGATCAGCATGATACTACCAGGACCGCCATTAATTATTTCCGCTTCGCTCCCAGCCAATAGGCAATCCGTTCGATATTCAAATAACCCACAGGCCAAGGCCTTGAAAATAGCGATACGGTTCCTGTCGCAATCTTTCCGTCTAGCATTCTCTTGCATGTGATGCATGTTCGCAATTTTTCCTTGTCCAATAGTGCCCAATAATACCATTTGTATTATTCGGCGAAATGGATCTCAATGGAGTTCTGCGATATCGGATCTGTGGTCTTGGGAAAACCTTCGAACTTTTGCGACTCGCGGTTGCGGAACGTCCGCGGACGAGAACATATCGACAATTTGGATACCTTCCAAACAGAATAATTTGCGGCTTTCCCTGCTATAGTTATTACTTTCTAAAAGATCCAGTCTCGAGGTAATCCAAGTCAACAAAAACCTTGAAACATGTAAGCATGGATTATGGAACACCATCCATCATTACATCAGGTCTAGAGAGAGCGATAAGCACTCAACGTTAACCTGGAGCTCAACTTTCAGCTCCTGTGGAGAGATAATAGCCTCCATCCATGTAGTGGTGGCGGCCACATGGTTGCCACATGGCACCACGAGGAATAGGGAGCGAAGTTGAGGTGGATATTGGTTATCATCGATCGTGCCTGTAGCGAAGTCTACAGTGAGCGCTTGACTGCTTGATAGCCAACCGAACGCTGATCATAAGTCAAATACTGTCGCCCTAATTGCCGCTGCACTTGCCAAACTTGAAGAAGACCATGTGAAGATGTTGCAGCCACCACTCGTCGGCGGGCAATCGGACGAATGCGACCTAGGTGCATAGGTGACATAATTAGAGCGGCGGGGAAATTTCCAATACACGATCCCCCACCTTTCGGCCACTTTTATTTGCTTGCTCGATTTCTGACGGTGAATAAGCGCACAAGTGTTTGCCAGGATCAGAATGGACAGAAGCGCAGAGGGGCTCGAATCAACGGAGACAAGCCGCTGCACCTGCCATGTCACTCGCAAGAGCCTTAGGCCACGGTACCCTGGAGAAGAGATATGGTGACATCAGTGTGGAAGTGGGAATTACGGATGCTGAGCGCTGATAGCGCTGTCCGCAAATTCGCGGATTTGAGGCTATTTTTTGATGGTCGTAATACATACAGTAGTGCAGTTTTTGGAAGGTACTTATAGGTCATAGTAATACGAAGGGCTGATAGCGGGGGAAATCAGCAGTGTTATGTTGCAAAAAGCGCTGTGACCCACAACCCGAGAATCCGCGCTAAAAAATCTGTCTCAAGGAGTACTTGATGATGGTGTCTCATGGAGCGTTTGATATCTGTTAGTAGTTCTCCCGAGCTGAGGCAAGTTTGTGGTCAGGAGACAGATTTATCATTTGAAAATTGTGGAGTTGCCTTAGATGTACAAATGCCGACCGGGCGTCGCATCTAGCATGCGGTTCAACAATAGATACGAGAGGTTTGACCTAGCAGACGCATATCAAGCTGTAGGTGGCAAATTGGGTGTGATATTCAATCTGATGAGTGTGTCCGATGTACGGAGTGATGTTCCTTATGGCAAGGGCAAGCGAGGGAGTTGGTGTCAAAAGAGACGAAAAGCAATGAAAACTCGGGCCAAGTGGTTGTAAGGGGGTAATGCCATGTTGCTGCCATGGGCTTGGGGCGGAGAAATCATCATGTGTTCGGCAGCTATAAGCGATCGGTGATCAAATCTCGAATCATTCCCCACATGCCTTCCAACTAGGCTTCTCTCCTTAAAAGTAGACCCAGAAGCTTGTGTACAATGTCAAGCCCCCCCGCCTTAGGCCTATCCACCTCTGTGTCTTATTCTCTCGGACACCCTTCAAAATGCCAGGAGGTCCATCCGCCGCTGGAGGCTACGCTATCGGAGCCTCTGGCTCAAAGGTAGTTTACTCTCCAATGTCATCGTTGACCCCTCCACTGACGTCGCCAAGAATAAATTTGCTGGCATCGCCATGACCAGTGAGATTTTTCTTTCTTCATTATTCTGAAATCCTTTGCTTATTCGTCCCATCACAACAGCTTTCAGTGCATTTGGTGGTATTCTCTTCGGATATGATACTGGTGTTATCAGTGGTATCAAGGAAATGAAGGCTTGGCTTAGGCAATTTGGTTTCGTCTCAACGGATCCCAAGCACGTTACTGGATACGCCATTTCTTCATCCTCGGAATCCCTTGTTGTCTCCATTCTTTCGGCCGGTACTTTTTTCGGTGCTCTCATTGCCGCACCTGCTGCGGGTGAGCTCCTAGCACCTCTCTCATTCGAATGTCCCAACTCACGAGTTTTATCTTGTTTAGATATTCTGGGTAGGAAATGGGTAAGTTTCAGCGATGTACGATACATTCCAGTCATTCAAACGACTTCCAGGGTATCATCTTCGCAACCTTGGTTTTCTGTATAGGTATTGCCATGCAAACCGCTGCGTCGGGAATTGCCCTTTTCGTGAGTATGTCAGCATCAATGCTTTGACCACCGCCTGAACGCACATGCAGGTCGTGGGACGCGTATTTGCTGGTCTCGGTGTCGGTCTCGTTTCTTGCTTGATTCCCATGTATCAGTCTGAATGGTTCGTCTCTTGACTTGAGGATAATATGTCAAGCCTGTTGAAACCCTGCTCTAGCTCTCCCAAATGGATTCGTGGTGCCGTTGTTGCGACGTATCAATGGGCTATCACTATCGGACTCCTTATTGCCGCCATCGTCAACAATGGAACCAAAAACAGGGACAACGCCTCTGCCTACCAGATTCCTATTGCCCTCCAATTCGTGTGGGCCCTCATCCTTGCTGGAGGCATGTTCTTCCTTCCTGAGGTAATTATCTCCCTTTCTTTTTTGTAACTTTTAGCGATCCTGACCTTAACGATCTAATAGTCACCCCGTTGGTTGATCAAACGTGGACGTGATGCCGATGCCGCTGCTTCTCTCTCTCGTCTCACTGGACAGCCGTCGACAAGCCCTGACGTTGAAGCCGAGCTCGACGAAATTCGCGTTAATCTGGAGGAAGAAAAGGCCCTTGGCGAAAGCTCTTACGCCGATTGCTTCAAGTTCTCAAAGAACAAGATCGCTCTCCGTACCCTCACGGGTATTTTCATTCAGGCCTGGCAACAGGTTCGACTCCTCTTTTCAATATTCTTTAGTTTGTTAGCTGCCGCAGCGCCTTCCTTTTAGCTCACTGGAAGTAAGCTTGCATTTTTACAACCTCATTGGTGCAGATACTGATCTATAACCCAGTCAACTTCATCTTTTACTATGGCACGACTTTCTTCCTCAACTCCGGCATCAGCAACCCATTCATCATCACCATTATTACCAACGTTGTCAATGTGGTCATGACCATTCCAGGAATGTGGGGTATTGAGCGCTTCGGCCGTCGCCGTCTCCTTCTCGTTGGTGCTATTGGCATGTGTCTGTGCGAATACATCGTCGCCATCATTGGTGTCACCATCTCTGTGGAGAATATTGCCGGCCAGAAAGTTCTGATCGCTTTCGTTTGCTTCTACATTGTGAGTTCCGATTCTCTTCGTATTTTTTCTTACAGTGTTGAACTATCTCACAGGCATTCTTTGCTTCTACTTGGGGCCCTATCGCTTGGGTCATCACTGGTGAAATCTTCCCTCTGCAAGTTCGCGCCAAGGCAATGTCTCTCTCAGTCGGTATGTGTTGTCATACCCTTGAGAAATCCTTTTTCGTTACTTAATTCTGCTTAGCGAGCAATTGGCTCTGGAATTTCGGTATCGGTTATGCCAGTGAGCCTTTATATTATCTCTCGCCGTTGACACGGAAGCGCCTAACTCCAGCTTAGCACCCTACCTTGTCAACAAGCAAGCTGGATCCGCAGGCCTTGAGTCGAAGGTGTTCTTCATCTGGGGCTCTACCTGCTTCTGCTGTATCATCTTTACCTTCCTGTGCATTCCCGAGGTTTGTTCCCTCCGCCTAATCTTCTAATTTTGACTCTGACCTTTTGCGTAGACCAAGGGTCTTTCCCTGGAACAAATCGATCTCATGTACCAAAACACCACACCCGTCAAGTCGCTCGAATACCGCCGACGACTCGTTGCCGAAGGCGCTGACGCCGTCCATGGCACGACCGAGAAGTATCACGAAGCTGTCCATGAGGAGAAAGACAAGGTCTAGAGCCGTACGCCCTCCACTTTCCGATATTATTTTCCTTGCTATTCGGGATTCAAGTCTCTGTCCTTATATTTTGGGTTATCTAACCTTACGATCCATATGTAGCCAAATACTTACCTCTTTATTTTACTTTGTACACCACAACGGGATGTTCTTGCTTGCTCCTGCTTAGTCTTCCAACGCTGCCCCACGGTCAAATGCTCGTGCTCGGAAAGGCTTGGGGGCGCTGCAGAAGCTCAATAATATCTTGCTACCGTGATCATGGGTGGAAAGAATAAATCGTTGATAAAGTAAAGGTCCTCCGAGAACAAAATACATTTTTCTCTATGAAATGCTGGCATATATAAGAATTCCCAACAATGATATATAATCTTAATCGAGTTCAAGCCATAAGGTTTTCTAGGATGGTCTTCACACCCCATGCACCGGGATCTGGGATTTGCTCCTTCTTCAACCTATCGCCTTCGACATATGCACTTCGGCCTGCTTTGGCGTTCAAGTCCTTCGTGGCTTCGGCCACCTTGGCGGCTATCGCTACAGACTCCGCATATTTGTTCCCGGAAGTCACGAAGCTCTGGATGAATGCCGATAGAGGATCAACAAGGGTGCGGGACGGGGGTCGTGCACGAGTATATGTGTATAGGTTTGCCAAAGCCGCACTCAGGGCATGTCCCCAAGACTCGGCCGTTACCTTTCCATCTTTCGGAGTATTACTTTGCAGACCTTGTGCAAGGCCGGAGAAAAAAATGCTGGAAATTTTGTCAGACACTTTTAAAATGGGGATATTACCTGGTGAGATTAAAAACTTACGAGTAGAGTGCACCACTAGTTCCACCCATGGCCTCTTCGGCGACTTTTGAAATTCTCAGAATAGAAGAGACGAGATCCTTGCCAGAAATATTGCCAGAATCAATCTCTGCGAGCACACCTAGGTAGGACAAACAAACGTTAATCCCGATCATACTGTTGAAGATATTTTACAACCTTCTGCGCCAGCCTATGATGGTTTAACACATTACTACACCGGGCGAATGAAAGGAAATTAACACTACCTTCAAGGTAAGGCCGCAATCTCCGTCACCTGCGATAGAATCCATCCTGGTGATCTCTGCTTCTGCCTTTATCAAAGCATGGGCAGCGCGTTGAATGCTTTCGACAAACGCCTTCGAGTCGGGCACAGTGAGAGGTGCGTTGCTGTTCATCGTGGCGTCCGCTTCTTTTTGCGGTGCGACTTGCTTTCCCTCAGACAGTGGGGTAACGCCTGCAGACCACTTCCACCCGGGGGCCTCAGCCTGGTCGTCGAGCAAAGACAGAATAAAATCAGTAGCAGGGGCATCCTTTTCATCCGCTGAGGGTAATAGGAGCAGGGTGATCGAAAACCCAGGCATGTTTAGGCTGGTCTAAACGTTCCAAAAGTGAGAGACTTGTCGAGATGGGGGATATTAAAAGGCTGGCCATAAAAGTTCCCGATAAAATTCTGCTCGTTGCGAAACCACGGGCGTCTAATTGTCGTCGCACCTCGGCCACAATCCCAGCCATCTCGAGCTCACTGATTCCTCCAAGGTTGTTCACGAGAAGGATAATATTATCTTTGCCCTTGAAAGGGACGAATGATCGGTCAGAGTCCGTCGTAGAAGTCAGAAGGTCCAACAACTGTGGGATGAGTTCGGCCAGCTTGGGAATAGGGGAGATGCGGCTGTGACCACTTTCATTGTGAATGCCCAACCCAATCTCAATCTCGGAGAAAGCAAGATCTGTCGACATCGGGGCAGTTCCCGGAACCTACGACAAATAAGTAACAGACACAAGGTTTTGATAATCGAGGGGACTCACATGGGTGTGGCCGAGGCTGACGCCGATTGTAGCAAGGCGATTAGAAATCCATGTCGCCATGGAATAAACCTCATCAAGGCTACCACCTCTCTGAGCCAAAGCTCCTGAAATCTTGTAGACAAGGACAGTGCCCGCTAGACCCCTGTGGTGTCGGTGGGATGGCGATCAATCAACCACCCGGGTCCCTAAAGGTTTCATGATGGAAACATACCGTCTGCCAACGATCTTTCCGTGTTCTCTGCCAACAGCGACATCATCTCCAACTATCACGAACTTGATAAGGTCGGCCTTTTCCGGGTGGTGGGCCGCGTATTGCTCTTTGGCAAGACCGAAGTTGAGAACATCTCCTGTGTAGTTTCTGGCGAGGGATTAACCATCTGATTGCCGTACATGACGTCACCGCGTACTTTACGATGATGACAGTGCTGAATTGAATGTTCAGAATCTGTGATGGAAAATGACAAAAGATGCCAACCCACCCTTTGTCGTTATCTATGAGGTCAATTCCGCGTCTAACCTGGCTGGCGTTCGGAGATGCGAAGACACTGCCACAAACGGCGGCTATTCCAGATTTTCAAAAATTAAATGGTAATCAGTCGTCGACCTTCCTGAAAGTTCCTAGTTACCCGTGAGAATTCCCCGTCCTTTAAATTAAAAAAGAGATTGAAACGAAGGTCTCAAAATAGGATAGGATATCAACGGACCGACAAAACCGGCATGAGCAGGTTCATGTCCTGAGCCTCCTCCACACATGAGTGCAACCTTTGAGCGCTCGTGATCCTTGATGTATACGACTGAGAAGCCTGAGAATCTAGTCCGTTCTTTGAGAAGGGCCTGCTCACTTTTATTCTGGGCATCGAGGGCGAGCTGGGGGTTGATCGCACATAAGCCATGGAGAGAATCAAGAACGAGGGAAGCGGGTGAGTTCAAGAGATGTTTGCCTATAAAATAATTAAGAAAAAAAGGGGAGAGGGAGAGGGTTCAAACACACTCTGCACCGACATTGTGGGAGGAGCAGGAGAGATCCCGGCGTCACATGTCACAGGAGTGACACGATGTGATGATGGCGACGCGTCAAGCTTGGCTGTGGCTTTTGTTTTCTTACTTATAAACTTAAAGAACGGCGCACCGTTGTTCTAAACCATCTTGTCGCGCCCATGTCATTTCCGGGTCCTTCTTCTCCTTCTGACTTCCTCGACTCTCCAGAACCCTCGGCTCAGCCCAGTCGAAAAAGACAGCGTAGCCAATCCATGCAGTCAGACTCGGACACATCCAATTCTTCTGTTAAGCGGACCGTGGCCGACAATAGTTCTGGCAACGAAATCCAAATCCGGAACGGGCGCGAGAAACTGTTTCACATCACGCAGGCCGACGATGCATACATGGCTGAAAATCTAGAACCAGATATTCCCTTCATGCCCGCATCCCAGCCCTATCCAACCCTTTCTCGCGAGGAAAAGCTTGCCTTTATCGAGAATGGCAAGAAGGTACCGATGAAGGTTGGCGAAACCTGGTATTTGGTTGCCCGAGATTGGTACAAAAGGTGGTCAAAGGCATTAACGGGGGAGGTGGACAAGGAAGGTCCCATCACTGAACAAGATCTTGGTCCTGTGGACAATTCCTCTCTTTTGGATACATATAGCAATCTTCTTCCCTCCCTTGCAGAAGGCATCGATGTCGAATACGTGCCTGAGGTTCTTTGGAATGCTCTGGTCCAGTGGTATGTCTCATTGTGGATTCTTCTCACTCAGTTCTCATCAAACAGGAACTAGGTATGGCCCTGCAATCCATCCACTGCCGCGACGTGTTGTCGCGCGGGGAGCGGCGAAGCTTCCAGCCCTCGAACTTTTGCCGTTGCGATTAAAGGTCTTCAAGCTTGTAAAATCGCTGGGATCAAGTAATCCGCCGCATCCTTGGGTAACCATCTCTGCTGGAGAAACCATCGTAGAACTATGCACAAAGCTCGCTGATGCGGTATCGCCTGACAAAGAAACCAGAAGTCCATATCGTGTTTGGAACCTCACGGCGAATGTAGATGACAGAACGGAAACTGAATTTCTCGGTTCTCAGCTACCAGCTTCCGATGCACAGATTATAGAAGAAAGCGACAAGACTCTTGAAGAACATGGGATCGAATCAGATGATGCTTTTGTTGTCGAGTTCAAGCAGCCAGATGGGTGGATTGCTGATGTACCCAAGGCTGTTGAAACCAGAGTAGTTGCCTTAGAAAACCTTCGGCCATTGTTCAATTCCAATGACGGTTTTTTCAACCGAATGTCTCCATTATCCTCTCAGCGTTCAGCAGACTCTTATGGCCTTTACGACAGGCTCACACCTTCTTCGAGGTCCCCATCAACGGCTGTGACGGTGGGCAATAAAAGTCTCATGAAAACATTGGAACCAGGAACGCTGGGACTAGGAAATATGTCAGTACAATGCTGAGAGTCCGAGTTTCCCTCAACTAACGACATTTTTAGGGGAAATACTTGCTTTATGAACTCGGCGCTCCAATGCCTTGCACATACCAAGGAACTCACCGATTACTTCCTGAGTAAGCGCCCACGCACAATTCACATTCAGTGTTTGATCTTTCCTGTAAGGCGGAGTGTACGATGATGAAGTCAACCGAGATAACCCACTTGGTATGGGTGGTGCTATTGCCGAGGCGTTTGGTGCTCTCCTCCAACGAATCTGGGCTGCAACGGGATCGTCGACCTCGTATTCACCCCGAGAATTCAAATCTCAACTCCAGAAATTTGCACCGCAGTTCAGTGGGTATCAGCAACATGACTCTCAGGAACTGGTCGCTTTCCTGCTTGATGGACTGCACGAAGATCTGAATCGTGTCATCAAAAAGCCATACGTGGAGAAGCCAGATTGGGAGGGTGGTGGAGATTTGGAACTAGTTAAATTGGCACAGAAGTCATGGGAAGGTTATATGATGCGAAATGACAGTGTTATCGTCGACCTCTTCCAGGGACAATATCAAAGCACGTTAGTGTGTCCCGAGTGCCAGAAAGTGCGTTTTCACAAATGCAACGGGATCATCCAACTAATGTTATTGCCAATGCTCAGGTTTCAATCACATTTGATCCATTCATGTACCTCACCTTGCCGTTGCCTATCCAAAAGAAGTGGAAACATACTGTCTTTTATGTTCCATGGGATCTTGAAAAGCCCCACGTACAGGTAAATAATCTGTTCTCACTGGTAACATACTACGACGATTGATAGAACGAATCACCAGGTTCCTGTAGAGATCAACAGAGACGCGTCTTTCAAAGATCTACGACAACTGCTTGCGCGGTGGATGGGAGCCGTGCCAGAAAATGTATATTTTTCTTCGTGTCCCTATTTTTATGGCTCTAATTTTTTTTGTCAGCTCCTTACATTGGAGATCTTTAACCACCGGTTCTACAAAAACCTGGAGGATAATCATCCTGTTGGTGATATGTCAGATAACGACATCATTGTGTGCTTCGAACTTCCATGCAATGCGCGACAAAATAGGACCTACAAGAAAAAATCGGACGATCCTTTCCTCGTTCCTGTTTATCTTTGTGACGCGAAACCCCCGAAGATGGGGTACTATTACAGTAATGCCCGCTCCGGTGCTCCAACACTATTTGGGTACCCCATGGTTATTGCCATCGAGCGCGAAACGGCGAAGGATATGGAAGCCATGTACGAGTTCATCACGGCGCGGCTACAGCGATGGACCACGCAAGCCAGGGACCTGTATACCTGGGAGGCTGGCTCACCCATTGACGAGGTACCCATTCACATCAACGGATTCCCGCCCATCGAATCAATCACTGAGATCACAGAGGATGGAAAGATAGTCACGTTGCACTCGGTGCCTTCTCCGCTGGAGGGCGACATCGTGGACGAGAAAAGCATGTCGATTGATGAGGACCTTCTGGATGGTAGGGCGGATGGACCCCCGCGTAAGGTGGGGGCAAAGAAGGACATCTTCAACCTCCGTCTGCATCCCAACCACAAAGACTTCGGGACGGCCTATAACGCCTATTCGTCAAGCAACCGCTCGGAAACATGGGAAAATCGTGCTCGAGACGCAGATCCCGACAGTATACTTCTCCGGGACGACGATGCCTTTTTTTGTGAATTTGATGAAGATAAAAAGGCCTATTATTTCGGGGACAACCAGCGCCACGAACATGCCCTCTGGGACCAGTGGGAACCCTTTATCCATCCCGAATACGAAGAGTCGAAGAAAGCCAATGACGAGAAACGCAATAATGGCATTTCTTTGCAAGACTGCCTGGACGAGTTTACAAAGGAGGAGCAGCTTGGAGAAGATGATTTGTGGTACTGTCCTCAATGCAAGAAGCATCAACAAGCATCAAAGAAATTCGATTTATGGAAGGCGCCTGATATTCTTGTTGTGCACCTGAAACGATTCAGTAATAACCGCAGCTTGCGCGACAAGATTGACACTCACATCGATTTTCCGATTGAGGGCCTGGATCTCGGAAACATGGTTGGCGAGCGCAAAATCGCTAAGACGCTCCTTGACCAAGGGGTTGACATCGAAGGGTTGAAGCTTGGGAACCTCGATGAACCTCTTTTATATGATCTCTTTGGCGTCGATGAGCATATCGGGGGCTTAGGGGGTGGTCATTATCGTGCCTATGCTTCCAATCATTTGAACGGGAAATGGTATCACTTTGATGACTCTTACGTCACTCCTGCGCGTGCCTCTGATTCTGTGGTATGAGCCTTTTTTTCCATCTTATGAGGCGAATGCTAATATTTCGCTGTTAAAGAATGCAAATGCCTATCTCCTTTTCTATCGTCGGCGGACCAGCTCGGCCCTTGGGGGGAAGTCCTTTCTGAAAATACAACAAGCAAATACTCAGCCCAAAGTCGAGCTCAAATGTGACTCTGATGCAACTATCGACACCCAACTACCTACGCCCCCCAACGAAAAAGACGACAAGCGCAGTAATGACCGGCCTTATTTTTCCATGCTGTCCTCCCTGTCATCCGATCTAACAGGGCGGCGGGACGACTCATGGAACATGCGCTCCGGAGGCTCAAACGCAGGCTCGTCAGCGCCTTCCCCACCCAACACGGACGATCCTCCTGACTTTGATGAATACCAGCCCGGGATCTTTGGATCCCACCGCGATCGCATTAACGTTCCTCAGAGCTATGACTTTCCAGATCCCTCGGGCAAGGCATCCCCCACGTCCTCCAACGAGGCTGACATAGATATAGAAACCGACCTGGATCAAGACGCCGAGTGGGCATCCATGGCGTCTAATTTCACTATTGCGAACTTTGGCCGTGGCCGTGGAAGGTCGGATGACGCTGGGTGGGAGGACGCAGTGAGTCATGAGGCTTCCCCATCCTATTCCGAGTTATCGGACTCCGACCCATTCAGTGACGCAAATGTGCAGCAAAAGTTTAGTGACGACGAACCTATGGAGACGAACACTCACGCCCACGAAAAGACGGCCTAGACGCACCTCATTTTGAGGTATGGTGATGGTCATTAATGGACCTCACCCTAGTATTTTGCTCCATGCTCTGATTGCTGTCGTTGATTGTGTTGCTAGTATAGCTATTAGTTGTTAGTGTACCATACATGTAATATTTCCCGTCCATCCATACCTCGCGCATTCCATACAATGATACATTGGGCAAACTACATAGACACGAAATTATACATGACCCTCTTACCTCATTTAGCCTTCGAAATCGACGTCACGCGAAACTGACCACTTGGCACAACGCGACTTTGAACAATGACTGTGACATGAATCGTATCCCTCCAAACCTCCTCTACCTTACTATTTACAATCCGACTCTCCGACCGACGGGGCCTGTCGATGACGATAATGAAGATGCCGAAGAACAAGCCCACATCCTCTTCTATACGTCCAAGGAAAGAGCAGTCTCCAGGGATCGAATGCTCCGACAGATAGGCCTGGCGAAGGCTCTTGTCAACTTCGCAGAGTGCGAGAGGCCAGTTAATTTTAAAGCGTCTGACTCATCGATGCCTTGGATCATACAGGTTGTTCAATCCAGACGATCCATGCGAGATCCAATGTCCATTCTCAATCGAAGAGGATGATTATGGTGTCTCCGGAGCCCAACTTCTGGATACATGCAGTGGGTTCCCATCGCACGTCACCCAAGGTGGAACTTTCCCTGACATGGATGTAGGGCATCGAAGTAGCAAGGCTACCGAGAGTGGCAGATCCCAAGAGCAAGTCAAAGGTCAAGGACAAATCCTTGGATACGGGCAAGGAGAAAGAGACGGCCCCCATCTATGACTACGAAGATGGCTCAGTTCACGATGCTGCACTCCGTGCTCACATTCTCATGGGATATGAACGCTTCAAAGTGAGGGATCTATGGCTTATCAATTCGTGTTGTATATCATTTCACGCCATCATAGTTGATCCATGGCTCCTTCACGTCGATTCTGGCGACCCTGGGACAACAGGCCCTCGAGCTTCAGTTAGAGAGATTCTGGACTGTCTGGGCATGGTCCTGGGACTTAGAAGAAAGGGCTGAATTCGGGGAATATTTTGGTGAGGCGGAATACTTGGCAAAAAAAGCCGTTAATTCTCAACCGAATTAGGTTCACCCCTCCACCCATGCTTCTCTACTCTGACCCCACTTGTCGACGATTTCCAGGAAAAACTTTCGACTGGTATGGCTCCCGTTGTTCTGACCCGACCATATATTATACCCTCGGAACGATTTAACGCCGCGCGATACCCTTCAACTCTGGCTGTCCATTTATCAACCATGATCCCGCAACATCTAGACACCTCACAAAGCTCTGATACCTTGAACACTCTCGCATCATCTGTAGACACCATCAGAGCGCACCGCGGTGCCGAATCCAACGATAATAAACCCAGTTTCAATAAACCTAACCCACATAATGGAAGTGGGAACTTCCTCGGTATGCCTGTCGTAAACATGAACATGGACATGCGGAAGTGGAACTGGCCTGGGTACCTCACTTTTGGCAAAGGAAATTCTCACAAACCTCCTGGCGAACGATCTTCCAATCCGATTCCTGGCAAGGAGAAACCAGAAACAGCGGCCAATAGTGATGTCACTAGTCAAGTTGAGGTGCAGGTTAATAGAGATGCGCTTGAAGAGGCTATTTCCTGCGATTCCATGTCACTAGCGTCAAGAGCTGGAAACGGATCGGCCAAGGAAGATGCGAGGGTTGACAAACCATCGAGTGTCAACGAATCGGATCCAGCACCAGGTAATGAGCAGCCTTCCCCTGAGGCCAACCAAGTGGTGCTCGAATCAACGAAATCCCCCTCGGTCACTTTCTCTGATCGTCCGAATTCCATACGACCGCCTTCGCCACCGCTACTTCCCGAGTTTTCTATGACAAAAGTACACCTAGCACCTTTCCAAGATCCCACGAACACTAGACGGGTGGCGATTCACTATCATATTGTAAGTTTGATTGATTACTTTTTGGATCTGTTGAAAATAAAAAATTGTTTCACAGCGGAACGGATTCATGTTAGCGCTGATCAACATGCAAGATCAAGCAGACGAGAACCACGAGGCGGAGGCTTTCGACTTACAGGTCGCCGCAGAAGAAGCCATCAAACTCTTCGAGGATCTTGAATCCGCGATATACGATGCAGGTTTGAAGAGGTATGTTGGCCTTATTTTACTCGTTCGTCTGAAGTTAAGCCAAAAAAATCCAGCCTATCCGAATCCCTCCCATCCGCTACAAAGATTCTTCAAACTCAAGATCGATACCTAATTTCGGCTAGGCAATACATGCACAGTAGCCCAGGATTTACGTCATCATCGAGTCACCTTTTCAATGCGAAAGCCATTTTAGACAGGTAATAATAACCCCTCTGGTCTATCATGCAGTGGTGATGACATACGAACAAAATTAGGGATTCTGAAATCACCGAAGTATTTTCACGTGGCCAGAACCCTCAGCACTGGCATATTGGGAAACGAGGTTTAGGTGTATCTCCTGAAAACGAAGGCGACTGTTCTGAGGAAGCGGTTTTCATGGAGGTGTTTAGGAAGGAAGCGAGTCTTACGGATGTGGATAACGTGCTGACTGGGTTGGTGAAGAAATCTGGACTTGTGGATGTAATTCCAGCGTTAAAATGAACCGATTTATTGTATCCATTCAATTTCTTGGAGAGTTATATAAATGGACCACCTTCAAAGTTCAAAATTCTGCCGAATGCGGAAACAAGAGAATGTGCTGACCAATCCTACGTACCCTTGTACTCATACTCTCTCATCCCTCAAGCTTCTCCTACAAGCAACTCAAGGTTAAGAATCAAGACGCAAAATACAAAAAAGACTTCAAGTTTAAAGGCTAGGTGATCTCCTTCAGCGGCCATGGATTCGGAAGCCCAAATGAAAAGCGAGATCGAAAGATTGACCGGTACGTTTTTGGTGGCCAAAGGTGCAATCGTCGTCATTCCCCCCCTAAAAACTTGGCAGCAACGATTAATCAACATAAGGCGCACCAGAAGAACAAACCTGTCAATGGGGGATATAAAAGCAGTTATGCTCCCTACCCTCAACCAAGTTTTCCTGGAAGACATAACCCGTATGTGAACCCCAATTATAAACCCGCCAACAAGTATATCCGCCCAGGCTTGAGTGTTGCTGGACCCTCCAAACCAGCCTCGACTACAATAATCAATACCGCGATGATCACGACGCCGACGCCCACAGTACCACCTTCGTCCAGTACGCCCCTCTCTAGTACGGGCGGGCAGACGAAAGAAGTAGTATTGGGAGGTGTAGCATTCGAGTCATCTTCACGTTCCCTAGTTAGAAAAGATTGTAAGTTCTTTTCTTAAGCGCTTTCTATAAATCGCGGCGTATTCATGCCTTCCTCAGTGCCCAAGTCTTCCAAGCCCGTTTCGACTGGAAAACCAACGCCTCCTTCGACAAGGTCTCAACATTTACGTCATTTCGTCCGAAAGACAGGACATGTTCCCCCCGGGCGAGCTTACAAGCAGAAGTCTCGTAGAGGAAGGAATATGACATTGAACAACACGAGGCGGCCATATTCGTGCGTAATGATGTGGCTTAGGTGTTGTGTACTTATGATATTTTTTTTGGCAGGTCCTCACGGAAATCGACGAAACGGATCAATAAATATGTGGATAAGCCTTGTCCACGGTTTACAACAACAGGTGCGCATGGTTTCCCTCTGAGCGGCCGCACGTTTTCAAGAAGCTGGGATTGCTCATCATTTCTATGACATGTTCACATTTTCGTTCATTGGGTGTTGCATTTTTTTTTGTGAACAATTTTTTAGGTTCCTGCAGCCGAGGGCTAACGTGCATGTACCAACACGATCCTGCAAAAATCGCGATATGTTGGAGCTTTCTACAAGGGAACTGCCCGAAGACCGCTGAAACATGCAACCTGTCTCACGAACCAACACCAGAGAGGACCCCGCTATGCTTGCATTTTCTGAACAAGGGGAGATGTACGAGGCAGAACTGCCCATATCCACATGTGAATGTGGGCCCAAGGCAAGGTGTCTGTCGTGATTTTGCTGTGTTGGGGTATTGTGAACGTGGGTTGGACTGTGAGCGGCAGCATGTGAGGGAATGCCCAGATTTTGCGGAGAAGGGGACTTGTGGGACCAAAGGATGCAAGCTGCCTCATGTGATTCGGGCGAACCGGAACAGGAAGGTGGCTGCACCTGTGTCTCAAGACAAGGTGGCCCCGATGGAGGAGGTGACGGCGACGGCCGAAGATGGGCAGCTTGGAGATGAGTATATTTCACTGACCTTCAAGGAAAGCGACAGCAGCGAATCCGAGGGATCTGAAGACGACGAGGAATCAGATGAGGAGGAGGAGGAGGAGGACTATGAAATGGAAGTGACTATGTAAATTGTTCATGTCGATTTGATGGAATACCATATCTTGTTTATGTCAGTCAGCAGCTGCACAGCCACAGTTGTCGCGTGTGTTCTCTTCCGCTCACCTGCATGTCGCTGCCAGCGTCGACCAGGCCTCGTCACCGCCGCGCATCCTCCTCTCCCCACTATCCGACGCGTCACCTCTCAGACACCAACAACATCATGTCCTCAACGTCCGATAATGTCATCCACCCGCCCTCTCCGCGTCCCTGGGCAGCTTCTCGCATAATCCACTCCGTCAAGCGAACGCTCGTACCTTCGTCGGTCCCCAAGAAGCGACATCCAGAGTACTCAGTGAGTCGCTCATCGCGAGAGCCCCTAACTACACCGCTCACTCGGATTGCAGAAGTCTGCGGGGCACTCAACCTTGGCAGAGTCGCGTACCCCATCCCCTCCCCAGCAGTTCAGAGACCCCGATCCTACAGCTTCACGGCCTACCATAGAGCAGATAGCGATGGGCCTTCACATTTCGAGAACCCCTCATTTACGACCCTTACGTTCATCGCCATATGCCTTTTCCCAGCCAAACTCGGCGCCGCCTTACGAGCATCCCCATCACCGAGCCACTCCGATTACTCTACCTCCTCCCCCATCGCGTTCCTCTATGAAAAAACCGTCAGCAACTGTCGCTTCCTCGTCAAGTAGCCCGGCTCTCAGTCCGCCCTTCTCTCATGCATCAGGATCATCAACCACAGTCACGTCTGTTACCCCCTCATCTGCTCAGTTGCCTCGCCCGTTTTCTGCCATTAAATACCGCATGGCTCGCTTTCTTCCCCACAACCGCTCGACATCGGCACCCCCGACTTCAATGGTGTCCTCCCCGGCGTCCTCTCCCCGGACGAGCACATCTGAATTTCCACACTTAAAGAAAGCCGTAAGGTTCACAACAGAGGAAGCGGACGGAGGTTGACATTGACTCTTCCTTCATATTCTTATTTGCCTTTCTCCTCTCATTATTACTTCATTTTTTATCACGGGAAACATGTTGAGATTGAGATTTCAATCCATAAAATTTATCTCTTGGTTTTGAGAGACCTTTCCACACCGCTATTTTATCGTATATTTGAATTCATCATCACTGTAGCCGCTTCCCTCCCGTTTATCCTACTCGAGGGTAATATTTTATAGGGCAAAAAAGCCAAGCGTGACCGACGTTTATAGATTTTTTGTGATGACGCAACAAGGGTTTGTCCGTGACATTGCTTTTTGAACTCCTTCGACCTGTGAAACTATACGCTGTGAAACCATACAACCAAGTTCTTGTCTTAACAACCTCAAGACATCTGGACTGGCCATACCCTTCACCAACTCCCCATTTTTCCAAGAGATATCTTGCCCTTGACCTTCACGACGACATTTCTATCTGAACTATTGTTGTTGCCCAATCACAACTATGCCACCCGTCGAGACTGAGTATTATGATTTGGTTTGTCGATCTCGTCATGATTTGCGGCATCCCTTATCCTGCTCTTCGTAGCTCGGGGTCGAAGTGGACGCAGATGACACACCGCTGAAGAAAGCCTACCGGAAGCAGGCTATGAGGGTTCGTTCTTCCCCGTGCTTTCATCCCGAAGCCTAAACCTCGTTTTAGTACCACCCCGACAAGAATCCTTCTGCCGATGCTGAGGAGAAGTTCAAGGACATCAGGTGCGTCAAGCATCCAAGTTGCATGAAAAGCCACTGACGGACTCTTGAACGTTCATACAGTAAAGCCTACCAAGTGCTTTCCGATCCTGTATGTCCCCGCACGCTCACCACTTCATGATTTTTACGTCTTGCCAGAATCTACGCGCGGTATATGATAAAAATGGGGCGAAAATGGTCTGCATATCCCAGTCTCAAGGCAGATGAAAGCTAACTGCGGGTTAGGTCGATAAAGAAGGCCCAGTTAACATGGAGGACGCTGCTGGATTCTTTGCTAACGTGTTTGGCGGAGAGAGATTTGTTGACTATGTGAGTCCCCCTGCCATGCCTCCTGCTGATCAGGCAGCCCATCATTCACCTCGCCGTTCATAGATCGGCGAAATTTCCATCATGAAGGATATGACGTTGGTCGCGACCACTATGATGACCGACGAAGAGAAGGCAGAGGTCGAGAGGCAGATGAATAGCAATCCAAGCTCACCTGCTGCAGCTGTTGGGAGCAATCCAACAACACCATCAACCACTCTACCCACAGCCTCGACTCCGTCGGTTCCCGTCCCTCCTGCAACCACCCCGGAAAAGCACCCTGATGGTGCCGATTCAACCCCAACCTCATCCGCCTTACCAACCTCCGCATCACATACCTCTCACATGGTTCCCCATGGATCTCCTGTGACTTCCGCCACTCTTGCTGATAAGGAGGCGGAGAAACAGGAAGCTGCGCGTCGGAAGGCCGAGCAACGCGAGAAGCTTCGGGAACATGACAAAGCGCGACGAAAGGCCATGGAGGCCCGTATAGCGATGCTCACCAAGAAAATGATTGAACGAATAAGACCGTTTGTCGAGGCGAAGGAGCCTGGTGGGAAGGACGATCCTGAGTCGAACGCCTTTACAGAACGAATGAAGAGGGAGGTCGAGGACTTGAAGCTGGAGAGCTTTGGTGTTGAGGTCGGTTTCCTGACCTCTTTCCTTTATTCCCCTTATTCATAGTTTCACTCCTGGACTTTCAGCTCCTACATACCATTGGAAGTGTTTATATGATGAAAGCGTCCTCTTTCATGAAGTCAAAGAAATTCCTGGGAATGTAAATGTTATTCTTTTGGCTCTTTAGGTGCTGGCTTCGCTGACTTCAATCACTTTGTCAGTCCTGGATTTTTCTCCAGACTGAAGGAGAAAGGATCCTTGGCGAAAGATGTTTGGGGGGTTATTGGCAGCGCGTCAGTCCTTTCGCAATGTTCCCCTTTTCCTGATCCTTATGACTCTCGTCCAGACTGAGCGTTCGAGATTTGATGCTCGTAAGATTAAACCAGTCGGTCGGTATTCAGCATCTTAAGCTGCCTTTTTCTATAAACAGGAAATGGAGAAGGCTCAAGCCAAAGGCGAGGTCGCAGAAGCGGAGTTGAGGGCTTTAGAAATGGACGTCACAGGAAAAGTTAGTAACCTAACGTTCCCAGAGTATTTTCTTTCATGACCTGGTTGTCTAGATCATGCTCGCTTCATGGCGCGGTGCACGACTCGAAGTCATTCAGGTCCTCCGCGAGGTATATCGATTGATCCCGTTACATTTTTAGCATTTCTAAATATTTGTGTGACACAGGTGATAGATAATGTCTTGAAGGAACCCGGACAATCTGAAGTGGTACTCGTTAAGAGGGCGAAGGTGTGTATCAATATGCACCTCGAATATTCTGACTTATTTGTTCCTAGGCTCTTCTCATCACTGGTGCCATTTTCAAGTCTGCAGTGCCCGACGAATCCGACGAAGAGCGTCGTGAGCTGGAACGGTGCGTTACTAGTGTCTTGTGATGGTATTCGTGAAACCTAAATATTTCGCTATTCGGAAGGATGGTACACGAGGCGGCTCAACCCAAGGGCAAAAAGACTGCGACAGCTGCCGCAAAGGCCAAGCGAGAAGAAATGCTCAAGCAAGCACAGGCTAATGCTGCACATGCTACTGCTTAGAGCCCACTACGTCCTTGATTTTCAATGATTTCCAATCTACCTCTCCCCTCGCCTTGGGCACGGGAATCTTACTACTCTGATGGGCCTTCCTATTCAGCACAGTCATACTAATCATTCATACCTGCCTATTATTGACATCTAAGTAGTTCTTCATCTCATACCAAATGTTTCATTGATCTGACGCTAAAACTATAATATGATAAGCCTCCAACAGTACATATCACAATAAGTAATTTGGGAATATATCCAGTCAAGACAGAGCCGCCCTTGCTGCTTTGCTATTTTCAAAGGATGCTTTGACCTGCATGAAACGAACGACGATAGAGTTCAAGAAGAGTGGCTTGGATTTTGGAATGAATGACCATTACCTTGTTAAAAAACGCAGAATCCGTGAGTACATGGTACCCTGTCAAAGCCAGGCCCTTGGTAATGGCCATCGTAGCTGAATGAGCAGCTTCGGAGATAGCGGCTTTCGCGAACGCTGCTGTGTGATTCCCACCCTGAGGTTCTGTGGGGATAGCTGAAGATGTTAAGGGAATGCGCAAATCCGCAGGATAAGCTTGTGGACAAATGGAGAAGAGAATGAAGACGCATTACCGAATGCAGGATGAAGTGCTGGGAGAGCTTCAAGGGAGGATCAACCGTGAATTTTTAACGACAAGGTGTTGGTTGATAGATAACGCACCGTAGGAGACGTTTCCCTGTAAATAGTTAATGCAATGATTTAATATTGTCACGAACGACTCAGAAAGAATACAAACAAAGTCTGTGGATGCGGATGTCCCGGCCTCCAGCGTCACCAGACCGTATCGACTGCCCACTGTGTCAGCAAAAGCTTTAGCTGGAAGGATGGCAACCGCCCATCAGCAATTAACGGGCAAACAGGAAAAAAATTGAGAGTACCCAACACTGGGTTTTGATGAAGGTCAAAATATGGACTTTCTTGCTTGATTTCTATTCTGCACCCAGTTGCTAATGCTGCTGCTCTTGGAACCAATATGTCAATAGAGTGAAGATGCGAACTCCATCTTGGTCTGCTTACTCGAGACAATTTTGGACACGTTTGACGAGAATACCCAATTCTGCAGACGTAGGGGCCCTGGCAAGCCAATGCATCTTGGAGTAATCTGGAATAACTGTGCGGTGTCATATCGAGTAAGAGATCAATGAATTTTTATAGTGCGGGGGACATGTACTGTTGGGGACCCAATCCTTTCCCTGCACGACACCATGAACACGGTGGTCTGGTTTCATTTGCTGTCGCAGCATAGAGATGCTCGAATACGCAAGAAAGGCAGCATCCAAAGCATTGGTTCCTTCCCTGTGTCGAAGTTATGAGAGATCTCGTACAACGTCACTTTACATACCATGGTGCCCCTCCTGCGTGGGCACTTGAATAATATTTGGGCATTGAGGTTGAGAGTTATTTGAAATAAAGTTCGGAGACTGACGCATGTCCAAAATATTCAACTTGAATGCTCTCCATCGCGTTGGAACTACCTATGCTAGTGGAGTGGGGAGGTCCAGCACCTGGATGACACCTGAGTAAAGCTCAGCGAACATCCAAAAACAGACCAGACCAGGACGAACATAAGGCAGATGTCCATGTCGTCGTATGCTCCACGTTCCAGGAGGATTACCTTCCCACCTCCGCCTTCTTCCGCTGGGAATGAACTCCATCAGAGGGTGCAATAGCGGAAACGTAAGACCGAGTTTATTACCAGGAGTCCCGAGAAGCACGATTTTCCCTGAGGTGTGAGGGCGAGCTTGGAGTGCGACTTTGAGAGCGATGGCAACTCCAACTCCGCTGATAGCTATGAGGTTGTGGCCACACCCATGCCCTATGGCTGGTAGGGCGTCCATTTCGGAGTTGATCCCAATGACTCTGCCACCCCTTCCTTGAGTGTACTCTGCTCTCCAGGCAGTGCTCAGTCCCAGATAATGTTTCGTAACTCTGAACCCTTGCGCGGCCATGAAGTTTGTCAACAAATTATGGGCGTATCTGAAAATAAGGGATCAGAATAAAGTCAACCATGGAACAAAAAAACTGCAAGCCTTTCGTGGAACGCGATTTCAGGGTGACCTTTTCTTTCCGATTAGTGGCGAATTTAAAAAAATTGGACTTGAAAACCTACCATGGATTTTCAAACTGAGGTCTCGGAGGGCCGGACTAGAGGTATCCAGTGCGCATTCAATGATTGCAGAAACATCGTTGTTGCTGGTTTGTAACGATGCATAAGATGGCGGTAAGTCGTCTCCTGGAGTCCACCACTCGTTTGGTGAGGAATAAGAAAAGTCACAGCGGGGACTAAAGTAGCGAATTTCCTGGGACAATCGCGTTAACACCAGAGAAACCACACTGTTATCTTCCCCACTTTTTCCGGCAAAGCATTACTATTCTGGTCTACGGAGCGCGCCACTTGACGAGATTGACGATCGACGCTGGAACTCGGCGTCAGAAAACGCGTTTTACGCGCGAAAAGGGTGCCAAAGCATCCGGCTTGGATGTCATGCTCGGTCATGAGGCAGAGGGGCGTTAAAGGAAAGGTGAGAAATAGAGATGGCCGGGACCGCACAACATGCGGAAGACCATTATATGTTCATCAAGTACTAGGGGCTGAGAAGGAGCCGATAAGTTCGGGTCAAGGTCACATTGATCAAGATTCCCATGTTCACAAGGATTCACAAACAGTGGTAAGATTATGTGTAAGCATTTAAAGTATATAGGCCGGGCAAAGTGTCAGTGTATGAGAATAGGTTGTAAAGTAGGTTTGTGCCCTATGGTTTGTCTCCGACACCAAATAATCCACCGATCCTCTTCCAAAAACCAACCCGAGGCATGTACGAATCATGGCCACTCAAGCCAACCGTGATGGAGCCTGTGCGTGAAGAGAGTTCGCAGAAGGACGCCTCCCGAGTGTTATCGGAATCATTGGAGTTTGGTTGGGCGCCAATCATGAATATCGTTTCCCGCTCTGACGTTTTCACGGTTTTTATGATAGCGGCCAAGGCGGGTAGAATAATCATGTCGCCTTTCCTCGTCGTAAGCTGAACCACACCAGAGAAACCCTGGGGCAGAAAGAGAACAACGTTTCCTAGAAGAAAGGTTGCGGTGAGAATCCTTTCGCATGGCCGGGAGAATTTCCTACCATGCCGAGAGGCGACGTCCAAACTTAAACGAGGTCTTGAGGGTAAAACAGGAAGCTAAAAATGCTGAGTTGTTGTAACATTGCCAAATTTGATGACATACAATGTTAATCTTTATATCCCCCGACTTGCTTGAAACGCTGACGTTGGCCTTCGGCGCCTTGTGAACATCGCCGGTCGTACCGAGGTCAAGCTCAACTCTATTGTTGCGGGTACGGAAAGATGCGTGTGGTAATGGCCGTTTTGATTTGTGTTTACCTTTGCCGACAGGTAGTACTAGTGGGTCGATGTAAAATGTACCTGGGAAGTTATATGACGGTATAAGTGAGTTAGATAGCTCATAAGCAACGCAGAGTGTACCATGGATATTGTGCTTGGGCTCAAATACGTGCACCTGGTCGACAGACGGCGGTGGATGTGAAGGCAAAGGAGGTAAATCCGCATTGGTTCTGCTCTGGATATTTGGATAATGGCGACCGTGGCCGTCAACATCGACGTAGGCAGGAGGATTGTCGTTGACCATCTGAAAATATTCCGGGCATTTATTTTGGTTTGGAAGGTGAGAACTAGCAACATACTTTAGCTGCCTTAGGCCCCTTCGAGGTCATGGAGGAGGAAGTGCCACTGGGAGTTTCGATGATCATTGGCGGTAAATGGCTGGCTAGAGAATATATGCAGATTCAACTAATAGGGTCTGAAACTGAGACCGCAGTCGAAAGCTACCGGTACCAATTCATTTTGCAATTGGTTATCATCAAGCTGTGCTGCAGTGCTGCAGCTGGTTTCTTATGCTGCGGGATTTGATGCATGTAGTTGCTTGAGAAGGATTTCTATCAATCTGATGACCTTCCGTAGCCATGATTGTCAGGCCAATTGTGCTTGCCTAGATAGGTGTGAGGGGGTAGCTGTATGGATTCCTGGTCAAATGTATCTTCGCAGTTTTATCAACAGGATAGGATTTCGCAGCCCGGCTTGTACTATTTTCACAGACTGTCGGCCTTTCATTGGCCTGGTGGTCTAGTCGCATGATTCCTCCTTTGGGCACAGAGTGTTTGATTGGAGGAGGTCCTGGATTCAATTCCCGGTCAGGCCCTTTTTGTTTCTGCAAACAAGTTACAAAAGTTAAGCGCCCGCCTCGTATATTGTCAATGGAAATTACGTTCATTGGCCTGATGGTCTAGTAGTATGATTCCTTGTTAGGGCGCTTGTCGCGAAATTTCGAGGAGGTCCCGGGTTCAATTCCCGGTTAGGCCCTGTTACTTTTTGTTTTATTTTCCTTTACTTATGTCATCCGCTTATTAAGTAATAAACCTCCCTTTGTCAACTTGTCTGTAATTAATGACATCGCCTTTGGCGCCAAGTAGAGCCAAATAACTGCGCCTAACTTTGTCGAATTGCTGTTTTGGAGATTCCCGTTTACGAGCCCGGACCATGGCTTCCGTGGCACAATCGACTCAGACTGAGCGTCTGAACCAAATATTCAATGGTTTGAAGAACAGAAATGCTGATATCCGATTACAATCAGCTGAAGAGTTACGACGATTTGTGCGTACGCGGTATTAGGGTCGCCCTCCCAGCTGATTCGAGTGGAATTCAGGTTTCAATGTCGATAGCTGAGATGTCCTCTGACGCCGCCTCGAAACTGTGGGACGACAATATTAACCGAAGGTTGTTCGAACTCACACATAGTCAGAATGTTGTTGAGGCGTTTGGGGGCTTATTGGCCATAGGTGCGCCAATTCTGGCATTAGCTGAGATAGAGAACTTACGATTCTTTGACCGTTCACAGAAAAACTCATTGATATCGACCAAGAGGAGACCATAGAATCGAAACGGAATCTATTCCGTTTCTACAACTACGTCAAGCACCTTCTCCCCAATCACGACATGAATCTCATGCTAGCCGCATCGAAAACCTTGGGACAGATTGCAGAAATTGGTGGATCTGCATTTGGAGAGCGCTTCATGGATTTTGAAGTACCAGCGGCCGTAGAACTTATGCAGCCCGAGAAACCAGAGTCGCCCCGGTATGCCGGCGTCTTGATCCTAAAGGAGCTCGCAAGGAACAGCCCAACCTATTTCCACTCGCATATTGGAATCGTTTTCGACAACATTCTCGTGCCTCTTAGAGATCAACGCGTCATAGTTCGGGAAGGTGCTGCAGAACTGCTCGCAGCATGCTTGGAGATTGTCACGCAAAGGGAACGACAGGCGCGGACGCCATACCTTTCCAAGATTCTGCAAGACGCCCAGATGGGTCTAAAGCAGACCCAACCTGAAGTTATTCACGGGTCTCTGCTTACCTATCGCGAGCTGTTGCTCCATGCTGGAATGGTAAGTCCCCATTACGCTCGATACCTCAGTTCTTATCATAAAGACCTGTAGTTCGTGAAAGAAAACTTTCTCGACACAGCAGACCAGATCCTTCGGTTTAAAGCGCATAGAGATCTTCTCGTTCGGAAAATGGTCATTACAATGATACCCTCCTTGGCTGGTTATGATACACAAACGTTCACAGAACATTTCCTTCATAAAGCCATGGCACACCTCCTGACACAATTGGAGAAACCCAACGAACGCTCATTCGGTAAATTCAACGTTATTTTGCTTCAAAATGATGGACTTACGATTATGACAGCCTTTATTGCCATTGGACACACTGCCACCGCCGTTGGAAGCGACATGAAGCCGTTCCTTGATTCTATTATGTTGCAAATAAAACAGGGTTTACAAGGCCGAGGGTAACTTTTCATTTTCATTTCCGCGTATGTACACTCATCAACAACATCGCAGTCGAAAGAACGCTCCTTCTGAGGAACCAATATTCCAATGTGTCGGCATGCTTGCTTCGGCTGTTGGACCAAATTTAACGAAGCTTATGCATGACCAACTTGACCTCATGCTCGCATGTGGTCTCAGCGAACCCCTTGTTCAAGCCTTGGTGGCCATCGCTAAATTCATTCCTCCCCTGTTGAAGACGATTCAAGGCGAGTAATTTTACTCTCCATGGAAGGAGATCCTTAAATCGATGTTTCTAGATAGGTTGTTAGACCTTTTATCGAATATTCTCAGCGGGCAACCATATAAACCGCTTGGCGCGCCGCTTGCAAGAGGTGAGATGACTGCGATAAACCGTGATTTGAACCCCACGCAGGTCAGTAATAGGTCATATTTTAGCTAGTAAATGAACCGACAACCGATTTTCAGATCAATGGGACAGACAGAAGTCCAGAACTGATCACCCTAGCGCTGACCACTCTGGGGTCTTTCGATTTTAGCGGTATTGCTACCCTTTCATCGGCTTCTTGACCCATTTTGATCGCTGACTTTACCAGGGCATGTCCTCAATGAATTCGTCCGGACATGTGCATTACCCTACCTCGAGGATGATAACTCCGAAGTTCGAAGGGCCTCCGCTTTGACGTGCTGTCGCCTCTTTGTCAACGATCCAATCTGCTACCAGGCCAGCAGTCACGCAATAGAGGTTATCAGTGATGTTCTCGACAAACTCCTGACAGTTGGAATTGCCGATCCGGGTGTGTTTTTCTGTCCGTTTCTGCCAGTCGTTTTGCTCAAGTACAACTCCATTAGATCCTACCATCCGACAGACGGTTCTGTCTTCGCTTCATGAACGCTTCGATAAACATCTTGCCCAGGCAGAGAACGTTAGATCTCTTTTTATCGCGTTGAACGATGAAGTTTTCGAAAATCGTATCACCGCTGTGGCATTAATCGGACGGCTCGCCAAACATAACCCAGCCTATGTCATGCCATCATTGCGCAAAGCATTGATTCAGCTGCTTACCGAACTCGAGTACTCGACAGTGATGTAAGGATATCTTCCTCTATCTTTATCTAGTTCGCTGACGAACGTCAAAAGGCGAAATCGGGAAGAATGCACTCGCCTGCTAACCCTTCTAGTCAGCGCCACCCAGCGTTTGATCAAACCTTACGCATTACCAATGTTACGGGTACTTCTTCAGAAAGCGAATGATTCCAACCCAACTGTCGCAGCCAATGTTCTCATGTGCCTCGGGGAATTAACTTGTGTTGGAGGCGAAGATGCGATGTCTCACATCGGAGAACTCATGCAAGTCATAATTTCAAGGCTCTCGGATCCATCATTGATCAAGCGTGATGCTGCCCTTCACACCCTTGGTCAAGTTTGCTCAAGCACTGGCTACGTCATCACACCTCTCGTGGAATATCCTCAACTCCTACCCCTGTTGGGACGCATTCTCCGAACAGAGAATAACCAGTCTGTACGTCGTGAGGTTGTCAAAGTCCTTGGTATTTTAGGCGCCCTGGACCCTTATCGCCGAAAGGTGGTTTACCAATATTTTGACCTTTTTATTTTGTATATCTAACCCATCCACAGAGTAGACCAGAGGACGATACATCAAGCGAAACCGCTGTAGCTGCCGTGAATCAAGTTCCTGTCGCACAGCATACGGCAACATCCACATCCGACGATTACTTCCAAACCGTCGTCATTACTTCTCTTTTGTCCATCCTCAAGGACCAAGCTCTCAGCAGCCACCATCACACGGTCATCGAGGCGATCATGTCCATATTCAAGACACAGGGATTGAAATGTGTCACTTTTTTGCCCCAGGTATTTCCCTTGACATGTTCTTTAAGACATTTTGACAAACATCAAGCTCCCTTAGATTATTCCGGCCTTCGCAGCTGTTACTACTGGTTCAGCTGCTCGTCTGCAAGAATTCCATCTACAACAGCTTGCTATCCTGATTGGTATAATCAAGCAACATGTTCGAAATTTCCTCCCGGACATCTTCAGCCTTATCACTGAATTATGGGAGAATGCGGCACTTCAGCTTCCCATCGTGGCTTTGATTGAGGCCTTGGGCAAAGCACTGGACGCCGAATTCAAACCCTTTCTCCCAGCTATCCTCCCTCTGGTCCTGAAAGTATTCGACGGCGAACTTACAGAAAAGAGGATTAACACCCAGATCAAGGTTTTCGATGCATTCCTCACGTTTGGGGCAAACATAGAAGAATATCTGCACCTCGTTATACCCATAATCGTCAAATCATATGAACGTCAGGACATCGTCGAGAGAGCTGATTCCTTGACTGCTCTCCGCAAACGAGCGATCCAAACTATCGACGGTTTATCGCGACGGGTCAACTTCTCCGATCATGCATCACGCATCATTCACCCTCTTGTCCGTGTTCTGGAATGCGGAAACAATGAGTTGCGCATGGCAGTTATGGATACATTATGTTCTCTCGTCATCCAACTTGGCTCCGATTTTGCGATATTTGTGCCCACTATCAACAAGGTAATGCCATATGTCTTCGTATACACACTCTGGCTTTTGAAAACTGATTCATCTTGAAAGTGTTTGTTACGAAATCGCATCCCGCATCCCAAGTATGAAACCTTGATTTCCAAGCTTCTCAATGGCGAACGTCTCCCTCAGGAGGCTGGTGTTCTTGAATTGCTGTGTGTTTTATCACTACTGCCTCGTTTTTAAAATTGATCCGTGTTCAGGTTGAGTGAAAATTCAAAAGCCCCAGAATTCTCTGCCCCAGCCGAGGCCACCAAGATGAATGTGAACCAACAGCATCTCAAACAAGCATGGGATACCACCCAGATTTCCACCCGGGAGGATTGGATCGAATGGATGCACAGAATTGGGGTTGAATTTATGAAGGAGTCTCCCTCACATGCTCTTCGTGCATGTATGAGCCTGGTCGACATTCACCCCCCATTAGCAAAAGAATTGTTCAATGCGGCCTTCTTGTCATGCTGGGGTGAATTATATGATCAATATCAAGTTCGTACTCTTTATTTTCATTGTCAACCGTTTATTCTTACCATTATACAGGAGGACCTTGTCCGGGCAATAGAACTGTCCATCACCTCGAGCACAGCTCCCTCAGAACTCATCCACCGACTTCTGAATCTGGCGGAATTTATGGAACATGAAGAAAAGCCACTGCCCATAGAACACCGCACTCTCGGGGAATATGCAATGAAGTACATGGCGTACGCAAAAGCACTTCATTACAAGGAGTTGGAATATTTTTCCGAATCATCCCCAGCCGTAATCGAAGCCTTAATTTCTATCAATACGAGATTGCAACAGCACGATGCTGCCTGGGGAACTCTGGTCACAGCCCGCGAACAATACGACGTCGACAAGCATGAAGAATGGTACGAGAGGCTTGGTCGATGGCAAGAGGCTCTTGTTGCGTATGAACGTAAAGCCCTTGAAGATCCTACCGCTCCTGATGTTCAAATTGGTCGCATGAAATGCTTGCATGCACTAGGTGAATGGGACCAATTGGCGGCCCAGGTAGACGAGAATTGGACAAATGCCAACCATGACGATCGGCGAGAAATTGCTCCCATGGCTGCCGCGGCTGCGTGGTCGCTCAGAGGATGGGATGCCATGGAAGACTATATCGCCACTATGAAACCAGATTCCCCCGATCGCGCCTTCTATCGTGCTATCCTTTCTGTACATCAGAACCAATTCCCTAAAGCCCTTGTCCACATCGCGAAGGCTCGTGATCTGCTGGATCCCGAGTTGACCTCCTTTGTTGGCGAAGGGTATGGTCATTCCTACAAGTGAGTGTTTTTTTCTGCTAGAATGACTGCGATTCCAATTTGTTGTTAGTGTCATGGTTCGTGCGCAAATGCTTTCGGAACTTGAAGAAATTATAGCATTCAAGCAATACGCCGACCAACCAGAGCGCCAGCAAACGCTACGAAAAACCTGGATAAAGCGGTATTTTTGTTTCCCCCAAGGGGTGTAATGACGTTCTGAACTCTTATTAGACTTCAAGGCTGTCAACCTGATGTAGAGGTCTGGCAACGGATCTTGCAAGTAAGGACTTTGGTTCTAAATCCTGGCGATGACCCCATGATGTGGATCAAATTTGCGAACTTGTGTCGAAAAAACGAGCGAATGGTTTTGGCTGAGAAAACAATTAATTCCCTGTTATCAACCGATGGCGTCAGTTCACTCCTCTCTAACATTATACAGCGCCCTGAATTGCTTATAACAGCGGCTCCAGGAACATCAACAAACGAAGGCGCCTCCCAACGTTGTTTATGCTCAACTGAAATTTATGTGGGCAAATGGCTCCAAGGAAGATAGTCTCAATTTCCTGCGTCAATTCTCTGCCAGCCTTGCCCGAGATGTCATGCAAGAAACCAATGCACAAACCCAACGTCCAAGTGTTTCAAAGCAGAAGATCGCAGAGCTTTCCAAACTTGTTGCTCGTTGTTTCTATAAGCAGGGTGAATGGCAAGCCGAACTCAAAGATGAATGGAGTGCAGTTCGTCTATTTAGCTTCTTTTTTTACCCTGTGTTTCCTTTCTAAATTTTGTTCTTGGCTCAGAGGAATATTGAAGATATCCTTCATGCATACCTACTCGCCACACATTATGATCCGGCGTGGTATAAAGCATGGCACACCTGGGCATTGGCAAATTTCGATGTCATCAGTTACATGGAGGGCCAGTCAGATGGAAAGACTTCGGACATTGCCGGGGCAAGATTAGCAGTGCATGTGGTTCAAGCTGTGGAAGGTTGTCGGCTTGTGTTTGTCTCGAGATTCTTCCGCTCATTATCTTAACTAGGTTTCTTCCGTTCCATCGCTCTTCGCAACCAGGATGCATTGCAAGACACACTTCGTCTCCTCACACTGTGGTTCAAGTACGGAGCTCACGATGATGTTAGCAACGCTATGGCTGGTGGTTTCTCAACGGTGGAAGTCGATACTTGGCTGGAAGTTATACCCCAGGTACTCGAGATTTGATTGTTTTATATCAACTGCTGACATACTGTCTAGATCATCGCTCGAATTCAGACTCCTTCTCTTAACATCCGCAGAAATATTGGCAATTTACTCACGGAAGTTGGCAAACATCATCCTCAGGCTCTCATATACCCCTTAACTGTTGCCTCCAAATCTTCCAGCGCCGCTCGTCAAAACGCAGCAATTGGCATCATGGAACGAATGCGTGAACACAGTCCTCTCGTTGTCCAACAGGTACATCATTTCATATCGCGGTGATAAGCTCTAATCATAAAACTACTCTTTTTTTTTGAAAGGCTACGGTAGTCAGTCGCGAACTAATCCGCGTTGCAATTCTGTGGCATGAGTTATGGCATGAAGGCCTAGAGGAGGCTTCGAGGCTTTTCTTCTCGGAAAAAAACGCTCCTGGCATGATTGCAGTTCTTGAACCTCTGCATGATCTACTTGAAGCCGTAAGCCGACTCACTCAACCTCTTATATACTCCTCTCCAAATTCTTGTAGGGCCCTACCACTGCAAGGGAGACCTCATTCGCACAAGTGTTTGGCCGAGAACTTCACGAAGCACGAGAAGCGTGCCGTCGGTACCGTGCATATGGGGATACAAGTGAATTGGATAAGGCTTGGGATATCTACTATGGAGTAAGCCTCTTTTCTTTTGGTTTGCCTCAGAATTTTCGAAATGCCAATCCGATCCGTAGGTGTTCAAGAAGGTCGAGAAGCAGTTACCACAGCTGACAACCCTGGATCTGCAATATGTTTCTCCAAGCTTGTTAGAAGCTCGAAGTTTAGATCTTGCAGTTCCCGGTATGAAATCATTGTGGCCTAGGTTTTTTACCAAGTCCCTTATATCTTTAACAGGAACATACCAATCGGGGCGCCCAATCATCAGGATCGCAAGTTTTGCTACCAAGTTGACCGTTATTGTATCAAAGCAACGGCCCAGAAAGATGTCACTGAAAGGCGATGATGGCAGGGATTATCAGTATGTCTTAAAAGGGCATGAGGATCTCCGCCAGGATGAGCGGGTCATGCAACTGTTTGGACTTGTGAACACACTACTATCTGTCGACACCAACAGTTTCAAGCGTCGCCTCCACATTCAGAGATACCCTGTAATTCCTCTGGCTCCCAATGCGGGTCTGCTGGGCTGGGTTCAGGAAAGTGACACTCTCCATGTATTGATCAAAGATTATCGGGAATCTCGGAAGGTTCTCTTAAATATTGAGTATCGTCTCATGCTTCAGGTGTGGCGCCTTCAGTATTTTATCCATTTTATATACCTGACCATGATTTATGAATCTAGATGGCCCCAGACTATGAAAGCCTTTGTGTATTGCAAAAGATTGAAGTTTTTGAATACGCACTTGAAAATACCACAGGTCAGGACTTATATCGAGTCCTGTGGTTGAAGAGCATCAATTCGGAACATTGGTTGGAACGTCGAGCTACATATACCCGATCACTCGCAGTGAACAGTATGGTTGGCCATATCCTTGGTCTTGGAGACCGCCACCCTTCAAACGTGCTCCTTGAACGAAGCACAGGAAAGGTTGTCCATATCGATTTCGGAGATTGCTTTGAGGTCGCCATGCATCGCGAGAAGTTCCCCGAGAAGGTGCCCTTCCGATTGACGAGAATGCTTACCCATGCAATGGAGGCGAGTCCTTGTTTCTTCCATGCGGTCCACACTTATGTAATGTCCCACCAATAGGTCAGCGGTATAGAAGGTAGCTTCAGGAATACTTGCGAAATCACGATGCAAGTTCTCCGAGACAACAAGGAATCATTAATGGCTGTGTTGGAAGCATTTGTTTACGACCCTTTGATCAACTGGAGGCTAATGCAGACAGAAGTGGAAGTCCGGCGGCCCGAAGGTATGAATTTCCCTCAAAATATCCCTATAAAAATTGCTCACATTCTTTCAGATGACTTTGGTGATCCCGCACGCGCAGCGGAATTAGCGAGGGTAGCTGGGCATCCTCAAGGTCCCATGCGCAAGCTAAAAGCTGATGAAAACGATATTTTCAATGGTAACCAGAGGAATTAACCGAATGCTTATTTTTCTCTTACCACTTCTCTAGACGAAGGCCAGCCGGGTGGCGTCCAAGAGGTCCGAAACGAACGAGCTCTCTTTGTCTATAATCGTGTCCAAAACAAGATCACAGGTTGGCTCGTTCTCATTTTTTGTCCTCGCGCAGCAGTTTATTGTGTGAAATCTAGGGCGAGACTTTAACCCTGAAGTCGTTCTGAGTGTCAAAGCTCAAGTCGAAAAATTGATTGAGCAAGCCAGAGCCCTCGAAAACCTTTGCCAATGTTTCTCCGGCTGGTGTGCATTCTGGTAATCCCCTTAAATCTTTACGCTTCCTTATGTATATCCCCTATGCTTTTTGTATCAGTTATGTATATTATATTAGTCCCACTACCTTTATTCATCCTAGCTATCTGTCTATAGTATCCTCTTCCTTGGACAATTGCCAAATGCGGTAATTAGAGATGAATTTCAATCACGAAAGTTCACGCGTTCACAGTTCATTCACCAATTCATCCTGAGTCCTTCATTGGCCCTTTTATTCTCTGTCGCTTCAGACTCTCTGTACGCTGAAAATGCCCCGAGGGATTCCCAACGCGAAGCGTGATGAAACTGGAATGCGCTACACCACTTTCAACGTGCCCCTTGGGTAAAGAGAGCACCGTGCTTTGGACATGCCGTCTCTGACAACGTCTAGATTTAACCCCAAACACGCTAGTTCCACCTATCTCAAGTCTGACGCCCAGACGCTTTGGTCTAGGAATGCAGTCCGCAAGGGCAAAGCTCCCGCTGCAGAAGACCTCCCACAAGAACAGAGGTAAGCCTATAGTCAACAATGATTGTCCGGGGCTTAAGAAAAAGCAGACGTGGTTCACAGGTTATCGTCATCCATCCTGGTTCGGGGTACATACGAATAGGGAGGGCCTCAGATGTCAACCCAATTACTGTACCTTGTGTTGTTGCGCGAAAATCCAATACCCCAATCAAACCGACGAAACGAGTTCGACTTGTATCTTATCCGAGAAATCAAACGAAGGAACATCTTGCCATGGATGAAGACACGGGCAAGGAAGCAACCCCAGATCCTGTACGTGTTCAACATTCATCAGGGTCGAAACTGTCCTTATTTTCTTCACCGCATCGGCGCAGTTTGACACAAAGTTATCTTCGATTACCGTCTCTTTGCGAGACAGAATGCGCTTCTACAAACTACGGGTTACACCGAATGCTACAAAAATTGCTTCAACGTTCAACGAGCAGTTCAAACCTGAAAAGATAGCCGAGCATAACGACTATCAAACAGAGTGGATAGATGGTTCATGTCCAGATGATGTCCTCATCGGGGAGAAGGCAAGAAGAGCTTTATATTAAGAATCCATGCAGCCTTTTACTATTATTGCCCAGGCCCTGCGTCTCGTGGACCCCGTTACCTCGAATTACCTGGTGAAATGGCCTATATACGGTTCTAACTTCAATACAAGGGATTACAGCTCAATACAAATGCTGCTCAGCGATCTTGAAGCCTTGATATCAGGTACTCTCCTCGAAAAATTTAATATCCAACCATCTGAATTCAAGGTAATCTTTGGATCCACCGTAACTGCCTTTATTAAACAATCACAAAATAGAACTTTTCTGTTGTTTTGGTCATCCCCGACTTTTACGATAGGGGATATGTGCGAGAACTTTCCAATCTGCTCCTCACCTCAATGGGCTTCAAACAGCTTTGTGCGCAGCAGGTGTGTGTTGAGCTTGAACATTTTACATTCCTTAACATTCTAGCAGGAATCCCTGGCGGCCACTTATGGTGCAGGAATCTCCAACGCTTGTGTAGTGGATATTGGTGCAGTTAAAACAAGTATTGCATGTGTGGATGAAGGGCTCGTTTTACCCGAAACGCGGTACGTAGCGCTTATAGCATTGATTACCTTACTCTCAATTCCCCAAAAGCATGACTTTGAACATGGGAGGAGACGACATTACAGAGTTTCTCTATGTGTTATTGACGTGTATTAAATTCCCCTATCGAGATATCGACCTCAATCATTCCTACGACTGGAACGTGTTAGAAGACCTGAAATCGCGGTTGTGTACACTTGCCGATGTGGGTTATTGCACGTCTTCCCTCCGTGTCCTTTCTTATCACAATTCAGACCGACGTTGCTCTCAATTTGTACGATTTCATTGTTAGGAGGCCAAATATGCTGACCGAAAAGTATGGCTTACGCGCTTATGATGAAATCATCCTCGCACCAATGGTAATATTTTCCAATCCTCGATTCGAGTGTTTCTGAATACCCTGCTTCATCCACAGTGCCTTTTCGAACCCCGTGTGATCGAATTCGATAAGAAGCGAGAGAACTTCCACCCTCTTTTCCAAAATGTTACCGAAGAAATTATCGCGCAAGGAGATTACGTTGTAAGGAATTTCAACCCAATATGTCGTTTGGTAACCAAGATTTTTCGAAGACACATGCCATGGTTATATCGACACAGCACTTGATGCCAGCGGTACAACCCTCACCACCTGTGCCCAGTGTCGCACATCCGCAGTCAGTTTCAGTCAATGGAGTCTCGGGTTTGTTCATCCCTTCCCTTTATTTCCAGTCTTATTATTTTCCTTCAGCAGAATTATCTTCGTCAAAGGCTGACGCTGATACTCAAGCTATGGACGTCGACGTTAAGAATCCTGACCCCAGCCGGTCAGAGCCTGTATCCGAACCTCCGATCGAAATCATTGACGTTGCGGACGAGAACAACGCTTCGTCGCAGCCGCAGCAACCTTCTCTGACCCCGCCCCAATCAGGTCCTCCAGTTGCAAACTTTCCTGGAGGTTTCCCTATCGATATTTGCTTTGAAGCCAGCAAGCTGCCGATGGACGTTGCCATTTTTAACAGTGCGAGAGCCGCTGGTGGAGATGAGAAAATCCGAAAATACCTTCAGGCTGTGCTTGTCATTGGAGGAACTGCATTGATACCTGGCATGGCCCATGCACTAGAAAGCAGGTGAGGAAATTCGTTATTTGGTTCGTGAAGCTATATCATTGTCGGGCGAAGATTACAAGCCATTGCTACACCTTTGGTCCCAAACATGGAGAAGGTACAAATCATCCCCCCACCTAAAGAGGTGGACCCTCGAGTTCTTGCTTGGAAGGGTGCCGCAGTGCTCGGTAAAATGGACAGTGTAGCGGAATTGTGGGTGTCACCATCGGACTGGGTCTGTCGCACTTCCTTCCTCGAAAGCTTTTGCTGATTTTGCCGATGCCGTTGATAGGATATGTTCGGCATGCGTGCTCTCAAAGAAAGATGCTTCTACTTGTAAATGGGGCGTTTGCGTTGGGCCGAATTGCCGACCGGGTAATGCATGGACAGATCATTATATTGGTACAGCGGGATGTAAAGTTTAATAGTAGCAAGGACAATTATACAGATCATCACGGACAGCAGAAGAAACATTGAGGACAGAACATAGAGGGTATTATCACGCAATAATTTAAGCAATGGAAAAGTTGGAGGTGAAGAATATCCTCCCTAAACCAAGTTCAAAGGATAATGCTGAAAGGGCTGGAAGCTTAACGCAAGCACATCCCGCCAGATGCGAGGCTCGAAGATAAAAGCGTGGCCATCAAACACCGAGTTTCATCTTCATTGCAACAAAGTCTTGCGATGCCATCGTGGGCCAATGTTTCAATAGAAATTCCATTTCTCTCTTGCCTTCCCTGTAAGATTGAAGACGTCAGAAGATGCCCGATAAATAAATAGGTTTCTCGGGATAGAATGTAAGCATGGACTTGCCTATCCTTTTTGAGCCACTCCGCTCTCATATCCCCGCCCTCCCTCCAAACATCCACGGCCATGGTATCTGAGCTTTTTTCCATCTCCTCGCCTTCCAAAGTTTCTCTCTTCTTCCCAACACATCCTTTGCCGCGATCCTTTCTCGATTGTGATCCCCACGTGCTTTCGTTGTCTTCTCTCTTAATTTTCGCTTGCGAGCACAACGGTTCTTGAGCAAGCTTCTCAACGAGGCCTTCGACCGCTGAGTCTGTTACGCGATTTGGGATGAACGGGAATGTGATTTGTAACCGAGGAGTGGGGTCGGGAACCATGATTAAGAGACTGCGACAGATTGGACAATCGACAGATTCATGCCATGCTCCGCATGCACGATGCAAACGGGAAAAGAACCACTTGAGGATGCAGATACCGCAAAATGTGTGGCCACACTGGGAAGGATTCAATGAGTAAGGGGCAGCGAGGATGTCGTAACATCTGGAAGAAACATTGAATCTTCAGTATATTCTCCAGGAATGTTTGGTGGCCTACAGAGAGCATGTGAAGTACTCATCAAGTTGCTTCAATATCCCCTCTTTCTCCCGTTCTGCCAGATGTAACATCATTATCGCAGTTTCGTCCTCCTTTCTCGAGAAAGACAATATCCGCTCTTCGAGGTCGTCGGAGCGGCTCTTAAGATCTTGTTCTCTGTGTAGCAGTCGCTTCTCACGTCGGTCTAATTCTGTGGTCGTTATCCGCTGCGATCGTCGAATGTCGGAACCAGATGTTGTTGCTCGCTTCGAGCTCAATGGAGGTTCTACATCACACCCTTGGTCATCGTTCAAGACTGGAGCCTTCCTCTTCTTTGTTCGAGGGGCGGAAGGAGATTCTGGTTGGGATGCCGCTAAGGTTTTGCTCGCCGCGACTTTGAGCAAGGAAAGAATGCCCAGTTAGGATCAATGCACTGGCGACACAAAAACGATTAATGGGGCATACATTCCCGGTTTTTAAGACGAGTAGACCGTCTCACTTCCAGATGACTTGATTCGTGCAATGACATGAGGGCGTCGTTGTTGGCAGAGAAAAGGGGCGGGCGTCTTAAATGCTTAGTCATATAATGAGCCTGCTAAAGATCACGTGCATTTAGACCTGAAGTTTGTTCCTGTCTATTTCAAATCTCCCTCCAAAAACCTGCATGATCTCATTGGCACCCTTAACCTTCGTTCACCGAAACAAGACAAAAAAACATCTACATTCTTTGTGACCAACCCTACCATGGAAAGTTATTATTCGTCGCCCATCTCCTTCCTGTCCGCTTCCATATCTCCTCATCTTTGTCGCTGAAAAGTGTCACAACCTGAAAAACTATACACAAACGTTTTAGCGACCTATGCTTTCTTTCTTGCCGGACTGTCCAAAGGCAGCTTTCATTCCTGCGGCGGGAAACCGGCCTGAAAGAATGCTTTGCTTACTCGTCGACAACATCCCTGCTTGGATTCGGTCTGCGGGGAAGCTTTTATGCAAAAAAATCTATGAGTTTCGTTAACTGGGGCTTCATGAGAATCCTATTCCGGAATTATTGCTACCAAGGATTTCATTGGGTCCTGCTTGGCTTTTCTAAGGAAATTGCTTCGTATGCCGAGTACGTTCGATATGCGGACAAGACAGTGTGTCGATAAATATGTCTGCTACCTTGCGAGGATATACCGATGGGAACGCTGCGTTTTCGATCTGTCCTCTACTCTTTGGTTACAAGGTATACCCCCATGGCAATATCTGGGTAATGGCAAGATGAATTTTGAAGACAAAATATTGCCACTTGTAGGAAAGTTACTTCACTTGGGAACCCACCAGCGAGGTGACGGCAATTCTGTCCTGTTTTGATGGATCTACTTGGTCTGACTCCTCTTACATGCTGAAATCACTGCCAAGTGCCAAAGCAGTATACAGTCACTGCTGGCGAGTGTGTCGCAACAACAGTCCTTTGACATGGCACTTGAGACTTCTGCGACTGGCATACTTGGCTGGCAATTTATTTAGTGGGCAGGGTTCGATGTCCTTCGGCTATATTTGGAGGACTGACAACCCGGACGAGCAACCGACGAATATTTTTACTGAATATCCTCCTTTCCTCCGACTGTGCATTAGGAGCGAATCAAGAGAACTCCAGTGGATCCTTGAAATTAAGTCTGGAGGTTATTTGGACTTCAGACTGTTCTTGCCAATGAAAGACAACCGGGATTTCTTCGTGAAGATTAGAAGAATGATTGGCACCTTGTAAACCAGACTTTTGAGGTCGTCTAGTCTTGCCAGCGGGATCTACATATGCGCTCGATCCTGATGTCTCGACAGTCGCCCGTAGCTGCCAACGAAGTTCTTTCGACGGGTCCAGACGGTTGGTGCGCCGGACCGGCTTGCAAGTTGTCCAAATTTGCGGTGACATTGTTGAGACCCGAAATGAATATGGCATGGCATATCGTATCCTGATCCGACCATCCCCATCTGACTGATTGGAGTTGAATTGTCGAATTCGACCATTTTATGTTCTATACCTGCCTCAACGTTGTCTGCAATGTGGACGATGTTCAGGCAATATTATCTACATGCTGACCGAAATCCCGCCATATGTACCAGGGATACCCCTTTCTCGTCGTGGTCGTGCACAACTCTCAGAGGGTGACCTGTTCCCTGTGGGCTGTGGCTCATGGCTCAGCGCACCGGCTTCCACAACATAATCTCCTATCACCCGATCACCCGATCTTTGGTCATGAGGGAATTTTCTTCTTTACCTCGTCATTTTAAATGGAGGCGGTTCCAGTTGCAGGTTAAATTTCGAGAACAACTGCGAGGCCTCGAGCGACCCGTTCATTTTTGGAACGAAGTTTAAATAAAGCAGCTTCCGAATGCCGTCAGCCGTCTCCGAAGAATATCATTGGACAATTCCTTCAGTATGTACATTTGCCCACTGGTTGAAAATCATTCAACAGCATCCGCGTCATCAACAACGGGACGATACGTCAGGCAAGACGAGTGAGATCCGACGTAACCGGGATCGCCTGCGGGATATACGTTGTCGAGTTAAGTAGCCCCATGTGCGGGCAGAAAAACCTTCTCTCACGCTGAGGATGGACCAGCCGCGGGATCTGAGAACTGCTTCCAACATTGCCTCTCAGACGTTCAACATCCATTGACGCAACTCCTCGCGCGATCTGACCCCCCAATTCAAGAGAGTCGAATTGATCCCATACGACGGAGCCATCGACAAAGCGGAAGCATCTGGTGATCGAAATTCATTGGCATCCATCGAACAGGCCGCATGGCGAGAAATATTTGAAGGCGGGGAGATCTTTGGCCTACGGATGAATTAGGTTTGCCGCTGGCTTGGGTGTCGCGTGATGGGAACCATATCGGGGACGAAGGCTTCTTTGGAAGACGTCCAGAAGCAGGATTGCAGGGTCGAGCTGTAATTAATTGGAGGTCACGGAGGCTGTCACGCCAGATCTCGATCTACAACATGATTTACTGACCTCTCAAAACGAAATGGACACGACAAACACTTTTGCTTCCCTTCCAGCGCCTAACATGCTCTCCCAGCCAGAATCCCAGATATCTATTCCAAAGTATATACCGGATTATCATCCCCACCTAATTTCTAGGTCAAAGCAGGACCCATCGCCCCCCTACTACCCAGGCGGTCCACATATCCACCAAGGGGACGGATCACCTCTGGGCTCTCTACCCAAAACTGTCGACCACGACCGTAGTTCTTCTCCAAATTTACCTCAACCAGCGTCTGCAAATTATTCTTATCCTCCCCGTAATTCCACGTCCTCCGTTGACGCCCCGGCATCCCCAGTAGAAATTTATCAGACCCAACAGAACAACCACTCCTATTCTCCTTCAACACACCATCAGTATTCTTCCGCGTCTGGCGCACCAGAACAACCGTCTTATGATATTAATAACTCTGCTCCTACCACAACAAATTCTGGACTAATTCATTCTTACCTTTCTGAATCTCCGTCTCCCGTCGACCCCCATCGTTCTGTTTCCGCATTGCCTCACCCCATCACTGTTTCGCAAGATCCCTTCTCCATTCGGATCCCCATCCATATCCGGCAGAAGATCGTTTGCCATCCCATCCAGATCCTGGGCCCGAGCGCTCTTCTCGAGAGCACCAACCTGATAAATACCCCAACCCCAATCTACAAAATTCATTGTTGGATCAGCGACGCATGTCCGAGCCTGCAGCTCTCTCTGGCACTGCCCTGTACGCTTCCTCTATTTCTGACCCCTCCGCAGGCAGTAGATATCCACATTTCGGTTTCGCCTACAACCCTGCTCTGGCTAGCCGTCCAGCAACATCCCTGTATGTTTCGCCTTTACATCGTGGTGCTAGCACAGGGTCCCTTAGAGACTTGCGCCACAGCCACTTGCAATATCCTCCTCAGCAGCAGGAATGGAAGCTCGATGAAGCCCGTCACCGAGAAACTCAGCAGCAGGATTTCTACGACCATACCGCCGATGAACCTATTTCACCAATGCAACCCAATTTTACTGGCGGTCTCCTTGGCTCGCCAACGTCTGGTTTACCCTACTCTCCAACGAATGATAATTTCTATGGACCTTCCCCACCGGGCACAGGGACCTCAACATCGTCGTCTATCGCACCGCTGAGTGCTGGTGTACCTTGTAGTCCATCGCGCTCAATATCTCAGCACCTCCAAAGAAGTTTGAGCACCTCCCACCTCTCCGGTGAAGCCATCGACAGGAAAACATATTCTTTTGTAGCATTGCCAGGCAACGCCGTGAAGAAGCGTCCCCGACGTCGTTATGATGAGATTGAGCGTCTCTACCTCTGCTCATGGCCAGACTGCAACAAGTCATACGGCACCTTGAACCATCTAAACGCCCATGTTACGATGCAAAAACATGGCCCGAAGCGCAGTCCCAACGGTGCGAACTTGCCTAACACCTCGCTTTTCAATCTATTAATTAATTTACCGCTGTTTCGCAGAGTTCAAGGAGCTTCGGAAGCAGTGGCGCAAAGCCAAAAAGGAGCAGGAAGTGGCTGCGATGGGCATGCGCCGCGAGAGCTTCAGCGATAGCTATGACGATCATTCTGGCTTTAACCATCGCTATTTGGCGTCGCATTCCCTCCATCACAGGCAGCACTCGTCCAACCAGCCTGGCATGGCTTTAACTGGCTCAGTGACAGTCGGTACGGTTGACCGCTACTCTGTGGCCATCGACGACATTCGCTACCCTCCCCAAGGCCGAGAAGATGACTTCGAACTGTACGATGACCCATCATTAGCAGCCCGACAGAGATACAACGGCCTTCACCCAGCCTCATGGCATGGTCCGACGTTCCCAACCCGCCCAAATATTCAGGGCTACACATCGTCGCCTTTAACGAAACATACCCATCATTCTCATCTGCCCCAGCTGGCGATTAATACACAACTAACTCGCCCGTCGCCTACCCCCGTCCATGCCAATCGCCTTCCCCCAAATAGCACCTTACTGACGCCTCTGCATGGACACGAAGGCTCATTAGTCGCTCCCCTGCATAACGCCAGAAGCGTCGCGTACACTACTGAGGGGTACGAAGTCTATGAGACCGATACCAGTCGGCCCGGAACTGGTCATGCCAGCGTCGACGAATTCGACCACTCTCAGTGAATTCGAGGCCGTTGTCACACGTCTGCCAACGAGCCTACATATCGACGTGGAAGTACTGGACGGGTCATATTCAATTGTTCTATCCCAACCTTGGGGGATTCAGATTTAATATTGGCATTTTTCAATTTCCCTTTACCATCTTCGTTGCTATCGCATACCCCTTCTTGGCTTTTACTCGTCCCCAATTCTCATTGTTGTCGTTTCGCTATCGAATTATAATTTATATATTCTTCCGTTTTAGTATGTCCCCATTCATTTTCCCCGCTTGCATACAATTCTTGACCGCGCGCTATTTTTTCCCCCTTCCAGCAATGGCCTTTGTTACTAATTGAACTTCGCGGCTCAGTCCACCTTTGTCTTGTACTCTAGCCATTCCACGTCGCGACATCCCTCATGCACCTCCTGTTCAAGTTCCATGTTACACCATCATTTACCTTTTGTACACTATCGATTAGATGCTCAAGACTGCCAAAACCATAATATACTTATTATCTCTTGTACATCGTACTTAAACTTTGTGGGGGGAATACACAAACGCCTACCCAGATTTCCAATTTCGAGAGCTGTGTCACTCCTTTTAAATTCCCTTAGTCGGAGGACGCCTCAAGATCTGTGGTACGTAACATGTTCCACCAATGGGACCCGACGGAAAGCTTTGGTTTTGACATCTTCCAAACAAAATGATGCGAATCGTGGTTCTTTGCCCACTCCCACCCTACCCTGCCACCCCCCACAGCTCGGGTGGCATCATTACATTTTAAAAATATGTAAATCAGAGCGAAGAGGTCCCGACTCGTCAATGGCTCACGTATAGGAAGAAGATCACGTCACCGCTTCCATGCTTCTCTTCGCGCGATTGTTATTATATCCAGAAGGTTGGGACACACTTCGTTTGTTCTGTAAATAATCTGCCTTCCATGAGATGATGAGATAACCGGAGCCAACATATACATCCCCATGCAGCCAGGAAAGCCAGAAATAAAAAGAAGAACACCCACGGTTCAAAGTTGTCCCAGCGCTGGGAGACCTGTGTCGAGTGACGAGAAGTCAGGTGAGCGAATACTTCTCTGGTGGTACAAGTTATACAATCGGAGCAATCAAACAAAATTCAAATTGAAACGCACATCAATCCGCTCTCCCGAATAGCGGGCACGGCCATGATGTCACCGGATTGGGGCTTATCAATATTTCGAACGCCAGAACTGAGTTCGGCTCACCACTCCATGACCTCCGGACAGACATGCGACGAACAGCGAGCATGTGGACGGGTTGTAAATGCGGATTTCTTCGGAATTTCAAGAGCGAGACGGTGGCCAGTTGGAACCGAGAAGTTTAATCCTGCAACCGAAACACTGACAGTGACTAACTGCCGAAGGGGGTTATCCACAAAGCATTCAGATGAATCATGAGTTAAAGCAAAAAAGAAAGGCGAAGATTTCGAGGGGTGCAAATGGCAATTTCCAGTGCCAACGGTTGCTGAGTACTCCAGTCGTTACTCCAGTCATTTTAAAATTGGACGGGGGAGGGGAAGTGGTTCCGGCATTGGGAAATTTTGCACCAAAACGCATAAGTAACTCGACCTGGTGCCAGTTCACCAGTCAATAAAATTTCCTTGGGAGAGCTTTTGAATTCTCCGGTGACCCTGTGGTTTGACAGACCATGGATGGCCGCTGGCGCAGAGGACGAATTCATGGATCGTTCGTGCCAGAAAATATGGAAATTGGGGGAATCGACATCGGCGAATCGTCAACTGTGCCGAAGTCAAGTAGATTTCAGCTTTGGAGGCGTTATTTAGCGCCGTGACGCGGGAACGAGCGGAGGGGAGGTAGTGTACCGATGGGTGCGATTTCGAAATTCCAATCAAACAGTGGGCAGATGCAAGGCAGCTTGGGATTTCAAGGTCTAAGTTGATCAGGTTCATGACGGGTACTTACTAGGCCCGAAAGAGGAGCGGAATGAGATATGGTGCATGCACACGCTTGTTGATAACAAAAATCTATCATTTCGCGATAGTTCGTGATAAGTACATCAGATTCGATAGGTAGGTGGCCTAGAACTCCTGATTTTGATTCTGCAGGGAGATGTAGTTCGGAGACAACTGGTGCGCGATACGCTTGTAGTAGTTATGCAGATATCATGATGGTTTCGTGGCAGACTGAGATTGAACAGGTGTAAGAGGTTGGAAGTTTGTCACCGAAGTTATGTCATTTATTTATTCGCATAAACAAAGCCAAATATGGGCGCGATGATCATTGATAGCGCAGCATACCACTGAAGCTTCAATCCAAACCATTACTATGTCCCCATCTCCCCTCCAGGAACTGCCTGTTGAACTTTTTCTCGATAACCTCCTACCATTTGTGCCAGTGCCGGATCTTCTAAGGTTGACATGCTGTAACAAGGTCAGCACTAAGTAGACTACTCAATGTAGCATTCACCTTTATTTAACGATTGCTAGTTGTTTGCCTCCCTCTGCACGGATGATATGCTATGGAAACGCAAGATCTCAGAGGACTTTAACTTCTTTGGGCAGGGCACCGCTCGCACCAGTGGCTGGAAGTTTATCTATAGAGGACTCTTTCAGCCTCGAGGTGAATAGCATATATATTACAGCGTTGGCAGGATAAAACCATTAATATCCCTCAGTTTTTGCCTGGGGGTAAATCCGTAATATGGATATCAATTGGCGTGTTATTAATTCTGGCGTTAGCGAGAAGGCCAATGGGCGCCTTGGACTTTCCCACATCCCAAGATCAGTCGCTCAAGGCGTCCCTTATCCCATGCAAGTCAGGTTGCCCGGCGTCCGCATTGTAAGCCTTATGGCGGGAGGAATGTAAGCTTATTATTCTAATTGTGGTTGCGCTCTTTTCGATTATTTTCCATCAGGTCATTTCATGCCCTGGACTCAGATGGCAATGTTCATGTGTGGGGTGCGTAGGCATGCGTTTTATGACCACAGTTCCTGTCTTCTAAAATCCCTTTTTCGTTACCGGGTAGGGACGTTAAACGGCGGCTGGGGTCCGTTTGCTGCGGAAAACCAAGGCTTTTCCAACGTTGCGAAACAAGCAAAAACGCCTCTCAAACTTGTTTTACCCAATCCAATTCGTAGTATTAGGCAAGAAACCATTTCTATCGCATCAGTATCATTTGCCTGATGAATGTATATTTAGCTGTGGACGCTTACATTCGTCATGCTTAGACGACACGAACAAGGTCTGGACCTTTACGAACTGGGGACGTCCATTCTGGTTGTCATCGTCAATCCTACGTGATCCCGACTCGGCACCAAGACAAATTGAATGTGGATGGGCGTTTTCGTCTCTTCTCACAAAATACGGCGAGGTTTTTGTATGGTGGCCTTTTGCCGGTAGCATGGGCGCGGCCATTGAACAGAAGATGAGGGACATGGACAACGAGGGTGACAAGAAAGCTCGGGCCACAGAAGATGGGACGATTCCCTGTACCACCTGGGACTTGGACATCATCCCGATCCGGTTGCCTTCTATACCATCCCTTCCCGAGTTACCGAACACTGACAGTCCTAAGACTTCCAAGACCACCGAGCTTGTTCAAATCGCTGCCTTTGACAACCATATAGTTGGGTTAACCAACTACGGACATGTCCTTAAATTTGGTTCACTCGATGATGAAAATAGTGTCCCCCAAGGTCGCTGGGAATATGTACGTTTCTCTTTTCCAAGAAAATGTTAAGTCCCTGACTGCCATTTAGCTTCCAGAATTTTCCGAGATAGGAAGGGTCAAGGAGCACCCACCATTCTCCACCGCTTCCGAAACCGAGAAGCTGGAAGCACCCGAAACGATGCAAATTACCCATGTCAGGCCCCCAGTCTATTTCAACGTTGAGGTGCTAATAAACATGTTCTTATCTAAGATAACAGCAACCTTCCGACACTTCGTCGCATACTCGACCGGGTCATCTTCAATCGTACTCGTGGGTGATGTCGATACTAAACCCGATTCCCTGCCGAAAGTAATTCCTCAATTACAAAACAAATCTATCATCTCTGTCGCCATTGGCGACTATCATAATGCTGCGTACAGCCAACGGGAAGCTCCTTACCTGGGGAGCCTATTCGAACGGTGCATTGGGGCTCGGCGATCCACTCAAGCTGGAACCTGGCACACCAGGTGGATTTGCCAATTTCAGGGATCGACAGCAGGCCAAGGAGCGTGGACGCATCGGACCCACAGAGCTTCCAGCCGTCGATGTTCCGACAGAGGTCAGATTCGACCACAATTGCAAGAAACCGATAGACCGATTCTGTTTCGCTGCAACGGCTTCCGGCTGGCATACCGGGGCTTTAGTCATTGACCTCGAAGTGAATATATTTATGTTTGGAGCATTTCGTTTAGCCTCACATATTTCTTTTCCATAGCCCGGTGTCAATGATGACGAAGTCGAAGCAGGCCCCACTGAAGACTTGACGCCCAGCCCTTCTCGATGGCCCGGAGGAGCGACACCCCCGATCATTCCTTTACCCGGAATTATTCGATTGGGACATGCCGGGCGCGGAACCTTCGGGAGAGGACGAGGTGGTTTACATCAACCTGACAATGGTGGTGATACAGTCTAAGTTTCTCCAGTACCCTCAGCGGGTATATTCTTGACGCTAGGTAAATTATATCAATGCAAAGGTATGGAAAGGACTGTACAAAACATGTATCCCACTTCAAGCGGCCAAGCTCAAGCCCTCAAGCTACAAGTTTTCAGCTGAGTTCGCGAGGGGAAAAAAACATACGCAGGGCCTGACCGGGAATTGAACCCGGGACCTCCTCGAATTGGTATTACCCTAACAAGGAATCATACTACTAGACCATCAGGCCGATATATCTTGATCCCTAACGATAAATGTAAATTTGAAGCGCCTCCGCAAAAGTGTACATAAAGAATGAATTACTTGAAACGGGTAAAAATATTTCGAAGAGGTACGGGCATTCGGCTCTTCTTTTCAACGAAACTCGGTATCTGGCTTTCTCGACGCAGAACATTTTCATCGAGGCGGCTTTGGGCACTGAGCGCAATGGTTGCGCGTTTGTTATCCCAGGCGGAGAACATCGGACCCCTCATGATACGACCCAAGGAGCTCCTTCCTAATGATTGCGTAGACATTCGCGATGAGACCTTATCTTTCTCGCTAGAATCGGGTGTCTTGGTGTAGGAAGGGTTGACGGTGACAGAGTTTTCCCTCCTCTTAAAACGTGTCGGTAATGAATTCCTGAAGCGCGTTTCCCTGGATTCGACAGAAAGTTTGGGAGCATCCCCACGCGCAAGTGGAGAAGTCGACCGATGACCAAATTTCGCAAGTTCGCGGCGTGGGGCCGGGTCCGGCCCCTCTGGCAATTTCTGGCGTTCTGAGTGCTCGAGCAGAGGGTTTCGGGACACAGTTGAGGGCACCGCATTTGACAATTTAGTTGACGATGCTCCCTTGTCTAGATCGCGAGACGTAAGAACGAAACGAACATTTTTCACAGGTGACCGAGGACCCGATGCTTCGACTTTGACCATTGCTGAGCGCAGCACCCTCGAAGCCAAGGGTCCCTGGCCAATCACTCGAGGTTTCGGGTTGACAACCTCGACTCGCTTGGACGGACTGCGGGCTCGCAAGTTGGTGGGTTTTGGCTTTGGGGAGCTTACAAGCGCAGAGGTTTGCGCGTTTCTCCTCTTTGGCTGGACTGAGATACCCGATGGGATTTTCTTTGGTCGAGCGGGGGCATCTTTGGGTTGAATAAGTGGTCGCTGAAGAGGTGATTTGAGATCGCGGACGGTTTTACCGTGCGCCGTCTGTTTCTGGTCTGCCAAGTTCTTCTTTGGACTCCCAAGGGAAACAGGAACGACCGTAGCTGAGCGAGAATTCCAGGATTCATCTGGCGGTGGGGTTTGCAGATTCATCGTTAAGCATTGTAACCGGAGATTGTTGATCATGTCTTCAAAACCCAAGATGGGCCTGTTGTCAAATTTCTGTGGTTCCATGAGAGGCGTGTGAGGCGATTGCGAACCAAGGAACGCAGTGGGAATCCCAGGGTATGAGAGCTCCTTGAGTTTCTCTTGTTGAGCGAAGATCAGAGGGGAAACCTTTTTGCCTCTCCGATGCGCCAATGGAACTGCATTGAAGCGAGAAATAGAGCGCGACGATTCCAAGGCAATAGGGAAAGTGCAGTGCGAGTTTGATACGACGAGCGAGGGCACCGTCAGGTTGTGCAGTCGCGACGTCAGAAATGGTTCGGAAAGCTCGTGATCGCCCTCAATGGGAGTCTGGAACAATGAACGCAGGCTCTTCAGCTCAGACATCACATCATCCAGTTCGACGTCCATGGAGTCCCTTCCAGTACAAAGATCCATAATGGGGTTGGGAAGGCGCGAAGGACGCGATCGAGGTTCGCCAAAGCCGCCACGCGACTTCCACAGGGCCAGCGAAAGGTTGTCGGGAGAAATTACCGATCCCTCAGGGATCCACTGCGTTAGACTGGTTTCTTCGCTACTTCCCCAAGGAATGTGACCTGGAGCTCGCCAACCCGCCGACGTTTCCTTACAAAATCGTTGGAAACCGATTAGACAAAAGGATTTTTAAAATTCACTCACTGCCCATTTAGAAATACTCAGACACTCCTTCAGCAGGAATTTGAGACGAGGGGGTGTTGGCGCGGTAATCACTACCCTTGTGCTTGCGGTTGCATCAGGAACAGTCGCTCTGCCAGGCTTCGTCTGGTCACCCGAGAACATTTTCAAACAGTCACCAAGTCCGACCATGGAGAAAGTCTGAGGTTTACAACCCGGAAACTCTGGAAGAGAGCATGATGAGGTGCTGGAGAGAGAATCTAGGGTGACTGATTCCGACAGCAAGAGTTGCGTGGGAGTTGAACCAGCCAGAAGAGCAATGTTCAAGGAGCTCATGGAGCAACTATCAGGAAAACAATGGCGGGACTTTCCCTGGAGGTGGGGAGGGCCCTCCATAGGCAGGGGTTGCCGAAAAAAGGTCTCGATGCAAGTTTATTCAAGAGGCTGACCGTCATCTCGGGTAGATGAGCATCGATTCCGATGAGGCCTATGATTTGCTGCCGAGAGTAGAAGCAGACTGTCCGAGCCTAAGTAGACTTAAGAAAAGAGGAATCCACTGAGTTGAAGTCAAAAGCGTCCCGCTATCGGCACACATTGCCGGGAGCCGCGCAAAGCACTTTATCATCCATCACCATGACCATGCCAGAGTCCACTGTGATTTCTAACCCTCGATACTCACCGCTTCCATGACCGCGCATCCATGCGAGTTCTCGTCACATGGATATAGGACTTCGCGACTCATGTGTCTACAGAACAACTCCTCGTACAATCCTCATCCAAAGCATCGTGTGGTCGAGCACCAGGTCTTAGCTCAAATGATCAACTGTTTATATATCTTCCACCGCGAATTATTGCATGGTCGCAACATGCTGTCGTTATCTCGGCGCCTTTCATCCCTTGTAACCAGCTACTTAAAGATGCATCCTCTTCCACCATCCGTTGCTCATACGTCCGCGCGAAATCTGTTCGATAAGGATGCACATTTCCCACTTGCTCGCTTTGGCTCTCTCTACCCTTTCTCTCGTCAATGCTAGGATAGAAGCTTCGGAGATCGCTCTCAATGCCGCTAAAGGCTTGCGTCTTATCAGTCTCGCTGAAGGTGTCGACCCAGTGTGGAAGACCGAAGCTGAAGTGTTCAAGCTCCTGAGGTCCCACATCAAATTTGTAGGTTATTATCTCTTTAGATACATAATACCCTTTACTCACCGACAATTCTAGTTTGATGTCACCGAGGTCTATGAAGACGAGCAGAGACTGTCGATGGCGAAGGCCAAGGCTGTGGCCGTCGCATGTTAGTCGCACTTCCCCATTTTTTTCCGTCTAATCCAACGTTATTCAGATCCTCCTATATCTCACCAGTCCGTCGTTACCCCCCTCCTCAAGACTGTTTCGACATCAAACATGCAAAACAATCTCGGGGTATTGACGACCTTTAACAATCGCTACTATAAAGCCAGCACTGGTGCAAGTGCTAGCGTTTGGATCCGTGACATGGTCGCCAACGCATGTATATTTTCCCATTATTTTGTAATTCATTTTTGATTCTTTTCTTCGTGTAGTACACCAAGACATACGGTCGAAGTGATGTGACTGTTAGCCTCTTCAGTCATAGCTTTGTGCAATCTTCTATCATTGCCAAAATACCAGGCAAAAATTCCGGTGGTTCCACCACGATCCTTGGGGCTCATATGGACTCCATCAACTTGGCAGACCCAACTGGCGGTCGGGCACCTGGCGCCGACGATGATGGAACCGGAACCGTCAACTTGATTGAAGCCTTTAGAGTTCTCCTTGCTTCGAACTTCCGCCCTACTGACCCAGTCGAATTCCACTGGTACGCGGCAGAGGAGGTCGGGCTCCTGGGTTCTCAAGCAATAGCGACATCGTACAAGAGTAAGGGAGTCAAAGTCAAGGCATTCATGCAACTGGACATGTCTGGCTAGTACGTTCATTGGTCGCTTTTCTGGACCAATTCCTTTTTGAAGCTCGAATTCTAGTTTCAAACCTGGAACCACAGAAGTTATGGCTCTACAGGCGGACTTCATCGACCCCGCATTGAACACCTTCCTGAAGGCCCTTATTACCGCTTATTCGAGGATTCCTTGGGCCATGGATAAAGCTGTCAGTGGTTTTGCCTGTAGCATCATATTTATTTTTTTCTCATCACCCCCTTCAAGTGTGGATATGCGTGCTCCGATCATGCCAGCTGGTATAAAGCGGGTTTCCCATCCGCTTTCCCTTACGAAGCTATCACAGGGAACGACAATCCTAACATCCACAGCGCGAAGGATACAACGAGCGTCGCTGGCTTTTCTTGGGCACATTCCCTTGAATTTGCGAAGATCGCGGTAGCATTTGCGTACGAGTTGGCTGTGTAGAAAACCTTATGACTTGCACTGTTATGAATTGAATGATAAAATTGTACTCATTCCAGCTTTTTTTGTGCGTACAAAAAAGTAACGGCTACTCTGGAGAATATGGCAAGTTTCCCCAGATACTGACATGGCGAGATGGGATTGCCCGTCAAGTGCGCTGCCTTTAAATCCTACTCTCTTCATTGCGGACCGGAAGAAGCCCTCCACTGGCACAAGTACATCAATAGTTCACAAGTTCCGTTTCATTCCTAGATGTGCTATGTCATCAGGTTCCCTCTAGTAGGAAATTCAATTGTTATTCAATTTGAGTCTGAGGATATATCGCTTGGAGGGTATTCCATGGATAAATACTGGTTGGTATCCATGTGATATTGCCCTCTTCGAACTAGCTCTGTAAAGCCCCTGGTTGCCCAATTCCTGTTGCACATGGGCCAGAACAAATGTGGTGTGCTCATACGCCATGGGAGCTATTCAAATTCAGTTGTAATTTCGAAACCGGTTCAGAAAAGTGGCATACCTTGTCAATACTTTGTTTGGAGTTTCGCTCTAATCTCAAAACACCTAGAGAAATGTTCATTAATGAAGAACAAAGGCGAGAATGGATGCTTGCCTCGACGTTCGACTATATCATATGACTCGAACAATTCTTTGACCATCTTACTGAAATCCTTAAAAGACGCTCCTTTCACACAGGAGAAAGTCAGCGGAGAAAGTCGTTTCAATGGCCCGTTTGTAGATAGATTCTGGTTTGAATCTATGTACTCAACCACATCATCCATCAGAACCAAAGAGGCGTCAGGTCGCTGAAATTTATTCAATATCAAAACAGTGGCAAGAAGGAGAAATTGACCCACCAGAGAAAGGATCATGGGGCCAATAATATCAGATATGTGGAATGGGTGCTAGAATGTAGGAATGAGTACGGCCCGGCGCGTCAATGAGATATCCTATGGTCTTACTGGGAAATCTGTGACAACATGCGGCTCGACGATTTCAAGGCCAGCCCAACGGCGGAGCTGGGCTTTGATTGCAGTAAGCCAAGGTGGTGGGAAATAAAGCTCGGTGTAGGGTGTCGTAAATTCCGCATCATGCGGTTGTTCGGTATTCTCGATCCACTCCGTTCTGCCAACACCGATGCGTATCCCCCGAAGGAATATACATAAATTGAGGGAGTGAGGTGTCGTAGCTTCGGGTTCTACATTGCTCGCAACACCGCGGCCGTCGGGAGAGTACAAGGTACTGTCTTTGTACATAGCGATGAGCTTTGCTGGAGCATCCAATGGCACCTGGAATGCCATCGTTGAACAATGACTTGTTTTGTCGACGCCTGTGACGACGTAAGTGGAACCATTCTTGGAAGGATGCCAGCGACTTTGGGTAAAGAAAAAGGCCCATTCGTGCGCGTTGCGTGCAACGTATTCATGTATTCTTTCCGTGGAGGCATCCTGCCGGGCGGCACCTTCCGGTAGAACTAATATCCCCCCAAGGCGTTCAGAAGAACGAAAAGATAATTTCCTGCAGTTGCAGAAGAAACCTTGTGAAGGACGGCTTAAAGTTACGCAAATGCAACATACAGTGGGCTTTCTGAATCTCTAGTGACCTTGATGCCCTTGCTTGTGATGACAGCACCGCGCGGAAAGTATTCAGTAAGCGTGCGGATTTCTGACTCTTCAAGGGGGTCGAGGGGAGAGAAGGAACTTGGAGTGTTGCCCTTGTTATAAGGATGGTCTGAAGACAGAAATATATTAAATGCGAAGATGAATTCTCCATCTTCTGATAGGACTCCGACATCACCAATGCTAATACCGGCAACGGTGTGATAGTCGTCGGGGACCTTAGAGATCGTCATAGGATCATACATTGGATATCCTTGGCCAGCTGGAAACAGGGACCGCACGTAGGATTGGCCTGGGACGAAGGGACTAATATTTCTCACAAAATAGGGAAATCCAGGAAAGTGGTTGAATGCGTCTTGAGACAGCAACAATGTGAGCCCAACCCGAGTCTACGACAAAGAAGACGCACATGAATCCGTGTTGATCTTTCTTGCGATATCGTCCACATCCTTTACATTACCCTTGGGCTCCTCCGAGAGGGCTCCAAGTTGTTGAATTGGAGTTCCTTGGGTCAGAATATCTTCCCGTTTGGCCATATATACCTTCTCAGCTTCCTTCAACTGGAAACGTGATGTGATAAGGATAGGATGCTCACTCAAAAGTCGGCACATAAGCGATAAATAAGGGTGGTATGGTGCTGTTGGACCTCATACACATAGGGATAAGGACCCACGTCGAGCGGGAGATGCCGAGCAACCCATGTACTCGAAGAGTCTGTCAAGGCGAATTAGGCAGTACACTGGCAGTACCAGCCATTTTCCTGTTCAATAGCTCGCCGCATCTTCGTTGATTTGTAGCCGAGTTTTTGAATGCTTCAGAGCCTAGCACACGTCGTGGTGTTTTACGCATCTTAGCAATGTAGATAGATAACCCTGAGGCTCCATTTCAAGAGCCTGATTGAGATTTGAGCGATTTGAGCAAGCGTTGTGCATTCCTCCCGAGTAGTGATGGCCCTGTGATGGCACGTTTGGCAACCTGCTCGACGCCCCTTGGAACCAACCTCAGTCCTGCTATCGTTGGGGATTATTTTTTCAATTCGCCTTCCTCCTACCTTTTATACCCTTAGGCTTGGGACTTTCTATCAGTGAGTATATTCCTCCATGAATCTTTTATATGATGAGTTAGTTCGACATTTGCACGTCAGTCGGAGCCTCACCGTGTTCTTTTGAATCGGTCGCACAGGACGCTATTCACGCTTTTCTGATTTTTCAATAATTTCCTCTTTGATCTAAACTATCGTACTGATTATCATTGATAGATTTGCCTCTGCAAACCTTGCGCCCCAGGTTCGAGAACTATAAGTGAGTTCCGAATATTGCGTGTCATAGAGCAGACACGTTAGAAATCATGTATTCCACTTGTACTCTATTCTTTAGCTATTACCAATCTCTCTTGGACCCACGACTCGACCATTGTGGCAAAAATTCAACCTCAAGACCCCTCATATCTGAACTGATGACCACAGCTGCTCACAGCTCCTCAGCAGCCCGAAGTCCCTTAGGGCCATCAACATCTTCGAATGGGAATCAAACCAAACCAGGTGCACTAGTGCCAACCAACAATGTCACCACCGGGGACGGCTTGACTGTTCGCACACGTATCGATCCTACTCTCACCGTGGACGATGTGATGAAGCAACTTTGCCTCAACTTGAAGATTAAGGAACCGCCTTCTCATTTCGCTTTGAGGGATGAAACGGATGAACTGGTGACAAATGACAACCTAAGGAAGAAAATTCGGAACAAAGTCAATTTGAAGTAAGTAGTTGAGGAGGTTTCAGACTTTGCCAACTAAATCCAGGGCATCAGACTCGTCAATGCACCAGCTCGTGAAGCAAGAGAAACTGCCGAGAAACTACGGAACATAAATGACAAGAACATTAAGATGAACCTCTTCTCTCTGCAGAAGTATATCCGCGTACGTCCTACCTATTTAATTGATTCTTGAAGCGTTTTCAGCGTGTCTCCAGGAAGAAGCCTTTGCTCACGAATTTCTGGACCATAATGGCCTAGCTGGCCTCGTCGATGTCATTTTTTCAGCTACTGGAAATACCCTGGCGGTAATTGGCTCACATCATACATTCCAAACAGAAACTTACTTAGGTTCAGTATGCATTGGCTGCCATGCAGAATTTGATGGAATTGGATTATGGGTGGGCGGATTTAAGCAACGAGTTTATATTGAGAGTGGTTCAGATTCTATCCTCGCCACAATCCTTGATCAACGTCTGTCGCCCTGCCACTGCCATCCTCAAGAAACTTGTCGAAGCAGACCCTTCCAGCATTCCCGGCCCCCAGTTGGCGAGTTCTAGTCGAAGTCCCCCGAGTGCCCCGCCAGGATCCATATATCGATACGGATTTCAGGTCGTATTCGAGCAAATGAGGACAGAGCGTGGTTTATTGGAAACAGTGGTGAATCGACTGGGAAGTGCTGACACGGCAATGGCACAATACAGGTTCGCATTTTGATTGATTTTGGTCAATGTTTTGGGTTAAGCCAACTTTTAGTATGATGCTTATAAACTCGCTGCTCGCCCATGCGAGTGATGCGAGATGGGAAGAATTCATCTCAGAATTGGAAAGATTGAACGTCAGAAAAGCTGTGGTTGTAGGTCTTTCGTCCGTGTTTGACCCCCGCTTTCTGATTTTTTCCCTAAGCGATTGATGTCCCTCCACACCATTGAAGACCTAACTTCCTGTATTTTGGACTTCCAAGCCAACATCGTGCGCGTTACCTATCGCAAGAAGACAACTCTCGTCGACCCCGATGAGGACGAAACCCACGCTGCCGCTCTCAAGTCCATTTGGGCATGGAGTAAACTCGAAGAGGATCTAGACTCCAGTGGCCAAGTCCTGAAATGGCGCAAGCTTGGGTTTGATACAGAGGATATCATCCAGGAGTTCAGCGAGGTCGGCGTGCTTGGGTTGGAGTGCTTGGTGCGTTCTACTATCTCAAGTTGACCCTTATTGACGCAATTAATTTGTCCTAGAAAAAATTCGTCGAGAGTGATCCCGATTTTTCCAAGGTTCGTGCCATAATTTTATAGCTCCAAGTGTATTGTTAAAAAATCCTGCAGGTAATTCTTGAACAATTAAGTAGGCCGGAAGAGCGGAGGTGCCCTATTGCGAAGGCATCCAATGAGGTAGTCGAGTTGTTATCAGAGCATTGGGCTATATTTGCCCCAGGATGTGTGTTTATTTTCTTTGGGATGGGTGTTGAAACTTACAAATATACAACAAGATTCGACATCAACGACCTTCCAACCGTTCTTCCTCGACTTTCCTAAAGTACATTCACTCGCCACTCATTTTTTTATCCGCATGTGGAGTGAAAGTGGAGCCGCGACGGGTGATTTTACTCGCGTAGTGGCCTTGGTTCGCAGCCAGTAAGTTTCTACCTCTACGCCGTTCTGCAGCGTTGTGGCTTATGCTTTCGAAGGGTCAAGGTTGCACTCCGCAGAGAAAATGTGCGGCCTTGGCATGAAGTTGAGCACGACTTCATGGAATGCGAATACCGTGCTGTCAGAGACCGTCAAATGAAGGAACTGGAACTTGAAGACGATTTATTGAGCAAAGTGCCCGTGAGGTATGCCAGCCATTTCCACATCGTATCTTTTTTTGCTCATCGCCTCGAAGAAATCTCCGCGCCAAACTCTACAAGGAATCTTTCGAATTCGTGAGGCAGCAAAGAATACAATGTCTGCTCCAAGGTGCTTGGTTCGTGAATGCCCTCCCCCAATCGTCTCCTCGGGAGGCTGCCAGAAGACCAAGTCGACCTTGGCGTTTCATGAGACTGGTAGATTGAATTTAGCTTTTGTACATAAAATAGTGACTGATTGATTTACAGGATACCGGCATGAAATACCTACACTACGTTGACAGCGCGGTGAAGTTTCCTGTCCGCAACGGGCTTGAGGACCTCCCTGAAAGAATCGATATTTCCTTGATAAGTGAGATCGCCACCGGCATCTGTGCACCTCCCCCGAATGTATTGCGAGACCAAAACGACCTCCCTCCTACATCAGCCTTGGTTCCATCTCCACTTTCATTCTCACTATTAAGCGCACACGAGGGTTCCCTTGCAGATCAGATTGCGCCTGACCAATCGCGATGGGCTGATTGGACAGATGGATTGAATATGCTTCGGAGGGATGGCGGGCATGTATCTTCCAAGGAAACGGCTGGGTTTGTTCAGGCTCTTACGGAGATAGGACTGAAAATTAAATTGCTCGGTTTGTGCCCCCCCTTTTTTGGAACCAATCGACTATTGGCTAATGGCATTGTTTCCACCTCAGATCTGTCCGGAGAAATGGTCGAAATTCCCAGTGGTCTCGTAGCTGGGCCTCCGCCGATGAGTAACGACTTTTTCTTCGCCGAATTACCGTAAATTTGGTGATGTCCTCGAACAATATGTCGGATTTTAGAGTAAATGATAAGTGTATTTCCGTTTTTACAGTAGCTAAATGCCATATAAATGCATGGGATATCTTTATGATAAATGCAGTTGATGCAGAGGATATGAGTATGAGTATGTCTTGATGAGAAAGAGAAATGCTGTTATGAGATCGTGAATAAGGCTATTGAAACCCATGGCAATGACTGAAGATAACGGGGGTTGAACCCGAATCTAGAAAATAAAAGAGGGAGTAGTTTTGGGAGGGGTGAACTGCTGGATGATCAAGATAAAGTTGTTAGTGTCCATTGACGGCAGTCGTCTTTGGCTTGGAGGCCAGGTATTCAGCGCCCGCCTTATAGAAAGGTCTAAAGATGGCATCCGCGTCGTGGAAGTCGTTATGCACAACATTGACGAGGAAAGATGTATCCATGAACTCAGAAATGAGTTTCTGAGAAGGTGAATTGTGCTCATAAAGCTTGGCCCATTGTGCACCCAGTTCAAAGGCCTCGTCCTGTATGAAAGTGAGCTTCAATCAAAGGGGAATTTCGAAATCTGCTTACCTTCCAGGCCATGAAGCTGACTGCCTCTACAATGGTTGGCTGGACAATTTCTTTGCCTGGGAAGACACCCCACGTAACGGCATTTGGGCCGTCAGAATGGGTATTGGTACGGAGGTCGCCACGCTTATTGATAACATAATACGTGATGTTGCTGTCCCGTTCGATTTGACTCAGAAGTACTTCAAGGAGAGTTGGGCTGACAAAGAATTCAAGATATGCCTGGGTGCTGTATCAGTGACTTGTGGTAATAAGAGGAATGGCAGAGTGTCACCTTTTGATAAACATAACCGTTGCTTGGGCCCCATCCGAACACCTTATCATCACTCCTGGCACCGTTGACGGCTGGTTGGGAGTTAATTGTCAAGAAACCAAGCTCGTTAATTTGAGCCAGTTGCTTCGAGATAACCGATGTTTCTACTGAAGGTGCCTGGTCCGACCATGGTAACGCTGACAATTCTGAAGAACAGAATTTTGCGAACAGAGATGAAATATCAGAGAATGTGGTCGGGTGGCCCCAAAGTTTGAGAGCATCCTCTTTCTAATAAAAAGAGAATTATGAGGGGTATCATGCTAAAAGTTGAAGGGCAACTTACCGTTTGCTTGATCCAAACGCCATAGCCGTCCAGTTCACCATAGGCCGGACTGCGTGAATCTCCGAAACGGCCGTTGGGGTATTCGTCCCAGTTTTCGGTGCGGGAGATATAAGACTTCGTCCTATTGGCCCAGAAGATTGGACGAATGGTTTCTTGTCGTCGGCTGGGGGTAAGAGACTAGGCATAGTTAGTTGAGAGAACGAAAGGAGACTTGGAAAAAGGACACACCTGTCTCCAGGGAAGTGGCTTAATGGTTTCGATTCTGGGCACAAGACCCAACTCCTCCAGCAACATCTTAGTCCCTCTTTCCAGATTCATCGTGTAGAAATGCAGACCCCGAACCCCAATATCTGCCTCCAGAATTGTGCGGCACATATCCGCCACAAGCTTGGTTCCAATCTCGCGAACCTTCTCGTCGTCGTTTTTGACCGGTTCTAGGACGTCAAGGAAATTTTGAGGAATCGTGATTTTTGCGAGACTTGTAGCACGTTGAAAGCCGTTCCATGTTTGAATAGGCGCGATCCCAGGCACGATTGGAACTGTGATGCCTGCAGCACGAATGGCCTTCACCCAGTCGATGAAGAGTTGGACGTCGTAAAACATCTGAGTGAAAATGAAGCTGACTCCTGCATCAATCTTTTCCTTCAACCACCTAATTTCGTTGTCACGTTCCTCTGGGGGAAGGGTCATGTGTTGGGGGAAACCAGCGACAGCGATATCGAAGTAGTCGTCATATTCGCGACGTATGTGCCTGACGAGATCGATCCCATGGACGAAGCCACCCTCGACTGCTTCCCATTCGTCTTTTCCTTGAGGAGGATCCCCGCGCAAAGCGAGCACATTTCGACAGCCATGTTGTTTTGCGTCCTACAGCACAGGGAATGAATAACTTTTATCAGGCCCGTTGAGCCGGTGGTCACACACTTTCAAAGCGATGTCAACTTTTTCCTTCGGCATATTGGTGCATGTCAAATGCATGCACGTCTCTATTCCAATTAAACCTTGACATGTCTTCACCATTTCCGACGTTAGGTCGGACGTTCTACCACCAGCATTCCTTGATGGAAAGATACTGTCAAAGATGGCTCAGTTACAGAAGTTGAACAATAGGCTTACCACGTAATATCTATGAATTCGGGGCCCAATGCTCGCATACGTTCTATGCGGTCCAGAAGATTTTGCAAACCCTAGAGTCCATCGAAACGGGATTAAAAGATGAGGAGGGCTGCAAATAGACATGAGATACCTGGGCAGTCCGGGGAGGAAAGTACTCGAATGACCACCACACCTTGTCCTCCTTGTGGGACTGTTGTATTTTTTGTGTGATTTTCATCGTGTATTACGGCCAGAGTCGCGAAAAGAGGAGATGAATATTGGAGGATGAGTGGGCAACGAGTGAGTATAAAAAGCGAAATGAACCTAAGGCAAAAAATATAAAGATCGAACCATCAACATTTCCCATTTTTGGCCACGTCCAAATAAAAAGTTAGGGGTCATTGGATAATTATCTTGTCCTGATTTCAGTATAGGTCATGTACTGTATAAGCTGGTTGGCTAAAAAAAATAAGGCCTTGAAAAAGAGGCTCGCGATCCGTGCCATCGTGCAAGAAATCGTCATTTAAATAATGCTCTTTAATAAACAGGTAAAACTACAAGAATTAAGTACATGAACGGCAGGCATTGCTTCTCCTTGGGAGTCATTTGCGCGTTCGAGGATGCAAAGAGCAATGTCATGACTCTCGTGTGACATCATGGTGTTTGGGGTGTTCGACGAAGTAAAGAGCGTTGCTAGCAGTAATTAGCTTAAATCAAATGGAGGGAGATGGCCACACACTGATACTAGGAATACTCGTACAAGCCAACCCTCTACACCAGGAGGACAATGCAAGTTCCAAATACAACGCCAGCAACACAGCCCATGACAACGAGATGATGTCTACGAAGAAAAAGCAGATTCGGTCAGATCCAACGATAATTTCGACAGCCTAATAAAACTGACTTGTCGGCAGTTAAAAGCGCCTTCATCTTCCTGAAATCCCAGTATCCGTTATAGTACTCCCATACTCCAGCACATATGGCAGCTATTGCAGCAAGAAATTGGATGCATGCAAGAGGGATCTCGCTGATAGCACCGTGCTCTTCCTGCCTTCCAGGTATGAGGCGTGTTTGGAGAAGCAAGGAGGAAGATAATAAAGACAGCAGGAGGGCGAGCTTTAAATGGGAAAGTATATTTCGTTCAAGCATGCAAAAATCTCTGGCTACGCTGCCAGCATTCTCTACCAGCTGAGGGCGCATTTTCGTGAGGGTCCGGAGAAGAGAAGGTCGTGTGCACTGCCATGCAGACTTGAGTATCACGTGCCTGAACGCGTTGTGCTTGTTTGGCACAAGTTCAAGTCGACGCGGATGGAACTTGTCCTCAGGCGCAAAGGTTCAGCTCTCCCATCACATTCCTTTTCACCACACTCCTTGAACTTGAACTCGATATGGGTTTGTTTAAGCGCTTATTCTCTTTAGGAAGCAAGAAGAGCAAGAAGCAACGGCCAGCGATCGTCCATAATACTCCCATACCGGAGCAGCCTTGGTCCGAAGTGCGTGCCGTCGATGACGAGGAGCACGAAGCTGCCATCAGTCGCCTCCTAAGGTCATCCTCCGCTCGCTTTGTAGAAACTGCTGAGCTGAATTATGCAACCTTGCCACCTCTGCGTAAGCCATTGTTATATATTTTCTTATTATTTCTTCTGAAATGCCAGCCTTCATTACAGCACATCCCATAAATAAAGTCATCCATACCCCCGCATCTTCAACCATTAGCCTAGCGAGCACTTCTCTGAACCAGCGAGGGACTTACAATGTTACCGTTCACAAACGAAAACGACACGCCTCCACCGAGTTTCCATATGCCAATCGAGACCTAAATTATTCCGAAGAAAATCCCGCTAAGCAGCAGCGTAACTCTTTATTGCCAACTGAAGATAGCCGAGTGCTCCGACTCCGTTCAGACCCATCTGTGGCCAGCCTCATCGACCTTTATGACGAACATGGGAAGCTCTCTGCGAACGTCTTTTCCAACAGTCCTCCCTCCCCTCCCAGAGAAGGTCGAGCCCAAGTTCGTCGCAATGGATCTACGTTGCGCCAACTTCTTGGTGCTCCATCCAGCTTGAATTCGCGAAATGCCAACAACAGTGGGAGTGTTGAAGGGGATATTTCATGGGCTGAGCGATTCTTAGCGTAAGTCATCTGCTTTCCAATCTGCAACCGCGAAGACAAGAACCTTACTTTTTTTTCTGTCTTGCTAATAGTGAGACTGAGACTGCTTCTTCTAGTTCTTCCCTGGATCTGTGGACACCAAAAACTCCTCAATCTTATGAAGCCTTGAAACCTGATATTTCCTTCGCTGAAGGTGATATTTCGACTAGCACCTTTGATAATCCTGCCATTTCTTCCATGGAGGTTGAACTTAGCGCCATTACGAATCTCTCTGACATTGACATGGATGACCCTAGGAAGGTCAACAGCCCTTATCAAAATAACGACCCAAGCACACCCCAACGAGCTTCTCAGGTTTTTGGTTTCTTGACCCGAAGCAAGCAATCGAAGGCGCCTGAGCCTGAGGGTCTAGACAGGTCCCTCCCGGAACTGCCGAGCTGCTTCAGCTCACCATCGGATGAAAACGGCACTCATGCTGCCTCTGAAGGCCCCGTTTTCAACGCCGCCCCCATGATTTTCTCTGTGACGCCTGAACCTATGACGGACGCCACCCCAAAGCATTCACGATCCCAATCAAAGAACGATTACCTTCCCAATGAAGGGGAGGAGTTTCCACGCCTTCGTTCTGCTTTCTCTGACGATAGCCATCACTCTCTCACCACACGGCCTGCACATTACTTTACCGGAGACTCCAAAACCATCGCCACGCCCGGCGCCGACGAACAAGAAACGAAACAGAATGAAATTAAGGTTATTATGAATGGCCCAACCCGAGTCATTGTAACTGCCCCCACACCCTCCACAAACCGTGAAGGAGCTGTTGGTTTTCCACCACGTGGCCCACGCGCGCCCCCTCGCAAGTCTTCGTCTGGAAGCGTTAAGCGGAGGCGCTCTGCCTTGGTCGAACTTTCCAACTCATCTTCCAATCCATATCCCATATCTGATCCATTCACCGCGATTCCCCCCAAACGACGGTCGCGAGCACACCGCCGTAGTCCTTCTCAGACATCGGTCGCCTCTTCAACTCACGGAGAACCCCCCAAGAATCTGAAGGCAGACGTCACACCACCTTCTGGAGGCCAGAGGAAGGAGAACCAGCTGGGACTTTCCGTGAGGAATGAACTTCCTTCTACCCCCCTTCGCTCAAATACCACTGGTTCGCGCTCGCTGTTACGCAGCGTAGTAGAACATGCGATGTTCCGTCCAGCTGTAGGGATGACTCCATCTCCTGCTTCGTCATCAGAGATGTCTCCTGTGGGTCGACAAATTATGATGGATGTCCGACACCAGAGAATGAAGGCCAGAGAGGCTGACCGCGAAAGGACGGGCAAGGTTAGCTCCGAGCGCCGTGGGCCAAGGATATGAACTAAATGTTTTCCGAACGACGAGTTGAACATTTATGATTTTACGCATGATATGATTTTTTTCTTTTTGTTTTCGTTCTATAAATTCCTGTTGCATACATTTGTCGCTATCGTGTTTTCTTACCTCGTCTTTCTGTTCTTCTGCAATTATGTTATCGCGCTGACACGAAATAAATTCATACACCACTGCCAAAGGTGCCGAGCTGTCACGCCGGTTCCGAAACGCGCTGATACGGCGCTTCCTCCGTCCCTGCTTTCGTTTTAGAGAACCACATTATGGTTCATCGCATTCGAGCAAAGTCTCTGAATATCTCTACCATTTTCCTCTAAACGTTCCTCAGCTAAATCCAATCCACTCCAGAAAGACATGGCTGCAATGCAAGCCCGTTGTTCCTTGTTCAAAAATTCGTCACCTCGCACCGGACCTGTCTATTTATTAACCTCCCACATCAGAGTTCCTAGAAAAGCTCTGCGTTCGTATCATACAGCAGTGAAACCACTCAGACTCCCCAGCGGTCATCACAGCATTCTTCCCTTGATCCATGAATGCAACAACCTTGTGCTCCCCCATCGCCTATGGCAATCCGAAATGGACCATACCATAGCTACTCGAATAGCAAATGGGAGCTCCGTGGATGAAGAGACTGTGCTGCCTTTGCTTATTTCTCATCACCACCAAGAAAAACCCGTTGGCTTCATACGCCAGCGAGTTGCGTTGGCATTAGAAGGAGATCACCAAAAGCACCTTATTTCTGGGTCTGCGTCGCCCTGGGACCTTCGCTACTCCAAGGATTCGCCAAAGCGTCTGAAATCCGTTGCTTTTGCAGCATGGGTCAATGAAGGGGGAAAGTACACACGCACGATGCACATGGGGAGGCTCGTGTCTGATTGGAGGAAACAGAATCTATTCAAAGAAATCTTGAGAGGTTCGTGGTTTCGGCAAAAAATCAGAATCAATATCGTGAAAGTAAAATGACCGATGTTTATTTAGGTTGGAGCGATGAAGCATATCCGGTGTACACTTACCCACCGCAGGGTTCAGAATCGAATGTCGCCAATGAGCCTATCGCTTTTGCTATCGAACGGGCTGCCCTTCCTCTCTTCGGACTGGTGAACTTTGGTGCTCTTCTTATAGGTCAGGATAGTTTGTATATTGAGCGTTGTAAAATTGCTAAGATTTTTTATTTGTTAGCCTATACCCATGATTTGGCAACTGGGAGAAAAATGCTTTGGATACCCCGTCGATCGTTGATGAAACGAACGTAAGTGAATTTAAACCATCTCATCATCAAAGATATCTCAAGACCAGTTTGATTTCAGGTGGCCTGGCAAACTTGACGTGACGGTTGGAGGAGGCATGGGGCTCGGAGAGTCTGCGTTGGAGACCATTATTCGCGAGTCAGCGGAAGAGGCACTTCTTGACCAGGACTATGCACAGCAGTTCATTCGCCCAGTTGGCGTGCTGCCATTTCCGAACCGTTCCCCAGGAGGTTGGCTTCTCCCGGGGATGTATTACCTCTTCGATCTCCCCTTACCTCCTGACGGCTCTCTCACCCCTCGGATCAATGCCTTGGACGGTGAAGTGGAAAAATTTGAACTGCTTACTGTCGAAGACACGCTGCAGCATCTTCTCGATCGGCAATTCAAATCCAGCTCTGCGCTAGCCATCGTCGATTTCTTGCTGAGGCACGGTCACATTACTGAAGAGACGGATCCCAGATACCTCGATGTCTGTCGTCATCTCAAAACTGACATCAAACTACCCGTGGCTTGGAGACTTCACTGACCATCTGCTAGATAGATGAACCATTTTTTTTACTTGAATATTCGTTGTATATATACGTAATACCTGACATAAACCCCATCTCTCAAAGAGTCAAGTTTTCTTGGGTCCAAAAAAATTGAGAATTCCCTTCCCTTTCTGAGTTTTGGAGTTCGACGCCCCCGCAGCTCTCGCCTTGGTAGCGGTTGGTTTAACCGGAGCCTTCTTTGGTTCTGCCTCCTTGGATGAAGCCTCCTTGGCTGAAGGATCTTTTCCCTTCACAGGTTGTGGTAGCGGCACCTCTTCGTCGTTTCTCTCTTTTTTGACTGAGGGCTTTACTCTCGGTTTTGTTTTGGGTTTTGCAGGAAGTTCAGGTTCGGCGTCTGTGTCGACGGATTCCCAATCCGAGTAATCCTCCTTGCCTGTATCCCAAAAACAGGTGAGTAGTTCCGGTGATATTCTGAAGGGAGAACCTACGTATGTACCCATTTGCGTCGACCGTGCGTTTGGTTTTGGTGACTTTTCTCTTCTTCAATCCATTCCGCCCAACTGGGATGATGGCTTTTGTCTTTCTCTTCTTCGTTGCTGGATTTTTGGGTATATCTTCCATAGCGACATCTCCGCCTTCTAGCGCTTCAGATTCTTGATCGCCGTCATCGTCATCGGGTTCGTTGATGCTGCTGTTGCTGGTGGATGGGACACGGGATACCTTTTCGACTTCATCTGTAAGAATATCATTCAGTAATGTTGACACCTACTCGGCGGCGCAAAAAGAAATACCATCGTCAACGTCCATCAGTGCCCTTGCCTCACGCTCAGCCTCAGAGTTGTCGGTACTTTCGACAGTCTTGAAACTAGGTCTCGACTTTAGGGCGGAGGTTTTGGTAGGGATGGTATCCGATTCGTCATCCGAAAGTACCACTCTGCGCTTACTCCTTGACGCGTTCTCAACCTTTGCGATCACAGGATTTAGAGGCGGCGCTCCCCTCGTTTCGAGTCCAACTGATGATTTACGTTTCACTCCCCTCTGTTAACCACGGATTAGCGTTGAGACCCTTTCGAGGAAAAGTATATTTACAGGAGGCTCCTTATCATCCTTTGCAATGGTCACACCAGCGGCTGGCGAAGGAGGTTTTGAAGGGGCTTTTGGAGGCGCTTTGGAAGGCTCTTTCGAAAAGAAGAGTTTTTTCTTTGAATCGACCTCCGATTCCTCTTTTTTGACTTCTCTGACCTCTTTCTTGGACACTTTCACCGCTGCTTTGGGCTTTGAGAAGAATTCGAGCTTCCCTGTTGGCTTGGGTTTCTCCTTCGGTTTATCAACAGCAACGGGCTTGTTTTTGGCATCCAGATCTGTCGATTCCGGGGCCAGGTGGGGTTTCAGTTTGGATGGGCCAGCAACTGGAGGAGGAGGCTGAAGTTTCTTCTTCGAGACACTCATCTGTTGGGATGCATTAATTATAAGGTGCGTTGAATGATCCTGAAGAGACTCGCCTTAATACCGGAAGAAACGACTCGTCCAATCCTAGCTGAAAATTCTTGCCCTTTCTCCTTATCTGTGCTTCTGATGAAATCTGTGGTTCCGCAAAGTAGACCAGCATCCTATGGAAGTCACAGAAAGGTTGGCAGGAGAGTTACGCGAAGAAATTGAAGAAAATGGTAGAACGAACATGTAGGGGGGCCGGTGAGAGGCTATACACATGAATGCAATCCAACGTATCATAAGAAGACTTTGCTTCTGCGGGGGAGGTCATCGTATGATAGCACACCGTGGATGAAGCAACACACCTTCAAGATCTCTCTCGTTCACAATGGTGATCTGCGTATGGGGCACTTCCTCCCCATCATCTTCCTGCTCCTCTTGTTCGCCATCTTGCATATTATCCATATCATAATCTTCATCGGTACGTTCCGGGAATCGGGCATCGCTTCTAGGAGTGCCGCTGAGCAGGAACGTGGCAACAGAGCGTTGGTCTGGTGTTGAAAATGACCCATTATGATGGTAGTTTGCGAGTTCACTGAAGGTCTGGAGTTTTAACCACTTCGTGGGGAAAATTAAAAAGAACACACGTCTTGGCTGTGTTAACATGTATCCCAAACTGTCGGCTGAGGGAACGATATGTGACCTGAGAGGAAATGAGTTAGGAAGATAAGAGTTAGATTGAACGCACGATGTTCCTCTCGATTAAGATTTGTTTAGAAAGGTAATCAGCGATATTTCTCGACATCCTGGTGTAGGCCGAGTCCCGACACGCGAGCAAGTTGAGAAAGCACTTGTCACTTCGATCACGCGGCCTTCCGTCACGCGCCTGTGACAAAACAACTGATTCCGAGTCGGCACTTGCACTCTGCATAAGCATAAGCATGTCCCCCGCATCGAAATCCAACGTAATCGACGTCGAGCAATATGCTAAAGAACAGGAAGTAAAGTATGCGTATGACCCGGAATCTGTGGTTCCCATCAACGCCGAAGAATTCAGACAAAGTGTTCGGCAGAGGAAGGGAAAGGAGAAGAACGAAGATCGTGCTGGGAAGATATCTACGTCTTCAACCTTAACCGCACCCCAACATCATGTGGGATCAACTGGGACCCCCATTAAACAGCCGCCTGGACGGATTAATTATCCTTCGGCAATTGGTCCTGCAATCCAAGATCTTCGGATGGTACGAACAGATTTCACCGGTTACGAATGTCATTAACATCTCTTCTCTACACAGAAACGTTCTCTGTCGGGTACACCACCAACCTCAATGTCCGCTACCCCGCTGAAGCGCAGGAGATTCGAACATCCTACTCCGACGACATACACAACAACACCGAAAATAATGGCCCATCCTTCTGGCCATAGCGCATTCCAGACGCCCATTCCTGGCTCCAGCAAGGATATATCAGAACCCTCAACATCCTTGAAGCGTCCGTCTGACTCCGCCGCAGCAGGCAGTGGAGTATCCAAGCGACAGAGAACCCATGAGGTTGCTCCAACCCGTCCGCAAAAACGGCCTATCGTTATCGAACTCGCTAGTGATGGAGAGGAAGTTTTAATCGCCCATCCGACCAAAGTTTGGCAAATTCTCATCCTTGCCTATCCACTCACAATGTTTGTCTAGAAACCGAAAATACCAAAAAGTGCTACTCCCATTATTGAAATATCGGACTCTGATTCAGAACCCATCACCTTTCACCTTCCTGACCCCCTTCCTGACCCCCTTCCTGACCCCCTTCCTATTCCTGAGCTAGAGTCAACAGATGAATCTGACGGGGATGACTTGAATGATGGCGATAGGGTATCTCTGATTTCAGTTTCTCTCCAACACAGCGATACTAACCACCTCGAAATGATAGTGGAAGCCGATGAAAATAAATCGGAACAAATTGGAGATTCAAGAAGTAACCGACGATTTAAGCCAGCTTGATATTGGCCGCGTCTGGCGTCCTCTTCCTAGAAAAGCTCACCCAGATACCTCGAGACCTTACCCACAACCCAATTTACCGAGCAGTCGTGCACCAGAATTCGTTTGGAATCAGGTGAGAAGTTAGACTGATAGTTGCATATCCAGCTGAAGGATAACTACTATCTTCCTAGGTTTCAAGCCAACTACATAAACCTCGCCCCCCCGTCGGTGTATCAGCTTGGCAATCACCTCTGCGCAAGAGAAATCCAAGGTGGCCTTTAGACTATGGTCTATCTGAGCTGAAGTGTTCCCGTACATTCAAAGAATCCCCTGGCTGTAAGGTTGTCTTAATGTACGATAGTATCAAGGCTGCTTACTTTCAAATGATGCCCAATCTTCAGCTATCAACAGAATTGAACAGAAGGGATCCTGGGCAGTAATTGCTAGCGGGTCTATAGGTGGCCTCCCCGATGTACCAGACGGTAGGACCTTGTGATTTCGGTGCCAATTCATCTCACATTATCCTACGCAGAAGAGTCCAATCCATATAATCGGAAGGGGTCACTAATCACCTACAATGTCAACGGCATGCTCAACATACCGATTGGTCATCAGGGCGACGAAAAGCATGGGACAATAAAGCATTATGCTGTGCATGACGTGAAGTTTGATCCCACCAGGCTCTCTTTCGTGTCCACTGGAGCGGACCGCAAATTACGGATTTGGTCGCCGCCCGACGAGGATGAAGAAGCAGACCCAAATATTATAGAAGGTGAAATCGTTATACCCTCTTGGACAAGCTCCAGGCTTGAGACTTTCACTTGTGTTCCACATGATCTGGCTTTCAAACCATCATCATCGATTTTGGCAGTTGCGGAAAAGTGCCTCCTTTACAAATCTTAATACCCCAGGCTGATTCTTATTTTTTTCAGAAAGCTTCATATTTATTCTTTTTTTGACGACAAATATGAACATACTCGCAAGTACACCCATCACTCCGACAAAGATCATACTGTGGGCTCGCTGTTATGGGGCACCCGGTCAACGTCACAACATTTATTTGCGTCCTCAGAACCGATTAACAGTGGAGTTTTTCAAGGGATACATGCAGTTTATGATGTCGGCTGTGAAACACAAATTTACAAGTTCGATGCTTCTGAAGCTGGTGATACAATGAGTCTCACGTCCGATGGTCAGTCTTAGATGCGAACCTTGACAAACTGAAGTTCTATATCCTTATTAGGCACGACACTGGCGCTGTCAACTCGCGGACCAGAACGAAGCCACATTCTGCGGCTATATGATGTTGCACATAAACAACCAGCAGCTTCAACAACTATAAACCTCGACAGTTTTCCAGCGCATTGTGAAGGTGAAGTAGCTAATGCAATGTTCAGTCCTGATGGGATTTACCTCTCATTGGCACGAAACGATAATCACATTCATGTTTATGATGTGCGGTACCTCGGCAAAGGAGTCATTTTTGACTATGCTCATTCTACCGAGTCGAAGGCTGCAACACAGGAAGTGGTCTATGGAGCTGTGAAAGCCCAGTGGATACAGTCAGAACTAACAACTCGGATAGGTCTTGTCACCGCTGGGGAGGATGGTATGTGGCCCGCCTGGCATGTTCTAGAAGATTTGTTAATTTATCTTTCCATCTCTGGTCCTTGAATAGGTTGTGTAAGATTTTGGGATCCAATGAAGGCGGCTCCTGATCCAAAGAGGGTGACCAGGGATACCATTGATCCACAGAATGGGAAGGCACTTGCTGAAGTGAACTCGGACATTGGACACTTTAGTCTTGGGGATCGTAGAGAGGGCGAACATCGTCTGGTGGTGTAAGTGATCTTTACATTGAGGATATATCGCCTTATTGATACTTTCCTTTTAGTGGTGATTGTACTGGCGAGGTTTCTTTCTTCAGCGACCTCGTTATTTGATTACTGAGTTGTATTCTTCTCGTTGGCTAACAAAATATCTTCAGCTGTGATACTATGTTTGGAGCATAAGCAACCGTGAGCACAACGTATTGGTACATTTGTTATGACTTAAATGTAACTCGGTCCTGTGAAAGGAGAAGCAAATGGATTCGGCGCAGATAGGGTAAGCCGGCAAGGTTGCAAGGTGATATCGTGTGGAAAAGGACAGAAAATGATCCTGAGAATCGTACAGAACCGGGCAGGCTGTAGAATCAGGAACCACGGACTTGTCCCAAAAATCGACGGCAGAAGACTTAAGTCTCCGTAACCGCCATACCACAATTATTTGATACATTTGTTGTGGCTGGTGGCGATCTCAGACATGGGCAGTCCTGCGAAGGCTTTACCAGAGAGAAATAGCGTTCTTCAAAAAATGTACGAGCAATCACGTGGTCGCGTACAGAATTTGTGTGCCCTCAGCCTCTCCTACTTTAATGTCTTTATCGTTGCCCAGACTCAAATGAGGATAGCTAAAACCCGCATATATCTTTCACCCCTGAACCCACTGTTCTTGGCACTCCCGTTTCCGGTCAATGGTTCGATGAAGGTATGCATGAACGACAAGTTTCTTTAGCTATCACTCTCTTTCATCCGCTTCAAGAAACCTTGTGATGAGGTGGCCATTAACCGGACCGAAGGCGGAGAAATATCGCTGTAAATAGCCCTCAGAAAAAGAGCTATCATGACCCAGGAAACGAAGATCGAACCACTATGTCGCCCCCATCCAGCCCTCTCTTTTTAGGCCTTGACCTGTCCACTCAGCAGTTAAAAGCAACGATACTCGACAAAGCCTCCGATATCGTACATGAAGCGTCTGTACACTTTGATCGTGATCTACCGCACCACAGGACAACGAATGGCACTATTAGGGGACCTGATGCTGGCGAAGTTACCTCACCGGTACGGATGTGGTTAGAAGCTATCGATCTAATGTGCAAAAGGCTGCATGATGATCACGTCGAATTCGGTGACATTGTTGCAATTTCTGGTGCAGGACAAGTAAGTTTCATATCCAAATGACTCAAACCTTCTGACGAGAACATAGCAACACGGTTCGGTGTATTGGTCGAATTGTGCAGACCAGCTTCTCGCTAGTTTAGATGACAATCAAGGCCTTGCCGATCAATTGTGTCCCGCTGCATTCTTATTCCAGAGGGCTCCTATGTGGCAAGATTCATCCACAACGGAAGACTGCAAGAGGTTAGAGAACGAAATTGGTGGTCCCAGTATACTTGCAGACCGTACAGGAAGCCGAGCACATGAGCGCTTCACGGGTAACCAAATTTCCAGGGTAAAGACGCACAAATACCTTATAGCATATTCCCAATTGACCGGGATATGTTCAACAGATACGTCGGTTGCATCCAGAGATCTACGAAGCGACTGCTCGCATCTCTTTGGTCTCTTCTTTCATTCCATCATTATTTCTCGGTCACATTGCACCCATTGAAGTTTCCGGCGCTAGTGGCATGAACCTGATGGACGTTTTGACGTGCAAATGGGATCACGCCTTGTTGAACATCTGTGGTGGCCCAAGTTTAGCTGACAAGTTGGGAGCGGAGCCGGTCCTTGGAGGTACCAATCTAGGTGTTGTGAGTGATTGGTGGGTCAAGAAGTGGGGTTTTAATCCAGGTATTTGAATTTCCTCCTTCTCGGCTACAACGTTGACTACAAATTATTATCAAGGCTGCATTGTTGCGCCATTTACAGGGGACAATCCTGCGACTGTTGTCGCACTGTCCGCCCCAGGTGATGCCTTACTTTCCCTTGGTACCTCCACCACCTTCCTTCTGTCAATTCCGCCGTCTATCAAATCGCCCAAGCGATTTACAACCTCACATCTTCTATCTCACCCAACTCATTTTCATGGAAAGATTGTCATGCTCTGCTACAAGAATGGAGCACTTGCCCGCGAGCAGGTCCGAGACAAATTTGCCAATGGCAATTGGGATATTTTTAATCAGTTAGTGGAACAAACAGCGCCCGGATGTAATGGAAAGACGGCATTTTACTTCCCACTCCCTGAAATCATTCCGCCAAATGTGATGGGCGAATACTTCTTCATTTCGAGTCTGAAGGGGAATACTGTCTTGCTCCAAAAGGACTTGCCTATGTCGATACACCCTAGGGCTATTCTCGAATCACAATTTCTTTCAATTCGATCTCGTATCGCGGCAATCCTCCCCGAGGGCTCTTCCCCGTTGCAACGCCTGGTGATTAGTGGAGGTTCATCCGCGAATCCAATTATCAGGCAAATCGCTGCTGTAAGCACATGCCTACTACTGTAATACCGACCACATTCAGGACTGATTTAGGAAAACAGGATATTTTTGGAATGGACGTTTTTCTTTCTGCCACGAAAGAAGCTGCCGCGACTGGAGGGGCACTGTTGGCTAAATACGCTTGGTGGAAAGTCTCGCACCCGGATGGAACATTTGAGGACATGCCAGGAGGAGCAGCAATGGGGCTTCGATGTGTTGCCAAACCTCGGCGAGAAATCTCAATCATCTATGACGATCTAATTGACACCTACAACAAGTGCGAGCAAGAGCTCGTCAAATTATGGGATTTGAAGATGCAGGAATCTATCTAAGGTGTATAGCTACTCATTGAATATCAGTTGTCAGATTACTACACAATGGAATGCCATTTTCTTCAACATACTAGTCCATCTTGGGTAGAGAATCATACAAGGTTCAAAGTTGTGTCGTTTCATCACTCAGCACTCAGTGATCCTAGTTTCATGGTATCATGATGCTGTTTTCTCGGTATTAAAGCAGTCGTTGGTTGCGTTGGCATTGCAATTGCTCAACAAATTAAACCAACAATTGGCTGTGGCAAGCCTTGTGCAAAAAAAATCTAATTGGAAGCAGTGCAACCACGAACTGTCGAACTCGATTCAAAGCGATCGACTTGGCGGGCCGAGGACGGCCACAATTTTTGGTTGGCTGTAAATCCTCCTTCCACTGAATCCAATCTTGAGACCGGACCTCGCGACTAACTTAGAAACTGGTTTTTATTTCCACTTTTATTTCCTGTGCAACGTTTGATAAGAATATCAGGCCTAGGCGGAAATATATGATACCCTCGTTGAGGTCATTGTCGACAATCCCGAAATCGAATTTCCTGGTTCGTTCGTTAAAACAGCAAATTCAACACACTGTATACTTCAAGCCTTTTCATCTATTTTCGACTGAAAACATGTCAGAGGCAAGCTCGGCGGCTAGAAAACGCTCTACGGAAGATTTGATAGAGCCCGCCAAACGTCCACGTCTCGAGGAAGAACAGCCTGTTTCTTCGACAAGGACTGCCGGGAGTTCATCTCACATCAACGCTGCTGAAACTTTCGTGGGGAATAAGGATAGCATGACTGAAAAGGAGGGAGACGTAAACCCCAAACACGATAGAAGAAAAGGGGAGAAAAAGAATGGGCGGGGTCGGGGTGGTCGCCGTACACAAAATGAGGAAGACGCCGAGAGAGAAGTGCAGGTCTCTGCTGACGGAGAACCGATCCCTAAAGCGCTGCGGTACCCGAAACGACTCTGTGCATTGCTCCTCGGTTTCTGTGGTTCAGGTTATAGTGGGATGCAAATGTGAGATGCGCTCTTTTTTCCCGATTTCCCTCTGCTATCACTGTGCAGACAGCCAGACCATACTCGAACTATCGAAGGAGTATTATTCAATGCGCTAGTGAAAATCGGAGCTGTCTCCCAAGATAATGCTGATAATCCTACCAAGGTGGTTTTGGTTGTCTTCTAGAGCTTATCTGGTCTCTAACCTCACATTAAGGTAGGGCTTGCGCGAGCAGCCCGCACGGATGCAGGTGTTCATGCCGCAGGCAATGTGGTATCTCTCAAGATGATAATCACTATTCCTGGCGTAAATGACATTGTATCTCGAATCAACGAAGAATTGCCTCCAGAGATTCGAGTCTGGGGATACGTGAGTTCTGCCGATGTCTTTTAAGATTATTGGTCCTGATTTCCTATTTTGAAGAGCAGAACTCAAAACTCGTTTAACGCCAGGCTGTTGGTTGTTTTATCTTGTATCAGCTGTTCCAATATGTCGCTTATTTTCTGCCCCTTTAGTGTATGCGAAAGTCGAAAGTACACATACTTCTTCCCGACATACTTGTTGATACCTCCTAAACCTGGCTCAGGACTACATAAAATCTGGTCAGAGTATTCCTCAAAAAATACAGACGCGGCCTCAGCGCCAACTCTCGACTCAGCCCAAACTTTTTGGGAGGGCAAGGAATTAAATTCCAAGGAAGAAGATCTGGCAATAAAGCGCTCATGGAGGGTACAACAAGATCAGGTCCAGACCCTTCGGAAGCTGGCTGCGCGATACGAGGGCACTCACAATTTCCACAATTTTACCGTCGGTCGTGATTTCACCGATCGTAGCAACAATCGGTACATGAAGAAAATCGAGGTAAGCCTGGCCAAACCTAAAACAATTTTATTTATTCATTGTTGCGGAAGGTATCCGACCCAGTGGTTTACGGAGAAACGGAGTGGATCAGCGTCCTCTTCCATGGCCAGAGTTTCATGTTGCACCAGGTATGTATACCAACTTGTTTTCTCCGAAAAAAACACTAATCTTGATCTTTTAGATTGTGAGTTCCATTTGAGCCCTACTCGTTCCTGTATCTCAAATTTTCGAGTCAGAGAAAAATGATGGCCATTTTGGTTCTAGCGTGTAGAATGGGGACTCCAACTCGTGTCGTCAGCGAAGTAAAGCCTTTTCTTCTTCTCAGATCACACAGTTGTTGACCAAGGTCGAAAGTTATATGGTCAACGGGACGTCTTCGTCCCGAAAATGCCTTCACTTGGTTTGCTCCTCGAAGAACCCCTCTTTGATTCATACAACCAAAGAATGTCGCTCATCAATGAGAAATTCCAACCTGGAGACCCTGATTACCGGCCGCTCATCGATTTTGGAATTCATCGCGAGAAGATGGACGCATTCAAGGATAAATTTATATACAAAAACATGCGTGAAGTCGAGGACCGAGATGGATTGTGAGTTATCATGCCGGTCGTTTCGGACACCTTGTTAATGCCAGGATAAACCAGATTCGACGCTTGGATTCGGACTATCGACGCATATGCAGGTAATGATCTTCTTTACCTCAACCCAACTTGCGCTATCCCGGCAGCCGCGGTCATCGTGAAAGGCGAGAAACGTCCCAACCCATTCAGGGAGAAGCGGGTGTTCGACACGACGAGTTTCCCTAGCAATGGCGAAATAAGAAGGAAGTTGGAGGAGGACGATGGCGATGTCGAGATGGAAGAGAACACGCATATGAGCAAGCATCAACTTGAAGAGACTGAGGGTTGAATTTTGAGTAGTAACTTGCAGTAGGGTTTATTTTATTATACATATTATTGGAAAACAAATACAATGACATAAAAATGGAAGGAAGCCCCCGAGGAGCGAGAAACAGAACGAGTTCTATGTCTGGAATTTTCGCATGGTTTGAATTTCCTCTAAGAGCGCTTGAAGGCGGTCATCATCTATCTTGACTAAACTAGTACCAGAAGGGTGGGTCAGATAGGGAAATGCAATTAAAAAGATTTTTCATGATTGTTACCTTGGAATTATGCTCTTCGCCTCTTCTGCGTCAGCAGGACAAAGGTTTGCGATTTGTGCAGTCTCGAACTGCGTCAGATTCGGCTCTCGGCGAAGGGTTCTAGACGGGATAACGTATGAAAACTGTCGAAAATGGCAAAGTGGGAATAGTCGACACACTCTCGCACAGCGCTCGCCGAGTCCGTGGTGTTGAATTTGGCAAAAGTCTTCACGTATTCAAGAGTTTTGTTATACACACTGCCATTATCATCACCTTCGTTCATTCATCAAAACCTCCATTGTAAACGAGCATGAGCACGCACGCAGTATCGGGTGCATCTTTATCACGATTTTCCAGAAGATATTTCACCTCGGAAATAAGGAGACAGCCAGCATTGTTAAATTCTGCCGAAGAACTGTTAAATGGTCACTGGATAAGAAAAATCACAGGAGTGCGTACCAGGTCCAAGCTTCAATGCAGACGCGTCTTCCTCCTCAACTTGGGGCCTGTGACGCAATTTTGTTGTGGACATCGAGCGCACTGGCCGTGGGCAACAGCCAAAGATGGTTTCGACCGTACCGGAGAATCCCGAATCAGCGCGGCGGAAATTCAAAACGACCTGACCAGGTCCTCGATCCCTTTTTCTTATGGCGCTGATAACGGGCAGAGCCTGATACGCGGATGAATGGGAAAGTAGTTTGCAAAGTTGCTGACTCGACTAGCGTTGCTCAATGACCTGTCTGCATGCCCATAATAAGGACCAGGGCGCGCGGAGGAGGCAGAATGCAATATTATTTCGCCCTCCTCGAATTGCCTCCCTCCAATATCCCAGGGACACCATTCCTTAACCATTGAGCCAAACTTTGCTCACGGATTACAACGAGGTCTCAATCTATCACCAGATCTACCTCTCCGCAGCTCTCCCACACGCTCAGGAAAAGGACGTAAGAGGCACCAGTATCAACAACTGCGGTGGATGCGCCGGCGCGACAACATTGAAGGGACCGAGGGGCCGGCGCGATTGAGAGCGGGAGAACAAAAGACCATGGTCGTACGTCTCCGAGCTTGACTCTTCGTTGAACACGCCGCTTATGCATTATCCTTTAGACTCAACATCCCAAGCACAGGTGTTCACGACGTCCGCTGTCAATCTCACCACTTGCCTGACGAGAAATTAACTGGCTGTAAAGATGTCGCTCTGTACTCTCGTACTCTCAATCGTCAACCGTGCGACGCCCTCGAGTTTGCGCGAACAGACATATCTCCTTGGCTTCGTCACTTCCACCTATTTGCAACTCCTCTTTTCTTAAATTCGTCTTCTCTGAAATTTCCAATCCTGAACCCATTACCAACCTGATAAGCCATCTCTAACTATCTTCAACTGTCCTGATCCCGAGGGCTTCCGTTCTCTGGCACTGATTCCAAAATCGATATCCAGTTTGCTCCCTCCTTGACGATTCATTCAACCACCACTGTGGAAGCTGATATGGCTGATCTGTTCATCCTAATTATCGTACTTTTGGAAAGCCATGTCCGCAATAGGCTGTCAGTGCAATCAACGAGGGGCTTATGCGCTTGAACAACTAGGTTAAGCTGGATCTGGTGGAAGACAATTATATATTGCATGCTGCAAACGTTGCCGACTGTGAGATATAATATCATTTTAATTGGATTCTGCACCCGTTTCTGGTCATCTGGTCCCAAGCTTGTGGATGATGGAAAGAGTGTCTTGTGCTTGACAAAGAACACAGGACAGAAAGCCTCAGAAAATAAGATGTAAAAAGGAAGAAAAGAAATTATACTAAAGTCGACACATAGACTCACGGATTGCTCTATTCCATCTTCCAATTTAAGATAATGCAAGATAAAAGCACAGCAGAAAGTGTTTCGAAGCTGCTGAAACCATTATAATAATTCGAAGCCTTAGGTAGCTAGACGGAAACTTCACCATGGCGGCCGGAACACATTGGTTGTAACGCAAAGAGCTACTGAGTTTGAGTCGTGGTTTTTGCCCAGAGCGACGAGGACTTGCCGTTTATCAAAAAAAGATGATATTACTTCGTGTGCATCGTCCATGGCCGTCCGCAACGGGAGAGGTCCCTGATACAGGAAGGTCTGCTACGTCCTCCAAAGGGACCGGAGACCGCGACGATGTCTCAGCGAGTTTCCGACAGGAATTGCAGAAGTTTGGATCATAGAAATTTTACTTTGCAACTGAAAAGAAGATGAACACAGGAGAAGACATACACGAGAGCGATATCAATACCAACGATGATACTGAAAGAGGGAGAGCAAACGACATTACAACTGAGAAATATATAAGTATTCGTGCAACACAATCTCAACAAAAAAAAAAGACAAGATATTAACCAAGGCAAGTCCGAGAAGTAGAGGACCTAAAACTAGAAAAAAGACAGATCCAACTAGAACTGTACTTCTACAAAAGAAAAGGATTTTACATGGACGGAGAGGGTGCTACAACGGCCGAGGGTGACGCCAATTCCTCAGCACCAGAAACAGCGGAGCTATACGACGACTGCTGCTGTTCTACACCGCCATTGAGTTCCTTCCCAACCCCCAAAGACATCGCGGCGACCTGCCCAGTCAATGCCACAACCGTTGTCGGTCCAACGACCACTGAATCACATTTTGTTATGGTTCGCTCTTGCTGCTGCTGCGGTACCTGTTGTCGTTGTTGTGGATGAACTTGGCCGTTGACAGTCGCAGGAGGAGGCCGCCTAACGATCTTCGGGCTGAAAGCGTCCCCAACCTAGAAAAAAGGCAGGAACGGTCAGCGATGAACGTTCAGGCAACACGCGAAATGTGAGGGGTCAGAAATACCACAAACCTTAGGCGATGGACGCTCAATGACCCCACGTTCATTTTCGTCCTGCCTCGAAATGGGGCTTTGAGAAGCACCCATATTCCCAGGCGAGCTGCTAATATTACCGTTCGTAGGCGACAACACAGGCCTCGAATTCCCCCACGCACCCGTCACCACCGGACCCTTTTTCTCTTGGGAAGCCGCAGACGAGCTTGTCAGCGGAGGAAAGTCCATTGACTGCAACGACACTATGGTTTGCGATGAAGGTGACATCGGCGAGGTGTGCCCGTTTGAGTTTGACCGAGGTGGCGAGATGGGCGACATTGTTCGAGAATTGGTCAGAGAGTGGTCAGAGAGGTGGGCGCGGCCGCCTGTTGCGGCCAAGGTTGGCTGTGCCTTGAGACCAACAGCCCAGTCCGGTCGAGGTGGCAAAGGATGCTGCGATGACGTTGTTGACGTATACGTGCGCCTTGAAGAAGAGGAGGTTGTTGAAGACTACGGAAATATAAAAATGGCGTTAGATAACACTTTCCAATGAGTGAAATGGCGAGAAAGGAAAACGTACAGTCGAAGAGACCTCGTCGCAATTTGAGGATGACCGACTGTTGCCTCCAGAGCTACTATTTCCTGAAGTACGACGGCTCGAGCTGAGCCTTGGACCCACCGCATCTCCTACATGAGACACCATAGGGGTGGTATATCCATTCCCACCTATTCCAGGCCCATAACTCCAGGGCGATCGTCCAGAATTAGGCATCGGCACGCGATTTCTTCCATTACCCGCATTCCCAATGACTCCATTGCCCAGCGGGCCATTTGGACCAGCACCACCAGTATTCCTCGTCCCTGCCCGACCATTGTGGGTAAGGACACCATTTCCAAGCCCATTCCGAGGACCATTAGGATGGTGGTTTGGGGTGCTGTTGCCGTGGTTATTGAAGTGACCATTGGCAGGATGACCCATCTGGTTTCCGTTCAATGGCCGAGGTAAATCGTAATTGGGGTTGGGATGCATCTGCTGTTGCTGGGGAGGCTGGGGCTGCATGTTCATGTGAGGAGCAGGTGGAGGAGGTATATGTGGACCCTGAGGTGGAGGAGGCGGCATCTGGGGCATGTAATAACCATTCAACGGATATCCATATCCATGTGGAGGAGGAGGGAAAGGTTGATATTGAGAGGAATGCGGAGGAAAAGGAGGGCCAGGAGGGCCCATCGGGTGGTGTGTATTTTGCTGGGATTGTTGCTGAGGAGGTGGAGACATGTGCACGGCGTGCGGAGGCGACTGCAATGGTTGTTGATGTGGATGAGGAGCCCAGCCATAGTGAGGTTGGAAATGCATAGAAGGGTATGGTTCAGAACTAGGTGGGACTGAACCACCATCAACAGGACTATGCTGGGGGATGGGAGGAGGAGGCGGGTAAGGGTTATAGTGTTGCGGATAATATGGATGAGGAGCCAAGTATGGAGGCGTTGGAGCTTGACCAGGGGGAGAATATGGGGGATACGCATATTGGGGTGGATAGTAACCTTGATTTGGAGCGTGTGGGTCATAAATTTGACCTGTCGGATCGTGCAAAGATGCATAGCTGAACGATGGGGAAGGAGCTCGCGAATTGCGAGAGCTGCCGCCTGACCCGCTGTTATGGAATGACCCTCCAGCACGCAATGAACGAGAGGATGAAGGGGTAGCACTGGGTCCGCCACGCCTCGCATCTTTCTTGTCGCGTGAGTGGGATCCAGAGGGTGCCGACCACTCACTTTCGGTGGTCGGAGAGCTCGCTGCATCGTCTGTATCGCCTATGCTACTCCTACCACCTGCGCTGGTAGAGGAAGAGCCATTAAGGCTAAGAGTTGATGAGCTAGCACTCATGTCTTTGTCCTTGGCTTTCTCTTCGAAATCCATGAATATGCGGGATCTGGCCTCGTTGTATGCAGCCTCGCGCTCTTCTATAGTTTTGCGCTGCTTTTTTGAGTTTGCGGTGGAGATACGACCACCCAGACTGCCAGACTCTGAAGCCTCTACATCAGAAAGTTCTAAATCGTCTCCTGCGACTGAGCCTGAATGTGACTGGGGTTTCCGACGTTCTTGAGCGGATCGGCGCATTATTTTGAATGCAGGCTGTGCTGTTGACTCTGCGGGGACCAGTTCAGAGATACGGCGGTCAGGGCTAGAATGAGGGTCAGACAGAAATTTTAAGGTGTGGGTGACATGGGGCATGAGGACGTACATTCTACTGTCTTGTGTTGTGAGAACGAAGATGGTGCCTTTGGTGAGGGGATCATTCTCTGGAGATAGTTTGTAGTATGCTGAACAGCGGTGAACGAGTAGACGTTGGTAGGATGTAGCAGGTGTCAAGTCAACGCGTTGCCTGTTGTGGAGGATGATGAGCAGAAGAAGGAAGGCGAGGTGGGCGGTAAAAGACAAACCTGCGTTCTGTGATAAGAGACTCGAAGGTTTCGCCAAGCTTCAAGACATATATTCTGTCCTTGCTCCTGAGAGCCTCTATGATCTGGGGGTCGACATCCGAGGCGACGTCTGAATCTGGGGTGGATGGGGAGGGGGCGGGATCGCCGTGATGCATGGAGGAAGGATGAGATGATGGGATCTGATAGGACTGGATGTACAAGTTTTAAGCCATTCTCACTCGGTCAAGGCATGGAGACTATGAAAATCGGAAACAAGAATGCCATTGAACACCGTGGGTAAATTCAGCTTATTAACTATGGTATATTATTTCTTTCCTTCTATAACTAACTGGTATATATTGAACCCTAGGCTGTGCACCATTTTCAGTGTTTTTCCTTTTCAGATTCCCCAGCGCACTCACCAGAATACAAACACACAGATCCCATACACCATCAGCCCAAAAGCTGCCATATTCATCTTTTTGCTGACAGAAGGGTCGTTCCGCGTCAACTGGCCACACCGTCAGAATCTTTGTATCAGGCAGTTCAAATATCGCCAATCACCTTCCAGAAGAAAAGCCCGGGCAGAATGAACGAAATCGTCGTCGACCCAGTCGCACCCACAAACGAGAGCACTTGGAAAAAGGCATAAGCAACACAATCAGAAGAATTCAATCCATGCTTTTACCTAACCGCAAGTCATCCACCAAGTACGCAATAATGAACCCGCTCAAAACAATCCCCGTCGTCAGCAAAAAGTGTTTCAAAACGGACATTTCCTGAGCATGCTCATCCCCACCGCGGTCCTGATCTTCATCTTCATCGTCCTCGTCCTCGTCCACGGTATCTTTCACAGGAACTACTACATGTCCAGGGTGGAAAACCTTGTCCAGACAATTTCTGCATGGATGCACCTGCAATGCATACGAGAATAACACCAGGATCACAATCGCCAATTGGCCAACGGCGACAAACACGGTCGTCGACGGATACATCGCAATAATATTTGGTCCAACCTGCCATACAAGAACATTAGAACTCTCCTCGCTATCCGCAACGTAGACTTACTTTGGAGCCGAACGTCAAGTAACCAAATACCGCAATGATTTCATAGGTCAACGTCGCAGTGCCAATAGAACCTCCAACGACAATGTTCATTCGAGCTTGAGAGTTGTTCTTGAGCTCATTATAGATGGGGAATAACTAGCAGGAAAAAAATCCTATGAGTGTATAGTTAGTGATAGAAGGGAAAGAAAGGCTCACGTTCTGCGCGCATGTAAAAGCAAACACTTGAACCGGAAAATTCGACACAAAGCTCGGTGTGAAATGGATAAGTCGGATCTCTCCAGCCTCGGGCATGCCATTCAGCGGCCAGTAATAGCAAGTTATCACAATGACAAGCAAATAAGCTATGGAATGATATCAGCTTCTGCGTCGTCTATCCAACGAAGTTTTGACATACCAACCGAGAACAAAGCGATATAGCTCGTGTGCCGCAAACTATTCAACTGCCTAAAAAAAGACAGGGGAACGAGAATGAGCATGAAAAATGAAATCCAATTCCTTCCCTCAAGCGCCCATTTCGGTGGGTTCGTCGATTCCGAGGTCAAAGCATGATAAAGCGATTCCACTACGTTTGGCATCAAGCCCTTGATGATGATCAGATAGCTGGGATAACCAAATCAGCGACAGCACTACGCCGAAATGGCTCAGGGTTTTTGGTGTTCCCTTCCGTCGAAGCCTAAAGGAAATCACCTAATGGATACGCCAAAGCACTTTGTGGCAATTGCGGCATCAAAGAAGACAGCCGCGCCTGGGAACGTCAGTTGCGAGACAGCATGGAACGACGAATGCCGGTGCTTCGTCTTCGTCGCACACAGCGAGAGGAGGTATAATCCAAACGCCGCTATGGAACCTGATATGACGCAGGTTATCATCCCAGGGATCAAGCCTGAGGAGGCCATTGCCTATCGCGGATCACAAAGAAGAAAATAAGCTCAATGAGAACGCGAGCACTTGGGTGGCGCGAAAGATAACAAAGATATGTACCAGAGGGAAAGTAAGCATGCCTATAAAAACGAAATCCGTGATTAGAAAATGAATGACCTGCGTTCCACGATAAGGAACGAGAATACGTACCACTTCCTATGATCGTGTTCAACAAATTACTGATACAACTGACGAGAGTCGCATGTCCATCCTTCTTGCTATCAGGTTTGTTCTGAGGCTCACCAGCACGCCCTAACAGCGCCCGCGATTCGTCCAGCACCTCGTTTTCGTTCTCCTGCACGCCGTCAGATAAAGCAGGAGTTGTCTCTGCGGCAGTGGTGCCATAGCTTCGCCGGGTCATTTCGTATGAGTCGTTCTCGTCGAAGGACTCGCGGTCCCAATTACTGCTATTGTCGTGTTCTTTTGCCTCGTTCGCGTCTCCGCTGGTCAAAAAATGCCTCTGCGAGGATATGGGTTGGTCAACTGGTCTGCGAAAAGCCGCCTCGGTTGTTGACTTGGTGGGGCTGAAAGGGTTCAAACTGAAGGAGGGTGGGAGCCAAGCAGCCAGTCTTTAAAAGCGACAGCTTGGATGGAGCACCGTCCTTCCGTTCGGAGCTCAAATCCGAGATAGGGGGTAGGTTCGATGGGGAAAACCTTGTTAAATAGAACTTGCAGCTCCCTGTTAGTAGTTTTGAGTTGACCGTGGATGTGGGGAAGACTGCATTTCCATTACGGATCATGACATTATGATTGACTCGCCGAGCCATCCCAGCACGTGATCCTCTCGCGTGTCAACCGTAACATCGACGAACGAATGCAAGGCCAGTAGTACTACTCGTTCTCATCATTGACCAATCCACTTTCGAATGCTGTTCTGGACGTATGGCGAAAAGGCGCGATCGAAAAAAGGGATATGTATTGTATTTACCCTTCGGAATCTCAATTATCCGCCTCAACCGTCTCCAACGATCTCGCTCCTACCAGGATGCCTCCTCCTGCCCTTTCCTTCCCAGAACCCCAGCATATGTCCGCTTGATGGTTCTTATTCTCTTACCTTCGTATTTTTACCCCTCCTCGCACCCAACAATGGAGACGATTCCTTTCGAAATATCGACCGCCATCTCTTGACACAGGGGGCTGAAAATCAGTTGTAAAACCTTTAACCCTCCTGCTGTTCAATTTCTGAACAAACTGCACATTTCGTTCAATCTCGACATGGGCTGGTGGTGGGATTGCTCGGGAGGTCAGGAAGCAGTTTTTTTTTGACTCTTGTGAGCGGAGACTCTTTGGTCATCTAGAGAGATACGACATGAGGTACCTGCTGTGGACCTTCAGGAGATGTATCAGATAGCTAAGCCATGTCGGTCGGTGCGACTCTACTTAGTGGAGGGGAGGCAGGATCCTGGACGAGCGGTTTCGAGTCTTGCAGAGGTCTTCACACCGTAAATTTCCCATTTCAATGTTTATTTCTTTTCCCACTCACTTTATTTTTCTTGTCAGTCCCGAATCCCAGAACGGAATAGTTGTGATAGGCCGTGCTTCCCACGAGGATTACGACTTGCCATAGTGCGCCACACTGTGCGACGCCGACGAGTACTGGCTTTTTTCACATCGAGGTGAGTTCGGTGCTACTCGCGCATCCTGCACTCGATATGTAGACCTCACAGGCTTACAGCTTCCAGATCACTCTGATCATTCAACCGCCTACCGATTAATCACGATAACTGAGAATCACCGTTCTGAATGGATAATCCGTGTTCACTAGGTTCATCGCCCAGCTCGTACGCTGAGAATCGCTGCACTTCCGGTCCAGTTGAATCGGAAAACGCAGTTGCAGCAATCAATCACCTCGCCCCCGAGTTGCTGTCCAAGATCTTCTTGATCTGTGCGACTCTATGGTCAACAGATGAAATAGTCGATGAGAGAGGTCAGAACTACTTCGAACGTGCTGACCATCTTCCGTGGATTGGTATCGCTCAGGTTTGCCGATACTGGAGATCTATCGCGCTTGGATGCGGAGAACTTTGGAGGCGGCTCGTGTTTTCCAGCCCTGAAGCCGCTAGCGAGATGGTTCGTCGCTCCAATGGAGTCCCTCTCATCGTACAGGCAGAAAGTTACGATAAGGGCATTTCCGAGAACATCCGGATGGTAATCTCTGACATGCGGGTCCTATCTGTTCTGCATCTTTCTTTCCCTCCACCTCATCTTCAGCATCTCCTTAAAGCACTTTCCGCGACTGCCCCGCAACTCGAGTCTCTCCGACTCAGGACACCCAGATATACGTACAAGCGTGATATAATGAATTTCGACTTCGGGGATGATTATGATTTGTTCAACATGCCAGGTTTCGTACACGCACCCTCTCTACGTCTTCTTGAACTTACGCGCTGCAATTTCTCGTGGCATCCGTTACCTCAGGGCGGTCTGACTCGCCTAGAGCTTCGTAAAATTTCCCCCCTACCAACTATCGCCCAGCTTGTCTCTTTTCTTCATGCGCTGCCTATGCTCAATACCCTCATTATCGAGGAAGCGCTACCGACACCCCTCCCCAAAGATACGAGCCCACCTAATCCGTCTCCAAGGCACTTCCTTCGAAACCTTCATCTTTTAACTCTCTGTGGTAGCGTAGACGCCTGCACCGGATTTTTGCAGCGATTTTGCTATCCCGCAACAACAGCCGTAGCTCTGAAATGCGACATTTCCTCGGGTTCAAATCCCAATTTCCGCAAGCTTCTACGAGCTACTCAGTCTTTTGGAGTTGGCAACAGGTCGATTCATTCTCTATCCATTTTTAGTCGATTGGAGTGCTTGGTCTTCACTCACCCGGCCCCAGAATTGTCTTCCAGCGGCATACCAGAACTCGCGATCATCATGGGCGGAAAACATTACACGCTTCGCGGTGTAGATGCGAGTCATTTGGCGCGCTCTACCGTGATCGTTCTGCCAATCGCAGAGGTGCAGATACTTTACTTGTCAGGAGGGTTGTTGGGTATCGATTGGCCCGAGTTGCTTCACCATCTAAAGAAGATACACACTATTCATGTACGACATGTATTTCCTGGGAAGCTTATTGACGCTCTCGCAGGTGGTGTAGAGCAGAGTATGGGGTCCTCAAGGCCAACAACTGTCATACTTCCTCAACTTCGCAGCTTGTGGCTCACCGATGTTGACTTCTCCGGCCGCACGCAGCGGTCCTTCTTGGAATTCCTTCAATTTCGCGCCCATGCAGGCTCGGCCATCCAGGAGCTTCATATACAGAATTGTTTGTGTCTTTATGAACGGGAGGTGGAAATGATGAAAGAATTCGTTCAAGATGTTGACTGGGATGGGATCGAAGAGAATGATCCATATGATGATTGGGGCTACAATGACTACGGGGGAATGGATAGTTCTGACTAACGTTACCTATTGATATTGCTTGGGTAGTAGTTGGGAGTTGATCGTTAAAAAATACCCCTGATGTATCATGATGTCATGTGTTGCAGTATAACAGTTGGGCAGGCTTGCACCTGAGTATCGATGTGATGGCCACTCCCCAACGTCGTCTGTCCGCTCGCCGTGGTTCGACGGCGGCGCCTGATCCTTTTGGCGTCCACGCAACCGTCAACCTCAATCCAAACCGGTCGTCGTCGAGCACACTCACCATCGTCCGAGTACCTGCAATCCCAACAACCCTCAATTTGAACGAACCACCTGCATCGCCCGTCCTCGGTCAGCGTAGATTTAATCGCCGCAATCCTGGCGGTACTCAGGCAAATGAGCGGGTCAGCTTTGCCTTTTCTTCATTTGGAGGAGGAGGGCCACGGCCATCGTCACCCAGCAATAGTAGAGATCGCCCCCCGAGTCCCTCGTCGCCCCGATTGCGCCCATCCTCCCCCCACTCACACATCTCGTCATTTGGTGGAAAACCACGCCTTACTCCAGATCAGCTCGTCGATTTAGCACGTCAGTCAACCAAGCCCAATGAGCTGGCCTCCCCACCTGTCGCTGCCCATGACGCACAGCCTGTTCCAGCCACATTTACCCCACTTCCAGACGATATATATCTCCCGTTCATAGAGCGACCAGCAGAGATCGCCGCCCTCATCTCTTCGCCGCCTGATGTCAAACTTTTTTCCCTACTTGCACAGACATTTTCATCCAAACTCCCTGGCCAGCCTTCAGACCCTAGTTCTGCCATCGCCACTTTTTCAGACAAGCCCCTCGAACTTCCACGCGATCCGACCCAGTGGACGTATCCTCAGCTAATTTATCATCTCACTCGCATCGATAGAGATATCGCCCCTGATTTCATTTGGGCCATCGCGTCTCGTAAATGCATCTTATCCCACTCAGAACTCATATGGGAGCGCATTAAAGGTGCTCTTGGTATCCCTCCTGAACTAGATATTGAGTACGATTTTTTGGACGATGACCAGGAAAGTCCAGACACAAGCGACATTTCGGATGATGAGGGCCGTGGTGCTCGAGGTCATTGGTCGGATTGGGACGCCGTCATGGATTCGCCCATTTATGCCCGGAATCTAAAACGTCTCAGTGCAGAATCCCCTGCCGCTAGCATATATTTAACCCGCAGGGAGGAGCAGGACGCACAATTCCGCTCTCAGATTGACGACAAACTCCAAGGTCTCCAGGAGGGATTCGTGCAATCGTCAACTACCCCACATACAGCGGAAGGTGGAGAAGACACCATTGTTCCTACCCCACATGGTGTCCGTAGTCCCTCTGAGCATGGTATTGTCGTTGGTGATTTTAGCCCCCCTTTGGATACAGGCGTTAATGAAGGCGATTATCTATCTATCGAGCCTCTTCTGGCACCAACGAATAATCCACCCCCACCTTTGCCCGCCTCCCTTGGAGCCGCCGATGGCCTCGGTGATATTGCGGAGGGAGCCGAGGAAGAAGAGACCGAGCAGGAGTCGACAACAATAGAGGCGCCAACCCCAACAGTTCCAGTTCCTGGAAGGACGGAAGACGCGAATCTCGTATCGCCATCGCAAATTCAGGGATTGCGCATCTCGACATCGCCTATTCCACCTTCGAGTTCATTTGGCACTCCACCAGTCTTGTCGCCAATCTCACCTTTACCTCCATATCCTCCCGTTGCGGCCAGTACCTCTTCTGTCACCACTGTTGGTAATAGTGCCACTCTGCCTCAGAATATCCCTTCTTCCGGTTCGTATAGTTCATCGCGCTCGCACTCTCGAGCAAGTTCCTTCTCCTCCATTGGACCCTTCCAAAGGTCAGAATCCACTGGAAATTTGGCGGCTTCATGGGGTGCGGCTGCAGCTGTAGCGGCCGCCGCAGGTTCTGGTAGCTTTGGTCCTGGAAGCTTTGGTGGAGGCGGTGGCTCGCAATATGCGGGCTCTGTCATTGGTAGTGACGCTGGTGATAGCAGTGGGTATATGAGCGATGGCGATCGCCTACCCGGACACCCCTTATTTGTGAGTAATTTCGCGAAACTGGCCGGTGGGCCAACCATGAAAGCCAAGTGAGTATTCCTCCCTCGTTCCCTTTTATTGAGGGAATCCCATACTAATGAAATTTCCATCGATTTTTTTCTAGCAATCCAACTACACGCAAGTCGCACCACCTTCCACATACACGCTACGTATCGACCAGCACGTCACTGGCAAATCGACCTGGGAAGGTTCGCGCATATTCACATGGTGCGAGTACCATGGGTTCGCGATCGAGCGCCGTCAATAGAAAGAGCTGGGGCGCAACACCTGGTGTGGAGGGACAAGAGAAAGGAAAGTCTGTCGTTGCTGCTGGGGGGAAGGCCAAAGAATGAACTCTGTCATCAAGGATTGCCACAAAATGAAATATAAACGGTCCAGCATCCCCAAACACTCTATCGCCACGGTACTCGCACTGATGTTTGGGTGCCGCGCACGATAGCGCTATATTTTGCAATCCTATGGGGTATCTGAGCCCATACTTATTTTCACCAGCTCAACCAAACGTTCGCATGCAGGTTCTTTATTTTGACGCTCGTAAATAGTAAGTACTTAGCTGTTGTTTGTTTTGTTTTCTCTTTACGTTGGATCACTGTTGTACAATGAATTGGGGATAAAGAAGTGGAAATGCACTGCGTCTACATAATTGATCATGAGGTTTAACCTTCGTTTCAATACCAAGCCCCGGCGGATAAACGGACGGCGTTCAACCGAACGGCGAAAACCTTCTGAAGGTCTGGCTGTGGACCTGCCTGAGGTGTCCCGGATTGAGTACTTGACACTTTCGAACTGTGTTATATTTTTGTCATGCCAGACCGGTCGAATTGACGAAGAGAAGTGGAGTATATATGTAAGTACTGTGCGGCCGCCTCAAATTTGGAAATCCATGATGTACAGAGGAAGCCAGAGACCACGAACCAAAGGCTCGTCAACTATCCATACTCCCACCAGGTGTGACAAGGTTTTGTAAAGGGTTCGTAAATCGAGACTACGGCATCCTATTTGTAGACCGCAATGCATCATTGGTTTTGAAATGGAACTGGCCTCGGCGGAACAATTCTTTAAATGCAGTGCCTCCACGAATCCTCCGACGTCCAGAAAGCCAGAACCATAATTTCATATGCCATGGATCCTATCAACTGTGTTAAGCAAAGGAGGAGGAGGAACAGTAATGCGACCAAATTACCTCGGTTACCTTTTCTGTTGAGTTGCGAGCCAATCTCAAAACACCTTTGGAAATGAGGAGTAAACTATGGTCTGCAGTACAGGGGACGTAGCTCACCTCGACCTTTCACCACCTTGTGCAAGAGAAAAACATCGTTGAACATTGAGCAGAAATCATCAAAAGAACAACCTCTTGAGCAAGTGAATGTCAGTGGATCTTCTTGAACCTCGGTTCTGCTGTCAGATACTGCCTGAGAGAAGATAGACCAAACAGAATCATCGACCAAGGCCGCGGTTGCGCCGTCTGGATCCTGTGACAGATTATAATAAGCTTGCTGAGAGGCGTAATTCCACTCACCAGGCAGAGCATTATTTGCAAAGCAACATCCGATGGGTGGAATGCATGCTGGGACAGACGCGTGAGTACTTCAACCTGCCGGATGTGGAACAGGAGGTCTACCTTGATGAAAAATGATTTTTCGTTCAGAGACAGCACTTGTTCATCTTTTCCCCAAACACTGATTTTGAGAAAGGGTAGCCTTAGCCGGGGGGTGTCGACAAATATCTCGGTGTAAACAGTGTGGGCCTCGGTCCTTTCATCAACGTTTTCAATCCATTCGGTTCTGCCGAGACCAATCCGGATGCCTCGCATGAAAGCACAAAGGCTCTTGGGGATGGGTGATAAAGTTTCATCTGCTTCTGCCTCTCTTACAATACTCATCCTTTCCAACGTATCGAGGGAACCGTTTTGGTATGTAGCGGACATGTTCACTGAAGGAGGCCGAATAGGGAAGGCTAAATTTGCGCATGAACTCGTTTTGTCAACTCCTGTGACAACGTAAGGGGATCCATTCGCTGTTGAATAGCGGATGTCTTGGGCGAAATGAAGGCCCCAACTGACAGCATTTTCCCTAACGTATTCCAAGACTCTGGTAGTTGTCGGCGAAATGTCATGGCGGGTGGCACCTTCTGGCAAGAGCATAAAAGCCCCTCGCCTTTCTGAGGAACTGAATGTTATGTGGCTTGAGAAAAAAAGTGGTTAGTAAAACCCCATTGGCAACACCCAGATCACGACTTACAGCGGGTTTTGTGAATGGCGCACTACATTTACACCCTTGCTTGCTATAACGTAACCGGGTGGAAAGTAGTCGGGTGTGGTGCAAATTTCTGACTCTTGTAAAGGACTCAACGGAAGGAATGAGTCGGGGGTGTTGCCCTTGTTGTAAGGGTGGTCCGCGGGGAGAAACACATTAAATGCAAATTCAAACTGATTGTCAGGGCTCAGCACACCAACGTCTCCGATGGTGATTCCACGAGTTTTTCTGAAGTCATCGTCCAATTCAAGTATCGTTTCCGGATAAAATAATGCATGTCCATGGCCCGAAGCAAATAACGCACTGGCGAAAATTTTGTCAGGATTTGAGGGATTGCGCTGTGATATGAAATGGGTGAATCCTGGAAGGTGGCCAAAAATAGAGGCTGGAATGGTTGAGCATAGTAGAACAGAACTTTCTGTAGGTGCAGGCTACTCACACGAAATTTGAGGAGCCTTGAGCGGCTCCCTGCCTTCAGTTTTGGTATTGTCCACCACTGATTTCGATTGGTGGGATTCGTTCAAGGCATTTGGTGCTGACTCCCCAGATAGAACGTTGGAAAGACGGGGCGCTGGACTGGAGCTAGCTTCGGCCATTTGCACCTACTTGAACGCATTCATAACAAGGCCTCAAAATCGCATGAATACCTACCTAGATGTCGACGTGGGTAGGGATATGATTCAGTTTGACATTGGCAACCGAAATTACATACTTGTCCTTGATGGAATCCAAATAGAACAAAAGGACTTTATGAATTCGTGACGTCTGCCAACTGATTGTTCAACAATAGGGTTCCAGGATAATAAAGCAATGTGTGGGCATCCATGCAGATCCATGCGCGACAAAAGTGAGGGGTTGTCTTTTCATTGTGCGCTATAGGGACAAGGCCGCCAGCGTTGCGGCCATTATGTAAGTTCTTTGGGGACGTCATCTTTTTGACCTTACCAAATTGTGACCGTCAAGGCTGGACATGTCATAGTACTGCCAAAGGGGAATTGGGGAGAGTGCTATGAACATTGCCTCTGCATCTCGAGGCTCAGAGTCTCAGGGATTTTGATGCTCCAGGATTGGAACCAATCTCTACCGAAGGCCAGGTACTCGGGAGTTGGAAACTCCAGCTGTCAACGTATCTAGAGATTTCACTTCATTGTAATTCTCTGCCGTAAGATTTTTGAGCTCTCAATTGCTTCTCACTCTCAGGGACAACTCTTGAACACTGCTGTCGTTTATGACACATAGATACCTTGTTTTTTTTCTGGCTTTTGTCTTTGATTCTATAATACCTGTGTTACCTGTTCGTCTGCTGCTGCCCACCAATCTAATCCACCTCTAATAATCATACAACTCATACCGCCATGACCAATGTGCGTTTCTGTTTTATGTGTCTGACTTGTCCAATCTCATATTTCATTCTCCGATAAAGATACTGAGCAAAAGGCAATGTTTCTGACAACGCCGTCGTAAAATGCAGCAATGTTTACCTTGGTCATTTTAGGTCCCACCGGTGACTGCAAGTCCCGTGCAATCCCTGATCGTAAATACGCAAGGCGACATCGCAGTCATAGATGACCCTCAAGACAAATATTCCCCCGTGGATGACTCGGAACCGGAGAATGATCATGAGGATGGGATCTTCATACAATTGGATTCCTTGCACAGCAATCCTGTTCCACAAACGACTCGAGCAATACCACCCCTGCAAAATGCAGATCACGTGAACCTCGGCCAACTCCGCATATCTCCATTTTCGGTAAAAACGAAAACAATACAGTTTACAGCCTTGTACTTGACATTTGACTGATAATAATACACACCTTGTCCTCCAGGTTACTGAGAAACAACCTTAAGATATGTTATAATATATATTCCTTGGAAAACAAAATCTGGATCCGTCACAAGATGAGGGAATGTAAATCTCCATTGACAACTGCGGTTTGGCTTAGCGGTAGGCGACATTGGTGAAAAGTGTGGTATATGAGTGGTATAGGAGCGCTCGTCGTAGTCTTTAAGTGCATACGTTCGATTCTGGGGTCCAGCAATTTTTTTTGCTACCTTTCCACGTTGACAATGCAATCAGGATCCGCATCCGTTAATTAAATCGACGCGTAGCAAGCCGACAATCTGTACAGTGACAAAAACAATTTTCTTTCACGTTAGATTCTTTTTATTCGAGGGAAGCGAGCCCAACATGAGCTCAGGTATGTTATCTATAATTTTCTCGCATGAATTCTCACGAGATGTAACATAGAAGAAATGGTTAAATGTTCGCGTTGCTCCCTTAGGCAGCCACAAGAAGCTTTCCCCCGTAAAAGAAACCTTGAGCACCTTAAAACCTGCCATGACTGCACGGTTAACTTAAACGCTAGCAGGCAAGGTAAACGTGCAGAGAAGCGCGGGTCCTCTTTCGGGGAAGAAAGTTCAGGGACATCCCCAAAAAGAAAGGGCCCGGAGGCACGCGACGGAACAGAGGTTCGCATGCGTTTGTCATGGACGGACTTTATCAGCTTGGTCGCCCGACATAAGTCGGATGCATTTGAACTGGATGCCGAAATTGATTTAACAGCGCTTCAAGTTGGAGGCGAGCGCGACATCGGAAATCAAGAAATTGCAAAAGAAATTGCTGATGGAATATGGAAAGCTATGGATTATCGATTTATGTGAGGTCCTAATTGTTTCTAGATATGTTTTGCCACTGACGTCTACCTAACCTAGCTACAAGAAATGCGAAAAAAGTAGAACGTCTGATTTCATAAAGTCATACGCATTTTTTTGCGCCCAGTTACGCGGAGAAGAGACGAAGAAGAAACTCCATGAGGACGTCCGAAAACGGAGAGCCCGAATGACCATGGACCGCTTTGAATGCAACGGAAGGCTCAGAATAACAATGACCGATGGGAATCCGAAATTAGCCAGGATAAAAATCACTCATCATCGTCCCCACTGCCAATATGTCGACATATCCCTAACGGACAAGGTTGATAACATCATCAAAACCATGATTGATATGCCCGCATCGAAGGTGAGCTTTTATAAAATATTTCACACACTTAATTTAACTCAAACTATACACGTAGGCTTTGTAAGGGGAACACCCAAACCACCCCGGTCCACCGGTCATCCCTTCCCCTTACTCCCCGACGCCCATCTACCGCTCCGCCATCTCGCACCCTCTACCGCTGGACTTCCCCATCGCCCCGCACATCCCACCGCCGTCACTCCCCACAACCACCGGTCACCGGACTCGGTGCACCGACTCGGAGCACCAGTCTTTACACGCCTCCCCACCGCCGGTCTGCAGGACCCTGAGGACCCTTTTATTTATGGTTCCACTTTATCTATTATTATCATATCACGCCATTCCGCATGCCCTCGCGCTTTTCCTTTATATGTACCTTCGCTAGCACGGGATCCCCATCCTTTCCTCTTTGGATCCCCTGCTAGGTGCGTTGACTAGTGTAGTCTATTATCTCATAATATACTAAACTTTGGATCCCCTGCTAGTTTGTGCCTATTCCGGTTATCCCGGATTGTCCAGCCCGCGGTTGCCCTTACAGTAGGAAAGGATCTCCTAAGGGAACCGACTTCCCGACGCGTTATCGACCATAGGCCGTTTTAGAGTCTCGTCCGACTCTTCCCCCTCTGCTCGCTCCTGCTCCGGAAGTCCCTTCTCTGACTTTCACTCGGCTATGCCCTCTCCCTCTCCGATGGCGCAAGATCTCCCGCCCTCTAACGACGACCGCATCTCCCATCTTGAGGCGACCATAGACGACCTCAAAAGTCAAGGTGAAGCCACCAAATCCATGCTCCAGACTATCCTGGAAAAACTCGGCGGAC